>CM076589.1:1241071-2479642 GCA_038430175.1 Ficus hirta | reverse complement strand
AAATCGAAGTGATTAAGTGAAACTTACATGAACTAAATCTGCTTGCATTTGAGATTAATGGAGGTGTTGATTTCAAAAGGCCCACACAATAGGTAAATCACAGAAAACGTGGAGAAAATTATCTTGTTTAAGTGGTGGGCATGGACTCTCAATTACAATACATATATGTAACAATCGTTGTCTTTATCATTTGCTCGTGTTTATCTTCTGAGTTTTGCTCACCACAAAACGGGTGTGTAGAAAAATCAGCTATCCGATTACAATTAGGCCACAGCACTTGCATGCGAATAATACTTGGATTGGAGACTCTGCGGTAGAAAAATTAACGCCTCATATATACATATATATAAATAATGGTCCCATAAATAATTGTATATATTTAGTCCCTTTTTAATTTGTTTCATAGCATCCTTGTGCTAACGTGTCACTACGTAGTCCTTTTTTTTCAATTGTCATATATTAAAGCGGTCTATTTTTTTTAAACAATATATTAAAGTACGTATCATTTACTAATAAAAGATAAATAATATTAATTAACAATCATATGTAACACAGCTGGAGCTCCCAAACATTTTTCCTATTTACTAGATATCCTTCATCATGGTATAGAGACTGTGCACCTAGTGGCGGTGCCCAAATTTTTTTTAGGGGATGTGAATTAAATTAAAATTTTGAATAAAATCTACAATGATAAAACTTTTTATCATCGTTTATCTCTTTCTATATTTCCTCTAATTGAATTAAGTTTATAATAGAGTTTTAATTCAATTCAAAAGTTTGGAGTTAAAAAATTCGTAAATTTGTATAGTAGTATAGTTAATTTTGATTCATTTGATATACTAAATTTTAAATGTTAAATATAAAAAAATTTAGTGAAATCTAAAGTTTTTTTACAATATTTGTGTAAATTTAGTAGTTAAAAAAATATAAAGGATAAATAAGGGTAAAGTTATTAAATATTTTGTCATAAATAAAAAAATTTAATGAATCATTAAATTTATGGGTCAAAAAGAAAATTTTAAAAATTCAGGGCTGGGAGTAAGTTTCCTCCGCCCTTACGCGCACGTCTTCTCCTTTTATTTTTATTTTTTAAAATAAATTTTAGATTGCATTATCGAGGCTAAATTAGTCAAAACCGACGAGACAATAAACAAAGGATAATAGTCCATAAAACTACAATCCAAAGTTTCCTCTGCCCTTATGCGCGCGTGTTCTCCTTTTATTTGTTATGTATATTTTGTATAGCTTCATTCTAACAATTTAGTATGGTTATTCAGTAGAATTGTATTAGGAACACCAACTCTAATTTTATTATTTGAATATTGTAATATATAGGTGATATATAAATTATTATTTTTTAATGGATAAGTCTTTAGATAATTGCCATATAAAATAAAAAAATTACATCTATCAATGAAAAATAAAAAACTCACTATCACATAAATTGATACTAAAAAAAAATTAGAATAAGTATCCTAGCATTATTCATTAAATTTATCTGAGAGCTCAAATATGTTTGTCAATATAAACTACTCCATCTGAAAGGATAAACCACTCGGCTACTAAGATCCATTGCTTAGGCTTTAGGTCTGAGAGCTCAAAGCCATGGTACTTTATATTTTTGCACTATTTATTATTCTCTCTCATCTGTCTCTCTTTGAATATGGTTTCTTTTTTGTTTTGTTTTCCCCCCCTTTAATTTGTCAATGTCCTTATGATTCAAGTCCACTTTTTCTTCCTCTTAATTAGAAGTAAAAAAAAAAAAAAAAAAGAAGAAGAAGAAGAAGAAGAAGTAGACGTTCTCTTAATTTTCAGAAATTAATATAATTTTTTTCTCCTTTTGTCATATAGGATATTTGATTTTCCATATTAATGTATCATATATATATATATATATATACATACACACACGTAAGAATAAATTTTCTTGAACTGTAATAATTTGCAGACGCATGTCACCATAATGGTGCTGGAGGTGGACCTTCAATGCGATCGATGCTACAGGAAGGTCAAACGCATTCTCTGTCATTTTGATGGTCAGTCTCTCTCTCTCTCTCCAAATTAAGATCTATATATTACATATATTTGTAAATAACTATTATATATTTGTAAATAACTATTTGTATATATTTGTGTATACATATTTTGTGTCGTACGTGTTCAATATTCTATATATATATTTATATATGTTAACTTAATTAATTTGCAAGGTTAACGATGTTTTTTGTGAACAACAGAAGTAAAAGACCAGGTGTACGATGACAAGAAAAACACTGTGACAATCACAGTGATAGGCTGCGACCCTGAAAGGCTGAAGCGAATGTTGCTTTGCAAGGGCAAGGGGGTCATCAATTCCATTAAGATTAAACCCGAAAAGACGCCTCCGCCTCCGCCTCCGCCTCCGCCTCCGCCTCCACCTCCGCCTCCGCCGCCGGTGCCGCCTCCGCCTCCGCCGCCGGTGCCGTGCGTGCCTTGTGTGCCCATATGCCCAATTCCGTTGCCTGACCCGTGTCGCCCCCCGTGCTGCTGCAAAGACCGCTACGAATGCCCTTGTGACGGCCACAACGAATGCCGTTGCTGTGGGCCATGCTTTCCCGGTCATAATATTGTTTGTGGGCCACCACCATGTAATCCGTGCGACGGTCACTGGGGGCGGCCGGTTTGTCATAGTTATGGAAGCGGGAAGTTCTACTTCTCCATTAAAGGGCAAGAATATTGTTCCGAACCTTCAACATGCCGAATTATGTAACATATTTTATGTAGTTAGAACATATAAACCGATGCCAATATGTTTGGTCGTGTTGTGTAATAAATTGAATGTGTGAATGATGATTTAAATATATATATATATATATATATATATGGGATTGAACTCAAGTCTTATTCTGACTCGTCCTAAGCTCTTTGATCAAAGAGTTATTTGTTGTATGGTGATTAAGGTTGTAAATTAATGTGTGTACTTTCTATAGGTTGTAGTAAAATGTTCGCACTTTGGTAAGATTTTTTTTTCTCCTTTTGCTCTAATTTATATTTGTTTTAAAACTGAATGATAAAGTGGAGATATTCCAGATTCCAATTCGAATAAGGTCTTTATAATTAGCAGATTTCCACCCTTCAATATTTACTTCTAAAAACAAAAAAAATACAAAGAAGTCTGTCTTTAAAAGCGAAAAGAATGGTCAAGATATTTTTAAGTAATATTTTTAGAAGATGATGTCAACCTTTCGTTTTTCTTTCGAAAATGAAAAAAAGAAAGTATATGCAGCTTTACCTACCAAGTACCAAGCAGGGTCTAAAAGAAAATACAAGATTATCGTGATTGGGATTTGGATGCGAATAAAGTCTTATGTATCGACTAAATCTAAATTTAAAAATGAGTTGAAAAAGACTTGAGTCACTCTTTTTAATAGGTTAACATTTTGAAATGAAACTCCAAAATTTAATTAGTAATATCAAAATAAAAAAAATCTAAATACAACCACGTGTACATGTAAGATGATCCCTGAAAAAAATAAAAAAATAAAATCGAGCGAAGGTCAATTGCTCCCAGAGAACTAGCACAATGGATGGAAAAATCTGTAGTACTATGAACTATCGAGATTAAAACTCCTCGTTAACATTGCCGATGTGGTGAAAATCTTGAAGGACTTGTGATCTTTCTAATATTCGAAAAAGATAGATGATATATATCATAATTTCTAGGACTGTTAACCATATGATTCGTTTTAATTAAAAAAAGCTTATTGAAAATGTACGAACAACAGTCACACATAATTAATTAGATATACAATTGAAACTAAATTTAAAAGAACTCGAATTATTTTTTTTAATATATTAACTTTTTATAAAGGAGGAATATATATATTTGCCAAAGAAATTTAGTAATAGACGTATCCACGTTGTCGTTGACGCTTGGGTTGACAAGTCACAATCTGTGGTTAAATGTCATTTATGACGTTGGAGTGCGACAGGAGCTGTTTAATTCACAGTTTAAAGTTTTATATATATATATATATATACGTATATATATATATATATATTTTTTTTTTCCTTTTATGGAAACAGTTTGATGTTACAATTGAAGCTTCCACCAATCATATAAATATGCGTGGTGAAAACCTGGTTTTTATTTGTGGAGGCAGGTTAAAGCATCAAAGCATGACAAGCTTGTTTTGCATGAGAAATTATTCTGTAAACGGGGTGTATACCACATTATCAACAAAAAATAATTTTTAACGACACAAAATTTACATTTTTCTATAAATGTCGTAAAAAGACTCTTCAATGACATTTTCGTTGACAAATGTCGTAAAAATTACTATTTTATGACATTGACTAGAAAAATATAGTCAAATTTTGTTTTAATGCAAAAAACAAGATGACATTAAAATGTTATTAATTAATTAAAAAAAATGACTATAAATGTGAATGGACTTTTTATACCTGTAATTAACTTCAGGACTTTCCACTTAACAAGGACAAAACAAAAAAAATAAAAAATAAAAGCAAAAAATATTTCAATTCGTGGTAATCCTAACAAACTTAATCCGCTCCAAAGAAAGAAATTTTTTTTTTTTCACTACTTTCGTCTCAACAGTGCATATAGTTCATGAAGTAAAAAATAAAGATAAACCATTTAGCAAAAATTATGATATGATTTTGATAGATGCAAATATACAAATTTCCTTCAAACTAACTTATCAAAAATTATGGCATGATAGCTTCAAACTTTTAACACTGTTTTCAAAAAATCATTTGAGCTTTTCATTGTGTTGCTTTGTTTTTGTCTTAATTTAAAAGTTAATTGCATTTCTTCCTATTCTATAGTAATAAAAAGCGAATGCATCAATCATAATTTTTGATACATGAAATTTCCAACGTGCATAACTTGAAACCTGCTACAAATTGAATATATGCAAACCTAAGAACAAGGAAATCAGCATAGTTTGGAGACATTCCGACGAGTCAGAACTTCGAATCAAAAAGCACACATGACATATGCAACAACGAGATCATTCATCAAATTTCATCAATAACAGAGATAGTAATGTAATTACAAAATTGTAGTATTTGCATCACAAAACTCAAAGAATATGCAAGCAACTATAGAAAAAAAAAAAAAAAAAAAAACAACAACAATACTGCTATGAAGTTCTCTAATATGATACTTTGAAAATGAGATACCTGTAAAAGAAAGAATGGCTTTTGTAATGAGAAACACATCTTTCATCAATTTTCAAGATCACTAAATAAGTAATTGAGGACCGTAGTTACCTTCTCTCGCCAATAAGCTGGGCATAACAAGCTTGGATTGATGAAATAAATGTTTGAACACTGCCAAAAATCACAAAAAAGAAACAACCTTATGTAGATACAAGTGTATATCATTGGCAAGTACAAAAACGGAATTAACATTCTATACCAATAAGCTTCTGACTAGAAAACATAAGAAGGAAGGGTTAAATAAGCCCTGCAATGAAATAGAGAACAAAGCATACCCATCAAGAAAGGACGAGAAACAATTCTTCTACTCACAAGACGGAAATCTCAGTTTCTGAAAATCTATTAACCTGTTGTTCTGGGGTATGGGCTTGGTTACAAACAGAGTAATTTTTCATGCAAATCCATTACTGTATTTGCAAATAATTAAGAATATTAGCTAATTTCCCATTAAAGGAGAAGATTTCCAAACTAATATCCTTTTTGTAGCCCAAAAAACATGGTGCTTCTGTCCATCAGTACCACCAATCAGAGGGTCATTTAGTCTCTGTTTTTTTCAAATCATCATAACATAAATGAGTCTTGTCAGAAACCCATTATTCATTTATCTCCTGCCATATATCATAAATGACTTTACATCTTTCACATGGAACAACACAAGAATACAACTATAAGATATCTTGCACAACACAAGAATACAACTATAAGATCTGTAGCTGTGCAACATACTTTAAAATTCCTTTCTTGAGTACTTCCTAAAGCCTTGCAAATATATATATATATATATATATATATATGTGTGTGTGTGTGTGTATATTCTAAGGTGATGGGAAGAATTCCAAGTGTTGTCGTGTTGTGTACCAACAACTACAAATCTATAGGGAAAATCATGAAGCAGACAAAAGCATCTATACCAAGCATCGTCTTAACACAAGAACACAGATTTCTACTTACAAGTGAAAAGCAATGCTGAAGAAACAGATGATAACAAATGAATCAATTTTTTCAACCACTAGTTCTTTTAATGGACTTTAGTCACTAGTTGAATGCCAATAAACATGGACAATAACAGAGCACCATCAAGCAACCCCCTTTAAATGTGGAAACTCTAAACAAAAAATAAAATAAAAATTATATCCCATTTAGATCAACCACTTACAAACATTTATGTTGTATTTGGTATGGTAGAAAAGTGGAAGGAAGAGAAAATGAGAAGGAAAAATGGGTGGAAAAAAAATACAGTGGGACCCACAAATTTAATCCCTCCAAAAATGGAAGAAAAACTAAAATCCACCCTATAACTATTTAAATTACTTTTTTTATCCTTGTTTTTAAAGTAAAAGAATGTGTTTATTAAAATAAAAATAGTAATTATATAACTTTTTTTCTTTTCTCTCATTCTGTGATACAAAATAATATAAAGGAAAAGTAAAATCTTTTATCTAAATCTTTCCAAACTCTAAAGGAGTCCCTTGGGCATAGGGGCAACTGCCCTAGGCGCAAGGTAACTTCACGCCCCTAGGTTGCGTTGCAAGTCCCTAATTACCATTGTCATCTCTCAATCGCGAGTCTTTAGTTGCCATCGTGTCACGAGCCCCCGATTGCCATTTTCATATAAAGGAAAGGAAAAACAAAGGATTTAGAAACAAAGCTAGAATTAAAGAGGAAAAATACATATAAATATATATTAATAAAACATTTTATGAAAATAAAATAAACATAACTGTCTTATTTATTGACAAATCTTAAAGCATCTCTAATTCATAATTTCTCAAGCAATTTGAATTTAGATGTTAGATGGTGTACTGTTTTAAAAAAATTGAGATACAGCATTTATTTATGTAAATTTCTCTTCTTCTTTTTTATGAACAATCCTTAAAAATAAAGATAATCCTAACTACTGTATAACTTTAAATTCAAAATATTAAAATCAACTAATCTAATCCTATTTGAACTCACTTTGTAATTCAACCGAGCTAAATATTATATTTTCTATGTTTCTTCTATAAACATATAAATTACCCCTTTTTTTTTTTGAATAAAACACACTTGGAGCTAAAAAATAATCATACCATATTAATTCACTATCTAACTTTATTATATCCACCGCCAATGTTATTTACTGGTAACTTTAAATTCAAAATATTAAAATCAACTAATCTAATCCTATTTGGATTCACTATTGGTAATTCAACGGAGCTAAATATTTTATTTTCTATGTTTCTTCTATACACATATAAATTAAATCTTTTTTTTTAATAATAAAACACACTTGGAGCTAAAAAAATAGTCATACAATATCAATTGACTATATAACTTTATTATATCCAACACCAATGTTAAATACTGGTATTATTTCTTTTTCTTAAGAATCCTTCCCCTAGTTATTTAAATTTTCGTCCACACATTTTATTTTTCATTTTCACCCAATTTTTTAAATAAAAAAGCACCTCTTCTCATCATTTATCCACTTCTATCAAACAATTTTTTTTTTAATCTTTCTTCTTTTAGAAAAGTTTGAAAAATAATTTACAATATTTCTCTTTTCAATTACTTTTTTTAAATGCTCTTTAATATATAAATATATATATATATATATGTCCTCGATTCCTCATGTTCTTTTCAATTTTATTTACAACACAACACAAGCCCCCATCTTTTCCAACTCATCGCACTTACCCCCCGTCGCCGGCCATTAATTGCACAGTACACTAAGAAGGGCTATGGTTATAATCTAAATAATGATTCAGGATCTTTTTGGATCCGTAATAATCATATTTTTCATCTTCGCTCTTCCTCTCTGATTTCTGTGTTTGTTTGATTAGTATAAATCATAGCCAGTTAATTTATATCGTCTAGTAATTCGCCTTCTGTGTTAATTTCTCTGATGAGAAAAGACGGTAGAAATAGGTAGAAAAAGTGACGGATACGTCAACGTGATACAAAAATGCAAAATTAGAAATAAAAAACATTTCTTGAAGTTCAGTTTTTATTTTTAAAAGTTGGCAAATCTAGAGCAACAATTATAGATTTACCCACGAACACCTCTCTGTTCGATTTCTATGAGTGAAAAGGGCTGCAAGGAAGAGTTCGTTCATCAATTCCACCCTCTGATTTTCTCCTTTTCCAATCCCTAGCTTGGCTTGTGGAAGGACTACTCTTGAAAGGTCCAACCAAGCATTTTAACTCTCAGGATTCGAACTTTGCCTCTTGAACCTTTTCTGCTTTGAGTTAGGTCAAGTACTTGACTGCCTATCTTGGTATTTTTGCAACAGGAATGGCTGCAATATCTGGCATAAGGTTTCCTTGTTCTTAGGTTTTCATATATGCATTTTATAGTAGGTTTTAAGTTACACATGCTTGGGAATTTCAGGTACAAAAAATTATGATTGATGCATTAACTAATTATTATGATAGAATAGGAAGAAATGGAATCAATTTTTAAAGTTAGATGAAAAGAAAACAACATGATGAAAGACTCAAATGATTTTTTTGTATCAGTATCGTACCGTAATTCTTGATTCGTTGGTTTGAAAAAAATTTATATATTTTCATCTATTAGTATTGTATTATAATTTTTGATAAATGGTTTAGCTTGATGTTTTACTTCATAAACAATCTTTTAGAGTACAAGACTATTGAGATGAAAGTGTTGAAATTATTTTTCTTTCTTCGGAGCAGATTAAGTTCATTAGGTCATGCCTACTATCACAAGTTGATAATTTTTTTTTTTTTTTTGTTCCTTTTAAGAGGAAAGTCCAGAAGCTAAATACACAAATAGACAGTCCATATACGTTTGGAGGCATTTTTTTTTAATAATTAATTGACATTTTGATGTCATCGTGCTTTTGCAATAAAACTAAACCTGACGACATTTTTCTTTTCAATGTCGTAAATGGCTCTTTTCTATGACATTTGAATATAAAATGTCGTTAAAAAGTCTTTTTACGACATTTTAAGAAAAATGTCATAAATTTTATGCCATTAAAAGCAGCTTTTGTTTTAGCGGGACACCACCGCCAAAACAGTCCTACCCGCCGGCGCCGGTGCCGAACCCATGTGTGGTGGGATACCCGCCGCCAATGAATCCTTACTGCGTGTGTTGTACGGACTACTTTGAAGATCGTCCTGGTGGGTCATGCTTTTACAATTGTGTCCCCCCTTCCCCTCCCCTCCCCCCGGGCCCACCCCCATGTTATCAATATGATGGGTATTATGGAAGGCCGGTGTACAATAGCTATGGTGGTAATAGGGCCTACTACACCAGCCCCCACGATTACTTCTTTTAGGAAAACACCGGTGCCTGCTCAATCATGTAAATATGTCACGCCACCGAGATCGCCAGTGGAAACGAACCCGTTGACAAAATATGAGATTAAACAAGTCTCACACTGTTATGTGATAGCAATTACTATATACAAATCTAATAACTAGAGTGTTATTCAACTAGCTATGAGGATCATGAAATATTTGCACATGTAATGGGTCAATTTTTTGGGCCAATTGGTGGTTTGTTGTTTTTATTAATTTTGTGGTTTTACCAATAGGGAAATAAAAAAATTACAAGATTGAGAATAATAAAATTTAGTAATTTTGGTTTTGTTGTTGTTGATGATGATCATGATGCTGTTGGCTGGACATCGCAATCGGTGGTTCACTCTCTAAGACTACATGAGCTGTTTTGTTTTCACATATAAAGAATAATAGTTGAAGCTTCCCGCACCAACTTTTTATTCACTTTTCTACTCAACTCAACTTAACTCAACTTAATTGGACCAATTTTTAGGTTTATTTAATCTTTCTCACTAAGTTAGATAGCGAAAAAAGTTTATTGAACCTTAAAAAGATAAAAAGGGAAAACATTATTGAAACAAAACAAAACCAAAAAAAAAAAAAGAGAGAGAAGAAAATAGAATTCACGCAAGCACAAATTGTCGGTGGTCAGTGTTCCTTTAAACTATATATGTTTTAATTAATGTTACACATTTGTTCCTCTCATGTTTCTACCCAGTACTAAACCTTCAGAACAATTATATATCTTTGTCCATTTTTACAAGTTAGATCAATGGCTGTGAATAGTTGAAGCCTTGAAGAATTTATGGACAAAACTTTGCAACTAGTTTCAGACTATTCCCATCTAGTTCAATTCACCCATCCGATCAATCAACTAATATTCATTTTAAGTAATGTTTGGTGGGGTTCCTCTTGTTTACGTTTTCCTTTTTCATGTACAAAGTACAAGCATTATCTAACCCTACGTATCATTTTGGCTGACATATATGCATATTATTCCTCCTAGGATACAAAAAGCCACCCCTTTACACTACAAGGAATATTTCAGTACTAAAGCTAAAAGGCTGGCTATAGCTAGGTCATGTGTGCCCTTTTTTTTTTTTTTTTTTTTTTTGGGTCTCTTTATCTATAATCTAGAAAGCTCAAAGTGCACTATAATGTGCACTTAAGTTTTCGAACTCTTGTATTTTTTTTGGTTCTTCCCCCCCCCCCCCCCACCCCCCCCCCCCCCTTTCAAAAGATTTTTAGGTCCCTTTTCTTTTGTGTATGTTCTTATTTTAATTTCCCTCTATTTAAGTAAATTTTCTCAAAATATATCCAAATGGGAGCAAAGATGAAAAACAAAATACTATGGACTTAAACACATGAATCACCTAAGCGGAACAATACATTAACAAAAAAAGCCCATTTTGAAACATCATCCAGGTTGGCATCCAATTCAAAAAAATACATTTTCCATGACCAAATGTTGTATTTTGTGGCCCAGGAATATCCGGATTTGGTTTTCTCTCTTAGGAAATTCAAGTACACCAGAAAAAAAAAAAATATATATATATATTAATTTAATCAGATGTTTAATTATAAGTTTGGTTGAATATTTAGGATATTGTTGTGGAAAAAGCTAAGAAGGGTCGGCAATGGACAGCATATTAGACAGTGCATGGGCCTAACGTTGATGAAGAAGATAAATTCATCAGGGCAATCCGTACATGATTCACAGTCAACTGAAAATAATTTTAGACAAAACATAGCAAATTCCCTATCAATAACAATCAATCCAAGTTACATATAATTAGTTTAGTTTAAAAAAAATCAAGTTACATATTTAATATTTTGTCAATTCAATCTACATCAAATTTCCTAATTTCAATAATTAAACATGTAAACATAAAAAATAGGTTAAAAATTAAGATGAATGATGGGCTTGTTTGGTTGAGGAATCTCCTCTACTTATAAAATTAGCTGGTCATTGTTGGAATTTTTGACATTAGCTTTCGATTAATAGCGGAGATAAATTGCTTAAAAAAATCATTAGTTAATTAATAATTATACTATGATCAATTAGTAATTGACTAGTAAAGTTCATATTGAATTAGTCAATCGATGATTTTTATTTTTAAAAAACAGTTATTTTCTGAATTTAGCAAAACTCCACATATTAATTTTTAAAAAATGCTTAAAAAAAGCATTTACCCACATATCTCAAAGAAAAAGGGTGGCACTTTGAAACATGAACACAGTTTTAGGTTATATTACCCTTTTGTTTTCAATCCTTTCTTATCTTCATCTAATAAATAAGTCGTTTTTTTACCTCTTGCAAAAGAGTCAATTAACAAGGAAGAAAATTGAATACATATATCATATAATTGGACTCCCCCGTCAAGAAACTTCAACCATATTTAATTGTCTTTTAGTTTAGAGCTCCCACGTTTCTTAAAAATAAAAATAAAATAAAAAAGCCTTAAAGGAAACAATTGAAAAAAAAAATTAACTAACACGAAATTAAAATTAATAGATATGTATATATAAAGAAATACTTCGAAATCGAAGTGAAACTTCCATGAACTAAATCTGCTTGCATTTAAGATTAATGGAGGTGTTGATTTCAAAAGGCCCACACAATTGGTAAATCACAGAAAACGTGGAGAAAATTATCTTGTTTAAGTGGTGGGCATGGACTCTCAATAACACTACATATATGTAACAATCGTTGTCTTTATCATTTGCTCGTGTTTTTATCTTTCGAGTAAAATCAGCTATCCAATTACAACTAGGCCACTTGCATGCGAATAATACTAGGATTGGAGGAGACTCTGCGGTAGAAAAATTACGCCTCATATATATATATATATATATATATATAAAATAGTCCCATAAGTAATTGTATACATTTACTCCCTTTTTAATTTGTTTCATAGCATTCTTGTGCTAACGTGTCACTACATAGTCCTTTTTTCGATTGCCATATATTAAAGCGGTCCATTTTTTTTAATAATATATTAAAGTACATATCATTTACTAATAAAAAGATAAATATTATGACATGAGGTTCACAAATAATAAGGTTTGTTTTATTTGACTCATCGATACAACAAATAATTAATTATAATAAATATATGATTAAAAAAATATAAATATTCTGAACTTAAATTGAATAAATAATTTTAAATTAAATATAAATAATATAATATTAATTAACATTCATCTGTAACACAGCTGGAGCTCCCAAACATTTTTCCTATTTACTAGATATCCTTCATCATGGTATAGAGACTGTGCACCTAGTGGCGATGCCGAAATTTTTTTTTTTAGGGGATGCGAATTAAATAAAAATTTTGAATAAAATCTACGATGATAAAAACCCTTATCATCGTTTATCTCTTTCTATCTTTGAGTTTTTTTTTTTTCCTCCAATTGAACTAAGCTTATAATAGTGTTTTAATTCAATTCAAAAGTTTGGAGTTAAAAAATTCGTAAATTTGTATAGTAGTATAGTTAATTTTAATTCATTTGATATACTAAAATTTAAATGTTAAATATAAAAATTTTTTTGGTGAAATCAAAAGTTGTTTACAATATTTATGTAAATTTAGTAGTTAAAAAAATTTAAAGGATAAGTATGGGCCGGGCGTAATGAATCATTAAATTTATGGGTCAAAAAGAAAATTTTAAAAATTTAGGGCCGGGCGTAAGTTTCCTCTGCCCTTATGCCCATGTGTTCTCCTTTTATTTTTATTTTTTAAAGGAAAATTTCGGACTGCATTATCTACGTTAAATTAGCCAAAACTGACGAGGCAATAAACAAAGGACAATAGACCACAAAACTATAATCTAAAGTTTCCTCCGCCCTTATGCGCACGTGTTCTTCTTTTATTTGTTATGTATATTTTGTATAGCTTCATTCTTACAATTTAGTATGGTTATTCAGTAAAATTGTATTAGGAACACTAACAATAATTTTATTATTTGAATATTGTAGTATATTAGTGATATATAGATTATTATTTTTTAATTGATAAGTCTTTAGATAATTGACATATAATCAATTAAATTAAAAAAATTACATCTATATCAATGAAAAAATAAAAATTCACTATCACATAAATTGATACTAAAAAAAAATTAGAATAAGTATCCTAACATTATTCATTAAATTTATTTGAGAGCTCAAATATGTTTGTCTATATAAACTACTCCATCTGAAAGGATAAACCACTCGGCTTCTCGGATCCATTGCTTAGGCTTTAGATCTGAGAGCTCAAAGCCATGGTACTTCATATTTTTGCACTATTTATTATTCTCTCTCATTTGTCTCTCTTTGAATATGGTTTATTTTCTGTTTTGTTTTCCCCCTTTAATTTGTTAATGTCCTAATGATTCAAGTCCACTTTCTCTTCCTCTTAATTAGAAGTAAAAAAAAAAGAAGAAGAAGTAGACGTTCTCTTAATTTTCAGAAATTAATATAGTTTTGTTCTCCTTTTGTCATATAGGATATTTTGATTTTCCATATTAATGTATCATATATATATATACACGTAAGAATAAATTTTCTTGAACTGTTATAATTTGCAGACGCATGTCACCATAATGGTGCTGGAGGTGGACCTTCAAGGCGATCGATGCTACAGGAAGGTCAAACGCATTCTCTGTCATTTTGATGCTCAGTCTCTCTCTCTCTCTCCAAATTAACATCTATATATTACATATACTTGTAAATAACTATTATATATTTGTAAATAACTATATGTATGTATTTGTGTATACATATTTGTGTCGTACGTGTTCAATATTAGATATATATATATATATATATATGTAAACTTATTTAATTTGAAAGGTTAACGATGTTTTTTGTGAACGACAGAAGTAAAAGACCAGGTGTACAATGACAAGAAAAACACAGTGACAATCACAGTGATAAGCTGCGACCCTGAAAGGCTGAAGCGAAGGTTGCTTTGCAAGGGCAAAGGGGTCATCAAGTCCATTGAGATTAAACCCGAAAAGACGCCAACGCCTCCGCCTCCGCCTCCGCCTCCGCCTCCGCCTGAGCCCGTGCCCGTGCCGTGCGTGCCTTGTGTGCCCATATGCCCAATTCCGGTGCCTGGCCCTTGTCGCCCCCCGTGCTGCTGCAAAGACCGCTGCGAATGCCATTGTGACGGCTGCAACGAATGCCGTTGCGGTGGGCCACCCCCATCTAATCCTTGCGACGGTCTCTGGAGGCGGCCGGTTTGTCATAGTTGTGGAAGCGGGAAGTTCTACTTCTCCATTCAAGAGCAAGAATATTGTTCCGAACCTTCAACATGCCGAATTATGTAACATATTTTATGTCGTCAGAACATATAAACCAATGCCAATATGTTTGGTCGTGTTGTGTAATAAATTGAATGTGTGAATAAATTGAATGTGTGAATGATGATTTGGAAAAAAAAAAAAAATAGGGGATTGAACTCAAGTCTTATTCTGACTTATCCTAACCTCTTTGATCAAAGAGTTATTTGTTGTTTGAATGTGATTAAGGTTGTAAGTTAATGTGTGTACTTTCTATAGGTTGTAGTAAAATGTTCGCACTTTGGTAAGATATTTTTTTCTCCTTCTGCTCTAATTTATTTTTGCTTTAAAACTGAATGATAAAGTGGAGATATTCCAGATTCCAATTCGAATAAGGTCTTTATAATTAGCAGATTTCTACCCTTCAATATTTACTTCTAAAAACAAAAAAAATACAAAGAAGTTTGTCTTTAAAAGCAAAAAGAATGGGTCAAGATATTTTTAAGTAATATTTTAAGAAGATGATGTCAACCTTTCGTTTTTCTTTCGAAAATGAAAAAAAGAATGTATATGCAACTTTACCTACCAAGTACTAAGTAAGGTCTAAAAGAAAAATATACAAGACTATCGTGATTGGGATTTGGGTGCGAATGAAGTCTTATGTATCAACTAAATCTGAATTTAAAAATAATTTTAAAAAAACTTGGGTCACTCTTTCTAATAGGTTAACCTTTTGAAATGAAACTCCAAAGCTCAATTAGTTATATCAGAATAAAAAAAATCTAAATACAACCACGTGTACATGTAAGATGATCCCCAATAAAAATATAAAAAAAATTAAATCGAACGATGGTCGATGGCTCCTAGAGAACTAGCACAATGGATGGAAAAATCTGTAGTAATATGAACAATTGAGATTAAAACTCCTCATTAGCATTGCCGATGTGGTGGAAATCTCGAAGGAGTTGGATCTTTCTGATATTTGAGAAAGATGGATGATATATATCATAATTTCTAAGATTGTTAACCGTATATAATTCGTTTTAATTAAAAAAAATTATTAAAAATATACGAATAAAAGTCACACATAATTAATTAAATATACAATTTAAAATAAATTTAAAAGAACTCGAATTACTTTTTTTAATATATTAAATTTTTATAAAGGAGGAATATATATATTTGGCAAAGAAATTTAGTAATAGACGTATCCACGTTGTCGGTGACGCTTGGGTTGACAAGTCAGAATCTGTGGTTAAATATCATTTATGACGTTGGAGTGCGACAGGAGCAGTTTAATTCACAGTTTAAAGTTAGACAAATGCATACGTGTCTATATATATATATATATATATATTTTTTTTTTTTGGCCTTTTAATGGGAACAGTTTGAAGTTGTAATTGAGGCTTCCACCAGTCATATAAATATGCGTGGTGAAAACCTGCGTTTTATTTGGCGTTAGGCAGGTTAAAGCATCAAGCATGGACATGCTTGTTTTGTATGGGAAATTATTCTGTAAACAAGGTGTATATCACATTATCATACTTATATGGTACATTCATTTAATAAAAATTTAACATTTAGAGTAATTTGTTCGTAACATCTTTTTTGGTTATATTTCTCTTTTCTAGTTAGCATTACATTAATTATTTGGTCAAATTTACCACAAAATACTCTACCTAAAACAGTAAATCCCTTAAATAAATAGTAAATCCCTTACATTACTAATTAACTTCAAATAATTCCTAACCAGCAGAAACTTCAAATAATTCCTACGATTTTTTTTGTTAAAAATATTTATATATGTATTTAAATTAATCTTAGAATGAGGAACTACTGTAATCTACAAGGCTTAAACAGTGAGGAGGAAAACGTTTATTGAATGAATAAAAACAAGACTCAAACAGTGAGGAGGAAAAAGTTTATTGAATGAATTTTTTTATTCAATACGATAATATAATCTTACCAATTAAAATACTATATTAATTACGTTTATAATTTATATTGATTAATTTTAATTTTTAAATTACAATTGAGTTTTGTTTATCAATATATAAATTCAAATTGTCATGTTTCTGTGTCATTTGGAATGGTTCTTGATGTACTCAATTTTATGTTCTGGGTTCACCATTTATTTTGTACAATTATGTTTTTTCCCTTGGGAAAATTATTATTATTTTATTAAATAATCTTATTTGAAGCTAAAAAAATATAACTGATATACATAGAGAATTTATGACAATTTTAACCAAACAAATAATGAGCTTCATAATAAAAAGAGAAATATAACTATATAAACAAATTATTCTAAATGTTAATTCTTTATTGGACATATATATCATATCATCATGCTGAAATGGTACATTCGATTTATTGGATAATATTTTGATTATTATTTATTTTTCGTAATTAGCTTGTTTTGTATTATTGGTGAAAATTTTTGTTATTACATAGAAAGATATTTGTTCAGTCCGTGAATAACATACGAAACTATAATGTTAGCCATAGACTCGCCTAGCTAGTACAATAATATTTGTCAACATAACTAATTTAGGCTCTCCAAACCTAACAATTACATTAATTCTTGTCTTTATATATATGTACAAAAACGAAATTGTCGTATTTGGATTAGCACTATATGCAATTGTTTATGTGAAGAGCATTCGGTTGATAGGTGTTAAAAGTGACATCTATAAATGTTCTTTTTATTCCACCAAATTATCTGGAAAAAAATATATTGATGAAGAGGAATTATTTTAAAGGAATTTTATGAATATTCATTTTCTTATAATTTAAAAAAAAAGTAACTCAAATTTTGAAATTGAGAGGTTAAATTTGTGATGACGTGCGCATGTGAATTGGTTGACCACGACATTTTTTCTTTCCAAGATTAAAGGCAGCTCTAAAGCTTCGTCCTTGGTAAAAAAAAAAAAAATAATTGAAACGAAAAATAATGGCAATTAAAAGGAAAGGAAATAGACGCCTATCTGTAGAGTGGTGGAGAAGTAGACTAGTAGAGTAGTTCCATTTTCTATATCCTTATCTTTCGTTGTGTGAGTGGCAATGTTATTTTTTTTTTTCTATATATATATATATATATGTATATATATAGGACTATACTAAAGTCCTTCAGGAATATAAAAATTTCATATACGTGTTCAATAATGTTGAAGGAAAGACAACTTGCTCTTAGTTGTCAAGATCTCCAAGAAGGTTTTTTTTTTTTTTTTTTCTTTAATTAAAAAATTGTATAGAAACTGGTTATAGCGGGTAAGTTCAACTATGAAATAACGTTATTCTTTAAATTATGTTGGTAGTTGAGGGACATGAAAGTAATTACAACATAGTTTATAATTTCACTAAAGTCCTTTAGGAGTATTAAAACTTCATACATGTGTTCAATTCTCAAGGAAAGACAATTTGCTCTTAGTTGTCAAGATCTTCAAGAAGATTTTTTTCTTTTTCTTTATTTAAATTAAAAAATTAATGTATCGAAACTGGCTATAGCGGGTAAGTTTAACTATGGCATACTATTATTCTTGAAATTATGGTGGTAGTTGAGGGACATGAAAGTAATTGCAACATAGTTTATAATTTCCTTTAACTTCTTGGGGCGCTGTATTCATTCGACAGGTAATGACATAGTACTTTCTACTAATTACATCACTATTTACAGTTTTAATGATAATAACTGATAGTAGTTTAGTATATTTTGGTTGCAGAGAGAAAGTGCAAGAGCAATGATTTAATTTATATGAATATTTTAACTAAACAATTTTACTTGATGAATGTGTTGAAATGGGAATCATGTTATGATCTCTTAAATCGGTTATGAAATTTTAAGGTATTTAATTTCAATTGTAATTGTCGAATATTATTATTACATAAATCTTTTTGTATTTCTGTCAATAGATTCCATAATCTTAAGGTATTTGAATGACAATTATCATTTTTTTTTTCTCGAAAAGATTGTAAGATGATCGTTGACACTTACGTTGCATCATTAAAGGTCAAAACATATGGCACAGCAGTAATCTACAGTTGTAAAAATCAGAAGGAATTAAAAAACCACCGATCATATGATGAATGTCTTTACATGTAAAAATATATATATCTGTTTATAATATCTTTTTTTTCACATAACAACCATTGGATCTCTTAGTGGAGCAAACAATTGATGTGATTGTTTTATGAGTTGGTAGATTGTTATACAGTTGAGAAGATTGTCAGAAACTTAGCAGTTAACCTAGAGAGCCTTTTTTTTTTTTTTTTTTTTTTTGGGTATCTTTGTAGAAGTCATCCACCGAATTAGTTATCTCCATAATGTCCACGGGACCTCCATAATTGGGGCTGCTCTAGGGTTCATGCCTGATTTGACAGTCATTGTCCATTTGTTGAGATTAACAATTGGGGGATGACATGCAAGTTAAGCTATTTCATCACAGCGAATATATGACGACACAGCAAACTGTTTGTCTCAAATAATAAGCTTTTTTTTTTTTTTTTTTTTTGGTTAATTATTTGGTAAATTATTGAGTGATGATGATTTTCTCTTGAAACTTTCTATGGCTGAAGTGATTTCCCTTTTGATCGTAACCATTGCTATCAGGCCTATGATTCATTTAGCATTTTATTTGTAAGATTTTTACTTTCCTTGTATGCTTAGGCATTCAGACCTTAAGTGTCCTGCCAAACCACAGAATCATAATGAAAATTTTAATTCAATTGTATACATCCAACTCCTATATATATGATGCAAATAAAACATAGAGGTAACCAGCTGGACAACTACAGCCGGTTACCTAAATTATAGATGCCCTTGGATGTATATAAACCGTTGAGATGTCATCGGGCAGTTAGAAAAAATTGAAATTTTCTTTCTTCATTTTAGAGGTGATAGACCGAAGTATTATATACAAGAAATTTCCTAATTTATTTTCCTTTTCGGGATCTTCTACTGTAGAACTAATATTTTATTATGTATAAATATACGACAATATTGATAAGAATTATTATTTTAATTATTGAATTGATTTGTTAACAATTTGACATATGAGGGAAGCAATTTTTTTATTTTATATTATAAACTTTTAACATCTATATTTATAGATTACGCCGTTAAAAAAACAATCAAGCAATATAAAAATAATTCCTACCAATAATATAATATAGTTGTCAAACTCCCCTTATTTCTATTTAATTTCTTATAGTGTAAACATCTCCAACCATATTTTGTTTCAGTGTTTTTTTTTTTTTAATTCAAAAGAAGGGGGATGAGGTGGTCCCCATCCCCTTCTGCAAGTTGCAATCCTTGGGGTATCGGAGGAACAATCAGGATCTTATATTAATTTTTCTTAGTCATCCATCCAGGACCAAATGTCTGTATTTACTAACCCAAAGCATTAACATCTAAAACTGGAGTGGGAGCCGTATGGAAGATTGCGAGATTCGAATCTAGATAGAGAAAAGAGAGAACCACTCGACCATAATCTCCGATGGTATGTTTTGTTTTAGTTGGTTCACGTCACGCTCGTCCTTTTTAAGAAAAATCAAATCTAAAGCGACTCTAATGTGCGTAGCACGAAGGAGTAGCTATCTTCAAGATCAAAAGCTAAAAGCAAATGTAGCTGTAGTAGTGGGTCAAGCAATGTGTTGTTTTTGCTTATATATGGTTTGAGAAGATGGTCCATCAATAGTATCCTTTACTTTGGTGAAAAGACATCCAATTGAATTATATGCCAACTACTTAAAATTGCATTTATTAAAAGACATTGCACCAAGTCTCCTCTGAAGTCTCACCCTTTATGTATGAAAATATGCTCTGTGCATGTCTTACCCTTTATGTATGAAAATATTATTTGTGCATCACCAATTTTAAACATCACTATTAACACAGTGTAAATCTTATCTTTGCTGGAGACGCCGTCAGTTACTTGAAGAACATGTAATGACCATTTGGGACTCTAACGGACATGGTGTTCTTCAACATCCGCCCGTTTACATTACATTTCTCATAAATTCACATCTCTAATAACTATCCCTCACATTCACTTCCACATGATGACAACTTTCTCACTGTGCTTGTTAGGCCAACTCCATGTGCCCTCTCCACCACTCACCACTTGAACACCAAGTCAGCACCGAATATCATACAGTACTGGATATAAGACTTAATGTGAATATATATAAACATTTATATATTTTTCATGTAGTAAAAATTAGTCACTAATAATTGAGGAGCTATTGTTAATGTTTCTCATTCATAACTTCTTAGCATGCATTTGGAATATGAGTTTGAGAGGTAATATTTAGATTGAAGTTGGTTTACTTTTCAAAAGCTAGTTATAAATTTTGTTAATTTTTAAGAAAAAGACAAAAATTGAGATGAAAATTTTAAGTTGACAACTGAGAACTAAACAGACCATTATACTTAATATAGATAATTATCTCATTTAGTTGGAGGAATCTTCTCCGCCAATAAAAAGATTAAGGGTGTATTTGATTATAAGATTTAAACCTAAAGTTTTCATCGTAGTTTTTGTCTTTTTATAAAAAGTTAACAAAAATTATAATTAGTTTTTGAAAAAGTTAACGAATTTCAATCTAAAATTTTCATTTCAAACCCGTACATCAAACACAAACTAATTTTCAGAACTTTAACCGGAGTGAATCACTTAATTATGGAAAATTTAGGTGGGATTGTTCTTTTATTTTTTTAAGTTGGGTCCTTCCTATTTTATTGTTGGTCCTTCCCTATAGATTTTTAATTTGTCAAGGGTCCACGTCTTCTGTGGATGCTTCCTATAGCTAGCTTTCTTTAATTTTACTTTTCCAAATATGTATTAATTATTGAAAAAAAAAATCCGATAGTGGATCAGAACATGATTGCTGTTAGTGCTGTATCAAAATAAATATATTTTGGCTCACGATGAAAAACGTTGTTATCTCCATATATTACAGTGAAAAAGGAGGCACTTTAAAACATGAATAGAGTTTGACGTTTCTAAGGAAGAGATTGTCTTATTGGTTGGCTTCTTTATTCTTTGTTTGTCTTTACCAAATACTGAAAAAATAAAATAAAGTTACTAAATTAAATATATTTATATAAATACCATGACTATAAATATTAGAAAAAACAGAAATTCCCACATCAAACCCCACACACAGTTTTACGTTATATACGTAACTAGGTGTTTTTTTTTTTTTTTAAACCCTTTCTTTGTACCATTGATTTAGTTTTTCATATTTATTTAACCAGTCGGGGGTTTTTTTTGCTCCTGCAAAATAATTAATTAATTAGTAAGGAAGAAAATTAATCCGTCAACCAACTAATTAATCCATATTTGTTTAAGCTCTCTTGGGGTTTTGCATGCAGTCAAAAGATGATTGCAGGTGTCACCGTGAGATTGCGTTGCCTTAGTGCAAATAGTAAAGAAAATTAAATGAAACAATTAAAAAACAAATTAATAAACCATCAAATTAAAAGTACTATGATTTTCCAAGAAAATAATTAAAAGTACTATGAACTCTGAAAAGTGGTTAAGTGAAACTTCCACGAACCTTGAAATCATGTATAAAATTGGTGCGCATGTGCCCTCAATAACAAGGCATACACACACACACACACACATATATATATATATATATATATAACAATCGTTGTCTTCATCATTTGCTTGTGTTTTATCTTTTGCCAACCACAAACGAGTGTAGAAAAATCAGCCATCCAATAACAATTAGACCACAGCACATGCGATTGCTAGGATAGGAGAGACTCTTGAGGTAGAAAAATCACATCTCCTACATACGGATTTTTTTTTTTTTTTAATTTGTGTAATTACTATTTGATTTACATGTAATATTGTATAATTTATTATAATATATTTTATTTTAAAATTTTTACTAAAAGTGATAAATATTAACTAATAATATTATAAATTTCTGAATTAATAATATGTAATGACGCATGTTTTTCTTTAATATGATATTATCCGTTTTTAGTCTTGTACCTATATGATTTTGATTTTAAACTTTATTTTAAAAGATCTCATATCATTAAAAGATGATCTCTTTACTTATAAATAATAACATATATACATATTTAAACGATGTGGGATTATATATCTTATAATTTTCATTTTAAAGACAGATGATTGTAACATATTTTAAGACATTAATTTAGACATTCAATACGTGGAATAGTAAAGCCGTCAAACAAGACCATATCTATATATAATATTATGTTGTACTTATATATATATATATATATATATTAGATATATAGCCTTTTAATTTGTTGTACAATAAAGCGGTCTATTTTCCAGCTAACCTTAATCCCGAGTCATGGCATAAAAGCTATGCACGTGTTCTGCTCCCATTCGTTCCGTACATTATGCATACGTCTTCATGCTGACGAACTTAGTCATGTGGTTATTAAGCACGTTTTTATTTTACTGATTGGAATTAAATTTCTTGCATTCGAATTGTCTAAAACTAGTTAAACTTTTACTGATAAATTAAAAAAATTTAGTTTGAAATGGTGTTTCAACAAAGTATCCATATATTTATCTATACAAGTAGTACTCTTATCTTAGAGCTCAAATAATATCTCTCTATATATAATACTATTATTCGAGAGCTAAATTTTTTTTTTTGTTATTATATAAGTACTTGTATCTGTTATACACAAGTAACATCTCAACCATTAAATTATATTTTAATAATTTAAAAAAAATTTATTAATAAGATATAGAAAATAAGATTTATCACAGTCTTACCCTTTATATACTGTTTTTTTTTTTTTTTCACTTTCACTTCTTTGATGATGTCATGGCTACAATAAAAATGATTGACATAATTTATTTTATATTTTTCATGTGAGCATACCGACCTTGTTATTGTTGCAATTCTAAAATACTCCTTATTCTAAACACACTATTAATCATGTTTAGAATTATATTTGTTGTTTGTGCTACTGGTTATGCCTACCTATTGTTGAGCTATCGACGTCGGCTCAAAAATCGACCATCTGCTATGAGAGTTTACCGTCTTAGACCACTTAAATAGAATAGCACTTGAAAGCGATGTAGCATGTATATCACAACTACACATGAATAGACAAACATTTAGTAGATTGTGTTAGTAAACTCTTTAATAAAATTCAAGAATCTAGTTCCAAGGAAACAAATTCCCTTATACTGGGAATTTATTTCATAATATCTGAATTCCTTAATTATTAGTAAACGCGCCCAAAATTCAAAGGTAATGCAATAAAATATAATTAGTGTGTGGATTTTCTTTTTAAACTTTTATTCAAGAGTAATTAGTCAAAATAGTCCCTGAACTCTTTAGAATGTGACGATTTGGTCTATGTTTTTTAAATTTTGGTCAAGATGATCCTAAACTCTCCAAATATTGGCAATCTTAGTCATTTCCGTTCAATTCCATTAAGTTTCTAACGGAATGAGTTATGTGACCATCACATGAACTCAATTAATTATGAAAAGATGAAAATATCCTTATTCACACCAATAACATTAAAAGAAAAAAAAAAGAAAAAAGAAAAAAGCCTCATCTCTCCCTCTCCTTCGACAAATCCCAGAGAACCCAGCCCCCTCACCCCTACCGCCCAGCTGTTGGCCTCTCCCCCCCCCCCCCCCCCGCCCTTCTCGCTTTCTCCGCCTCGCATTCGCCCTCTCCACCCTGTCGTTCGTGCCCTTACACCCCCCAATAGAAAACTCAGCCCCTTCACCCCCACTGCCCAGTCGTTGCTCCCCCCCCCCCCTGGCTCTATCCGCCCCGATGTTCGAGCCCCTACCCCACCAATAGAAAACCCAGCCCCTTCAACTCCCACCGCCCAGCCGTTGGCCTCCCCACATTTGCTCTCTCCACCCCGTCGTTCGTGGCCCCACCTCACCCCCCAACCCCCCCAAAATAGAAAACCCAACTCCCACACCACCGCACTGCCCCGCCGTTTGCACCGCCCCCCCTCCCCAAATAGCGCTCCGCCACTGAACACTCGTAAGTCACCGATTGCACCCCTCTGGTCGTCAATCTGATTTTTGATAAATGAAGAAAGAGAGATTATTTAAAAAAAAATAATTATTGTTAATTATTAAAATACCCTTAGAAATTAGGTCACATGTATTGCACATGACTTATTCCGTTAGAAATTTAACAGAATTAGATGGAAAGACTAAGATTGCTAATATTTAAAGAGTTTAGGGTAATCTCGGTCAAAAAAAAAAAACAGGGACCAAATCGTCACATTCTAAAGAGTTCATGAACTATTTTGGCTAATTACTCTTTATTCAAATATAATGTGTGTTTGTATTGTTACTTAAAAGAGAGAATATGATATGATTGGTAAAAGTAAGAGAGAGTATGTGATGTGATTGCTAAAAATAAATAGAAAAAGAGTATTGTTCAAATGTATTTATATATTGATAGAATACGGCACTCAAACACACAATTACATTATATTTAGATGTAATGCAGAATATAAGCTTTGTTTAGTGTTCAAATTTAACTTCAACTAAACTATACTTTTACATTTTAATTTTTGTTCTTTTCTGATAAGTCAATAAAATTTATAACTAAATTTTGAAAAGTCAACTAACTCCAACTTAAAAATTTATCACCAACCGGCAAACCAAATATAAAGATAATATATATGTTTCCAAATGCACCATAAATGTTGCATACATACGACCGTAGAGTCATCAAACAAGGCCTTGACTATATATATTATTATGTAATATTATATATATATATATTTAGACCCTTTTAATTTGTTGATAACGTCCTAGTAGTAGTAATGTGCCATGTAATTTAGTTTATTAGTTGGAAATGAAAATTTTAAAATGAAATTGATTGATTTTTTAAAAATTTATTAAAAATTTTACTAATATTTTTTAAAAAAATAAAAATTAATATAAAAAAATATAATTTAATTAAAATTAAACTAAAATGTGAAATAAAATAACTCTTTTTCGTCGCTCTTTTGTTTTGCCGTGCAATGAGGAGGTCTATTTCCTGCCAGCTAACCTTCATGGCATAAAGACTATGCACGTGTTCTGCTCCCATTCGTTCCGTACATTGCGTATACTTCTTCATGCTGACGAACTTTAGTCTGGTTATTAAATTTAGTCCGTATATTTCTCTCTATACAAGTACTCTTAACGGCCATTTTCATATTTATTTGAAGATAAAATTTTTAAATTGTAATTAATTAATTTTTAAAAAAATTAATTATAATTTTATTAAATTTTAAAAAAATAATTAAAAATTTAGTTAAAAAATATAATTTAATTAAAATTAAATTAATATGTCAAATAAAATCTTATCTCTCCGAGAAAAAATAAAAATAAAAAACGTACTCTTATCTCAGACCTCAAATAAAACTTGCCCTCTATATAAAGTACTCTTGTCTGAGAGCTTAAACCATTCCACTACTCGATCGGGATCAATCGCTTTGGCTCAGATATTCTACATTTGAGAAGTCAAACCCATGGTTTAGTTTACATTTTTATTGACTTAATTTATGTTTTTGCCTCTAATTTTCTCTTACTCGATCTCCTTAGGATTCAAGTTTTCTTCCGCTTAGAAAGGGGGGAAATTAAAAGAGTAGACAGTCTCTTAGTTTCCAGTTGTAGCAACCAAAAAAAAAAAAAAGTTCCTTAGTTTTTGTAGTTTTGTTCTCCTTTGGTGAGGTTGATCTTTAGTTTTTTTTTTTTTTTTTTCCCTTTCTTTTTACCATAGTAATGTAATTTGTATGTAAATTTTGTCCTTGTACCTGACTGTATTATGCTATCATGAATAAATTTTCTTGAACTGTGAATTGCAGGCGCATGTCACCACAATGGTGCTGAAGGCGGACCTTCAGTGCTGCAAATGCTACAAGAAGGTTAAAGAAGTTCTCTGTCGTTTTGATCGTTAGTCTCTCTCTCTCTCCCAATTAATATATATACATATATTTATGATAAATATATATATATATATGTATGGCTTGCTACTTTGGAAAATGGAGAAAATATATTACGGGTTTTAGGGAAAAGAAAAGTTTCTATATACTTTTTCTGCTAGCCATTTAGTGTTATTTGTCTATGTATCGGAGGATATACAATATATGCGTATACTAGTTTTATTTTGTCTATGTATCGGAAGATATATACAAATTATATACGAAAGGTAGATTTAATCTTGTTTGTAAATAAACAACAGAAATACAAGACCAGGTGTACGATGAGAAGAATAACACAGTGACAATCAAAGTGATATGCTGCGACCTTGAAAAGATGAAGCACAAGATAATTTGCAAGGGCAAAGGGGTCATCAAGTGCATTGAGATAAAAGTCCCAGAAAAACCAACTAAACCTCCTAAAGATGATCAAGGGAAACAAAATGATAAAGGTAATCCAAAAGTTCAACCGCCGCCTCCTCGGCCGGTGCCGGTGCCTGTACCGTGCGTGCCCTGTCTGCCGGTGTGTCCAGTTCCGCCGCCTTTTGGCACGTTTCGCCGCACGTGCTGCAGCGAGTGCTATGAAGGCCGCGGTGGTGGGCCATGCTTTCACGGTCATACTATTGGTGGGCCACCCCCATGTTATTCGTACGATGGTCACTGGGGATGGCCAGTTTGTGACAGTTACGGTGGCTGGAAGCTCTAATTCGCCGTCCATGGTGATCAGTGCCCTTCTCAAGAATATTGTTCAGAACCTGCTGGATGCCGAATTATGTAACAATATATGTGTGGTCTTGTTGTGAAATAAATAATAAAATGTGTGAATGGTGATTTTACTTTTTTTTTTTTTTTTTTCTTCCAAGCAATTGGGATAAAATCCGCGCTCTCCGAGATCCAAAACTCACTCCATTCTAGGTCATGTCGTTTCATCAAATGCGTCTTGGTTGTGTTAATGTTATTAAGGTTGTTAATTACCTTCATAAAAAGGTTAATAAAATGTATAATTAAAGTTTTTATTGGGTACGTAGAAAAATGTATGATTGAAGGTTGCACTTGTTAATTCTTCTCTTTTTTTTTGCATTAATTTATTTTCGTTTTAAAACTGACAATATAGTGAAGATATTTCAGATTCCATTACAATATATAAGGTGTTTATAAATATAAGATTTTTACCTTCATTTTACGAAACTAAATTTTTTTAAAAAAGTGAAACAATGGTCAATAAAGTTTGGTTGTTGACATATGGACGTTCTCGTTGTCGCTTGGGTAGACAAAGTCACAGTCATTAATAAATTAGAGTGCGACAGGAGCTGTTTCACACTTTGATATTATAATTGACCAATCATATAAATATTAATATACATATCATATATTAACATATTATAATACATATGTGTGCGCGCGCGGGGGGGGCGAACCTTCTTTTTATTATTAGGGCGGGGTTAGGCAGGTTAAAGCATCATAGAATGGAGAAGCTTGTTTGGTGTTATTATTGGTCATAGAATACATGTTATCGTACATTAAGATTGTTCAGTCTGCGAATAAAGTGATCCTGAAAGAACAAAAGTTAGCCATAGACGTCTAGCTAGTCCAATAATATTTGTTATCATATTCATATGCAAAATTGTCGTTTTTGGATTAGCACTATGCAATTTTTTTTTATGTCAAGGTGGGTTTTATGAAAATGAAATTAATATAAACTTAATGTTCTTTCTATTCCACCAAATTACCTGGAAAATAAGTTTTGTATGAAGAGTTTTTTTTTTTTTTTTTTTTTTCCCGTATAGATACTTTCTTAATTGTCGTATTTGGATTAGCACTATGCAAATTTTTTTTTTATGTCAAGGTTTGTTTTATAAAAGTGAACTTAATATAAAATTAATTTTCTTTCTATTCCACCAAATTATCTGGAAAAAAAGTTTTGTATGAAAAGTTTTTTTTTTTTTAAATGTTTTCTTCGTATAGATACTTTCTTATTCTATATAAGCGAAAATTTTATTTAACAAAACTAAGAACATAAATATATCTATAAATAATTAAGAAAGAGAAAAAAAAACAAAAACAAAAACAAAAACAAATACAAAAACAAAAGCAAACAAATAAAACAACCTAAGAGAAAACATTAACATTTGCTCATCCTGTTACAAGCACTGAGCTTGTAGGATGAATTTTTCTTGGCTAACCGGAATTTAATTCAGTTTTTTCTTCAAAATATCAAGATCGACTAATTTCTTCTTAAGTGTCTGACCTTATTTTTGTGAGCAAGAATTGTTAGATAAATTTTTTTGGCGAAAACCATCATCTAAAATTCCAAGAATATTCATGTTAGATATATATCAAAAATCTATTAACGAATAAGCGGAAACGTATCTGAATCTATAACGGTTAATCACTTTCAAGAGCTGTGCGATTGGCCTTCCAGATCAACACATTTTTCAAGAGAATCCTTTATTCTTTTCTGTGTTCTCTCTCTGATGATGGGATGTCAAAATTGACGTGCAATCTAGGGACCATATATATAAATAACTTCCCCGTTATCTTTTGGTATTTCTATTTTAGCCCATCATAAAAATAAAAATTACCCTTTATGTCTCTCCACATTAGAAGCCCACACCCTATCAGATATATTATAAAGCCCAAATTAATCAAAACTTAATAGATCACTTTTAATTAGACTTAACCTTATTTGACAGTTCGCAACACATAATTATTCACATGTAAGCCCAACGTTGGATTGATAATCCAACAAGAATACGATGTGGATAGCATCAAAATCTTGCCAAGGATTTGATCTTTAGAAAAGTTGTCATCTGCTAAATCCGGCCAATATTTTTTTAAACTTGCAACTCTGGCCTTGGTATCATAGGGCTCCATCTTATAATTCATATTCGTTGCATTCTTCTTGTTTCTTTTTCTCTTAACCGGAGTAAACCCTTTGGCATCAACATGATCATCCCACCTCCACCTTTTGGAAGTAACAATGCTCAGCTCCTTGCAAGCATTAGTAAGAGATCATATTTGAGGTATTAAAGGAAGATCAATGACAATTGTACCAGCTTAATTGATAAGAACATTGCAATTAATGTGTTGATGATCCTACTTTAAATGTTGTCCAGCAATGATACTAGTATCGGCCTTCATTGTTTATTTGTTGTAGGGGTTAAGGACTCAATTCCTGATATTGTGAAACACTGTTATCTTGATTCGATTCAATAACAATAGCAGTTTTATCATGTGATTCATTATTCGTTGGCTTAATGAGGGTTGCGGGAGCAACAATCAAACACGGGGCCATACGCGAATTTTGCTTGGAATTGCTAGACAAGGCGCCGGATCCGTGGCCATGTGCCGAGTCCCTATTTGGATTACTATAAGGAGCAGACTCCGAAGGCAAAATATGTAACTGAAGCCTTAATGACGCTAGGGGGGACCTCTCAAATTTTGAACTTTTGGGATCTAATTAGATTCTGAAGTTGCAATTCTCACCCGCTGAGCTTTGATTGTATGATCAAAAGGTTGATAAAATATACCCATGTATATTGGTAGACCACGACATTTTTGTTTCTTGCCAAGATTAAAAGCATGCTTTAAAGGTATAGGACTATAGGAGAGAAAACGGCTAATTAGTGTCCTTACATATAGTAAAAAAAACGAGCTATAAATATGAAATTGGAACGAAAAATATTGGTTTAAGGGAAGGAAAAGAAACGCCTACTCATAGAGTGGGGGAGAAGTAGAGTAGTAGTTCCTTTTTCTATATCTACTTGCCAGACAAGAAAAAAAAACAAAAACAAAAAAAAAAGTAAAAGCATAAGCTAGATTGGGTTATATACATAATAAATTAATACATATACATATAGATGGAGAATTTTCATACTCCTTTTCTTTTTCCCCTTCTCTTGTGCAAACATCCACAGATAAAAAGTTAAAAAGGTAAAGTATGGCTATGGTGGGTAACCAAAGCAATGTGTTCTTTGCTTTTATAAGGTTAGAAAAGATGGTCCATCAACATTATTGATCTTCACTTTGGTGAAAAGACATGTACAATTAAAAAAGATGCCCGCTGGTTAAAATTGCTTTTTTTTTTTTTTTTTCCTAAGATCGACTCTTGTATTTAAAGACATGGCACCAAGTCCTCTCTCACCGCCCTCTATGCATAGCCTAGGTCCAAGTCTTCTCTCACCCTTATATGTATAACTTAGGTCCAAGTGGATTGTTGTTGGATTTTATTTTTTTTATTTTTTTTCCTAATGAAATTTAGTATGAAACCATCTTTAAGATATATGTTGTCATGATTCTGAATCCTATAATTAACTTACATGTTCAATCATTTTGTAGTACAAAGTCATCTTTTTAATTTGATTTTTTCCCCCCTCATATAGGGGTATTTTTGTATCTATAATGATTTTTATAAGAGAAAATTATATAAATAACCACCTTTTCTTTTCATCTATTAACTTACATGAGAAAAAATATCCATTCTTAACTAATATGACATAAATTTTAGTTAATTTTAGTTTGATTTTGTGTCATATTAGTCTAATGTTAATTTTTTATGTATGTTGGTATAATGGTTTTTAAATTTGTATAATTCAAGTACTTTTCCCATTTAATTATCAGTCCTTCTAATTTTTTAGCAAAGTAAATAGTAAAATAAGAATTTTATTTCTATATAACTTGATTCCTTGATAGAAGAATAAATAAATAAGAGAACCATACCTGCATTAATTTAAACTGTATATACTGGGAAAAAAACACGAAAGTAAGTGCTTTTTGAGGGGGGGAAAAAATAGAAAAAGATAGGTGGAATTTCCATGAGGATAAATATAAATAGTAATGTGGCACAGAGTGCCCTCAATATTTCATATATGTAAAGATCTTCTATTTATCTGAATAATTTAGTAAAGTATCTAGACTAATATAATATTGATCATCAACTATTAAAATAAGTTTTGTTAAATTATAGTATTTTCTAATTTACTAAATAGTGAGATTCTAATATAACAATCCAACATTTAAAAGTCCTACCACAAAATTTTCTAATTTCCCTTTCGCAGATTTTTACGGTAAATGTATATGTTATCTCAAAAATAAAGAACCTAATTGAAAGAAGTAACAATTATTAGAAATTTAAGTCACACAGCACGTGAAAATGAGAGATTTGGAAAATTAGCGGTAGAAAAAGCTTATATCTCCTTTTTTTTTTTTTTTTTTTTGGGGCCATGGGAAGTGCTATAGCTAGCAAGCATCTTGACAATCATTTCACGACAATGTCATGTAATGATACCAAGAAATTGACCACCCCGCATATGTGTCCTCTTCTGATTCGTTCTTTACATGTACGAAATACATGCTTTTTTTCCCCTTGTCGTACGAAAATATATGCTTACTTTGCGTAATATATGCTTACGTCTTTCTAAATGACCAACTTTGTAGTCGGTAGGGAGGGGTAAAAAAAAAAAAAAAGCACCAATTTTTTTTCTTTCTTTTTTGATTATTAAATTGAACGAACGGGGACATATTTGGTGTTGTTTCTATCCTCTTCATTGAATTTTTCGTGTCTTTTTCTCCGACTTGATCACGTATAAATCCTCAACAAAAAAACAGTACCAGTCCGCTGCTGATCTTGAACATCAGCCGGTTCGGTCCAGGGAAGAGATAATCAGAGATCTGATCAAAGCTATGGTGGATAAGGTACTACTACTCCCATTTTCTTTATATTTCATAATTTTGCTTGCAATGCAAATTTCTGATCAAATCTTCTTCTCTCTTTTTTTTTTTCCCCTCATAATTTGTATTATGATTTTTTTTTTATATAAAATTTCCAGTATTCAACTTTGTGTAATATTTTGTTGAACTGTTAATGTTACAGAAAGTCAGTACCATTATGGTGCTGAAGGTGGATCTGCAGTGTTGTCGATGTTACAAGAAGGTCAAGAAAATTCTCTGTAAATTTCCTCGTGAGTCTCTCTATCTTCTCTCTGATCCTGTATTTTACCTAATTCGTACATTATGTGCAACTTGTTTTGCAATTTTAGTTTTTGTTTTCAACAGCCAGAAATATAAAAATGAAGAATTTTTTTTGTTTATGTTTTCAGTTCAAACCATTAATTTCTTAAGGCGGAATGATTTTTGGTTATAACAATATATAATAAGTGAATTGAAGAATGTATGAAAGTATGTAAAATGTATACAAAGTTATTTTTTTAAACTGTACAGATGCATATTTACCTATAAATTAACGTACATCCAGCAAAGGAAGAAAAATACCTATAGACATATATGGGTGATAAATGTATAAATAATTTATGCACAAAAACTAACATTTGACATTAGATCAGTAAGAAAATCACTCCTTAATATAATGTTATTTCTAATATTAACTTTGACCACTATTATATACTTTGTGGAAATTTGCTAACAAGTATAGCAAATACCAAATTTGACATTTGATTGTTGGTTTATACATTGAATTTTTCATCTAATAATTATACAAATATTGTCATTTCAAATTACTTTAAAACTAAAAGTGATAGCATTGGCATTGGCATTTTGTATCAGAGATAGTTCTGACACATACATGTAATTGTGTGTGTGTATGTATATCTTTTTTTTCAAAAAAAAAAATATATATTGGCGGAAAGAAAATCATGTTGTATAGTTATGCTCTTAATATGTACAGTGTTAGATGGCTAATTTTAATCTAATGTGTAATCTATATTTGATAATTCTATGTGTGTGCAGTGTGTACATGTATAACGTATATCCATGTATTTGTGTAAATTGATCGGCGACCAAAGATCACAATTTTACAGACTGAGTTTGGTACTAAATATTGAATCTTGTCGTGAATCAATTTGTCTGTGTGTGTGTAAAAAAAAAAAAAAAAAAGAAATACAGGACCAGGTATACGATGAGAAGCAAAACACAGTGACAATTAGAGTGGTGTGCTGCAGCCCTGAAAAGATCAAGCAAAAGATAATCTGCAAGGGCGGAGAATCCATCAAGAGCATAGAAGTCAAAGTCCCCCAAAAACCGGCCAGCCCTACCAAAGAAACTAATCAGGAAAAAGATCCCCCAGCCGCTGCTCCTGGGAAACCTAATGCCTCTGATCAGCCAAAGAAGCCGAAACCTGAAAACCCTAATCCCCCGGATTCCAAAGGAGAACCAGGTATTATCGTCGTACCTCCTCCGCCCGCGGCGGTGCCACCGGCACCGTTGCCTGTCCCCGTGGACCCGTTTCCCCGCACGTGCTGCAGGGAGTGTTATGAAGGCCGTAGCGGAGGGCCATGCTTTTACGGCGGTCACGGTTGGCCGCCGCCATGTTATCAGTACGATGGTTATGTGGGATGGCCGGTTTATGACAGTTATGGCGGCGGAAGATGCAGTTGCTACTTGGTTTGTGAAGAAAATTCCGGCCAATCATGCCGCATTATGTAAAAGGAATTATGGTCTTGTTTGGTTATAACACTCTTATTACTTATGTTAATTTCATTTTATTTTTTACAAAAGGAATTATGTTGTGTGAAGATTCTATTAGTTAAGCAACACATCTCTTCTCAGATCCCCACTATTTATTATGTTGGATGGGTCTATTTGGGTTGGTTTTTTTTTTTTTTTTTAAAGTAAAAATTAGGTTGTTTTTAATATGTTGATAATCATGGGGAAATAAAATACACTTGAGGTAAAGGAATATACTTTTAAAATTTTGGGAAAATATATTTTTTTAAAGATATGACATTTTTTGAAATTATACACGTGCTCCTTAACTTCTTAGAATTACGTTTTCGGCCCTAAAAATTTATGAAATTTGCATCTCTCTCTCCTTTTTCTTTTCTTCTTTCTCTGGCCAAACTCTCTCTTCTCTCTCTCTTGACGGATGCACCTTTCTTTCCATGGCTTCACCACGAAGCTTTCCCACTAAGTTGAAGGACGTTTATTAGGCTTTACTAATAACATAGAAAGGGCTTTTCCCAACCTAGGTTAGGGGCTAGCGCACCCCTATTAGTAAAGTCAAGCAAGCTTTGATTTGATGCCAGCTAAAAAACGGATGCGCGCTATTAGCGCAGCTCGTTTCTTCAAGCGGAGCTCGCTGCTTTTCATTTTGTTAGGAGTAGGTGCTTGCCCTTAGTTGGGTTGGGGGAAGAGGGCATTTCCATCGCAAAGGATAAATTCTGCAGCAAAACTTTGCAGAGCAATAGGGGAGATTTCAGATTTCTTAAAATTTTGAGTTAGGGTTTTCTCTCTTGAATGACCTTAAGATATTGATATTTAGGATTGACTAGTCACAACTGAAATGTGCTTCAATTTGGAGTATGTGTAAATTCACATATGTTATCTCGTTTTCCGATTTTATTTATCGTCTCTCCAATTAAAATTTGGACACTTGAGGGAAAGGTTTGAGTATTTTTGTTAGCATTTAGCTCCTATCAATGTAAGGTTGTTCGATTTAGATTACATGAGAAGAGAGAATTGAGTGAAAATATATAAAAAAAATGTCAGAACAATAAATATAAATTACTCTGGTGCAAATTGTTTTGTATTTCGAAACAGTAATTGACCAATTTTTCGTTCGTTTCCTTTATAAATATGGTGGAAATATGGTGGACCTGCAGCTTTTTATCCCTTTTCTAGCTTTCTATAAATGCATGTTTGCTTGTTTGTGTAAACTTCGTTGTGAAGGGATCAACTAAAAGTATACATAGTCTTACCCCAAAAAAAAAAAAAAAAACAGTAAAAAGATAAGTAGGGTTAGGCAGTAAATTAAGCACCATACAGAGCAAACTATTTAATTGATTAATTGATTTATTATTATTATTATTTATGACTATGGTCTTTTGTTGGGTCGATGATGGCCATACATAATCATGAATATAAATCAAGCCTTTCGCGTCTTGTAAAATATCAAGGTCAAGACAACAAACAATTCATTATCATAAAATAAAAGTCGTACTGTTGCTTTTACAAAATAAAATATGTAGAATTTTGCGCACTATTTTCAATTAGGATGCACATAACATCGTAAAATAGATAAAATCGAGCTACAAGCTAGAAATGATTTTGTGACTCTTTCAAATTGTTCCCCGCCTATTACGTATGCTCTTTTAATTGATAATATAACAAACTTGTAGTCATTAATGTCAATTTCGTCTACTTAAATTCTTCTATATCGATCACTCACAAACTATTTAAATTTAACAAGAAACTACAAACCCAACTTATCACCACTAAGTCATCATTAATTTTTATTCAAAATAATAATAATAATAAGTCATCATTAATTTGGGGGGTACTACATAATCTTTCATCAAAAACATATGATAACTTTTCAAAATTGTTCAACAATAAATTTTTGTCCTATTTGTGAAAATTTTTAAAGAGAAAAACGTGTGCTTTTAATTATATATAGAACAACTATGAAGGTATTTTTCTCGTGGGAAGAAAAATACACTTGATTAAAATGACAAATTTGTTGTTGGTTTTTTAAGATATTGATGTTGAGGATTGACTAGTCACAACTAAAATGTGCTTCAGTTTGGAGTGCGTGTGAATTCGCATATGTTGTCTCGTTTTCCGATTTTTATTTATTGTCTCTCCAATTAAAATTTGGACACTTGAGTGAAATGTTTTGAGTATTTTTGTTAGCATTTAGCTCCTATCAATGTAAGGTTGTTAAATTTAGATTACATGAGAAGAGATAATTTAGTGAACAGATATAAAAAAAGGTCAAATCAATAAATCTAAATTACTTTGCTACAAGTTGTTTTGTGTTTCGAAACAATAATTGACGAATTCTTCATTCGTTTCCTTTATAAATATGGTGGAAATATGGTGGACCTGCAGCTTTTTATCCCTTTTCTAGCTTTCTATAAATGCATGTTTGTTTGTCTATGTAAACTTCGTTGTTAAGGGATCAACTAAAAATATACAGTCTTACCCCAAAAAAAAAAAAAAACAGTAAAAAGATACTTAGGGTTAGGCAGTAAATTAAGCATCATACGGAGCAAACGATTTAATTGATTGATTTATTTATTATTATTACTATTTATGACTATGGTCCTTGTTGGGTTGATGATGGCCATACATAAGCATGAATATAAATCAGGCCTTTCACGTCTTGTAAAATATCAAGGTCAATACAACAAACAATTAATTATCATAAAATAAAAGTCGTATTGTTGGTTTTACAAAATAAAATATGTAGAACTTTGTGCATTATTTTCAATTACCATGCACATAACATCGTAAAATAGATAAAATCGAGCTACACAAGAAATGATTTTGTGACTTTCAAATTGTTCCCCGCCTCTTACGTATGCTCTTTTAATTGATAATATAACAAACTTGTTGTCATTAATGTCAATTTTCGTCTACTTAAAATCTTCTATATCGATCGCTCACAAACTATATAAATCTAACAAGAAACTGCAAACCCAACTTATCACCACTAAGTCATCATTAATTTTTATTAAAAAAAAAGTCATCATTAATTTGGGGGGTACCACATAATCTTTCATCAAAACCATATGATAACTTTTCAAAAAAGTTCACAAGAAATTTATCAGATTTTTGAAAATTTTTAAAGAGAAAAACGTATGCTTTTAATTTATATATAGAACGACTAAGAAGGTACTTTCCTCATGGAAAGAAAAATGTATGTTAATCTTAATTTCACCGACTGCAGACCGTGTGTCTCAATTCCTCATAGAAACTTGAGCCAAACATTCAAATAATCTTTGTTGCTAATTTAGTTAGATAGAGCAAATAATTAAGATAGGTTGAACCTTGGAAAGAAAAGGGAAGTTTAATTAATATATTGAAAGTAAAGACTTTTTTGAAATTAAAAACAAAGATACGGTTGTGGTTGTAGATATAACGATAATTTTATATCTGACTCTATCATAAGGTATGAAATTCGAATATTCTCATCCTAAAATATAAAATAATAATAATAATAATAATATTATTATTATTAATAAAATAAAGATACAATTCAATTAAGCCACTAATTTCACACACACACACACACACACACACAAAAAGCATTGTCTTAAAGCTATGTGTGTTTGGTAAACGTACATATAATAGCTGTCGTTGAGTTGTGTTCAGCATTGCACATTCCACGTGAATGGTTACAGAAACAGCCTTCAGCAAAGGAAGCAAACCAGAAAATTATAGAAAAAGGCAAAATGCTACTTTTGTTTTGTGATTTTAATGTGGGGCTATATATAGATTACAATGTTTGACGAATTCATGATTTCCAAAGCTATTTGTTTCTCTTTTCTTGTGCAACCATCCAACTCTTCCTTATATATGCACATTTCCATGTCCAAGGAAAAAGCCAAGAGGAGCTAGCATGTACTGTAGTATATACGTTTTTTATCTTCATTTTTGCTTCTCTAATTAGGTAGCGGAGTGTCTGAGAAGATGGCCCCTTTATGTTGAATTAATAAGAAATTTTTCTTTAATTTTGGAAGGGAACCACCGAAAAAAAAATAATAATAATAATCGTTGTAGGAGCGGTTTTCTTAGTTAACTTCAAGGCATCTTGAACACGCATATATATATATATATATATATATATTATTGAAAATAAGTGAAGTTTCAAGGTCAAGGAGCCATACTCAAGCATGAAGTTTTTCTCAAGATCGATCGGGAAGTCTAATTAGTACTTTAGGATCACAAATCACGTACTTAATAGCGGGATGCTAAAAGTTAAAATTTATAATTTGTTAATAGCAGGATGCTAAAAGTTAAAATTTATAATTTGTGAACCATTAGCTTATAAGTGGGTTTATAATTTTTTTTTGGGGCATATTTTGCTTACTAAATATATATATATATATATATAGTTAACTATCGGCTCCACAGCCTATCACCCAACTCACATTCGTCATGCCACTATTATTTAGACCTAAAGGCCTTTGGCAAAAACATAAGCTAAATTTAACCGTCTGTTGATTATAATTACAATATTGCACAGACAACCGTTAAAATGCCTATAATTTAAATATTCACCTGCACATAATTTACATCATGTTTACAATATTCAAACGTCATATTATTTTCTGGTTGGGATTCATGAACTTGATCTATGTAAAGAATTAATGTTGGTTTTTAACTTTTGAATATTCCTAATTAAGTCTTCACGGCCAATTAATTAATTGGAACGTAAGGGTGTCTGAAATTTGGTGACGTAATACTCTAACAAATTAAGCTAAGATGAAAAGTCATTGTAGGCAAGTTACAAGCATCGCTCATAAGGAAATGATGGTTGAGGAGATGGAGATCGTGAGCATCAGTGTGCGAGTTCCAGATATCCAAGCTGTGATAGTATCAGGTCCTTTAGCTATTGTTCTTAAGAAATGACTCGCAACAATGGCGCACATCTTGTTTAACCGACAAAGAATATTCGAGAATGCATGGGATACGGTTAAACCCCCATGAGATCATGTCTAACAAGGAGGCCAGGTGTGAAACTGAAAATGTCAAGGAGTAATTAACTTATGATGGTGAGGTCGTGTACGTGGGCAACATTAGTAATGGAGATGAGTGAATGAGCTTGTCAAATGGGGTAACCATAGAAAGTCATGAAGAGGCAGGCAAAGATGTTTGGAGGTTTTGGGATCGACCATGTGTGTGGGAGACTTTGTGGAGTTTGAGATGCTTTGACACTCGAGGTTGGCTTGGGTGTGGAATTTGACAACCTTATGTTGATAAATCTTACAAATTTATATACAACGAAAGAGATAGTTTACCCTTTAAAAAAAAAAAAAAAAAACAGAGAGAAAGAGAGAGTGTAAACCAATCAATCAATTAACTACCCAAAACAATAATAATTTATTAATCCAAAAAAATACTATGTATAACATTTTATATATCTTTTCTCTTTTTAAGGAACCCTATTTTTTTGGGGGGGGGGGGGGGGGGGGCGATTTTAAGGAATATTGTCACATACGAGAAAATATGAGAAAAAGTAACCCCATACAGTAGTTTTTTTTTTTTTTTTTTTTGGAGAAAAGTAACCCCATACAATTTGTGCATGTGATATTAGAAGAGGAAAAAAAGTCCTCAATCGGAGTAATTAATTTTTAGCGAAAATGGCTGAATGAATTACTCAAAAAAAAAAAAAAAAAAAAGAGAGAGAGAGAGAATGGCTGGATGGACATTCCGTCCACCATGCATCTCCCCCATTCAATTGCTTATAGTAGAGGCTGTACGTATTTAAGATGTTCATAAAATGTAAAGTTAAAAATTAAAAAATTAAAAAAAAAAAAAAAAGACACTTTAGAGCACAGCTATTTTGCCTTTTTCGAGATTAAACGGTTCAGAGTTTGACTTTGTTTAAAGAGGGGAAAGAAAAAAACTCTTAAGTGGGCCTGGTAAGTAGTTGATTTCCAGTATCTTAATACTGATAGCTTTCGCTATTAATCATTAACCCTAGTTCAATGAACAATCGACATACCTTTGACTTCGATAAGAATAATATTTTCTTTTCTTTTTGTATTGACAGATAATAAAAACATTATCAAAACGAACGTCAACGATTAGTGCTCCTCATGAGTCCCAGGCCCAGCGCAGTATAGCACCGCCCCAAACGACAACTCCCATATAATTATAATAATACAAAAAGTAAAAGGCTATTATAACAATTATACTTTAAATTAAATTAAATTAAATTAAATAATTAAAAAACAAATTAGACATCGTTATGGCTTGCACGTCAAACATCCTCCCACGTGAAGATCGTCAAACTCGCATACTATAAATCTAGGAAACTTCCTCATTCATTTTCAGTCACCAGTCACGAACCAAACTTAAAAAAAAAAAAAAAAAAAAAAAAAAAAAAAAAAAAAAAAACATGGGAAACTTTGTAAATGTTATGTCCTATAAGCCCATATCAGAGAAGGTGAGAGTAGTTACCTACAATGGAAGAGTACTAGAATTCAAAGGCCTAATTCCGGTGAAGAAGATTACTACTTCAGGAGCTTACAAGGGCTATAATTTGGTGCACCATTCTCAGCCATTCTCGCCATTGTCTCCCAAGTACAAGCTTGAGCCTGGCGAGGTTTATTATCTGGTGCCACGTGGACTGATTTCTCCGAAAGTAGTACTAGATCATGATCATCATGATAATCATGATGATCAAAATAAGAGACAAAAGATTAAGATTGTGGTGACTAGGGAACAGCTGGAGTTGCTGCTGTTGAGAAGCTGCTCGAAGCAGTTGCAGTTTAAGGATGTTTGTGTTGGAGTTCTGTCGGAGAGTTTCTTTGGGTTTAATAAAGAAGAAGGCTCTCCCAAATGGCGTCCTTCCTTGGCCTCCATTGCAGAGGCCCAGGAAGAGATGGGGTAGTTTGGGCTTGTCCCATTTACATTTGGATTGACTCTTCAGGCCCAATAGATTTTTGTCAAGGGCCTGTTGATGCTTTTTTTTTTTTTTTTTTATATATATATATGTAATTAGCAAAAATGAGGGGGACAAATTGTGAAGTTCCTCCGGGATTAAGGATATGGTTACCTTTGGTAATACATATAAGAAAGTTATATTTTTGATGAAAATGATATATTTCTCTACTTTTTCAAGCTTCCTATGTTTCATGTTGAAATTGCAATTTCCTCCTTATGGGTGGGTTTTAGTTTCAACTTAGTCTCATTCTCTTTTAAAATAACAACGAAAACAAAGTAAATATTTTGACTGAAAAAAAAAAAAATCAAATTAAGACCCATTTACCATGTAATTTTCTTTAGAATTGAAACTCTATCGCTTCCATGATAGAGTCAAATGTAAATCTATATACCGATTTATACTTCCAACCGTTATTTTAATATGTAAATTCATGTCTTATTTTTCTTACGGATTTTATTTCAACTAATTTAGAAGAAAGCGAGAATGAACTCAAAATTTATGATATAAAATTGAGAATAACCATTAAAAATATCAATGCATATGATATAACATGAACGCAAAAGTACCTAAAAATTTTGTAATCGGGTATATGTAAAGAGTATCCCCAATACAATACCATATTAATGTGTCAATATCATATTTTAGCATTTGAGTATTAAAAATGAAAAAATAAAAAATAAAAAATAAAAACTATTCAACATAATCTTATATGGTACTAAATTTGACATATAGTACATTTGGTGTCACCAAAAAATTGACATTAAATATAACATATGTATACTTTTGACATTTGATTGTTATAAACTGGTATTTAAACATTCACTGATCAACATAATATTATTATCTTCGAATTATTTTAAAAATAAATGTTTGGTTTTACAAAAAAAAATTATGACAAAAAATAAAAAATAAGATATAAAATATCATTATGCATGAAATCACAAAATAGAATAAAAGAAAAATTAATATATCATTTTAATGCTTTCTTATAGCCAAATATTGCATTGACTTAAGATGATGCAATAACATAAATCAAATCATGATACCTATTTCCAAAAGAAAAACATATATTTCATTTATATATACACTTAGTTTTTCTTTTTTTTGAAAATCTCTGTAATCAATCTGTTTCACGAGAAATTTATGTGTTCTTATTTAGGTATTAAAAAAGAAGATATTTATGTTTTCGCTAGTTTTGATATTGTCAGAATCACTAAAAATTTGATTCGATTTACACCCCTTAAAAAATATCTTTAATAAATTCGGATGGACAAGTTTGTCCACTCTAAAGATCAGAGCTTATTTCAATGAAAAAGGCCAATATCGTAAATCAGTGTCCTCCTATCCTATTAGTCAGAGGAAGCAAAAAGGCAAACGCAGAGACAACCACGGAGAGACAACACCGTGCTAACAGAGCGAGGTAAAAAAATGGCTTACTCTCTCTGTTCTTCACCTTCCTCTCTCGTCCATGAACGCCAATCTCTCTCCTATTCTCTCTCCTCACCCAGAAAACCCACTTTTAGAAACTTCTCTCACTCTCTCAAACTCGGTTTTCTTTCCTCTCAATCCAGACCCTCTCTCCAGATAAGCCATGTCTCCGTACAAGACCCGGTTACGCGAGAAACTCGCGACGAAAACCTTGGAGAATCCGAGAAGCGTAAAGACCCAGATGAAAAATCCGGTTCCTCGTCCAGGAGCTACATCTGGGTCAATCCCAGAAGCCCCAGAGCTTCACAGCTTCGGAGGAAATCGTACGATTCCAGGTATACTACTCTAGTGAAAATTGCTCAGTCTTTGGACTCGTGTAATCCAAGTTTTGATGAAGTTTCGAAAGTTTTGGAGAGTTTAGGCGGTAAAATATTGGAACAAGACACTGTTGTTATACTTAATAATATGGTGAACCCTGACACTGCACTTCTTGCACTCAAGTACTTTCAGCAGAACATGAAACCTGAGAGAGAGGTTGTTCTTTACAATGTAACATTGAAGGTTTTTAGGAAGTGTAAGAATTTGGAAGGAGCAGAGAAGCTGTTTGGTGAAATGCTTGAGAGAGGTGTTAAACCCGATAATGTCACGTTTTCGACTATGATTAGCTGTTGTAGGTTGAATTCTCTTCCTGAGAAGGCTGTAGAGTGGTTTGAGAAGATGGGTAGTTTTGGGTGTGATCCTGATGATGTTACGTATTCGGCTATGATTGATGCCTATGGGCGTGCTGGTAATGTTGACATGGCTTTCAGCTTGTATGACCGTGCTAGAACCGAGAAATGGCGCATTGATCCGGTGACATTCTCGACTTTGATTAAGATTCACGGGCAATCGGGGAACTTTGATGGGTGTCTGAATGTCTATGAGGAGATGAAGGCGATAGGGGCTAAGCCAAACTTGGTTGTTTTTAACACTTTGTTGGATGCTATGGGACGAGCTAGGAGGCCTTGGCAGGCTAAGAAGATTTACCAAGAGATGATTGCCGGTGGGTATTCCCCAAATTGGATAACCCATGCGGCTCTCTTGCGGGCGTATGGTAGAGCACGGTATGGTGATGATTGTATAAATGTGTACAGGGAGATGAAGGAGAAAGGGCTGCAGTTGAATGTGATTCTCTACAACACTGTTTTGGCTATGTGCGCTGATGTTGGCTACACTGATGAAGCTGTTGAAATCTTTGAAGAGATGAAGAGTTCTGGGATTACGCCTGACAGTTGGACGTTTTCGTCGATGATTACCATATATTCATGTAGTGGGAATGTATCAAAAACAGAGGCCACGTTGAATGAGATGTTGGAAGCAGGTTATGAGCCTAACATATTTGTTTTGACTTCACTTATTCAGTGTTATGGGAAAGCCAAACGCATCGATGACGTTGTGAAGACATTCAATCAACTTTTGGATTTGGGCATTACTCCAGATGAGCGCTTCTGTGGTTGTCTGCTGAATGTGATGACACAATCACCAAAGGAGGAACTTTCTAAGATTACGGCTTGCATCGAAAAGGCCTATCCGAAGCTCGGATACGTGATAAAACTTTTGCTAGAGGGGGATGATGAAAACGGAAGTTTCAAAAAAGAAGCCTCAGAACTTTTTGAGACCATTGGAGCTGATGTAAGGAAGGCTTATTGCAATTGCTTGATTGATCTTTGTGCTAACCTCAATCTGTTAGACAGAGCGTCCGAGCTACTTGACCTGGGGCTCGCACAAGAAGTATACACAGATTTACAGTCTAGGTCTCCAAGCCAGTGGTCTCTCAATTTGAAGGGTCTTTCTCTTGGCGCAGCTCTTACTGCATTACGTGTTTGGATAGACGATTTGTCCAAGACATTGGAATCTGGGGAAGACTTTCCCCCATTGCTTGGAATCAATACTGGACATGGGAAACACAAGTATTCAGACAAAGGTTTGGCAGGTGTATTTGAGTCGCACTTGAAGGAATTAGATGCCCCGTTCCATGACTCTCCAGATAACGCTGGCTGGTTCCTGACTACAAAGGTTGCCGCCAAGTCATGGTTGGAATCCAGAAGGTCATCTGAAGAAGTCACCGCTTAAGGTTTTTTCGATCTTAAGGTTCCTTTTCTGAGAAATATCGGCACACTGACATGTACCTGCTTGGACTGGGACATGATACTTCTCAATTTAGCTTTTGCTTGTTTTGGGCATATTCTCTTTTGTAGAGGGCATTTTTGTACTTAAGAATTCAATTTAAACTCGTCCTTTGATGTTTTAAAGAGTTAAAAGAAGTTTTAAGCAATTATGAATCCCCTTTATGACTAGATTATATATGGTTATGTTCGGTCCTTGAAGAATAAGTCTTCAGCTCCATATCCGAATCAACTCCACACCAAACACGTTACGGACACAATATGCATAAACTTTGTTTTTATTCGAGTTTGTAAGCACAATGTATCTGAAAAGTACAAATTTTGAAAACTAAAAGTCTGTGTTGTCTGTGAATCTCAATTCTCAAGCAGGTGAAAACACAAATCCAATCCACTAACATGTACAAACGACCGATTTTTCTGTGACAACCTTATTTAACTAGCTACCAATTCGCAACCACTCTGTTCCTTTTGGTATTTACAAATAAAAATAATCACAAGCAATGATTGATAAAATCAGACTAATTTTCTTGTTCTCCTTTTTTCTTCTCCAATGCGGAGAACTCGTCAAGCTCATTTTGTAACCCTGCAAAATAAATAATTTTCCATAAATTACTTTAGGTCGAGAAGATTTTTTGCCGACCGATTATGAAACACCTTAATAATTACCGTTTAGAGGAGTTAATGACTCTATTCTTTCTGTTATCATCCAACTTAGCCGATGCAGCTTCTCTCTCTCTGGCTGCTGCTTCTCTTTTCAGTCTCTTCGACTCTACTTCCATGGATTTCGCTAGTGCTTCAACTTTCTTCATCAGAGTCTGGAAAGCATTTCTCGCCTAATTTAGTATTTAGCGAGAGTGGGAGAGGCAGAGGGAGAGGGAGAGAGATAGAGAGAGAGTTTTGAACTTTACCTTTATTTCTTGATCTTTAGTATTCAAGTCATTCTCTTTGGCTTCACAAAACTTTCTCAGACTAATGACTTCCTTTTGAAGCCTATCGTACAGAAACCCCGAGACCATATCTTCACTATCAGAGTTTGTGGCTGCTATTTTATCACTGCCTATACTTTTGAGCTCACCAGAAGCTATAGAATCGCTGTTGTTAGTGATTGTATTTGCTTTCATTTCCGTGTTCTCCTTCTCACCGATATCGACAATCTTATTCCTTGATGCCCATAAACCCTTCTTCAACACGTTCTCCCCAGCAGTATTTTTCTTCCTCAAGTTATTTGCTCCTTTTAGCTCTCCAACAGCTGTCTCGTTCTCTGCATTTGCCTGTTGCAGAGGAGTGTTTCTGCTAAAGGTCGAACCCCTCGGTTGTGATGTCGACCTCTTTCTAAGTCCCCCAGTGCTTGTCAAAAATCCTAGAATGTTACTGGATTTTTCTGTCTTAGGCAAACCGCAGAAGGCATTAAGGTTGTTTGAGAAACTTGAGACATGCTTCAGCCCATCTTCAAGTGTCTTCAGCCTCAGCTTCAATTTTTCCTGTTGCAAAACAGCACATCAAAGAATGTTTACTCATTGTAGTAGTTTACAAATAAAAAACTTCTTATAAAAAGAAGACGGCAAAAACTTCGTAAATGTCAAATATTTATCACCTTCAGCTGTGCCTCTGCCTTAGCTGTTCTTTCTGACACGGTCAGCTTGTCTCGCAGCCGTTGCATCTCGGCCTAAAATGTCAAAGAAACACAAATGAATAACCAAGAGGGCATATTTTATAAATAACAAAATGTGAAAAGTTAAGGTTTTGTAGGAAACTTCTCGGGTGTCAAAATTACCTGCATAAGCCTTCTTTCTTCCAGCCACTGTTTAACAGGCATAACTTTGTCATTTTCATCCTTCCACTCGTTAGCCACCACGGTTGCTATGCGGTTTGCCGAAACTTTAGCTCTTGCCAGCTCCCTCTCCAGAGTCCTCTTTTCCTCCTGAGAAGTTTTAGTACTCAACAAAAGTTAGCATTTCAAATCTGGAATGTCAAAATTTTTTTAGGAAAAAATAAAACACCAAATACTGCAAGGAACTTACATTCAACTCTTCAATCTGTCGTTTGTGGTCGCGAACAGCATTGGCTGCAGCTCCTGCTGCTAGAACCACCTCCTCAAGTTCTTGAATGGTTTGGCTGAGCTTTTCAACCTCTAGAACCTTTTGGCGGTTTGTCTTCTCAAGAATTCTGTTCTCTTCCTGCAAGTGTTAAATTTTAATTAGATTGACCATTCGTGATTAAATCTATGTACTATGTAACAGGAGCTAGTATAATAACATGCCTGGCAGATCTCAATCTGTCTCCTCAGTTCATAGTTCAGGTTTTGAACCTCTTCAACTATCAAAGCCCTTTCTAGAGCACTTCTCAAAATCCTTTCCGCTTCAAGCAGAGCTGACTCTTTCGACTTGGTATGGCGTTCCAAAGCCTTCTTATCTTCCTGAAGAGCAGCAATCTGAAAAGAAAACACCCCAAAGGGAGGAATTATGCAGTCCACTTTAATTAATTAATTAATTATTTTTATTTTTATTTTTATTTTTCCATAAAAAGATGGTTTTTCTCACGACTTTCGTCTACTACCTCATTCTTGTACATCTTGATTTCAGCCTCAAGAGGAGCAATGACAGACGCAAGGGGAAGCGATTCATCGTCCTTTTGGTTTGCATGTAACCTTCTAAGAGCGGCTTCTGCAGCAAACTGTGCGGCCAATGCGTCTTTCTTGTCACTTGTTAGTTTCTTGATTTCAAGATTCTGCATTTTCAAAAGATTTGCACAAGTTACACAAACTCAGTTCGCAGTAAGTCTACACACGACTAAAAAAAAACGAACCCGACCTTATGCTCGAGGAGATTTTCATTGACTCTGAGTTTCTCATCCAATTTTTGTACTTGGTTTGTGAGCTGGAAAAGATAAAACAAGAAAATAAAAATTTCAAACACGATTCCTAATGTAACAGTGCATCTTTAAGCATCAACCATCTCAATTCTCATGAAAACTAAAACGTATACATTTCTTGTCTTGTCTAAAATGTTTAAAAAAGTGTCTGTTAATATATTTGTAAATATTTCTCTAAGTACCTCTTCGACAGCCTTATCCTTGAGAGCTTCAGTTGCTCTCAGAGACTTGATTTCACCCTGCGCAACCCCTAGCTCTCGTTCCTTGTCTGCAAGAACGATAAAAATAAATAAATAAATGAGAACGCCTAAAACCATAGCAGACAATATGCACAAGAGAACACTCCGATCTCCTGTGGCATATTGCAATGTATATAAGAACGTATATACACACACACATATATATATATATATGAACGAGTTTTCAATGACTACGGTTTTTTATTTTTTTTTTTAAACCATCGGTGGTTACCATCCTAAATGTTTTTGACCAGCGACTTAATTTGTTACAACCGTCTAATCCATGTCAAACAGTTAAAACGATAATGCCGACCGGAATTAATTTGTTACAACCGTCTAATCCATGTCAAACAGTTAAAACGATAATGCCGACCGGAAATAATTGCATATACATATATGTGTGTGTGTGCTGAGATCACAAAATGATATAATCGCCTATTTTCTGCTACCATAAGTAGAAAATGGAAGAGAAGTAAGGTTATATTCAGGAGACATGCAGAGAAACGTTGCAACGAACCAAAAGACAGAATCATAGCATATATTTTACTGAACTAACCAACCAGTCAGCAAATGAAAAGACCTGAACAAACATCGAACATATTTAACGAACTAAACATAAACATATCTAGAACCTCAAACGTAGACAGAAACAAAAACAGAGGAAGAGAGAGAATAAGAACCTTTGAGAAGGTTCTTCAAACGGTTGAGCTCCAAGACAACCGGGACCGGGTGAACAAAATAGTGCTCCTCGGAATCGAACTGTTCTTCATGTCCCACCATGATTTTGGTTTGTTTTTGACACTCTAGAAATGCAGAGATTAACACAAAACAAAAGTAGAAACAAAAGCTTGGGTTTTGGATTTTGGATTTTGATATGGGGGTTATATGGGAATGTGTGATGTGGGTTTTAATGAGAGAGTTTTGTGAATTTGTGTGTGAGGTTTAAGGAAATGTTGACGGTAACGGAAGAGAGAGAGAGAGAGAGAGAGAGATTAAAATGGACTTCCCCTTTGCTGAGAAGCCAAATTTTGAGAAAAGTTACTGATAAATTATAAGCCGGCCAATTCGGCTGCTTTAGCTCCCTTTTTTTTTTTTTTCCCTCCACTTTGATAGTAACGGTTACTAATATTCTTTATTATTATTATTTTTTAATTACCCTCCTTAATCTTATTCTTTAAGATATGACATTTATTATCTCAACTAAATGACATGGCCAACAAGATTATCTCTTCAGATTTCATATTCAAATTTTGAAAAATCCACGTTTTCAGTTGTAAATTCGGATAAACTAATGTAAAAAATGCCTTCTCTCTCACCTAATTAATATGTTTTTTTCCACCCTCAAAAAAAAAATTTAATATGTTTTTTAGTTTTTGGACTATTCAAGAATGATGGGCAAATACATTGTCAAGAGTGTTTGATAAGTGTATTAGTTGGTGCCATTTGTTGCAACCTTGTTATTTGTTAGACGAATCCATTAAACGGCCTAAAACAAATATATATACTGACCAAATAAAAATGAAGGGGATTATAAAATCAAAGTATTTAATTTGATGATAAATTGGGATATTTATGATAACTAAACGACAAATTAAACTGCTGATAGATAGGTGCAGTTTATTCTTCTATATGAGAGATGTTGTTTTGATTTTTGAATTTTGATTTTTTTTTGGGTTTCTGGTTAGAGATGATGATGAGAAGGAAAGAGAGAAGAATAAAATGTCAAAATCTGGCTACGTTGTTGGAAAGCTATTATGTATTTGAGAGGTAATATCTAGTTGCTTAAGCGCTAAACACTCCATAATCCTTGCATTTTTGTGCACTTATTAGTGGAAGTCACTCAAATGAATTCTTGAATTTAAGCTTAAAGATAATGAGGTATACATGACTCTGAGTTTGAAAACGACCAACCCCTTACACACTAAAGTGGCTTGAAAGAATCAAATTATTCACATATAGAGAGAGATCCTTCCCGATCTTTGCTTTAAAGAATGATTGAATATAAGAAAATTTGTGTGTATACATGTATATATGTATATAGTTATATGTTTATAGATGTATATTTATATATATATATATATTTGTCTGTATATATGATTAGAGCTGTTTTTGACACTTTTCCATTCGTCAAAAGCTTTGAGATATACGTAGTCTTTTGGTTAAGCAACAAAGGCAAGACTCTCACTACCTCCTACCAACACCCAATTCCCCCATATATATATATATATATATATTAATAATGATAGTAAGATAAATAAAATGATAACTTGATTAATAATGATAATACAATATATCAAGGTTTAGGGTACAATGTAATGTTTACATAAGTAGAAATTTATATATTCAAAGTTAAGTTTGTTTTCTTAATCTAAGGGTTCATTCCATCATCAAAACTCATGGTCATCTTCTTCATTTTTATTGGGATATTCAAGGGTAAGTTTGTTTTCTCATGGTCATCAAAACTCATGCATATTTAGTTATATGAATCGAATGGTTCATTTTTCTTCAAAACTCATGATCATCTTATAATATCGTCTGGAAGAGTAAATGAAGAACCACGGAAAGAGAAATTATAATTTTTGAAAGAGCACAAAGAAGTTTTGCGAGTACCGTTTGACGTCAATTAAACAGGAAGTAAAAAAACAACAATATTTAGATACCGTTTTGGACGACCCACTAACCCACATCAACTCTTTTAGTATTGTGAGGATATATATATATATATATATATATATATATATTATATATAAGGGAAAATAAGTATTGAAAAAAAAAAAAAGAAGAAGAAGAAAAACATGTCACCACTAAAACAGTCAACTGGGGTTTTGATTAATCTAAAATAGTTGAGGTTTGAAGTTCTAATGATTTCTTAATTGAATTCTAAATTATACTGCGTGTTGAAAGTGATGGCTAGTGGGATCAAGCTAAAAAGCCATTTGGGATATGAATGCGTGTCCCAAAATTTGTTTGAGTAGGTAGATATATGGATTAGATTTTTATAATAAAAAATAAAAGAATATGTTTTTAAGCTAAAAGAAGTATAAAATTTTTGTGAAGCTAAAGGATTTGGACAAATTTGGAAGCTTCTAATAGCTATTTGAAAGAATAAAACTAAATGGAATGGTTGAGATGGAGAACCATTTGTCAATTAAAATAGTTCCAAGGGAAGGTCTTTTTATTTTATTTAATAAATATGAATCGAACCGTAAATTATTGGAGTTTAGCCTTATTAGCCTGGCCTGGGTTTTTTCTAATAGTGGAGTCCAAACAACCCTCAAAAAAAAAAAATTTTATTTTTTTTATTTTTCGTTTAAAGGAAACAACCTCTATTTTTCTCATTCACTTATTTATTCGGATGCATCATGCAATACCAAAAAATTAAAAAAATAAATAAATAATAACCAATAGCTCGAGTCCAGTTAGGTTCTAATTTTAGTCATATTCTTGCCCGTGAACAACATAATAAATTATGAAAAGGAAAAAAGAAGTAAGTTTTCATGAAATAATTAAAATAAATAGTAAGATTTTAAAATATTTAAAATAAATAACAGATTTATCAGATAAATAATTTGATTATATTAGATTTACATATATCATTTACTTAATAAAATTTTATTCACATGATAAAATTTTATTTAGATGATGAATCTTTTATTTATTTTAAATATTTTAAAACCTTATTATTTACTGCACTTAAATTATTTTAGCGAATTCACTGTGACTTTTGTGAGGGGATCAGAGGAGGACGAGGGAGATCTCGAGAATGAAGATTGGCCCATAATTAAAGCCCACTTTCTCTCTTTAGCTGGTAAAGCCCATAAACGCAGATTTTAGTGGGCCTGGATATGTTAGACATGGAAATGGCCCGTCTTGACAAAGGAAACCTACTAAGGCCCGTCCCGCCCAGGAGTTCTTTTTATTTTTCTTTTCTTTTTCTAAGGGAATGTGTATAAATAACATTTTTAATCTATAATTAAACAATTAAAAATTTAAAATGTTTTAATGTAATTTATTTCGAATATTTTAAAATCATGTTATTTGTTTCATATAGTTTCGTAAAAATGCTATTTGATTATGACTATTATCCAAATCAAAATCAACACAGCTCACTCTCATATTAAATATAAATCATTTCGTGTTTTTTTTTTATCTTTTTTATTTAGAATCTAGAAAAATGTGTCTCTCACTCACCTTTTTAATTTCGTATCATTTTCTTAGAGTTCTGTCCCTTTTAAATTGACATACAAAGAGACAAAGTGAAGATCTATAAATGCTTTGAGAAAGAGCATAAGTCTTTATGCTCCCTCATCAGAAGGGCATTCCTCTAAATATTTTTTGATTGAGTAAGAGTTAAGGTGCTGTTTGGAAGTATGGAAAAAAAAAAAAAAAAAAAAAGTTCTCTTCGATATTCGGAAGTCAAAGCATGATTGGAACTATTTAGCTTAGGTTTTTAATGCCACAAAAAGAATAAACTATGTCGAATTAATGTCTCATTTTCTGTCTAATTTTTTATAGAAAACCAAACAGAGACCTAACTATATAATATCAAATTTGATTAGACGACTTAACATGTAAAAGTTAAGTCATGGATCAAAATTGTTGGGAACCATTTGATTTTTTTTTTTTTTTTTTTTGGGGAAGAAAATGCAGGGTCTATGACGAACTAATTCGCCGAGCACATGGAAGAATAAAGCTTCCTTCAAAGTAACAAAAGTAAAATTGAATTATCTCACTATTATTTGGTCTATATCATTATCATCTTAAATATTTTATTGCACAAATTATGAATTTAGGTAAAGATTCGTCAAAAGTGGAAAATAAACATGGGGTTGGCTTTCAGAAACCACTCACAAAGTTATCGTTTTCAATAATTTTTTTTAGCTCAAAAGAAGAATCAACTTAGCCAAAGATGATCAATCTGAATGCATTGTTTGGAGCCATAATCTTTTTTTTTATTATTTATTTTTTCTTGAAAACCATAAACACAAAGAAGAAATCAAAGATGCCATTCCTTTCCTCAACACTAATCTTCATTCCATTTTGGAAAAAAGTGGAAACCTGAAAATGGGACAAACCGACCAATCCAAGAAACGGACAAAGCATCTACTTCAACACTCATCTGATTTAGTTGTCTGCCACTAATGACTAATCTGCCCCTCACTAGCTAATATTTCACATCTCAATTACCCTCAATAATATATAGATACACTTAAGAATATGTGTGTATATAAATATATGTGTATGTATATATGCATACCCATCAAATTGTGAAGGAGTTAAAATTATGGAAGTTTTTTTTAATAGCCATTGGAACTAGCTTAATTTGTCTTCAATGAGTGTTTGAGTTGTTTTCAATATATTGAGTTGTAGATTGAAGTTGTAGAGGGATAGTAAAATTCCGAGCCAACTAAGGCTCTGTTAAAAGTTTCCCTATTTTTTATTCTGCCCTCTAGAATTATTTAGTTCTTAAACTCAAAATTTTTATTTATGCTATTAGTTTATCATCTAATATACTCGTTATATTAAATATAAGGGTAAATTACTCATTTAGTCCATAAACTTTTAACTTTATACAACTTCGGTCTCTGATCTCTCTTTTTTTTTTTTTTGTAGCTGGAATACCCATAAACTTTTAAAATTTGTTATAATTGTCCTTTCCGTCTATTTTTGGACGGAATCCATTATTAACTTGATCAAAAAAGTGATGCTAGTTAACGGATTCAATCCAAAAATTAATAGAAATGACTAAATAATAACGTTTTTAATAATTTATAGTCATCACAGCTACCAAAAAAGAATAGGAAATACTCTTAAACTATTAAAAGATAGCTACAGTAGTCATTTTCGTTAATTTTTGGATGGAATCCGTTAATAATCTGATAAAAAAGTCATACCAACTAACATATTCCATCAAAAAATTAACAGAAATCACTATTGTAGTAACATTTTAATAGTTTAGGGGCATTCTATCTACAAAAAAAAAAAAAAAGATTGGGGACCAAAATTAAACTAGGATAAAAGTTCAGGGACCAACCTAACTATTTACCCTAAATATAAAAACTAAAATAAACTAAACCTAAATTAAATTTTTTTTAAATAAATATGAATCAAACTAGAATTTAAAATTTTTACTTGTGCTCTCTGGAAAAAATTCCTAAGCTGCCATTGAGGTATCAGTCGTAGGGTATTTCTGTAATTAAAGAATCTCCCAGTCTAACATAAAGTGAGGATACTTTGGGGAAACAAAAAATGCAATCAATAACCCCCCAAAAAAAAAAACAAAACAAAAAAAAAAAAAAAGAAAAAAGAAGAAAATATATGGAGTTCCTATAATGAAAGAGAAATATAACCACATTCTCCAATAAAGAGAGAGACAATCAGAGAGAATATAACCATAACCACAACCATAATCACAATTCCTCTGTCTATTTCTAAATATCTAATCAGACCAGAAGCTAGCCAAGGTTGCCATGGATATCCCACCACAGCTTCTTCAATACAGATATCACTTTGCCATTGCAATTTCTGTCTCAGCAATCTTGTCCTTGTACTTATATGCTGCTCCTCGTTTTGGCTCCATTTTGGCCTATTTCTGGCCTCTCTTTGCCTCAACCACTCTGTTTGTCGTGGCCATAGTCGTCCTCAGCGGCGTTTCTCTGCTTGCTGTCGAAGCTCATGGCGAAAAGGCCGGCGAAGATATTGTAGATTATGTCGCAGGCCAACCAGAACAGAGTAGTACAGCCAATCATGATCAAGACCGTCAAATTTCTGAGTAAAGGAAAAAAGCGAGAATCTCTGTTTAGCGTTCGGCATGGTTGTCAGCTGAGTTACTGATTTAGAATTCGCTGATCAGTGGTTTCGTGTTTCTCAGTCCTGACTGTATTTCTGCTTGTAATATATTTCATTACAAATATGCAATTCTCTTCCAGTAAGTTTGTAACATCTACGAGAACAACTTCCTGACAATTCGAAGTGTTAAAAAATTCGGAATAATTAAGGATTGTTATAAGGCGTTTTAGTTCTTCACCTTTCCCTTTTTTCTGTCGTACGTAAGTGTAACAGACGATATTTTGTCGTTGTCGTTATGCCGTATATATATAAGTTGCGTCTAAGAAACGATAATGTCTCCTATCCCACAGAGGAAACGACGTGAGTTTCCTCGTTGTTCTTGTTAGGATACAAAACGACCCTTTTATTTTATTTTATTTATTTTTTATTTTCCGTTGTGGAAAGGAGAAAGAAGACAAGAAGATGTCGCTTCTACCGGTTTATTATAAACGACATGTCGTCTACTCTATTGATCAATATGACGTTTTCCCATAGTCATGTAAAAATTTGGATATGGACTACATATAGTTTTATGCTATAGTAAATAGTGAAGATAAAACGATATGTTGTGCAACTAATGCCAAAAAAAAAAAAAAAAAGGATGTCATTTGGTTAGTTGGAAGACGACAAAGTTGATTCTGATAAGAAAAACGAAATAGAGGTTTTGGGTTAAAAAAAACTAATTAATAAAAACAACTTGCCAGTTTTATATTGCATGCATAAACGACAATGAATTCAACGTTTATACTATAGTAATAAAAATATAAAAAGGCTCCAATTTTGACGCCAATTATACGAATTTAAACTGCATGTTCTTTATTTGTATTTTGTGCAACAAGAAGGCGACATTTGGGGGGGAAAATACGACATTTCGTTTCTCTTTCTCTATAAGACTATAGCAGCAGTTTTTTTGGTAAAAAAAAAATAAAGCTCATGTCGTTTTCCATTAAGAAACGACATTAAGTAACCTACCCGTTATGTTTTTCATGACCTTGCATGTATAAACGACAATGGATTTAACGACATTTTTTTCTTATATAAAACAAACGATGCCTTTCATGTATATAAAAATCATGTCGTTTATTGATGCAGCAAAAAAGCGACACTGAGTTAAAATTTATCATCTCTCTTTCTCTATGATAAAAGGACACAAAGTCTTTTAGAAGAAGCTAAAAAAAAAGAAAAAAGAAAAAGAAAAAGACTCATGTCGTTCCCATCAACAAGCGACATCAAGGAAAAACTACCTGTCGTTTCACAGCATGACGTTTATTTACAAAGGTTCCGATATAGAGTAATATGACTTTTATTTTATATATATATGGAAGAGTTTTTCAATAGTTACTCTAATATTTATTCATTCATGGTTATCTTTATTTTAACCGCATGATGTTAATCAGATGGTTGTAATAAATTGAGTAGTTGACCAAAAAAATTAATTGCAATTAATGAACATGGAATTTAGAAAGCTCATTAAATGAGATTTAGATAGGCAACTTGTTGTTAACTTGTTAATATGATATTTTAAAGTATTTTCTTAAATTAAGTACAAAAGTAAAAGACGTCATTTAGTTTTTTTTTTTTTTTCGAATATCACATTAGTAGAATTTTTTCTTAAATAAGTGTACGCAAATGAAAAACAACAAAATCACAGTTATGAAGTTTACCTTTTTTTTAATTTTCTATAAATCATGAATTTCTTTTCATTTTTGCAAGAAAAAACACAATTTTTAGTCATAAAGAAAACATATTTCAGAAAAGGATACTACAAAATATTTGTTACACTTCTATCATTTTAAATAAAACAGGGGTACATTAAAGAAAATAAAATGTTATACTTAGTGTTTACTTTTTCTATCCCTTTCTTAAATAATCGAACAACTAAAATTTAAATGTCAGTTATTACTCCTTACACTCCTCTTATTATTCCAATAAAATCCCCACAACAAAATTTTAATTTTTTTAATCCTTGAAATGCTCACCAATCAATAATTTTCTTTTAAACAATCCTTTTTTTTTTTTCTTTTGTTCTGTAAAAAAATACAATGATTCATCTTTTCAAAGATATCCATATTTTATGTGGAAGTGAAATCAAAGTTTTATGGGTCTCCTTTTTGAAAAATAATGCTTTTTCTAAATTAAAATCTTGATTTTGGTTCTGAAAGATTAAATAAAATGCTTCATCTTAGAAAAAAATTAAAAGTTAAAAACTTTATATGTTTTATCCTAAAAAGTTATCTAAGAACTGTATTCTATCTTCAATTCAAAAATATATATATATATATATATTCTATCTCGTGGATTTGTCCTTTTTCTCTTGTAACTCTGCATTTATCATAATAACCATTTTTGAAAAAAAAATAAAAATCACGAACTACAATCTGACGTCTATATATAACTACAACTTTTAGAAAAACAAGACTACATAGAAAAGATTAATATAAAACTAAGACTTTAGTATTTATCTTAAAACAAACTACGATTTCATTAGTTTTATAATCTTATTTCATGTAAAATAAGGATACTAAAAATAATCTTTTAATTTATATTTAAGATAAATTGGTTTTAATTTGCTATAACATGTCAAAAAAATTGTAACATCATCAATTTAATTAATACATGCACTACTTTTTATAATTTGGTCTTGTAATCATCTATAGTTACAAAAATATAATAATCATTGAAACTATACTCATATGTGTGCGTATATATATATCAACAGTTTACATTGCTCCATATCCCGTTTTACTTTTATATATCATCATAAGAGAGGAATAAGATTCTTACCACCAATGCCGGCCACTAATAATGTGAAAATTGCTTGCAACCGACTAAAGTGGGCACTCTTCAATATGGGAGCTGGTGGAATATGAGCAAGCTGTTCTAGATGCTCAAAATAACGATCACAACACTCTATTATTTTATGTTCCCTAAATTCAACACTGCTTAATTATGATCACTAAAATCAACTGAACACTTCCAGATTAAAATCTAATGACCATTTACTCTTTTTTGGCCAAGAGAATCAGTGCATCTCAAGATTCCCCTATGGGAACTAGTTTTTGTTAGTTCGTTATCAAATTGTATCAAAAGCTTTTTCTCCACCAAATGATAAAGGTATCAAAACAATGAATTTATAGAACAAGATCAGCATGTTTAGAAAAGAAATTAAATTAATGGTCCTTTATATATATATATATATGAAGAGAATCTTATGATATGCTGATTAGTTGGTGGTCAGGCAGATTGGGAAGATATAAGGTCATCCGATGTCAAAGTCCCGGAATGATCAACATCAAGTTCTTTAAACGTTTCCATCAGAAGTGATACATCTTCGTTGCTGATTTTATCCATCTCCTTTAGCTTGTATAGGATAAACTCTGCAGCACTGAAAAAGCCAATCCAAGAAATCTGCATCAGAAACTAAAAGAATATAAAAGGCGAGAGTGTCCAATCCACATATAAAAGGTGAGAATGTTCAATCCACATTTTTAGGAAATATTTGCTCTTACCATACAACCTTGTCATGATCAAGATCTGCTGCCTCAAGATCCAAGTTTGTGAGCTTCCTATTAAGAACCCATTTCGCCAACGATCTTTGCCTGCTCTCAGTGGACAATTCAGCGAGGTAGAGAAAGAACTGTGCTAAGCAAATTGTGCTGCCAAATATCCAGAAAACAGCGAAAACACGACCAACCCTCGTTGAGAAGCTCTCATCCCCATACCCCAGAGTGGTGATAGTGGAACAAACGCAATAAAAGGCGTCCGGTAATTCAAGACCTTCGACTGAATATAAGAAGACAGTTCCCACTATGATAAGCACCAAGAGATGTACTGCTGATGTACTGAATTTGTATTTCAGCTGTGTTTCAACCTCTTCTCGCATGTGCAAGGCTCGGACCAACAGAAGTTCCTGCTTTCCTACTATGTAATCCGCCGCTTTGCCAATAATTAGGCCACCAAGAGCCATGCCGGTGAACACATAAGCGCACGCCAGTAGCTTTGCCAACACGGTATCAGGCACAAGGTCACCGTATCCGACAGTGGTCATTGTCACGACACAGAAGTACATGGCGTCGAGGATTCCATTTGTTTTCACACCGCTGATTTGATTCTGGACGAGGTAGAAACAAAGGGTTCCTCCACCGAGATATATAGCCAACAAGATCACGACTTGGTTTAGACTAAACTGTTGTTTTGCAGCTACATTTGAGTAGCAATATTGATCATGATTTTCATTTTGTTCTTGGCGATAATTTGTCCCTGCCGAAGGCGTAGCGGTAGTAGTAATAGAAGTACTAGATTCGCGGTTTCTTCTTCTCTGAAGGGCAGTCTTTTCATTGCCTTGAAAATGATCTAGCGCTTCGGAAAGTAAGGCCTTTTTAGCCTCTTCGGTAGGCATTGGAATTGGAGCATCAAGTTTAGAGAGGACCTGTAGAATTTAAACATGGTCGGTAAGAAGATTAAAAAAAAAAAATTTATGGGAGAAATTCAACTTCTAACATCCTTCTTATTTATGTGTATCATCGCCTGCAAAATCAGGTTTTGGACATCATGATATATGGTAGCGGATGTTCAAAATCTATATATAAACATCATAACAGTCCAGTAACTTGATAATATTTGATAAATAATTCAACTTCTATTTCTATCAAGCAATATTTACTGTTATAATATAAGATAATTAATTTTGATATTTTGGCTGTGACATTGCCATTTAAGGATCTTTTGTTACTATGCAGAACAAATAGCCCTAGGCTTTGAAACTAATCCCAGAAAATTGAATAGAATAATATGTGTGTATGTGTGTATATATATAATATATACACACTAGCAACTCTAACAAAATAACTTTTTATCCATATAGATCTACCTACAAAATTCCATTTAGTGGGCTGTATATCAAAATCAGGCACCATTTTTACATTCTATACATACACAAACCACAGCATATGTACACGCACAAAATATGTAGGTATATATATATATATATATATGTTTAAAGGTAAAAGGAAAAGTACCGTTAGATATTGTTACTTGTAACAGGGTATGTATACTAATCTTTATGGCCGGTAAAATGTAAATTCACTGCTCATAAACAAATAGGAAGTGAAATTTCCAAAACAGCTACGGAAGAAACTGTATAAAGAAGAAGAAAGCGCTTGAAGGGTTCTAATATGACCTGCAAAGCAAAAATAACGACCACTTTTACTGCTTCCCATGCGGTTCAGTTTTCACTGCTGAAGTTGCGCTGGGTGCTGTTGACCTCCACGTCATCCGATTGCACCACCATACAAAAGTTTTTTATTTTTTATTTTTAAATTTTAAATTTTATTTTTTATTTTTTATTTTTATTATTATTTAGAGCAGCAGATAAAATTCATTACACCTATGGCAGCTTATACTGTGAGGACCGTACTGTAATTTCTGCATTTGTATCTCAAAAAACAAAAATAAAAATAAAAGATGAAACAAAATGATATTATATCAGAACAAAAATGTTTAAATCTAGTAAAATATAGCCGTCAAAAATTATAGAAAACGGATTCGTATGTTCATCTTGGAAAATTTAAAAGAATCCTTTACAATGACAAGTCCTTTCTTAATTACAATAGATTTATGTCATCACCTTCAACTTTTATCAGCTAGAGAATTCTGAGACTCTTTTTTTAGCTGAGATAGTCACCTTTCCGAATTTTCTTTTTAAATGTCCAGTAATTATTAAGATGACTGATGCGTTAATTAATCATATTCGATCAATTAATAATTGACCTTTAAATTATTTATTCATTAAATTAATAAATCAATAATTAACCACATCTTTAATTGATAATTTGATATTCTAAGAAGACAATCATATTTTAATTTAATAAAACTTGAGACATTTATAAAAATAATGTCATTTTTTTTTTGCGTGAAAATGGCGTTCAAAATGGTCTCTTTTTTTTCATAAAATATCTCAAGTTTTGTTAAATTAAGAAATAACCATTTTCTTAAAAATTGTTTGATTGAGCACTTTATTGATGATTAATCACCGAAAATTATCAATCATGTTCAACTAATGCCAATTAATGAATGATTAAACAATCACTATTTGATTGAATTTCACTAGCCAGCACATTAATCATTTTAATGGTCACCAACTATTTTCTTAAAAAATACAAAAAAAAAAAAAACTTTTTTTGGGGGGGAAAAAAAGGAGAAAGTTAGCCAATACCAACCAACTCAATTTAATTTCTTGTACATATGTGAATTAAGAAGTTCACTTCTAAAATTTCTCCCTTTTATTACTGTACCACAAAGTTCTCCTAGAACTACTTGAATTGATAATAAAATGATGTAGAAGTGACATAATCATTCTCTCAAAAGTTACAACTGATGAAACGTAGAGAGACAATCAATTCTTTTAAACATTACTTACTATTAAACTCAGAAATTCACTTTAGGCACTATCTATTTGAGCTCTTATTTTTAGGAATCCCTTACAAATCTTTTTTGAGGATCCAAACAACGTAAATAGACACAAACGCAAAACACATTCTTGACAATCCCATCAGTCTCTGCAAGTTTTACTACAACCATGAATCAAGCTTTTTGGGTGGGCCCTTTTTCCAATTGAAAACACATTAATTGGGCCTAGCCCATTTCCATATCATGTCCACCTAAGGTCCACAAGAGAAGAAGTCATCGTTGTGTGGTTTAACTGGTGAAATTTTCACAGTAGAGGGAAATTAGAAAACGGGGGAACGCAAGCAGTGGAAGAAGAAGCGCCAGAAAGAACCAAGGGTTTAAGCGTCATCTCTCTCTCTCTCTCTAAACGGTAAGTGATTCTCAGCTGCCAATTCTCTCTCTTAATCCCTCTGAAACCCAATTACTCTAAATTGTTTTTTCACAATTTTCAGGTTCACCTTTCATCCCAAATTTTCTGAACTCCTCAAATATAGTTACTACATATCGATTGTTTTATGTCAGATAGATTGACCCATTTCTGTTTTCTGTCTAAATTTTGCTTCTTTTTTGCAATTAAGCTTGTTTAACGTCAGCTAGCTTTCTGGGTCACTGCGAAGTCTTGGGCAGCTTCAGTTGGTCTATACTAGATAATATATAGTTTTAGTGGAAGTGTTTATTGATGACATCAATACCGTCGAAGAACATATGGATTCGGCGACAACAGTGCCCATGTGGGGATTGGAAATGCTATGTGACATACGAGGGAGATGCTGAAGAGACATCCATAGCTTCTCAGTTGGTGAAAAATGACACCACAACTTCAGAATCTATGGTTGCCCCTTATGTTGGAATGGTTTTCAAGAGTGATGATGACGCGTTCGAGTATTACGGGAATTTCGCAAGAAAGAATGGCTTCTCGATTAGGAAAGAGCGGTCTAGGCTTAGCCCGCAATTGGGTATTTACAAGCGTGATTTTGTTTGTTATCGCTCGGGTTTTGCGCCTGTGAAGAAGAAGCCTACTGGGGAACACCATAGGGATAGGAAATCGGTTAGGTGTGGATGTGATGCAAAAATGTACTTGTCCAAGGAGGTTGTTGATGGGGTTTCTCAATGGTTTGTTGTGCAATTCAGTAATGTTCATAATCATGAGCTTCTGGAAGATGATCAAGTTCGTCTCCTTCCGGCGTATAGGAAGATTCAGGAGGCGGATCAAGAACGAATACTCTTACTCTCTAAAGCTGGATTTCCTATTCATCGTATTGTGAAGGTGCTGGAGTTGGAAAAGGGTATTCACGGTGGGCAATTGCCCTTTTTGGAAAGGGATGTTAGAAATTTCGTTCAAAATCGCAAGAAGATTGTTCAAGAAAACGACGCCTTGCTAAATGAGAAAAGAGACAATGACACAACGGAACTCCTTGAAGCATGCAAGATGACGAAAGAGGCGGACGGAAATTTTGTTTATGACTTTACAGTTGATGAGAATGACAAAGTTGAGAACATTGCGTGGTCCTATGCTGATTCAGTCCATGCATACAACATGTTTGGTGATGTAGTTTATTTTGACACTTCATATCGATCAATCACATATGGAATGCTTTTTGGAGCGTGGCTTGGCATCGACAACAATGGAAGAATCATTCTCTTTGGTTGTGTTCTACTGCAAGATGAAACATCTCGTTCCTTCTCATGGGCTTTACAGGTTTACCACCAATATTCTCTATATCGATTTTAGTTACGTCTTCATATATAGTCCCTTATTCGATCCTTTTGTTACCTTGCATACAGACTTTTGTTCGTTTTATGAGAGGAAGATGTCCACAAACAATTCTAACTGATCTTGACCCTGGGATTAGGGATGCCATAAGCACTGAATTACCAGCCACAAACCATGTCATCTCCATATGGAATATTGTTTCCAAGGTATCCAGTTGGTTCTCTCAGCCACTTGGCTCTCGTTATATAGAGTTTAAATCCGAGTTTGATGCATTATGTCGGCTGGAAAGTACAGAGGAGTTTGAGCTTCAATGGAGTCAAATGGTTTCGGTGTTTGGACTTGGTGCAGAGAAACATATTGATTTACTCTATTCGTTCCGTGCATCTTGGACACCATGCTATACAAGAGGATACTTGTTTGCTCGAATGGCAACGACAGTCTATTCAAAATCAGTTGATGCATTCCTGAAGGGTGTTTTCAACGCTCAAACATGTTTGCGTAGCTTCTTTGAGCAGGTATTTGGTTGAATATCCTTTTCCCACAAGTCTCTTTACTAATATCTCTTTTGCTGTTTCAGTGACAATATCTTATGCTTAAACTCTTTCAGGTTGGTATTTCTGCTCATTTTCAAAATCAGGCACGTCCCGAGATGCAGTACATGTTTGCTAAGACATGCATCCCCATTGAAGAACATGCCCGGAGTATTCTTACACCTTTTGCTTTCAATGCTTTTCAACATGAATGCCAACTGGCAATGCAATATGCGATCTCCGAAATGGCCAATGGATCATATCTGGTACGCCACTTCAAGAAGATGGACGGCGAGCGTCTTGTTATATGGATACCAGAAGATGAACAGATCCACTGCTCCTGTAAAGAGTTTGAATCTTCAGGATTATTATGCAGACATGCTCTGCGGGTATTCATTGTAAAGAGCTACTTCCAGCTTCCTGAAAAATACTATCTGAATAGATGGAGAAGAGAGAGTTCTCTGGTCTTTTACGACGAAAATGGCACTGAACACATCAATGGTGAATGGTTTCAAGAATATCAGTGTCTTACCGACAGTCTATTCGCAGAGTCATCGCTTACCAAGGAGCGTTCTGATCATGCTCGTGCAGAACTAACAAAAGAACTTGCAAGGATCCTGAATGAGGTTAGAAATATGCCAGAGAGTGAAGGGATTGCGATGGATGTGCCGCTGTCACCTACTGGTTGACTTTGACTTTAAAGTGGTTTGGTGCTTAATCTGCTAATCCAAGTATATTAGTCAAGTGAAACATATAGGATAGGAAGGTGAAAAAGGGAGAAAATATTTTGCACTCTCATCTTCCAAGCTGAATAAGAAAAGGGCAAACGTTTTGAGGAGGGTCAACAATGAGTCGAAATCTGAATACTGATGGACCGGGTGCGTGCAACTTTTATGGGGTCTATGACACCCCCGAATGAAGAATAACGAGGGTCTGCATCAAAGGCAGATAAGGGAAAAAGAAACTTTGTTCAGGTGCTGTATACATGTAATATCATCAAATGTATTTTAAATAATTAATCAAAGTATAGTTTCTGATGTATAATGCTCGTGTTCCACAATTTATGGGCAACTTGGAAGAGTTGATTTCATGACTGATAGCTTCATTTTATTAGGTACAGTCTCTTGCTTCGTTTATATTGGTGTACTGATACAATGCCAAAGCAATTAATCTAAATTTTTCCGTGCTGTAAGATTTCACCATCAAACTTATATGCATTTAATACATCATTTTTCTCTTCTTTTCACGTCGCTCTCTCTTTCTTCTTCTTCTTCTTCTTCTTCTTCTTCTTCTTCTTTTTGGTTTTTTAAATAATGGAAGATTTTTATACATCTTAATGTCTTTAACTATTGTGATCAAGATTATTACCACCAAAAAAAAAAAAAAAAAAAAAATCTACTGTGATTAAGATCTATCACATTCTCATTTTAACTAAAGACAATACTATCTTGTATTTATGTCCACCCTCACATCCTCTTTTTTTTTTTGCACAAATACCAAACATGGTAGTATTTAAAAGTTTATAATTAGTCACTGGCCTGGTAAATTTACAGTTTCTGTATGGCGAACGAAAAAACAGAGAAGTGCCAATAGCCAGATTCATCTTACATAAGTTAAAAGTAGAATCTGATCCCCTTAATTTCTTTGTATTTTCTTCATCATATTCCATTTCTGGAAAATGCTCTAGTGCTGATTAGATATAGTATATAATATACATTGAAACTGGATTATGTTCTTATAACTTGAACAAGATCTGGGAATAAATTCTTCTTCTTGGCCCTTCTTGATTGTTTGAGAATGTGATCTACTTTTCTAAAGATTGTTACCTTTTCACTGGGCAAGTGTTTCAAAAGAAATATCTGACAAGTATATTATCTGAACTTACTACTATTTTTATCTATAATTCATTGATTTGCTTGTAACTTCTTATTTAGAATATTGTCACATGATATTATTTAGATATTAGTGTAAAAAGACAAATATCACTGAAAAATATTACATTTGAAGCACCTAATTAAAATAACACAAATCATGTTATAAATAGTACACGATAGGAGTGTCGTATTGGAGCCTCTCCCGATATAAACACGCACACACACTCTCTCTCTCACACAGGTATGATTGCAGAAGAATCTCAGGTGGGAATTGTCACGCGCATGAATCTCTTTTTCTCTTTTTTTCTTGGTTGAAATAATTTTATTTCTCAGGCACTGAACTAAAAATTATGCAGCTGCCACATTCTCGTTGCAGGTTTCGGCTATCTTTGATGGTTTCAACTTTTAATCAAGCATGATCATCTGGACCCACATTCACATACCTCATTTGGAGACTCCACGTTCGGCAGCCAAAAAAAAAAAAAAAGTTGTACTTATCTTCATACGGTCAGAACCCTCAACCCTGCATTATTGTGAACTTCCAAAAATGATTGTTGAAACTTGAACTGTACTATGAATATTGACAATCCACTTGTCAAAGCACTTCAACAAATCTGGGGTCCTTCGAGACGTGGCCCTCGATGACCCGTTTGTAAATGGGGAGTAATAATTTGGCATTTTAATGGATGACTGATATGGAGGGGTGGGTCCTCCTTGCTTAATATTTGAACATGTAACATTTAAAATAATGACTACGAAAGTGAAAAGCTGGATAATTGTAGCCACACGAGTCTAAGGGTTCGTTTGGTTTATGAATTTGAGTTGAGTTTTTGAAGTTTAAATAGTAAATTTTGTTGACTTTTCAGAAAAGATAAAAAAATTTTTGAGAAAAAGACAAAGACTTTTGAGGAAGAAAACAAAATTTAAGTGTTGAAAACCAAGTTTGAGCTTGGTTTCCAAACATACTCTAAAGAACCGTATGGACTGGTCGGTTTTCTTTACCGTACATTGTATGTGTCTATTATTTCAAAAAGTTCAAATTTACTCGGTGTTTTGTGTAATATTTAAAATGATTTTAAGTAAACCTAATACCTCTTAACTTAATATAAATTAGCGATATGGTTAAGGTTAGATGGCTGTTACAGTTTGAGAAATTCTCCATGAAAGATTGTTTTGGTTTTGTGTTATTTTTTTCAGCCTCACTGCACATATGGAGTGTGGTAGTAGCATTCAGGGGTGTTTGGCTACAAGGATAAGGAAGCACCTGGAAAGTGGTGTCAGGAGATTCTTGGTGTATTTTTAATTAATCTGCTAATGAACATAAAGAGGATTTTGTGCGGATCTAATTGGCGTTCAAAAAGTTAAAATAGAAAAGACGTTTTTTTTTAATTTTTTTTGTAGGAGTCAACATAGAATAGGAATCTCTTGTCGGTTCTCTTTTAACTATTTTGGTGGACAGAAATGATATTTTTTTAGCTCGTCTACAGTTGTTTAATCAAAGTCCAATCAATCATGAGTGTGTTTCCTTCTGGTCTCGTGAGATTCCATTATTCACAAAGCGAAATCTATGGTTTTATAATCCAAGATAAGATAATAGTAAAAATAAGAAGAAGTTCTTTAGATAACCATTATAACTATAACCCTTTTTTTTTTTTTTTTATCTGTAGACTTGCATAATGCTACGTTTTCTGCTTCAATGGTTGAATCTCGTCATAGACAAGGAAGTACAAAAGAAGCTAAAATTAGGTTGATGGACATTTTTATTTTTTATACTTATTTAAACAAAATGGTAGAATTCTTTGTTTAAAAAAATTTGGTGAGCCATTAAAATGTTGATTAATTGATAAAAATACATAATGATATCGATTGATAGTTGACTTCATTTTTATAAAAACAACTATTCTTTTAATTTAACAAAATTTTAGACATTTATTAAAAGAAATTTTTAAAAATGTTATATTTCCATATATTCTAAAAAAAAATGGGTAAATTCAGTGCTCCATATCATAATGCTGAGGAAATTGTCGTGCATGATGTTAAAAAAAAAAAAAAAATCACACCATCCATCGGTGGTGGTGGGTTGTTGAAAATGAAGGCCTATTTAGAGTTTTAGTTTTTATCAAGTCTCAGGTTCCAGTCGTGATGCACACAGAGTCTAACATTTAGCAAGAAATACCATGTATTGTCTGCTCTTAAAGTCTGAGATCGGATAGCTGTGAAAACCTAATGTCAGGTTCATTGTCATTTCATTGGTATGACCAGTGAGCTCACCCAATGACTACTAAGACGGAGGTATGAGGACACCACCGATCCCCTTTCTTACTTACTAGAAAAAATCACAATTCTTATTAACCTCCCCATGTATACTTAATATCCGAAACTGATACTTTCAATGAGTGTTAGATGTATTTTTTTCCATCAAAAATTTAATTGTAGGGGAAAAGTCACGAACTTTTTCAAAATTCAGGGGGAAAGAATGTTACAAATTGAAATTCGAGGGTCATTTTGTGACAATACCTAAAATTCAGGGGAAAAAATCTAATTTATACTGTAATACATAATGTTATTTCTAATGTTATTTCTACTTTTTGTCATTAATATTATGCTTTAGAACTTATAAAAAATGAAGTTTTAGTGCTTAAATAAATTAAAAATAAGAATATTGTTATAATTATATGAAAAAATGAAGACAATAATCAATAAGAATTAAATGTTAAATTTAATATTTATTATATGTTATGGTAAATTTACCACTTACCTTATTATCTCTCTCACATATAGTTTTCTTTTATACTATTATCTTATTATTATTTACATGCATATTTAGTTGTCAAGTACATAATGCTACTTGTCCAAATTATAGCTGCAGACTCGTACTTTCCAGCATTTTCCACAAAACTCACGTCATCAATCACATTTATTATTAACATCAACATTGATTACTCTCATTTCATTTCTTCAACTGTATCCTAACATCTTGTGCTAATTAACTAATAAACTTTTGCTCTGGTTCTTGTTGTAATCTGTTCTTTATCTGTCAATTTTTGTTTAAATAAGAAAGAGAGAGAGAGAGAGGAGAAGAAGAAGAAGAGAATTGAGCAAAAGCTAGAGATGGTGCTAGTATCAAAAAGGGCCAAAATCTGAGAATTGACATATCATAAAATTGGTTTATAGTTTAATGAAGACGTAGTACTACTAGTACTAAAGACGCAGATTCTAACTAGAAAAGGATATAACTAAACATTAGATGAAAGAGAAAGGACTAGGAAGAGCAAGACAAGGACAAGACGTAAAAAGGCATTAGAGAATGTTGGGACTAAATCTATATCTACATCTTTGTAAAGACCAAAGCAGATCTATATATATATATATATATATACACACACTCTATTTACATCAGTTTAAACCGTGATTAGCTGCAGTTGAGCTTGAATTCTAAGTTCCTCCTTCTTTTTCCTTATGAATTCTTCAAACTTCTTATTCAGCTCGTCTGTATTTGTCAGCTCTTCCTCTTCTGTTTCTCTTGCCTCCATTTCTTCTTCTCCCTCTTCTTCTTGATTGCTACAAAACCGGTCTTTTCCTTCTTCTTCAAAGTTTTCATTCTCAGCAGAACAAATAAAAGCTTCCGAATTATCTCCATAATTATCCACATAAATTTGATCATTTCCTTGCTCTTCGTGTTCTTCATCTGCTGCTTCAACCGCTTGATCTCGGTCTTCTATACTTTCTTGTTCTTCTCCTCCTTCATCACAAAAGGAGACTCCAATAGGCGAAACAGAGTCGACTGCGACTTTTGTCTCGGACAAGTTGGGAACTGCAGAGAATTTGCCACCAAGAACAGTCTCATCCGAATAAGAGTTGCCGTGAGAAACCGAGCTTTTCGCAAGAAAGGCGAGGATTCCGTTGCAGATGAGGAACATGTACTTCCTCTCGAGAGTGTGAGCAAGAGAATAAGGGAAGAAAAGAATGCCAGGGTAATAGAAAAAGAGCAACGTCAAAAGAGAGGCCGAGATGACAACCTGCAGAGTCCTCCTCAAGATATGGTCCTTGTCAAGTTTTGCAGCATCTAGGAGCTTCTGGTCTTCAATTTGATCCATTTTTGGTTTTATCAAATCAAAAACAAAAGGGTAGCTTTAGTGGACAGAAAATGTATTAAAAGGGATTTTTTTTTTTTTTTTGGGTTATTTTCAGTAGTCTGTGGTTGATGGTTCTTGGATTGGTTTCTTTTGAGTAAACATAAAGTCCCTCCTATTTATAGGAGTCCTACAAGTGTTACAGTTCAATAAGGCACTGAGCAAATTTACCAAGTTGACCTTCGCGATTGTTTTTTCAAGAAATGGGAATGGAACTTTACAAAAAGTTATGGGAAGGGACTTTATCAAGCACTCTAATTTCCATTTTAGAAGGGACACTTGTGAAATCATGAAAAATGTATAGAATAGGAGATATGCTGTTAAAAAATAAATTTAAAAAAAAAAGTGGTTCTTTGAAGCTTCTAGTTGTCACAACCTTACTCATGAGCTCATTCATGTGCACGGCAAAAAAAAAAAAAAAGAAAGGTATTTTTTGTTCACCTCCAAATCCCACAAGGATAATTGAAGAGTTCCAGGACACTCTTTGAATTTTCAAGAATTATTGGGGACCCGTTATTTAATTATTTAAGTGGCCACCACCACCAAATTAGTGACTCAGAATGAAGCAATATATCATTTCGTTCAAATTTCTATCTTTTGATGAATATTTGTTTTATTGTTTTCTTCTCCTTTTTTATTTTATAGGCAGAAACACTCTTCTTTTTGTCTACAAAGGTCTTATATGATATGATTAAGCGTCATCTGGATATTTTTGCAACGAGCAGAAAAGTAGAAACAAGAGCCACGTATTCGCTCTCTTTGTTTCACCCTTTGCAGCAATGATTGCTTCTTTTTTAATAAAATAAAGAGAACCAGACTCAAGGAAAACCTTGAGCTCCTCAATCAAAGAAACGCTTGGAATTCAAACGTTGTATTAAGAGATAGAGTTGGAAGATTTAAACTTTATATTTTATTATATAATGAGGTAAATATTATTAGGCTATACTTTTTATTAAGATTTCTTGAGATTTTAAGTATGAGTAGTATTATAAATACCGATTTTAATATCTATTTTAGAATATCAATTTATGTGATCGTGAGTTATCATTTTTTATTAATAATTAACGTGACAATCTTTTAAATACCTATTAATAAAAAAAATGACATGTCATATAAATTGGTATTTAAAGATGAGGATTAGGAATTTCCTAAGTGTTTTTCTTTGTAAGTATATATTGATAGGATGGTCGATTTATTGGATGTCCAATACTAATTAAGGTTACTGTCGTTTGCATGGATAAGTAGCTATTTCACTTATAGATTCAGATTCATGTCGTCGTTTCTAAGGTCAAAGTCATTTTTTTTTCCCCGGCATGTTTGTTTGTTTCATTTTCCCAATTGATGCCAGTTGAGGTCATTATCATATTTATACTATTGTCGCTTTTCATGTTGTCTTACCCCTTGTTTAGATGACATATTCAAATTTAGAAGTTGAAAATTTTTTATAAAAGAGTGTTTTTCTTAACTTTTTTCATCATTATCTTATTTTAAAAAAGAAAAACTATCTTATTTTTTAACTTACTTTGTACAATATTCTTTTGAAAAAGTAAAAAGAATATTTTTAACATATTCTCATCATGCACAATTCTCAATTCCATTTTTTCTCATTTCAAACAATTTTCTGGCCTTAATTTCCCGAATAAAGTTCTTTTTAGTTTCTTTTTAAGTTATGTGTATTTTTCTAGGTTGGTGTCGTTTTATATTAATGTCGTCTTTGTATTGCTAGCGTTTTATGATTGATGTCATTTTAAAGTTAAATGTCGTTTTTGTATTTTTGTCGTTCTTAATGCAAGGTAACTGATGCTACTTTCTAATTTGCTATCGTTTTTAGTTTGATATCATTGTTTTCAGCGATGGTGTCGTTTTTCATGTTTGTTGTTGACTTTATTGTTGATGTCGTGTCGTGTTATGTTAGTTTTGTTCTTAGTTTGTTGCCGTTTGTAACGTTATGGTCAATTATGTCGTTTTTAGTATTAATGCCGTTTTCTGGTTTGTTGTCACTTTATTATAATTTCCTTTTCTTAGTTTATTATCGTTTTTTTTTTTTTTCATCGATGTCGTTTTCAATGAGGTGTTGGCTTTTGTCGTTTATTGACACCAATGTTGTTTCCAAAAGTTCAATTCTCGTTTATTTGTAGAATAATAGAATAACACCATTCTAATCCAAATTTTTTTGTATTAATTTTAAATATCATTCTTTTATCAACTAAAATTATCATATTAATTAATAATAAAGGATTTTATATACTAATAAAAAAACTGATAACTTAAAATATTGATATAAAAATTAGATTTAAATTAATGTACCTACCACTATTCTTATTTGTAATTTCAGTGTTTTCTAAAATTTTTTTTTGTTTTTTCTGAAATAAGTAGATGCACAAGGAGAGGACGAAAGTAGGAGATAAATTTAAAAAAAAAAAAAAAAAGTGTCGTTATGGTCTGACATTTTTCCATTTTATGCGTGTCAGTATATTGGTAGAAATTGTGGAACATCAACAAATGAAAACGGTAAAAGAAAATTAGGCACCGTTCAGACGACACTCCTTCTTTTAGAATATTTAAATATTTATAAAGGAGCATTTTTAGTTATTCTGTATTGATTTGTCCTTAAATTACGACGTATGACTCTTGTCCGCCAAAATTTTCTCCTCATTCACGATTCAATGAAAGGAGAAACAGAATCAAGTCAACTTATTGTTGAGTAAGGAAGGCAACAATCTAGACAAACGCAATAAATATATTTTAAGGACAATATCTTGGGAAGTAGAATTTAAACATTCCTTAAGTTCAATTATTAAAATGTTACCCCTTTCAAAAAAAAAAATTTTTTTAATTGAAATTTTAGCAAAAGAAACATATAAAAAGTTCAATGAACAACTTCAAAGTGCTAAGCTATAAAACTTTGATCTAAAAAGTTAAGACTGGCCAAAAAGTAATTCAAAATTATCTTTGAAGTAACCTCACAGAGAAGATTTGGACAGGAAAATGAGTGCTAAATGGAAGAACCAAACGAAATCAAGCAACACATTTTTTATTTTGAGACAACAATGAAATGCTCTGCACCTGGCTCCACACTCGAAGAAAGGATAATAAAACGCCAAAAATAAGCAGTCCACGTGTCCTTCCTTAGTCTAATTGTCGTTTAGTTCTTCATTTGTTGTCAAATTTTAGTACTTAAATTAGGCCGGTATTCGAGGAGCATCTATTGGCTTGCTGCATATTATAGTTTTAGTGGCACACAGAATTTGGCAGGACTCAAATTTTTTGTTGAATTTTTAATATATTAAATGATTTCTCATCAATAATATTTTAATATGTTATTTTAAAAATTATTTTTTTTATATACTCTTTCATCTAACTTCATAAAAACGACGTATAATAATATGATTGATTACATATCATTTGAGACATAAAAATTGAGTTGATTATCTTACTTCTTTGTAATAAATCACAATCAGAAGGAACTTTCAAATTCTTAGTTCACATGCAACCTTTGAAAAACTTGACTAGATTTAAGCAAAATTGCATCAAAACACCAGATTTAAATTATAAACTAATGCTTTGTATGGCTGCGTTAAGGTTAGGTGTTGTTACACCTTGCATAATGTTTCGATTCTGTCGAGGATTGTTGTTGGTCGGAAGAGACTCCTGATTGTGTCTCTGAGTTTATAAATGCATATAAGTTATCAGTAAATTCTGGTTGAATGAAATATCATACGCTTGAAGCTCTTAATATACATAATAAAAACATAATTATCACCACACTACTACTTCAGTGAAATTACAAACCCCATGAAAAAAAAAAAAAAAAACACAGTACAATATTCCCATAAACCTAGAATTACACTTATTTAGCATTCTCTCCTTCTTCAAAAAAGTACACGTACTATGCATAATCTTCCAAGAAACATATAGAGACGTAAAATAGATATTTATATCTACATATATGCACATAGAAGCATCTCACGCACAAAAGCAGTACTTTTTTTAAATTAAAAAAAGGGGATCACTGGTATCCTCACGTCCTAACCGAGGGTACAAAATACATGATTGATTAATACTGATCGGGCCAGAGGAAGGCGCCTTTAGCAAATTCCCTCTTCTCATGAAGAGAGCCCTTGAAGCTGAGGCCATATTGGTTGAGAAGCAGGTCCAGCTTCCACTCCTCCATCTTCTCATAGTCAGCCTTGGTGTAACGAGGGTAATGAAGAGGCATTTGGAACTCTGAATCAATGTAGGACAGTCCTACGTTGTTAGTAGGGCTAGGCACCTTTAAGCTCTTCACGTCTCCATTAATAACGTTGGCTTGTTCTTGTTCTTTGCTTGGGTACCCCAAAACATTGCACGCTGAGTGAGCAAACCATTTCAAAGCTGCCATTTCTGACCAACCCTCTTTCTCTCTCCTCTCTCTTTCTCTCTCTAGAAGATCAGTTTTAGGAGGACTAGTTTGTTTTAAAGCGAGTTCCCAAAGAACTACAACCCAATATATATAGCTCGTCAGAGACGCCCAAGGACAAAAGTGTGTTTATAATTGATAACAAACCCCCAATCAAAAATAGCTTGCGTGTTTATTGCTGTTGAATACTTGTATGGTTTTCTGGTGTGCCAACATAGCATTTAGGCTTAGTGGGTACAATTTTCATTGTAGTGGTTTTCGGTCATTTTTATTTATTTTTTAATTTTGTTTGGTTACTTCGATTTGATTAATTAAATTATTGAGAGAGTTGCGTATCGGAAAGGGAGGACCATTTATGACGTCACATGATCAATAATGTAGAGTGGCTTTCGGATTAAGATTTTTATGGATCCTTGATGTATGGCTTTACATATATATATATATATATATATATATAATATGTTTGAGGTTCGGCATCAAATAGGTCAGTTATAATATTTTACTTTTTTTACTTAGATTATTGTAATATGATATTATTTAAAATTATTAATGTGAACGAGAAATATTATTGATAACTGTTTATTAAAATTAACTAATTGTCATAATATCATTTAAAAAAATTATAAGTGTTGTTTTATGAAAATATCTGATACGAAATAATATATATATTTATATATAATGGATTCGTTTGGTAGAGTTTTTACTTTTATTTCTAACTAGTATAAAAAGAGAAGCAAAAGCTATGGCTTCTCAGTAAGTATTTGGAATCAAAAAACTTTTGAAGTTAAAATGATCTCTAAAATATTTTAATAAGTACTAATAATGTTAAATGAAGTTTATAATATTTAATTTAAATTTTGTTATAAATTTTAAAATCTATTCAGAAGAGTTTTTGCCAGCAGCTATATTTTTTGGCTTTTACATAAAGTATTTTTAAAGACTAAAAACTCTTCTAACAGATCATTTAAATACTTTTAAAAACTACTTTTGGATCGAAAAGTCAAATACAGCTTCTAAAAAATTCTGCCAAACAACCAAATATATATATATATATATATATGTATATGTATTAATGCAGGGCTTAATTATTGAGTTCGCCGGAGAAAAAAATGAAGGGTCTAGCCGTCTAGGAGAGTGAAGACAAAGACAACAAAGGGAGTAATAAATGTGTTTCAATCCAAAACTCAATAATTAAATGAAAATGAAATGGACTGCTCCAATCACCAACAGCTGTGACAACGTAACATTTGTGGACCTTGGAAAGCAAGTTCATTTGGATCAATTATCATTCAGGTGTTCTTAACCGAAATTTCTACTATATCCTTCGAATTCTATTGTTCCGTTTAGCGTTTGAGTTTATCTTAAATTAAATTATACTTTTTCATATCAATTTTTATCTTTTTCTAAAAAATTAATAAAATTTATAATTAATTTTTGAAAATTCAATCAACTCTAATTTAAAAATTTCATCTCCAATTAATTTATCAAACAGATGCTATATTTATTTGACTCCCCCCTCTTATATTGGCCTTACTTAGTTGGAGAGTTGTAGCATGATTGTTGATGTGTACCCGCTTTTTTTCTTTTCTTTTTTTTTTTGCTGCAAGACGTGTGGTTTGGATATGCGGAAAGCAATATGTCATTGATGTATATTAATGCAGGAGTAGATTTAAATTTGACGATAGCATTAATGACTTGATTGTTTATTAAGTTTATCTATAGATTTAGAAAGGGCTTCTCGAAATAATAATCTAAATAAATAATATTTGTAGTGAATTCTCGTATCTGATTTTCATTAGATGTTCTTAACAAAAATTTCTAATTTCTCTACTATTTCATTCGAGTACAATATTTGTTGTGCTTTTTTTTTTTTTTTAATTGGCTCTGTTTTGATTGGAGAGTTGTAACATTATTGTTGATTTGACCCTTTTTAACGAATTGGCTGCAAGGTGTGTAGCTTGGATCTATAGAAGGCAATCTATCACTGATACAGAGCATACTTGAGACTAATAATACGCCTATATGGTTTGGGCTTCAAAATGATCCCGAATCCATCTGTTGAGGGTGTCCATGGATTTGTAAAGAATTCATCAAAATAATGGCCCAAATAAGTAATGTTTGATTGTTTGTAATGGATTCTCGATTCTAACTTGGAGTGTTATTTAAAGAATTTAATTGTACATATCTTATCAATTATAACTTTTGAAATAAATGATTATATCAATTCTAAATTAATTGGTATCGGAGCAAGAGATCCAAAGTAGTAAAGGGACAAGATAACCAGTGGGAAAGAAAATATGAACGACAGTTCTAGTCTTGGTCCCACAAGCCTATTTGGCCAATTTAAAACTATATTTTGTAGGAGGAAAAGAAGATGATATATTAAATTAAGGTTGTATAACCTAGGTTAAGGAGATAAAATGAAATAGTATAACATTTTCCTTATGGTGTTGGTAGTATAACATTTCCCTAATGATGTTGGTATAAATTCTTTTCTTAATTTATTTCAGCTATGAATAGATCAGAATTCCTTTTTTCCTCTAACCAAACAACGTATATAATTAATTTTCATCATTGATTTTCGGCTTAGGTCTTAGAGGTTGAGTTGAGATTTACTGTTCTGAATTTTATATCTCATTGGCTGATTGAATTTATGGATTTAAATACATTAAAAAAATGCTTAATATATAAAATTTTTAAACAAATTGATGAGTTGTCAAAATACTATTGAGATGATAGTAATTGAGACAGGAAAATAAGATAGAAGATTTTTAGACTCTTAAAAGTTAGAGACCTCAATTGAATTTTGGTCCTTACTCAAACGAAACAAGTAAATCATTCTACTTGAGATGGAAAATGGAATTGTTACGAATGTCAAAATTACTTCTTCTACTACCTAAAACGCTGATCACAAAAGGTACTGAGGTTTTCTAAATGTAAAATTAGAAACAAAGAACATATACTTTGAGATACAAACTAAAGTAAAATTGAGGCTTTCTAAAAGTAAAATTAGCAGGGTTTTCTACTCTGAGTTTAGATGCTAGTTACTAGTTGTCTTCAAGTGGTTTGGGAATTAACTAGAAACATGAGACATGCCAAATTGAGAAAAGGAAGGAGAGCAAGGAATAAAAAGTAGTTTGAATGAAAGGGAACAAAGGCGTGAGAGAAGAGCGTGGCGGTTGGCTACGAATGGGACAGACAGGGCTCTTATTTTCAGAAGCCGGCATTCTCTGCTTTTGCTCTCTCTCTCTCTCTCTCTCTGTCTCTATCTCTCTCTCTCTCTCTCTCTACTATCTGTGTACTTGAAATTTTGTTTCACTGCATCAAAATCCTCCTCGTTTGGCACTGTGTTTGCCTAAATTCCATTAGTGTCCCCCTATAATTTACTTATGACACAGTTGTAAATTTGACTATTTACCCCACGAATATACAAATCTGTAACAAATCTACTCCATTCATAATAATATTTTTTTCTTTATTTATGAAATTTGATACGTGATTTATACATGAATTGTCAATTATTGATTTCATTGACATTGTTTCAACTGTGGAAAATTTAGTTTTTGACTATTATATTACTATTAATTATGCGTACGGAATAGACAAGTTGAAAAAATTAACGTAATAATGACATGACAATTACAAGGTTGTCATGTAGTAAGCAAGAGAGTGGGACGAAAAGAGTCATTGGCTCTTTTAAAATTATATATATATTATAGTTTTTATCTATACATATATAAGAAGTGAGAATACTCACTACAGTTCGTTTTGGATAAATAATTTTTATTTGCTTTTTGATCCTCTGGTTTTTTTTCATTTTAGTCCTTTTTTTAAAATTTTCTTTTCGAACCATTTTTTTTTCGTTTTAGTCTTTTTTTTATTTTCTTTTTGGACCATTTTTTTTTCATTTTGGTAATTCTTTTTACTTCTATATTTATTTTTTGATCCTCCATTTTCTCCCAGATCTATTTTTTTTCATTTTAATCCTTTTTTCATTTTTTTGGGCCCAACTTTTTTTTCATTTTAATCGTTCTTCGTGTTGATAATTTCTCTCATTTTAATCGTTTTATCTTTTTTATTTTTTTTCCGTGCCTTTTTCTTGGGTCTTTTTATGTATATTTTTTATTACTTGTTATTTTAATTTTTCTCCACATAGATAAATTTTCTCAAATTTATCCCACATATACATAGCACATGCTTTACACTAGTGTATATATATATATATATATATATAAGTGTCTGTATATAATATATATAGTATAATATTGAAAATAAAATAGATTGTAAAAAAATAAAATAAAAACATATGCGGCTTATTATGTATTTGTTCCCTATTTTAATGACCTTTTAGCTATTGTTGTGAGAGAGTGAGACTCTTTAAGAGTCTAAGAACGAATATGTTTGAATTTACCCAAAAACAAAAGAAAGAAAGAAAGAAAGAAAGAATACGTTTGAAAAATAGAGGGAAAAGTGAAACATGGGTGAATTAGTGATGAGATTAACAGTAAAACATATTGGTGTGGTGTGGCCTAATTAAGATGTGCATCTTCTTGGGAAAACCAAGGCAGGTAAGATATTCTTCATAACTATGCATTTAACTCATATAACTGCCCAACTGCTTTCATCAATACGGTAATTACTAGTGAGGAATGTTTCATTTCTTTTTACTGTTCAGCCACTACAGCTAGGTAGTAGGAGGAAATTAAAAAAAATTAAAAAAAAAATTATTAAAGATCACACGGTTATGCAGACACACCATCATTTTATTTCCCTGTTTTTCTGCTGAGTTTCATAAAGGTTTGTTGGACTACTTTTTTTTGCTGATCAGGTTTGTTGGACTAATTAATTGCAGTGTTTATTATTAATCAAACCCCAACATCAAGCATGTACAAGTCTCTATATAATTCCTTTGAGTTCTGATCTGCTATCGCATTTTTCCGTTCTAGTATTATTTCTCTAATCATCTGTTTTACGTAATTAAATTATTAAATTTAAATAACATGATAAATAATGAATGAATAAAAAATGAAACAGGAAAAGAAACGCAACAGATTGGACACGTAGTTTCTTGATTTAATAAATTCTATATGTTTTTCTCCTGATCACATAATCTCACCTCTTTTAATCCCAAATATCTTTAATTGTATTCAAAAGGTACATAAAGACATAGCCTTACTTTTCATGCCCACTAAAGTTGTGGCCATTTAACTCTAATGCAACTATTAGTATGATAAATGCATGTTAACGTTAACACGGTCCATAATTTAAGCACATGTAATGATAGCACCTCCTTTTGCAAATCCAAACCTTTCCTTCCCTTTTGGTTCCTTTTAAGTATTTTTATTTTATTTTAATATTTTTCTTGGAAGCTGAGAGGAAATTAATCACTTTTCTGAATCAGCCTCGTCTACACAGAGCCAGTCAATGAGTCAAATGCTAAGCAGTAATAAGCACATATTTTTATTTCTTCTCTTTTCCATGCAAAAGTTATCTGCAGCAGTCCCTGCAAAAGATGCACACTTACTAGCTCGCCTTATAAATGTGTTCAGCTTACATAAATTCCAGCCAAAGGAATTTTCTTATATCCAAGTACTTATATATTCTCCTTTGTTGTTATAGTAGTTTTTTTGTTTGTTTTTTTTAAGTAAAAGTAAAATCGGCTTCACAGATTGCAAAATATATGGATGGTTTCAGGTTAGCCTGAGGGTCATGGAAGGAAGTTCATTCATGATGAGGAGTGTCCCGAGAAGCACGAGTTGCGGTCCGAGATTTTTTGTGGTCTCTGTGGCTCTATTTTTCGGTTTTTTGCTTGCTTTTCTCTTTGGTAAGTTCTTACATAGATGACCCTTAATATAGAAGTCAAGCATTTTGTAATGCGTGGTTGGTTAGATGCATGTTTTCTGTGTCTGAAATTTGAAACAATCTTTGATGCAGTAATGGAGTTGCTTCGGTTTGGATGCATGAATGAAGTTGGCGTTAAAAGACCGATGTTTTCGAAGGAAACAAGAACTGGCTTGATTGGGAGGATGCTGTTACAATCAGCTGGTAATTGAGAGATCACTACTACTTCTCTTCATCTCCCTAACTCATTGCCTACCTAAATTAGCATTCTTTGTTATTCATGTGCATACTTTACCTTTCTAGATTTTTAAGGTTTTTGCATGTAATGAAGTCTCAAATTGCATATAGGGAACTAAACTAAAATGATTTGAGAAATTAGCTTGGTTGGGTGTTTTAGTGAAGAGCTTTTACTATTTATCACGTCTAAATGATACGTCACCTATAAGTGTGACATTGAAACAGAACTATCGCATGGTTAAAAAAAACTGAATCCGTTAGAGTTGTAAATATGGACCGGACTAAATAGATCGGTCAGTCAGTGTCTCGACTTCTTGGTCAGCAACCCGTCCCGTCATGACCTGTACATGACGGGCATGTACATGACGGGCAGGCTGGGCCTAGGTTTTATGGCACACGAGCCCTGCTAGGCCTGTTTGCTTAATGTTTTTTAAACATACGGGCGGGCTCGGACTGCCCTTTTGTTTCAATTGGGTTGGCCCGACCTGTTTCCCCTTCGAAACGCGCGTTGGTGAGGCTGGCGGCTCATTTTTCACCTCTAGTGTAAATACAATGCCATGAAGAGACGGAACTAGCTCAAAGTGACTCCATTAAAATCTTTCAAAAATTTGTTATTTTATCCACTCTTCTATTACTAAGCCTCCCTTTTATATATTATGTCTAAATTTTTATTAAAAATGTATTAAGAGTTTTCATTTAGACACCCTAAGTTTTTACCCTGGAATAAATTTTCTGGCCACATCCGTGGTGCCACGAGTGCATACCTATAATAACATTTTTCTTTTTATGAATGGACTTGGATAAAACTCTGTTCCATGTGTAATACTATGTAAACATTTTAAGATTAACTGACGCAGATGATGGAGCAGCTAAGGTGAACCACATAGGCACAGGCACATGCTCAACGGAGGACATATCAATATTCCAAGGCCAAACAGCCCCACTTCCCAATGGCATTCCATCATACACAGTTCAGATCCTAAACGCCTGCGCCTCAGGCTGCGGCATCTCCAACATTCACGTCAAATGCGGGTGGTTTAGCTCCGTCCGGTTGGTTAGTCCTAGAGTTTTCCGCCGATTATACTACGACGATTGCCTCGTCAACGACGGAGAGCCTCTCGCCCCCGGAGAGACCCTCTCTTTCCAATATGCCAACAGCTTCCAATATCCACTCTCAGTTTCTTCTGTTGCTTGTTGCTCTAATTAACTAAACGACCACACTTAAATTCAATTCTCTCAACTTCTTTGCCTTTGATCATGAAATGTATTGTAGAAAGATTATGTTTAAGCACATTATGATTAGATGAACAATGTATAAAGGAAAATTGGACTGAAACCAAAATTTAACGCAGAAAAAGAAGGTGTTAAACAGAATGAATCTCATCAGATGCTAATAACTATAATCATAAGAGAAATCGGTGATACCGACCATGGCGGAAACTACTTGGGAGACGACGTAGAGACCTCCCCCTAAGATGACCAAAATGAGAATAGCAGAAATGGGGTTCTTGAGCAACTCAAATATAGGCTGGAAGATAGTGTAAAGAGCACCTGTACTGACTGTGAGAGCGTAAATCGCATATCTCCTCACGTTGTCCCAAAACTCTTCCACAAGTGGCCCTTCAGGACCAAAAGCCAGAGCCTTTTGGTCACTCACCCCCATCAGAAGCAGCACAAATCCTACCGAAACCGCACCAATTATCAAACACCGTGGATATTCAATCCCATGTGTGGGATTTGACAGATTTCGGCTTTCGGGAACGAGTTCTCGGATCAAAGTAATCTTGTTGTGAACATAATTTGATTCAGTGAGAGCTAGAGTTTGTCTCTGGATATTGGTGACTGTTTTTGATGGTAAAGTTGATGTGGGGATGAGAGATGGACGGGTTGAAGTGGAGTTGGTAAGATTTGTGCACTTTAAGACATATAATTGGGATCTCAAAGTAAACATTTTCATTTTTGAGGAGTTTCAGTTGGTTCTTGAGACTGAGAGCTTAGTGAATTGGTTTCTATGGTAAGGTTCACTGTTTGTGCTAGTAGATATCTAATTAGCATTTTGAGTGTGTGTGTGGCTGTTGTGAGTTTGTCTTTATTTGATTCCTTTTCATATCCTTATCTCTTGGTGAAATACAGCCGTTAAAGTCTTTGGGAACGTTTTCTCACGTTTTTCATTGTAGGTGGGCAACTACTTGTGGGGCCCCCATACAACCTACAAAGACCAACACCCTTAACACTGAATTTTAAATAGTAATTGCTCTCCCGGCTCTGCTGAAATATGAATTCAATACCGGGAAGGCTTGCATCAAGCTCCGCAGCCAACCGCCCCCGATTCCATCTACCACCCCGAGACAAGTAAGGATGAAAATATCGATGAAAATATTGATATCGATAGAAATTGATGTAAAATATTAAAATTTATTTAAAGTATTAAATTTTTATATAAAACTTTTTGAAACTCTAAAATAATTAATAATACATAAATTAAATAAAATTCTCCATTAAATACTAAGTATTTGATAAATTTACATTATAAAAATTGAGCATAATACAATAAATGGTAAGTTAACGTTCATCAATTAAGTAAAAGGGAAAGTCTTAGGTAAAGTCTCTTTTAGAGACACTACTTATAGTTATCTCATCTAATGGTTATTAATGGATCTCCACTTGAGATGAACGGTGAGATGGAGTTTTTTAGTTGAGATGGGAAGCAATAGATTTAGTTGAGATGAACTTTCGAATTTCTTCATCCCCTCCGAGGACCCCATCGGAAAAATTGCAAAGATGTTACGAAGGTCGCCATCATAGACCTCTCGTGACCCCCTTGTCATGCGAAATCAAAATCCAGGCATTCTCTTGCTAGAGGTCCGGGCGGGGACCTTCTTCGTCTCAGGTCTGTTTCAGGGGGGGGGGGGGGGGGGGGGGGGGGCTTCTTCGTCTGAGGTTAGTTCTGGTCAAGGGCTTTCTTCGTCTCAAGTCAATTTCAGGGTGGTCCTTGTCGGAGGCTCGAGCGAGGGCCTTCTTCATTCTCAGGTCGGTTGCCTGAGCTTGGCGATGGCGATGGGGGTGAAGGCAAGGGGCATGGTGCTGGGTTTTGGGTTTTGGTTTTCAATTTGGTGAGTAGGGGAGGTTAAGCCCCTTGGCGACAAAGAAGACCACCGGTGGGGGGGCATTCTCATCGGAGGTGGGGGGCCCTTATTCGTCTTAGGTCGTCTTTTTTTTTTTTTTTTTTTCAGGAGGGCATTCTCGCCGGAGGTTAAGGGGTGGACTTGTTGCCTGGGTCGGCATTAGAGGGGCTCATCGTCAGGCCACCAGTCCCTCCTCCTGGCCGACAAAGAAGAACAAGCAGGGAGTTCAAATTTTTTTTTTTTTCTTTTTTTTTTTTTGTGTGTGCAATCCTATACATCCGTGCTTATTTTAGCTATTATACATCAATATCTTATCCATTGGATAAATTTGAATGGCCTTAGATGAAATTCTATCGATAGGGTAAATATACGAGACTCTACTACAGTCTTTCCCTAAGTAAAATCATTGAAACACAATAAAATATAGGTAGATTACATTTATTGTTTCATACATGGTAATAAAACATTATTATTAAAAGAGCTTTTAGAATGTTCGAAAATATTTATAACAATAGCTTTTATTAGTGTAAATAACATCGATATCAAGATATGACATTTGAATATTTATTTTATATAATTTTGGATATGTCACATGTCTTTTAATCTCTACCATCTATTCATATAAAAAAAAATTATGCGTGAATTAAAAAATTCATGAATTTTATTATATTAAAAGATAAAAAATTATATTACGATTGATATTTTACGGATATTTTGTTGATATTTCTGTTGAAATTTTAGAAAAATTTCCACGATATTTTGTCATTTATTACTATACCCTTTACGGAAATCGATATTTTCGTAAAAATTTTATATTTATCGAAATTTCATAGATATTCTGTGGAAAAGATACGACACTTCTATTTTCATGTCGGTACTTCCAAAATACGGAAATTTCTGCAAAAATATTAGTGGAAATGTCAAATTTTCAATCCTTGGATATAAGGCAAACATACCCGGACGAGCAAACTATCTCTATGGGGACAACCCTGCGTTGACCGTCTTCATTTGATCATCAGGACATTGCTCAGGTCCTTGTTTTGATTTTCTTTTTTTTGAACTTGGGGATGGAGGACTCGAACTCTGCATCTTTAGGTGTGATATTACCACTAAACTATGCTTACAACCACATTTTGAACATATTTTTTAAATAAAATTGTTTTTCTTTTTGCATCATTTTTTACGACTTATATACTTAAATAAATATTTTCAAAAACATACTTTTTTCTTATACTCAAAACTGTCTCTTTAATGATTGCAGATATAGTTTAACGGTAATAGCACACTTGATTTTATTTAAAGGTGTAGTTTTTAAAAACAATTACAACAATATTTTATATATATAAAAAAGATATTAAAGATATTACATTTTCATTGTTTAACTTGAAATTAAAATGCTGCTAAACACTATGATAAGAGCACCGACAATCTCAACCTTACAATTTAAATTAGAGGATACATATAAAGCGTATTTGATATCTAACCCCATATATATAGGAGTTGCGATTCCGAACTGGACTATCAATAATATTCTTAAAATTTATAATTCAAAATTTTATATTAGAAATTAAAGATAAGTATGTATTGATTAGTTCTCCTTTTCTTTAAGGATTTATTAGTACTTTTGGTACTACGTAAACAGCTACCATCGAATTAATGCGTATCCAATGGCCTAATCCAAAGAAATGCAAATATTGAAAAATATTTTCAGAAACATAACTAATTATAATTATAATTATTTCTTATAATCAAAATAGTCTCTTAAAAAAAAAAAAAACCAAACCACAATTTTAGAAACGGCCACAACCTTATTTAAAAAAAAGATATTACATTTTCATTTTTTTAACTTGAAAGCGAAATGCTACTAAACATTATGATAAGAGCATCAACAATTTCAACCTTACGATTCCAATCGGATGATACGTATTGCATGATTGATATTCAACTCCATATGCTATGAGTTGCGTTTCACGGACTAGATTATGAATAATATCCTCACAATTAAGAATTAAAAAAGTTTCATTAGAGAGTAAGATAAGTACGTATTAATTAGTTCTCCTTTTCTTTTAAGGATTTATTAGCTTTTTTGGTTCTACGTAAAAATCTACCATCGAATTAAGGCATATCTAATGGGCTCATCCAAAGAAATGCAAAAATATTGATGTATTATTATTATTATTATTAATTTTTTGGCACAAATGTGCTAAGAGATACAGATCCTAAAAACTCAATTGGAAAGATCATTATGATACAAATCCTGGTATTTTGTTTTTCAATCATTTTATATTTCCTTCCAAGTATTTTTCCCCTCTTTCCAAAAACTATAGTGACAATGCTAGGAAAAAAAAGTTTCATTGCTCTTCTCAATTTGGCTAAATTCTCAACCAAAATATTCCTAGTATCAGAGAATAGAAGTAGGTAGGAGCGGTAGATGGCTAGATGCAAACCAACAGTGTTTGTCCTTTACAAGAAAAATGGTCCCCTTATTTGTCCAATGTTCGTGGCTCATTTTCTAAATTTGGGCCAAGATATTTTGGAGATGACGACTGATAATTTTTAATTGCAGCCAAATAATGCAAGTCATTACAAGTTGTGAAAGAAATCACAAGGAATTAACTATTGGAGTGGAATTGATGCAATTACATATATTTCAACTAAGTCTACTCTATTATTTTCTTTACTCTTTGTTAATTTCTACAGGATTGAGACTAATCCGTTATTTATAATCTCCGCCGTTCTGATTGATTTATTGATTTGGTATTATAAAGTTGTTACCTAACAAATGCAAGTAAATAAACTTGATTTTGAGTCGACACTAAATATTTGAACCGAAAAAAAAGGAAAAAGTGAAAAGAATACAAGAAATAAAAACATTTATCATTGCAAAACCTTTGATCAAGATGTGTGTGGGATTAGTAAAGATTCCCATCTTAATATACACTCAGGCTCTTATTAGGCATAATCAAGCAATTTGGTAAAAAAGAAAAAAATAATAATAATAATAAGGAAAAAAAAAAAACAATTTGGCTTCATAAGCAAAACGACGTCGTAGGAGGAAGAATTTTGGTCGGAATAGATTTTGTGCTGACGGAGGCAAATCGCGTCTAAATCCGCCAAGTAGAAAAAGGAAAGAAAAAAAAAAAAAGGCAAAAACCCTTAAAAAAAATTACTATATTTAGAGAGGTACAAAAGCACCCCTAAAAAAGTTCGCCGAATTCCGATTCTACCCCTCCCCGTAATTTCTTTCCCTTTTCCGCTTCCACTCTCTCACCAGATGTCATGGGAGTGTATCCTCTCCTCCTTTGTTCCCCAGGCCTCTGCAACACCTGCCCTATGTCCGCCAACCCCCACCCACACCTCCCCTCTCTCTCTCTCTATAAATCTCTCTCTCTCTCTCTCTCTCTCTCTATATATATATCTCATTATTTTCCCTTATTCTCCGACTCCTCTCCGAGAAGAAGCTCTCTTCTTTTTCTCTCTCTAAGTTAACTCCCCCCCCTCTCTCTCTCTAACCAAACACCTTTCTTCTCTCCCTCCGGCCATCGACAAAGCGTTTGCTTTCTCTCCTTTCTCTTCTCTTTTCCGCCGACTAACCGCTTCCGACAACTTAACGCCATTCGAGTCGCCTGTCTGTCTAGTGTTTCAGCTCCGCGAGTGTTGTAGACCGACTTCGTCTCTTCCTTTTCGCCTTTCTTTCGGACTGGTTCTGGAAATTTTTTCTTTTTGGAACCTTGGTCCTCTCCTTTTTGTTTCATTTTCGTTTTCTTTCTTTCTTTCTTTTTTTTTTTTTTTTTGGGTTTATTTTCGTTAACAATCACTTCCTTGGCGGCCATTTTCCGCTGAGGAAAAGCTGTAAAGTTTTTTTTTAAAAAAAAATAAAAAAACATATTTTTTTTTCTCGTTTTCATGTCTATTAGGCTGTTTTGCATTTGTCCGATACTGATGTTGCTAAACATGTATAGGCTTTAAGTATTTTGTTGAACTGGTTTGGGGTTTTAGGAGACGACAGGTGCCAAATTCTTAGGGTTTTGGAAATTGGAAATTTTGATGCAGATTTTGTGATATAAGAAAATCCTTAAAAAAAAAAATTGAGTTTTTGGGGCTTGTCTAACATGGCGATGGAGGGGAACGATGATTGTTTTGTGGCGTGGGAAGAGCACATTGTGTGCCATGAGCGTGGTAACCGTGTGGTTCACTATTTTTTGAAGGATTCAGCTGGGGATATGGTGCTTGCTGTTATAGGGACTGAGAGGAGTATTAGACACATGATGTATGTCGTCTCCGACGACTTTGTCGAGGCTTATGGCTCCATAGGATCAGTCAATGCCTGCACCAAATGGCGGGCCAGAAGAGAAGTCGTGGAGTGGCTCATTTCCTTGGTCTCCAAGAAAAGTCCGGAAGGGCTTCCAAGTATGTTATCATTACTGTTTACTGCAATTTTCTTTTGCGGGGTTTTGAATTTTTATGATTTTCGATTGAATTTTGTGCTTTTTGAATGTTTCAGGCATTATCATGAAACGTGGTTGTTTGCTTTGCCTAAATGTGGTGTTAGAAAGATATCTGCTAAGAAAATCGTTACGTGCCTGTGATGCTAGGTTTTAGGACTATGAATTGCATGCATGGTTGTGGATTCCTTATTGGAAGCACTTTTGTATCGAAAGTGAACATTTAAGATGGTGTTTTTCCCTTCATGGGATTACTTATTGTTGTGGCAAATAGTGCCCTTTTGTTTGATTACGTTTAGCTTGAGTGCGTTCTTCGCAAGTTCTGCAATTTTAGCTTCACATATAGGATCTTTGTTGCGGAGTTTGGTTTGTTGATTATTTAGTTATTTCTTTGAATATGATATTAAATATGTTGATCAAAGATTATGATTTTTATTTCCTGAAATGTAGTGTTTTGAACTATGAATTTCCGGAGAGGTCATGCCTCTGCCTAACTTTCACCATGTTTTGGGTACATTTAAAAAATGCATACATTTAAACTGATCCTAAGTTCTCTTGATTGAATACTCACTTGTTAGATATTGTTTTGAGAAGCCACTTGGTTGGACCTGTGAATGTCATGGTCCTTAGTTTAAGGTAATTTTTTTTCTTCATAAATTAAAAATTTTTGCTAAGAAATTATCTTTTTAGCAGCACCAATGTACAGCGTTTTCCAGCATGAATCATGATATTTATTAAACATTATGAAGATCATAAGAATTGAATTTTCTTGGGCTCTAGAATGCCTATTTTTTCTTGAATGTCAATAAAGACACAACTACAGCTTGCTTCTCTAATTTCATAAGGCATCAACTTTCTATTATGTGTGTTAAAAAATCTGCAGATATATTTTCTTTTCTTTGTATTGCACTGCTTTTCTAGATTTTCTGTTTACAGAGTTATCTAGGGGTTATAGAACTTTTATCGAAGAAGCGTAGCTGGGTGATTTTGTGTCAGATAGAACTTAATGTTTCTTGCATAAGAGCCATTGCAATAGATCTTATGCAGGCCCATCTGTTTTGGCTGCTAGCATCTTTTGCCTTGATAAAAAGAATCTCAATGCCTTTGTAATTTATAAACCTACTTTAATTAGTGATTGTGTTTTAGCATCTTTTTAAGAAAGAGAGGGTGGCAATTACGTGTCTCTTCATGTCTCCGCTAATATCGCGTCTGCAAACACGCGCTCTTAGCATGCCTTTGGTCACATTAAATCTTTTTTCCTTTTACTTTTTAGCATTTAAAAGCTGCCACAAAATACCTGTCTGTCTTTCTATATAAATATGTATGTATAGATAGAGAGGTGAGATATAGAGAGAGAGAGAAGGGAGGGGGAGATATAGAGAGAGAGAGAGAGAGAGAGAGCAAGAGAGAGTCGCTATGAGTCAGTTGACTGGATTTTCAAGCTCTGTTTACAGAATGGCTATGCCACCCAACCCTGGTTCGTTTTCTATCATTGTTTTTCTTTCATAAGTGTTTGTGTTCTTCGTGTTCGTTAGACACGGGATATTCAAGCTTCCTAAGGGAACGGGTACGCCCCACTGAACCCCTGTTAGTTTATTTTTTTCATAGTCGATTTGTCTTCTTTGCGTTTGTTACACATTTATGACTTTTCTTTTTTCAAATATGGGATTGAAATGCTTGTTTTGCCTTTGGAATTTGGTTCTAATGTAAATTTTTCTTTGGGTCGAGGGTAGGAGGAAACATCTAGAACCCATATTCTAGGTTTTCCCCCATTTTCATTGAATCCTCAAAATTCAAAATTCCTCTCAACAGTCTAATAGTGATTGTGTCTACCAATAGTTAACATAGGATTTTCAAGCTTCTTAAGGGAATGGGTATGCCACTGAACTCCCATTCATTTATTTTTCTATAGTCGATTTATCTTTTTTGCGCTCGTTACACATTTACGATTTTTCTTTTTTGAAATCTGGGAGTGAAATGCTTCTTTTGCATTTTGGAATTTGGTTCCAATGTAATATTTTCATTGGGTCGAGGGTAGGAGGAAAGAAACTCTAAAATCCTTCTTCTAGGTTTTCCCCCCTTTTCATTGAATCCTCAAAATTCAAAATTCATCTCAACACTGTAATAGTGGTTGTGCCCACCAATAGACTAGTCAGCTACGGATGCACTGTAAAGAAACATGTTATATGTGAGAACTTGTTAGACCTTAAAGCACATGTGGTGTAGTTAATTTGTTCCCTCCCCCCCACCCTTTCCTTTTCCCCACTACCTCTCTGCTCCTCAATAACAGGTGCAAGTGCCAATTTAAATGGATTTACTTTGTGCCAATGATTGCTTCAATGTTTGTTTTTAGGTTGAGCATAAGAGAAAATCTTTTGTTTAATTCCACTTTTTCCCCCCCTGTTCTTTTCATTATTATTTTCCTGTTTTGCTATGAATTTGATTCCGTAAAGGTCAATTCCCCATATGTATAACACCCATAACTTTTAATAGAAGTTGTTAACCAAAATGTCAATTAAATGGCATATGCATAATCCATTTTACTATTTGTTCCCAACTAAGACAGTAACTTCGTTTGATGTACATCCAACCTGTCGCTTTTAGAATTTTCAAAGCCTTCTAGAATCATTCTTGTTTCACCGCCTTTGGAATACTGATGTGCTTCTGACATATTAAAACTATAATGATTTCTAACTGAGCATACTGTTGTGATTATACTTGATAGATTCACCGACAAACGACTCAGCACAAGCTTTGTCAATGTCTGGATCCAGTGCTCGTCAAACTTTCTTGCCTGATCAGATGGTATCCAGTTACTGTTGTTTTTTATAGTTTGATCGTAATTTAAGTAAATAATAGCTGTACTAACGCTTTACATTCCCCATTCTCCAGGTTTCAAGAAAATTGAAAGTTCAATCTTCAGAAATTGAATGGTCTGGTGATGCTTGGATCTGTGCCAAACAGCTCAAGCATTACCCAGCTTTTTGCAGGAATGAAACTACAATTGCAGTAAGCTACAACCTTTTCCGCTTTTTGTTATGTTATTCATTCTTTATCTGTATAGTGGTGGTTGTCTCCTTGTGTAGTACTTATTATTTAGCTTTCTTCTGCATTCTATTTTTTATTTAGATTTTTGCTTTCTGTTGATGATTAGGTTCATTCCTTTGTATTTATAATGGCATTGGATGATCAACAATACCTTGGTTACCTGGAAGACATGTATGAGGACAAGAAAGGGCTGAAAAAGGTTAAAGTGCGCTGGTTTCACCATAATCAGGAAGTCAAGGATTTCCCTCAGCTGAATCCTCATCCCAGTGAAGTTTTCATCACATCTCATGTCCAAGTGATAAGTGCAGAGTGCATCGATGGTCCTGCAACGGTTTTGACTCCTAAACACTATGAGAAATGTATGGCTCTTGTCGCACAAAACACATCTTCGGGGATTAATATGTGCCATCGACAGTTCAAAAACAGCAAGCTCAAACCCTTTACTCTCGCTAAGTTACGTGGGTACTCTAATCAAGCAATTCTTGCCTCCCTAGATGTCCCCAAACCAAAGGTCAAGGGCAGTAAATTGGGTGGGGAAGATGGGGAAAAGTCTGCACAGGATGATCCTGTGAGGGTGGGTTCTAAGAGGAACAGAAATTACAAGGGAAAGCAAGGACTTGAAAATGTTAGTCTTGGTGTTGGGAATTCTGCTTCTGGGAGTCAGATAACAAAATCTGAACCAGCAATACCAACGTTGAAGCTTAAGCTAGGAAGGAAACAAATGGACACCAAAGTTGTTGGAACCGAGTCCCAACGTCCTGTATCTTTCAAGGTTGGTGACAGGATAGAGCTGCTCTGTCAAGATAGTGGCATCCGAGGTTGCTGGTTTCAGTGTAAGATCTTGAAGATGTCTCCGAAGATGCTGAAAATTCAATACAAAGATGTGGAGGATGCAGAAGGACCTGGCAAGTTAGAGGTATGGAAAAGCTGACAAAATTTAATCTTCTTCTCTTGGCTTCCAAACAGAAGAAAGTTTGAATGAATTTTCTACGAGTATATGTGCATGATTTGCTTTCACAAGTAATTATTAACCAGGGAAACGGAATTGATATTTTGCATTTTATACCTTGTACTTGTAGGAGTGGGTACCTGCATCTAGAGCAGCTGCTGCTGATAAGCTGGGCATAAGATTCTCAGGCCGCCTGACAGTCCGGCCATGCCCTCCCAAAGTTTTGACAGACTTTTCTCTTGAGATTGGAGCAGCGGTGGATGCCTGGTGGAGTGAAGGTTGGTGGGAAGGTGTTATTACTGGAGTTGAAATTTCTGGACCTGATACTGTGCAAGTTTATTTTCCTGGTGAGTTTTATTATTTCGCAATTTCTGATGCATTTTTGGAAATTATACTTGTGATACCTCAATGGGGTGCGCTGGTTTTTTAACCTGCAATTTACATGAGTTCGTGCATAAATTGTTTTCTGGATTTGCACATCAGTTGTGTCATGGTAATTGATGTCTCTTTCTTTGTGATGTTAGGTGAAGGAAGGTTTTTGACTGTACAGAAGAAGGATATCAGGGCTTCCAAGGATTGGGATGGGAGCAAATGGGTTGGTATAAAAACAAAGCCAGAAATACTCTTGCATATACCTAATGTCCATACCGGCACAAAGCTCTCATCGCCTAAGGTGGAGTTGTCCGGGTCCGAGATTCGTAAGACTTCTGATCCTGTGGTTATTGATGGAGGACGAGGAATGCTTGATTTAGCCACCTCTATTGACTGTCTGAAAATTGCGACGGAATCCACCAAGTCAGGAGACCGTCCTTTTGTCAACAATAAGGTTGGAACTAACAATTTTAGTGGCAATAACAATACTGATGCAGGGAAGGAGGATAAGTCAGGTTTGGAGAAAGATCTCTGTCCGGTTACTAAGAAACGTGAAGCGGCAGAGTCTGTAAAAGTTACCATCTAACCCGGTGCAGGGTTGGGGGTCTTTAGTTTTGGTGATAGACCCTGAAAGGTAGGGGGGGTTCATTGTTCTTGTAGATAAAAGTACAGATGTTGGCATGGTGCATATGAAGGATGGTGCCACAGTTTTCCTAACCGCGAAAGAAATTGGCTGGTGTACAGGAATATATATATATATAGATATATATCTGGTGACTGGTAGATTCTAAGTGTTTTTGGGATAGAAAAACTAGAAAAATGTAATCATGGTCAATGTCAAGCTGGAGTAGGTGTTCATGCATACAGGCGTTGTGCCGGTAGTTTATAGTGTTTTTCGGTTTACATAGTAAAAGTATAGTTATTATACTTGGACATGGCTTCTTGGTTTAACTGTAAAGCTTAGAAGTTTGTTTTGGGTTAATAAAGCTTTAAACTTAGCTAAAAGATCAAATTAATGTGCCTTCTCTTTTCTAGTCGGTGTGAATTTGAAAGTTCAGTTCGATTTTACTTATGAGTTTAAACGTCTCTATACAAAGGTAGTTGATATTTTCAGGTTGCTCTGGGTTAGTTACCCTCGAACAGAGCCGACAGTGCAGAAAAAATCTGTTTCTTTTATGGAAAAGATAAAGGGTACTTTTTTGACAAGGGATAAAAATAGGTACTTGGTTGGATGTTTTTACTTCAATGTCTGTCCTTAAGTAGCTTCACTAGGACTTGGGTGGGTGTGCTTAATCTCTTTACCAAGTTATCTTTTAAGCTCAAGTCATCTCAGCAGTGGCTGGATATTGCCGGGTCGCTGATCGGGATCACGGTTATCTAAGAACTTCACCACCTTCTTTGATCACTATGTCTGTTTCTGTCCCCAGACAACCAAAAAGAAAGAAAGAAGCTAGACGGCTTACATAGCTTTCCAGTTACAGCTGAAACAAGTGAAAGTATAAATATTTTCAGGCTTCGAAAAATGGTTTAGATGATTAGTGCTTGTAACTTGTAATTCTTTACTTGAGGCTGGCTTTGTTTTAGGGTTAAGTTTGGCAAGGAAGATTTCAGCGATAATAAAGTGTGGCGGTAGAGAACTTCACCGAGCAAAGGTTTCTTTCTGGTTAACGCAACAAGCATACAAAAACAACTTTTCATGGGACAGATGGACCACAGGGACCTTTAAAAGAAGATCCAGATGCATCCATAAGATAACAAGGGGTAATTACATGAATTGTCTATTATTTGTAAAGCATTTAACGGTAAGATAACGAGGTTGCTAAACATTGCAGTTATACTTGGGGATAAGGATCCAAACCACCTTGTGTTAAACTTCAAATACGAAAATAGCATTTTAATTTACAAGGTTGACCAATTGATCAAAATTCGAGTGTTCTAAAATATGTTTAAGATGGTCGTTTTCAAGTTTAAGTTAAATTTTGTCAAAACGAAGGTTTTTAATATAAAAAGAGAAAAGGAACGCAAGGGTTCAGGTACCTTTCCCTATATTTGACGAATGAGATTATGATGATTTTGAGGGTACCGGGAATGTTTTTAGTATTATCAGAGGGCAATAAAAATTTTAAGAATGTTTTTCACTTCTCTAACAAAATTAAAATAAATGATGTAATTTACAATATACGATGAGCATGAAAATATGTCGAGATGGCTTCATGGCTAGGCTAATAAGATGGTTCTGTATCTTTCATGGCTGAGCGATCCCCTTTTTCACGAGCATGTCATAAACCCTGTCGACTTTACTAGGCTCTATCTTGAATAGATTGTGTGCATCGGATTTTTTAGTCATGTTTCCGCTGAAGATTTGTATCGACATAATCTCTATCATCTTAAGATAAATCGGTGGAGGTAACTTCATCTCGCCGCATAGCCGTTTCTCCTGCCAACCCATCAAAGTAGATTGTTCAAAGGTAAATTCAGTATTATAGACGTCAAGACAAAGCCTTGAAGAAAAGGTCAAGACAAGACGAGAAAAAGCACGTGTGAAATGATGACTAGCTATCACAAAAAAACTGAGTTATTGAATACTTACAGCTTCGGACAGTAGATCTGCGCCATTGAAGCTCATTATATCCATATCACCAATAAAGCTCGAAGCAGCCTGCCCGGTTGGTCTTGAATTTGTGTCCTTGGATTCAGAGGCCATGAACGGATTCGGACCTCCTTGACTGCTTGCACCAACACGAGGGCTTTCCTTTGTTCGACGAGCATTTTCTTCAGTTTCCCTTTTCCTTTTCTGTTCAAGATATGTCTCTGCCTCAACTGATGTACGACAACCAGCAGCCTGGGCCTCCTGCATAATAACATCGTGTAGTGTATGAGCAAGAATAGGTTGATTGCCAATGCGTTGGTCTAGCACAACCGAGACAAATGTGAAGATACCAACTCCAAATTTTAGATGACAACAATGTATTGTACCTTGAGTTCCTGAATTCTTTTCTTTGTCCGATGCTCTGAAATGACAGTCTGAAGCAACTCTTCATGCTCTTCCTTGGAATGGAATCGCATGAAGATGTCATAACGCCGGCATATCGCCCTCTCTTCAGGCGATAAGTTCTTCTCAAAAAGATTTGGATATAACAAATTTCTTTCTAATATAAAATCCTTCCTATGCTTCCTCTCATCAAGCCTGCGAACAAGTATATGTCAACTATAGTAATCACAAACATCTAATTGATATTTGATGGTACCGACTACAGAGAGGAAAAAAAGGTGGAAAATCATTTTTCTATGACCTACCTCTTCGAGTAGATACGCAGCACTCTCAACTTCAGCTCACGCTCTTCCTCAGTGTCAGCATCCTTGAATTCCATGTCAGCCAGTAATTGCTCAGCATCATTATCATATTCAGGATCAAACTCCTGCCTTTTTGGGTTATAACCACTCAACTCAACCAAAGAAGGACCATCATTCGCCGAAATTGGTTTCTTCCCCTTATAACCCCTGTCTGCTGGAGGTTCTGCCAGCAAAACAAAAGTAAAGGTATAATCTAACAATTTTTCCGCGTTGAATTATCGAAGCCTCACTGGAATAATTAGCATCTAATTTTGCCCAGAAGTAGATGAAGAGAAAGTCAGTCGTCAATTTACTCCTTTTTTTTTTTACATATAATATATACTCACTGTTCATTTGCAGAGAGAAATGCAAATTTTCAAATTGTTTAATATCTATTGCTACCAAAATGTTTCAAAGTTAGGTCACTGGCCAAATAGAAACAGACCAATATTTTGTGAAAAAACCACAAAAAAATAATAACAATAATAATCATGCACATATTTATGTAACTGCACATTGTGAGAGAAGGTAAAAAACATGATGTACCACTAGTAACCATTTGTAAGCACATATGAAAGTACTAACCCATATTTTCAACTTTTACAATACTAGGAGCATCTTTGACTTGGGTCCCCTTAGATGGCTTCTTGTTAGGTGCAGCCGCTGAAGCATTTGCGTTGTTGGCACGAGACCCAGATTCTGTATCTGAAATATAAGCAACTAAGATAAAGAGTCTAGCCAATCTCATCTTTTAATAAATTGAAATCAAACAGTCTAGAATATGTTTGTCTGACCAGCATTTAAACCAGATAGTAAACGGCTTGAGGAGCCACCTTTATGTGAATCTTCAACTCTGAGAAAAATAAAATTCAGATAAGATATATGAACTAAGAATCTAATGTAAGGTAATTCATAAGGGCAATGATATCCATACTTGATTCTTGAAGGAGAAAATGGAGATTCTTCTTTCAGATTAAGCTCCGAAATAGTAGGAAATCCTGTGCAGTGGCAAACATAACGAGATATCAATTATGGATAATATCACTAATCAATCAACACGAACTGAAGGCAGAATTACCTTCCAATTCATTTTAACTTAAACAAATTTTCTTAAATTTAGTAGACAGAAAATACTAACACTGATAAAAGAAACATTCAGACAGATAAAAGCATTAAAGACTCCATTTTCAATTAATCACGTTAGGCTCATTTATATGAGTAGTGTGATTGACCATAACCTCAAATCCCCAAAACATCAATAAGCATATTTGCAGATCTACGAGTACAATAGACTTTTCTTTGTTGCATAAGTACTAGTAACAATTAGATTCCACGACACAAGGAAGAAAAAAATTTAAAAAAATAAATAAATAAATAAGAAGGAAAGAAGAAGACGAAGAAGAAGCAAAATTTCTCACAAACCTTTCTTGTCCTCATTGTGCACCTTCGCCATAGCAAGAAGCTCCTTTCTATTTTTCCCAACAACGTGAGACATATCCTTGAACAAATACATTATTACAGACACTTGATCACTTTCAAAAAAAGTTGCTATGACTGAAACAACATAAACCATCTCAGAATGTTTCATACCGGAAGAGGAAAGAATGGGGAGTTCATGTATACATCCGTATAGTGATTGATACATTGTTCTTTAGTCTTTGTCCCCACATGCTCGGCAACCTCAGCCCAGTTTCCCAGGCCATACATTTCAATCCCCTGATATAATAAAATTAATTAACAAAAGTTGGCCAAGAAATAGACCCTTTCTTAGAGTACAAAATGAAGTAATCAAACTAACGCCATAGTACCTCAAGAAGTAATATCTCGTCATCTGCATTCCAGTCGGGGCAGATAAGAGGGAAAGATAAGTTATCCTGTTAAATAGAAACACACAAAAGCATCCAGCGTAAGTGAGGCTACAATTTCTTTTACAGTTCAAACTATCAGAAGAGATACAACTCTAAAACTCAATTAGAAACTATTTGACACGAAATTGGAAGGCCAAAAGAAAATTGGTTTTTTATATACGCTTTCTACTTATGGGAAACTCTTGTTCAAACATGACGCGTTGTTGGATATCTAAAGACGTACGTCAAAGTAATTAGTTTCATAAACTTCTTCTTAACTTCAAAAAAAAAATTTCCAGCCTGTCAAAGAACTTTTAAAACAGGAAGTCCAGTTCCATCTACAAAGATTTTTATTTACTGATTCTACAAATAACCTAAGCTATGAAAGATAAATGATTTGTCTTAAAAGAAATTACTGACCATAACCCTGTAAGGATGATTGCTTTTATGAGGTGTCAACTCAGCACCAACAGAAAAACACTCTATGCATAGGTCGAAATCAGGGCACATGAAACACTTGATTCGGATTTTCCCTGTAATGTCCTTGTTGCAGTAATTGCAATGGTATAAGGCCTTTCCGTCACTAGTTCCTTGACCTGACTCCCAAAAAAAAAAAAAAAAAAGGACGGAAAAAATTGAAAGCATAATACAGAAAATGAAAACAATAATCTATATGATGTTTCTGATGTTCAAAGGTGAAACCACTATACTAATACGGTATGATACCTGATGTAAAGATCTTGGTGTCAAGTTATCCATATTGATTAAATGCATAGAAATGCCAATTATGATAGAACTTCAACTTAATCTAGGCATTGCCATTTAAGTATCCAATTAAGTAAGGCAAAAACCTGTTTGTAACGCGGGTGAATGTGCATAAGCTTAAGCCGCTAACAAAAATCATAGAGTTGGCCTCTAAACTAAAGCCAATGACGAATTACAGTATGGTGTAGCATTACCTGCAGAGGCAGATTCTGAGTTTTCACCACTTGATGAATTTTTCTTCCTCCTTGATCTATATGGCAAAAGAAAAATAGAATTTCCAGGTCAAATACTGAAATTTACCAATAATACAGGCAAATTGGTAAAAATAGATAAATAAAATAAAACATAGGAAGTTCAAAGAAAATATTGAGATTAGTGTGGTCAAAACAACTTTAAACCTTAAATAATGATACACCCAATTGGCACAAGGAGTTCAATATTTAAAAAACAAATTTAAAAAAAATGCAAAAAATCCAACATGAAGGAAAAAAGTGGAAATTGAGATAAGAATGAGAATTGTGAATTTGGCTTTACCAAAGACTTCTAATTCTACTTCATTATAAATTTCTACTACTTCAAATTCAACTGAGCACAAAACAGAATTTCGAAAAACATGGATAACAAACTACAGCCAAAAAATCAAATAGCAACAAAAGGGCAAACTAAAAATTTTTTCTAAATCATTAAACTTCAAATGCGAGTTAAAATACTAATTCGAAAAAAAATAATAATCTTTAATAAATAAATAAATAAATAAAAAGGCAAGACCTTTGAGTGGGGTCCTCATCAGCAGAGTGAAAATTCCCACGAGAACGACCCATTGTTGTTGATTTCGCAAGCCCAGAGAGCCAAGGAGCAGTACCAGCGCAAGTCTTTCGTTGTTGTTGTTGTTTTGGTTTTTGTTTTGTTTTGTTTTTTTTTTTCCTTGTCTATGAGAGGGACAGAAACAAGAGTACAGAAGAAGAAGAACTCGGGAACAATTGTTGGGTTAGAAAATGATTTTGTGTCGTGATGAATGGTGATGTACCTTCCGAGTTCCGAGTTCTCAGTTACGAGTTACGAGTGGGTAATAAATGGGTCAGCTCAGCAATCTCAGGAAATTGCTGAATTTTATGGAATTTTCATATTTTCGCTCCTTTTCTTCAGAATTTGGATATTGGGTTTGTTGGTGACATAAATGTCCAAAGACTGTGGGGGTTGTCTTATTTTATATAATTGCTTTTTATTTATTTATTTCTTATTTTTTTCGTTGAAAAAAGAAAACAAAAATAAAAAGTCAAGGGTGTACCTTTTTTTTTTTTTTTTTTTTTTTTTAAGAGAAGAAAGATGTACTTGTATTAGTACCGGAGGAACTGATTTGCTAGTGGATAGAGCTTTGTTTGGGTATGATGACAAATGGGAAGCAAAGAAAAGGTTTGAGGGAAGAGGGAGGAAAAAAACTGATATGTAGTGAGGAGGACTCAAACACACAATTGTTGTGAAATGGACTCCATTTATTGATAAATTGAATGTAATAAAATGAAAAATACAAGACTAGTGACTAAACTCACATAGTAGAAATACATAGTAAAAATACACGTAAAGTTAAACTTATCTTTGACACATAAGTTTAAGAAAGAAAATTCATTATAATTTAACTTTGAACTTTTTATTTACGGGAATTCTCAATTTGAATTAAATAATTCTAAATATTTATTTTCAAATTTATGTGCCAAAACATATCTTAAGTAAGTAATCTATTATTTAGATAGATTAAAACATGATAGTAACGGATAAGTATTCACTAAACAACAGTATATGAGTTAATTCGAATGATTATATAAAATTTTTTCAAATGGCATTTTTTACTAGAGTCTTTTTAAACATATTTTTAGATAGAAATAGAGATTTCATGTCTCAAAAATGGTTTTCAATGTACTCGAAGAGTATCAACTAAGTATTGTCTAAACATGAGGTACTAGTGTAAGAATTTGACAAAGCAAAAAGAGTTAAGTTTAGTTGAATTCTTTAACAATGAGTGATATGTCATTTCTAAAAGAAACAAGTCAAAGGTGGTATATAAGTGTCGACAAGTCCCTTTCTAGTAAGCAATTGTCTGGATAGGATCAGTTAATGGGGTCTACTTATGAGTTATGATTTTATTCATTCCTATTGATCTGCTCGTGAATTCAACCAGACAAAGCCTTTTCTTTTGTTATTTATCTTTCTGACGTAGTTAGGGTGTCACAAATTCACAGCATTGTTCTCCACACATTGCAAGATGAGTCTACCGGCATAGGAGACATAAAAACCTGCAAGTGCAAGTGCATACACAAATGCTATGTACCAAACACAATTATAGCAAACACATGGCCGGGGTGACGCTCAGGATCAGCGATCGTTGATCGGTGTACTCCAAGAAACAACCAGCAGATTGGTGCTCAATAAGGTCCAAAAGCCGAATAAGATTAGTCAAAATCTTACCAAGCACTTAGAAGTTAGAAGAAGCTATGTTACCAAGAACAACCATTAACTAGTCATCAAACATCATTCATAACTCTCCTTGTCTTGCTTGTGAAGCCAAGCAGATCAGGGTCCTCCCCCAAGAACAACTATAGTTCAAAAGCTACCTCCCCGGTCCTCGAAAACTACTATTTGTCGGAAACCTGACAACTTGCTCCTCCACACCAAACTCTCCGAGAACTAGCTCAGAAACGGACCTCTTATGCACCTCCAACCAAGGGAAGTTCCCTTTAACTTTACAAACAAACGAGGATTCTTTACAAAAATCAGGTGTGGAAACCTGCATTTCATGAAACACAGGGGATATTTTTACAATAATTACTCAAAGAGTAAGATCCATCTGATGTGAGGATAATTTCATCTCTTCACTGTCATGTTTTTAGCTGTTAAAGAGTATTTATTATTATTATTATTATTTTGATAAAACATGTTTGTTTATTTATTTTTCCCAAAAATGTGGAGCGGAATTGTGTATCCCCCAGATATTTTTGTAATTGTCACAAGGGAAGCGTGAAAATTGGAAAAAAAAAAAAAAAAAAGAGACTTTATGACATGCTTGATTTATAAGTTTAAACAAAAAGTTCAAATTTTTGTGATAAATAAAACACTTTTGAAAAAAAAATTGAGTTATGAGTTCGAATCCATGATTCAAATGGGGGTTTATAGTACGTCTGAAACAAAGATTTTAAGATGAAATATTTAAGTTAAAATTGATTGATTTTATAAAAATTAATTATAAATTTTATTAATTTTTTAAAAAATAAAATAAAAAATTTAAGTTCACAACCGAAATTTTCTATCAATTTCCTCGGCAAAGTCCACAAGTGTAGAATTAAAAGGCTCCAACAAGGGCATGGGCTAGTAAAATGGTCTGATTTCAGAGTGTAGGCCCCAACTGACCCCATATTCACATATTGTTATATCCAACTCCATCAATTAAAAAAAGTTGACAGATTTGGAAGTGTCGGGCAAGTTTTAGACGCCGTTGACTCGCAGAAGTCAAATCTCACCACTTCCACTATCGTCATCTCAAACGTCACACACTTCTTCTTTCCTTCTTCCTCATCCTCTGAACTTTCAATCCCACAATACAATAATATCAATATGGCTCTTCCAAGCGTCTGGTTTTTTTCAAATAGCCCTGTCGGATACTATATATATAGGCTATACCACTTTCCCTTCTCTATCCCATATTTACAGCTCTGAATTCTTCTTATATCACTTGTTCTTTTCACCAAAATCCCTTTCGAAAATGGCTGCTTGTATTCCAAACTGCAGAAACCCAATATGTTTGGAACCTAACCAGGGCCAAATTATCAATAATTCTCTCTTCAGATTTGTCAAACTCCGTGTACCAACTTTGTCAAAACCCGCTCTACTCAACTGGGTTGACGAGCAAATCTCAAACCCTTGTGAAGAACATGATGACCATGACGAGATTTGGTCGAAGATTCGAGGCGAAGCGGAATCCGATGCACAACAAGAGCCAATTCTGCGTGATCACTACTTCTCTTCCATCTTGTCACACGATTCGCTCGAGAGCGCCTTGGCGAATCTGCTCGCTATGAAGCTGAGCAATTCAAGCCTCTCAAGGAGTACACTTTTTCAAATTTTCTTCAGCGTTTTCGTCGAAGATCATGAAATCAGGAGAGCTGTTAGGAATGATTTAAAAGCAGTAAGAGAACGAGACCCGGCTTGTCTTAGTCATGTCCATTGTTTTTTGTACTTCAAAGGCTTCCAGGCGTGCCAGGCTCATAGAGTGGCACATAAATTGTGGTCACAGAAAAGGACTGCCGTGGCGGTTTTGATTCAGAGTCGGGTTTCGGAGGTTTTCGGCGTCGACATACATCCAGGAGCGAAGATCGGAAGCGGATTGGTGATTGATCACGCGACCGGAGTTGTGATTGGAGAGACGGCGGTTGTGGGGGAGAATGTCACAATTTTGCATAATGTGACATTGGGAGGGACGGGGAAGGCCTCTGGAGACAGACATCCTAAGATTGGGGATGGGGTTTTCATCGGAGCGGGAAGCAAAGTTTTGGGAAGTATCAGGATTGGAGAAGGTTCTAGAATTGGCGCTGGGTCTGTTGTGCTGAAACTAGTGCCTCCTAATACTACTGCTGTTGGAAACCCAGCCCGATTAATACTTGGCAAATAAGGGAAACGACGGATCGTTTATCAGTGATGCTATTTATATCACACCAGCCGTGAATGGATAATGTCTAAAATTTAGTTAATTCTATGCCGGGTTTGTCGCTTACTATTATGTGTTTTTTTTTTAAATTTATTTATTTCTTTTTTCTATAACAAATTTGTAAAAGTTGTTTGGCATCCACCTAGCAAGACATTAGTTTCTAATTATCATCTAGCTAGACACATTTATGTACTATACCAATTTACAAATCACTTGCTAAAACTAAAAAAGAAATTCTCAGATACCAAAACTATAACTACAGAATATTTGGAGATATTCTTGACAACTTTCTACTTGGACCTGATTAATTCAAGAACATTTTGACTTTTCGTATATACAAAGTTAATCTAGCGATGATTTCTTACCCAGTGTAAAATGAGGTATCGAGTTCGAAACTTTTCATTCAAGAAAAAAAAAAAAAAAAATCCTCGAACCTACCAATATTAACATTCATAAGTGAATAACAGGAGATTATTCCACTAATCTATATGGGTTTCAGTCAAAAAAAGAACATAGAGGGAACATAGCTGATGTTGACTAGAATTAGTGGGACCCAGACCAATCAGAATAGGCCAAACATAACTGATTACATTATACGTAGCCGCCCCTTTTAATCTTTGAGTACGGTGACAAAAAAAAAATATTCCCGCTATGACAAGAGTGGCATTTCACGTAATTTTAAGCAACATATCAGGGCAGATTAGTAAGATAGATTCCTTGAGAAAAGAAGAGGCGAGAGGCGCGCAATCATCACATGAAAAATTTGAATTCAGACAGCGCCAGAGAGCGGGTCTGGATATTCCGCCACGTGTCCCTTACTTCACCACCCTCCTTCAACCTTTTTCTTCCCAAAAAAATCCGAACCTCCTCAAAAGCCTCGACTTCTTTCTTCACTCTCTCTCTCTCTCTCTCTCTCTCTTCAAAAACCTCTGGAGAAGAAGAAGACAAAACCTAACCTTCTTGAGCTAACAACAATGGCGTCCGTGATGAAGCCCTCGTCGCGCTACAGTTCCTACGACACGCGATCCTCGACCTCCTCGCACTTCTCGGACCCTTCGTCGTCTGCGGAGCTCAAGATCAGCAGGCCCGCCTCCTCTTCTCGCGCGCTCGTCAAATCCAAGCCCTCCGATCTGGCCAAGCCCAAATCCAAGCCCTCCGATCCCAACTTCGCCACTATGGTGAAGAGGTTCATGGAGAAGCGGTCTAATTCGTTGCCGTCGATGACGAAGGCGGCCAAGAAGGCGGAGGCCAATCGGGTGGGGTTGGTTATCCCGTCGGATGTGATCGCCGAGGACTTGAAGAAGACGGCGAGGAAGGGGACGAACTTCGCGGCTCTGCACAAGAAGTTGTTTGGGAAGGGAACGACGCCGTCGTCGGAGAAGAAGGAGGTGAAGGCCTTGACGGAAGTGAAAGGGAACACAAGGACGCTGGCCATGGTTCTGAGGAGCGAGAGGGAGCTTCTGAGCCTCACTAAAGAGCAGGAAATGGAGATTGCTGAGCTTAAGTTCATGCTGCAAGAGAAGAACACTGAAGTGAGATATTCTTCACCTATTTCTGTTTAAATGTTTATGTTCAAAGGAGCAAAATCTGTTCTTTAAACCTCAAATGCAAGATCTTGAATTTCTTTTATCTGATGGGTTAAAATTGTTTGATTGGGATGAGAAGGTGGAGAAATTGAAGGACTTGTGCTTAAAGCAGAGGGAAGAAATCAAGGCATTGAAGAGTGCAGTACTTTTTCCGGAAGATATTAATTCGCAGCTCCAAGACATCTTGGAGAAACAGGGCTCAGAGCTGAAGCAAGCTAAGCAGTTAATCCCGACACTTCAAAGACAGGTGACTTCTCTCACAGGCCAGCTCCAATGCCTCGCTGAGGATCTTGCTGAGGTAATCATGTCGAAATCAGATCGCCGAGAAATGTTTTAGATTACTCAATGATGTGCTTTCGAATGCAGTTTATATCAATTTTAGAAACCCTGCAACCATGGAGAATCAGGAATCGGAAATGGGACTCTTCCTTTCTTATTTTTCTTTTTTATCTTGTGTTGGATTGCTGATATTTATTGCTTTGAGCAGGTGAAGGCCGATAAGTATTCGGCAAGAGCAGGTATTCATCACCATAGCAGTTCTCCAAGAACACCTACATATAGTCGCGAAGAGGCATCTAATTCCTCGGTAAGCACTTCATGGTTTTGTGACCGATAGATATGCTGAATTTCCATGTAGCCATTTCTGTTACAAATTATTGTCCAGTTGAGGGACAATAGGCTTTGCGAGTTACACAGTAGATGACTGAATATCGTGATTTGTATACGAGGATGCAATTTTATTTTCTAACGTTGCTCGGGCATTGGTGTTATAAATGTTTCTTCAATCTTCTTCCCGATTGTTTCGATTCTCTTTTTTTCATATTTCTGTTCAATTAACTCAGGAGTTCAGCTCCGGCGATCCAGCTAGCCCTGTTAGTCCAGCTGACATGTTACTCAAGGATTTAAATCCTTGTTTGACACCATATTATGCTAAATCAAGATCCAAGGTATAACTCCATTCTGTTTCCTTTGGTCCTTTGTTTCTACGAATGCTTGTTATAGGATATGCAACCTGCCTCCTTTGCCTTACAATCTCTAGTAATCACTCTTTTTTTCTTATTGAATGCAAGACCATTTTGGAAATTTTTATAGATTAGTTATGAAAATATGCAGGAATTTGAGCCAAAGGGATATGAATCTCCTCAGGATGAAAGCATCTCTGCAGACAAAATGGAGTTTGGCTTCAGCTCTTATGGCAGAAAACTGTCCAAAAGTTCTGATTGCAGCAAAAGTTCAAAAGTAGGAACTACAATCTCCCGAACGGCCCACAGATCAGGCGAAACCAAATGCACATATGGGAAACAAATGCACCATAAACTTTTTTGAATCATTTGTCATTTGCTCTGTTCATTTCATGTGTTTCATTTGGTACGTTCGTTAGTCATGTTCTGGTGACCATTATTTTGGTCTCAACGTATTATCTTACAGCCAAGATAAAACTGTTAACAAAATGCAAGGGTATTCCGTGTTCTTAAATTCATTTGCTTGTTGTACACGACGCTTCAAGAACATAAATAAATTTTGATAAGTTCTTTTTTGCAATATAATTCCGCGTATAAGCACCTATAGTTCTTTTTCACGAGTTCCTTCTTCATGTGTGTGTAAGTGTGTATGTTTTTCTCTTTGCACTTCTCTAAAGAAGCAATGTTTCTAATACCTATTTTAAAACACCAAAACAGAGTTGAAAAAAGGCCGAACTCAACACAAAAACTCAGTGGAGATGCAATTTATTTATCAAACAGGGGAGCAACAACGTTTTAACTTTACTTTCAACATCATACGTAATCATGTTCAACTTCAACATGCAATACCCATTACAACATCTCCATTTTACACTAGCAGACATTTCCTCAAGCCATTCCTCCGCTTGTAGCTGTTCTAATTATCTGGAACAAGGCTGCAAAACAAAAGGAGGGAAGCGTAGCAATCTATCAGTGCTAAACAAGCCGAACTGAAACCATCAATGCTGAGCACCATAACTAATAAAAACTGGCTTCTATGTTGTGAGATTCGCTTTCTATTGGTGTGTGGTGTGTGGTGTGTGCCGTGTGCTGGGGTGGTCCTAGCATTGTTCTTATTAGAATGAAAGAGAGAGTGACATAATGCTTTGTGAAAATGATGAATATGAAAACAGCCAGGTAGAGTGGATCATGGATAAGTTGTGCGATGAAGATGAGGAATAATAGGAAGAGAGTGCAGACATGATCCGATGACCACAAATATGAAAAAGCCGAGGAGAATTGGGCCAACTGGGTAGTCATATCCTTTCTTTGACGATCTTTCTGGGACCGATCCCCTCTTTGTGATGTTCCTCTGAAACTTGGCAACTTTCTTCTCAGCAACACGCTTTGAGGTTGTCTGTCAAAATTCGAACAAATACGGGACATTCACAGAACTTTCGTTGTATCCTCAAAACTAAACTCAAGCAACACAAATATGAACACATAATTGGAACCTCATAAAGTATTCATCGAGTCAATAAACATATTCTGAAAGAGCATCAGGAAAAACAAAATTCAGGAGAATTATCAATTTAAATCTCCAGATAATATATTCATAATTAAAAAAAAAAAATCAAATCTTTGCATGGCACAGAAGGAAAAAATTTTTTTTTTTGCGCTAATCTTCCCAAAAAAGGAAAAAAAGAGAGACTACTTTCTCATTTAACAATTATTTTTTTAAGGTCAGACTTACACATTCAAAAAGAAAAAGAAAACATTTGAGAAGTAGAGAGATCCTGAATTGATTTTCCAAATTTGTAAGGTAAATTAATGTTCTTTAATTCAGAGAGATTCGAACAAGCACATCTATAACTCATGCATGCTTCGGAAAAAAAAAAAAAAAAAAAAAGGAAGAAACGAACAAGCAAAAAGATGAATAGTAATGAGGCTTATAAACATGAGGAAAAGATAAAAACGAAGAATTTGGAGGCTTAGAAGAAACCCAGATGTCACCAATTGCAGCACAATCAAGAATAAACAGCGTTGGTAAAAGAATTGAAAGCGGAATTTTGTAATTAAGGAAGATGATCATTATTTAAAAAAAAATGAAAAAAAAGAGGGTCGTTACCATTTTAGCGTAATTTTTGGGTGAAAGAAGAAGAAAAACAGAGACGTCCCTTTGAATTGGCTCTGATCTCTCAACCGAAAACCTACCCACCTTGCTTTTGGTCTTTATATATAAAAAGTAAAGCGCTGACCAGGCCAAATAATTTTTTCTTTTTCTTTTTCTTTTTTTAAGGGGAAAAAGAAGGCCAAATACATTTTGAGGGTTCCTAAAAAAGGACCAAAAAAAAAAAAAAAAAAAAAAACAACAACAACAACAAACAAACAAAAACAAAAACAAAAAAACAAAACAGAGGAGTTTTGTTTTAATTATTTGATTAATTTCTTAGAAGGAAATATTTGATTATTTTCCAATGCTCTTGTTTATGACTAAAATTGATTTGTATTGTGCATTATAAATTTTTTAAGTGAATATTTTTAAATCAAATAATTTAAAAATTAATCTAATGATTGAAAAATAATTTTTATTATTAGTATAAAATAAAATATTATCGTAAAAGTAAATGATATATCATCTTTTTTTTTTCTATCCTTTAAAAAAAGGAATCTTTTCTTTATTTATAAGCATAAATATTTTTTGCCTCTTAGTTGTCAATGATTTTGACTGAATATTTTTTTTTGTTGGATATGAAAATGATATTATATTCATATGTTACCTTTTAGATTGCTAGATTTTCATTTACACTTCATTAATTTTTCATTTTTATTTTATTCTAATAGGAATTTTGATATGATATAGGCATGTTGTAGAGATACCTTATCATTAAAAGACACTTATTTAGCCTTTTATAAAGGAAAAAAAAAAAACCTATTAAAAAATTCTTCTTAGCCTTTTGTTTTTAAATTTTTAAATTTTCATTAGTGGTGGGCTAGCCAAAGGTTGCGCATTTGCTTATTCAAAAAAATAAAAAATAAAAAAAGGTTGCGCATTTGCACCAAATCACTCTACTACTATTATATTCGTAGCAAAACAACCCACAATCCAAGTAACAACACCAACAACAACAATGTTGCTACCAAAAAAAAAAAAAATATATAATAATAATTATTGTAATTATTATTGTAATTATAATTATAATAAAAAATAATAATAATACCTAAAGTACTCCTTGAGGGAGCTCCAAAAAGGCAACAAGAGGAACGGAGGGAGATTTGAAGCTTGCAGCCTGACAGAACGAGGAAAGAGCTATAACGTGGAGCAAGGAGAACAATACAGAACTCAAGTCTTGTCGTTTGTAATGTTTCTGTTGTTTTCTTGTTTTAAGTCGTTTCTTCATTCCCTTTCGTCATGTCGTTTTTCCTTTTTTTGGGAAATTATGTCGTTTATTTCCTTTTGTTGTCCTTTAATCGTTGTAATTCTTTTATTAGCATTTTTAAGTTACTGTCGTTTTTCTTTTATTGACCTTTTATTTAATGTCGTTTCCTTCTATTTTGTTGTCGTTTTATTGTTGATAATTCGTCCGTCGTCTTCCATTATTGTCGTTTTCACCTTTTGCATCGTCTTCCTCCCCGTCGCTTATCCATTTTTAAATTTTTTATGACATCCTCCTTTTGTAATATTCTTAAATTCCTTTGTCGCTTTTTTGAATCTGAGACTGAAAGGATTCGAACTCTTCTACACCTTATGATAGAAGCAGAAGTAAAATTACTACTGAATATTGTGTGCAACAACTTTTTTTTTTTTTTTTTTTATGCAACTACTTTGAGTCTTTTTAATGGTTGTTTTCTTTTTATTACCTTTTTATTGCATGTCCTTTTTTGTCATCTGTTTTTTTTTTGTATTGCCTTTTTCGTTTTTATGTTTTTCTATAAGTGTGTCTTGAATTGAAAAAAAAAAAAAAAAAAAAAAAGGAAACATATCGAGCTCTAGAAGCCAATTGTTTCTTCTTCTATCGTCTTTCTTAAATCTTAAAGGGAGGGGAAAAAGAAAGTAAATAGGAACTTTCAGAAAACAATTAAAAACAAATAAAAAGTTTTTAAAATATAGGATAAATAGCAATTTATCATTCAAAAAATTTATTTACATTCGAATTATCAAGTAAATAATTTATTTACGTCTTATAAATAATGTCATTTACCTAATAAATTTTCTATTTATATGATAAGTTTTTTATTTTTTTCAAATATTTTAAAATCTTATTATTCTTCAATTATTTTCGTAAAAATGCTATTTACTATATTAACCAATCTTAAATAGTATTTAGATGTGCTGTGTATGAAAACCTACCAATCCACCTAAATCGGCTTCCCATTGAAACGGGATCGTAGTCGTCACCCATTCTTTCTTGGGTGGGCCATCTCTATAGACAAGTGGAGACGTTTTTAATTTGAGCAGTGCTGTTTAGTACGAATCATGAGTAACTCATTATTTACGAGGAATTCATATAGCAGACTATCTACTAAAATTTTTATGATGCTCACTCCAGGAGCAGCGATATCAGGCTGTGAGGAAAAAAAGTAAACGCAATGTGATACAAGAAAATGCACTCTATTAAGAGATACTTTTTGATAGAAAGTTATTTTACAGTGTTTTCTTTTGCAAAAAAGTTTAATTTAAATTTAAATATACTTTTTAAATCTATAATCTAAACAGATTTTGAATCAATTTACTTTGAGTATCTCGGGTGTAACAGTGTTGGGACCAACGGAAGAAAAATTTGCCATGGATGGAGCCGGAGGCTTATTGTCTATGACTGCTTCTGGGGGCAAGAGAGTGGCCTCTAAATTTCCGTGTAACATTATGAAGAGTAAAAAAAAAAATCAATAAAGGTTTAAACAAAGTTTGTGAGTATTACACACATACGTGTATATATATATATATATATATATATATTACTAGCTAGGGCCTAGGAGTCAATGAGTAGGAGGAAAAGATGCGTACTTTGTGGTAGAGATGTATGAATACAGAGAAAAACTGTCATTGTAAGTAAGATGTGATGCTGGGAGAAAATGAGGATCGGCAAAGATGTCGTTTCCACTTGTCATAAAGTATCATCCCGACGGCTCCGGCAAGAGCCGCGTTTTGGCCCTTCTCAATTCTTCCATTTTCACCCCTCAAACAAACCAAGATCTTCCCCTTCGCCTTGGAAGGGTCCACTGTATATACCTTACACAAATTGCTACAACCAAGATATGTAAAGATTATTAGCACGTATAAACAAGATACGTGTTCCCACTGAAATTCCAAAAAAAATTAAGTTGTACTCTCTTTATTTCAAAAGAAAATCTATAGCGGTATTCCATGTATTAACTAACTAAAAATTTTTATGACAAAAACAAAATGTACTTAGTTCTAACGCATCGGCAGTGGAAGCATCATCTTTCTTGGCTTAGCACCACTGATTATAGTGGGTAGAATTTCTTCTGGGGTAAAGCCGCGGAAAGACTTGCTCCCTAGTACAAAAACAAAAATGTGTATAGAATTTTAATCAGATATGTACATATTATACAATTAGATTGGTGGAACAACGAAATTTGAAAATGTATATTAAATGTGGTTGCAGGTTTAGCCTGCCGCAAATTCTATTTCTATGAATCCTTACCTTAAGGCGTAAACCATCCAAAAGCTCAACAATAGCTTGGAGCTTTCTATCCAAAGTACTTGCAGCCACGTTGATAATCCAAGGTGCAACGTTTATGACACTTCCTGGGGTTGGTCCAAAGTTTCCAGCCGAGGCAACAACCACAATGCCCTTCTTCATAGCGTGGAACGCCCCGATAGCGATACTATCCTCCCAATAAGATTCACCATTGTCTCCACCAACTGAGATAGAATCACGTCCACACCATCATGTATGGCCATGTCTATTCTCTCCATGATATCTGCTCCGTAGCACCCACCGCCACCAGAGATCGGCAGCCAGCAGACCTTGTAGGTCGCCACACGGGCCTTAGGAGAACCGCCCTTAACCGTTCCGTTACCGACGCCCGAAAAACTGACTCCGAGGACAAAGTTACCAGCTGCTATGGATAGAGTGTGAGTGCCATGACCTTGATGGTCACGTGCAGTCCTGTCGGTAGAGTGGAGCTTCCCTCCCCAGGCCTCATACCGTTTGCTGAAGTTTCCTTGCTCCTATGAGCGTCCTAAACTCATGATGTTAGGGATCAAAATGAGACTCATTCGTAAGTTCGATGATCTAAAACGACAGAATGGAGGGTAACCTGTTGCAAGCGAATCCATCGTCAGATTTCTGGCACATTCCTTTTCACCTTGATGGAATGGGCCCATAGCCTTCCACATGAAAGCTCTTGGATGTGGGCCAAACACCTCCCATTCACCCCAAAAAAAATTATATGTATATATAATAAGAATAATAATCAAAGAGTCAGCACTGTTGATCTCCTTATGTTGTGCCTTGAGTCCGCCTATGGAAATTACTCTAGAGATGAATTTATTTGATTCATTAAAAAAATAGCAGAAATATCTCTCTCTCTCTATTTTTTTTCAAATGAAGTTGGTAAAATATCAAAGAATATTCTATGAAGAATGCCACAAACAGTGACTCAAATATATATATATATATATAGATATATTTATATCTCACCATCATCATGCACGGAACTACAAATGGAAATCAAGAATTCAAGATAAAGCAAGTTAATGTTTTGAGGTAATCCCACATCCGTTGTGAAGGGACAAGTGGATAGGTGAACAATGTATAAGTGTAAGCTAAAGCCCCATCGTTTGAACTAGCTATCCAACAGTAATATATAACAGTGTCAAGATATGCAATGATTATGTCGTCCCCAAAATTGGCCTTCTCCCAAATTTTTGATCTTCAAGCATCAGGACACTTGCTCTGCATTTCCACCATGCAATTAATAGTAAAATAGTTAACATCAAATTTTTAGTAGCAATTTGGGCTACCTAGCGGCAAAGTCTCTTATACGAGGACTTCTCTTTGCATAATGAAAAATGGCCATGTACCAGAAATAAATAAATAAATAAATAAACTACATGCCATACGTCTATATACATACCTTCCAAGAAAGAAACTGAGAAATTCATGATGAGAGAGTTAGTGCGGGTCCCAAATACACTATATAGGACTAATTTTAACAACATTAAATTTATTAAAAATATAAACAAAAATTACTTATATAAAAGAGTTTCAGTAACAAAAAGAAAAAAAAAAGATTATATATATATATATATATTTTTTTTTTTTTTTGCTGTAAGAGGTGATTCTTGGACGAGAGAAAAGAGAATCAGAATCTGGATGTTTGTCGAAGGCGTTGGTACAATGATATAAATTTCTCCGTGATTTTGGTTAAACAGTTTTTTTTTTTTCTCTCTTCTAAATTTTGAATAATATTACTTAAAAAACAAAAAGAAATATTAGGACGATATTGTATATGAAAATCTCCCCTAAAACTGTTTTGGTTTTTAACAGACTCTTCTAATTTGCAAAACATGGTGCAATTATCTTCGTATTCACAAAAAAAATTTAAAATAATAAAAATAATAATAATGGTCATCCGGGAAAAGAAAACAATTAAGAACCAAATAGTTATATGATTAACCAAAAAGAAAAAAATTGTGGTGTCCAGCAGTTGTGTAAAAGCTGCATCCATGCATGCATTCACTTGTGTTGTATCTTTCCAAGCCTCGTAGAGAAATTAGACGACAAATGATCCCCATGCCCATTGATTGGATTATTATTATTATTATTCAAAGGGGATTGGATTATCTTTTTGATTAAATATAAATGTTATCATTGTAGGCTATAGTTTAGCGGTAATTTCATATTTAATTCTATTATAAGGTATGAAGTTTGAATTTCCCCACCTCTAATTTTTTTTAAAGTTAAAAATTTAAATTTCCACCAAATATTTTAAATATTAAATTAGAGATAGTGCTTCTTACATTTAAATTTAGTTTTTTAAATATAGTACTTTGGTTAACCATCAATATTTTTTTTGAAAGGACTATCGATATTATTAAAGGTGAATCAAATCCAATAATTGCATGTGTATTCACTAAATTTGCATGCCTCATAGAGAACTTAGACGTCATTTGATTCGCATGCACATTTTGATTGTATTATTCTTTAGATTAAAGTTAAATATTAATTTTTTAGCCCAAAAAAAAAATAAGAGAGAGAGTGAATTATAGATAGTGCTCACGTGATCATCACAATTTTATTGTCGTTTTATTTTTCTCTTTGTCGTTTTCATCTTTTGTTTCTGGAGGGATCAAAAAACACGACAAATCAGTACTTAATTCAATAGAACAAAAATTTATAGAATTATGGTTTTAAGTATAAACTAGCAATAATTTCACTCCATATACCTAATTTTAACATAAGTGTAGAGTTTAAACTCTTCACCATTAATTTAAAAAAGAAAAGTTCAAACATCTATACATTTGTTGATGTTGTCGTTTCTTCAATTTTTTGTCGTATTATTTTTATTTTTTAGTTCTTTTTGTTGTTTTATTATCGTGTGTATTTGATATTGTTCTTTTTTTTTTTTTTGGGTACTTTATTTTTCCATTTTGATGTTTTCTTTGACAGTCTTTTTTGTTTGAAGTCGTTTTTCATTTTGAATTGTTGTTAAACAATTGCTGTCGTCGTTCCTAATTGTCGTTTCCCTCTCTGACTTTCGTTCTCTAAATGTATAAAGTGAATTTTCAGATTATGTCGCTGTCCTTTCATTGTACCAAGTGAAATGAAAAATAAAACTTCAGAGTAACAGAAGCGTCATACAACTTGTAGGAGTGAACCACCAAAAAAAAAAAAGTTTTTAGCTAGGAGAGCAACTCTTATTTTATTTTTCCAAGCGTTTCACATAATAAATAGAAAAAGAATTGATACATACTATGGACATCTTTATATAAATATAAAAAGATACACAAGTAAAAGGTCAAAAAGATAACATACATGGACGGAGGCTTTAACTTGTTTGAATATTTCAAACACAAAACTATAATTTTTCTTTCTTCTTCTGCTTCTATTCGATGAGGTTCAGAAATATATACACGAGCTAGAGGTGAAAATTGAACAAAGTATCAGATGTCGCTATCAAAATTGGACTCTATAAGAACACGAAGGGGTGGATGAGTTGGCACGGGACGCAACCTTAGGATCTCACTAACCGGGAGGTCGGAGGTTCAAATTCCCTGCCAACTCAGAAGAGTGTCCTTGCCCGCGTGGACTCAAAAACGGGAAATGACGGGACCACACCATATCCTTTTTTTAGCAAAAAAAAAAAAGGACGCCATAAAAGCGACCCGTGAATGCGAGAAGATTGACCACAGGGATTATGAAGTGCTGGGTCTACAGAGAGACGATCAAGGAAAGGAAGTTTTCATGGCAAAACTGTTTTACCAATTGTGCAACTGAGAAGTGATGCTTTTTACCACGGGGTGATATTCTGTGTGCGTGTGTCTCTTGGCTTTCTCTGAACCAGGTTGCCCAAGCCACTCATCATATATACTTCTAACGAGAGCGTTTTCAAAAGGATCAGTTTTCAGAACCTACAAAAAAGGAGAGATCAATCAAGCACAAAAGGAAGGCCGAGTAACAATAAAAAATCATACATGTAATGACTGTGAGGTGGATGATAGGATTGTGCAGAATGAGAAGGGGAAAATCAAGAACACAGTATTTTACATCCGGAAAGACTAAAAGCACACCATGTCAAAATATATTCAGGTGAATGGATTTGTGTTAATACGTGTGTTTCTTATAAAGATCCCTTCATAGTTATGGAAGTAAAGTACCAAAGAGGCTGTGCTACTTGAGGTTCACCTTCGTTAATAGAAAGACAAGTTAAATATAAATAGTCCAAAAAATAAAAACTAGCATTGCAATTACTTTTCCTTAATAAAAATTTTTGAAGCGTCGGTAAGTACTTGTATGGTTTAGATATATCAATTCCAAATTTCACAAGCATCTCTATTAGAGGCGTAATATGCAGGCCAGGACGAAGTGTAACAAGACAAAATACAAAATCTTAAAGGTAGAAGTAATAATATTGCAAAATCAGACGTCACAAATTGACAATGAAGCTTCTGACCAGGTAAGAAGTAAGGACTCACATTTTCCATATAAACAGTTTCCAATAACCGAATCAGATCCTTCCCAGATTGCCCTGGCTTTGGCTTGATTTGACCTCCACCATTCAAGCAACCTATTTATCACAGTAAGTTCTTATTAGTACGAACTTTAGATTCGATAGTGTAAAACACCAATGAGAATTTTCTGCAATATAGCATGAATCAAATTGTTGCAACAAAATTATTTGTAAAGACAAGAGAATTTGTACCAGAAGGGCACGCCATGATCTCCAAGAAATGGTAATCACATTTTCCAATTTTGATTTTCCTGACAACATTTTGCAAATTCCGGAAACCATAACATAGTGCAAATTTTAACACAGTTTTCCCGTCCACCTACATTAAGAGACAGGACAAAATTAATAATACGAAATTTGTATGCACAAACTTTCAATTTAATAAGGCTGATTAGAGATATCAACAAATTCAAGAGACCATCTTTCTGGCTATACATGAATAACACGCCCATGTACTGGAGGAAACTACATCATAAGCTTAGAAGAAAAAACACAAAACAAAAAGCAAAAACAAAAACACTCGACTTACTTCCAAAGTTGTCTCCTGGAAATCTGAGTTTCTAATAGTTTTGAACTCCAGAGGACCTTCAATTTTTTTCCCAAATAGCACCTTAGCAGCATGTCTAAAAATTGTTTCCGCATAGCCTCCCGAGCTTCCAGGGACTCCATAAAATTGCCCGTCTTCAGTAACATTTGTTAACCTGCAGAAAGATCAGAAATATCACTTTGTGAGTAAGAACTCCAGCGCAGAAAAATAGGGCGATGGGCCTAAGATGTATAATTGTAGTTCTTACATGCTATCTAGGGGTGAATCTTCCAAGGCTTTAAAGTCCACTCCTTTTAACTGCAACAGTTAAAACACCAAAAGATCTTAGTCTGGTTATGTTAACGTCATGAGGTAGAATAAGAAACCATCACCATAGAAATAGTAAGAATCACGACAAAGACTGCACACCTGTATCAGTTCTAGAACTTCCCCAGATGTCAACACTGAATCTACCTCTGTAATCATTAGAGCTTCATTGTCATTGGTTTTGGCTTGAGAATCAACTTGAAAAACAAAGTCGTCCCTAGAAGCCTCAAGCTTCTTATCATAACAAGGCATCACAGTTACATGATAAATCTCATCTGGCCTGTTCCATTTATAGCATTCAAGCATGTTTCATATCAGAATGCAAAACTACAGTTAGGATTCAGTGGGTAGAACAAAAGTTGCAAGAGGTTAAACCATACCTAAGACCCATTTTTCGATATATGTGATTTTTCACAATGGCTCCAATTGTTTGCTGAGGACTCTTCACTGAAGAAATGTAAGGCAAAATATAGGACCCAAGCTGTTTTTCAGCATAGCATATCCAACCTGCAGGAGAAGAAAGGCGATAGTCTAGTATTAAAACGTGAACTTTGTGCTCGTGTGCAGATTTCGACGGGGGAGAGAAGAGATAAAGATGTGATGCAGTAGCTGAACACATACCTGGACATGCAGATGAAATCATGGGCAAGGAAGATTTACATTTCTCATCATCAACCGATTGGCTTTGTCTGTATCTTGCGATGAATTCGTTACATGATTCAATAAGGGTTAAATCTCTACTGCAACTTGTGTCAAATATAGCCTTTACTCCCAACGACTTAAAAAATGTAGTTAGTTTCTTCAAGACCTGAAAATTAGAAAAACAACTTCCACCTTTAGAAGTCATTACACTTAGATAACTAAATTTTTGCTTGGACCTAAATCAAAAGTTTTAGCATTTTTCAGATTTCTGACACATTGAAAAAGAACACTGCCCTCAGTTTTCATTGTATGTTGTATGTTTGTATTTCCAATTCATAGTTAACGTTCTTAATTTCAGTTTCTAGAGTTCCAGTTCTCTGTTTACTGTTTTATGTTTGTATTTCCAGTTTTTATCTCCGGGGTAATTTTTTGTTTTTGCTTTTATTGTTTGTTACTATGTATTTACCAATATAACAAACAAAAATGTATAGTTTTCTGACATCGAAAGAGAACATTGCCCTCACCTGAAGTGGTGAAATACCGAAATGAACCGCAAGCGAAGCTCTCGACTGGGGAGAAACGGAGACTATAACAATCTTCCCTTTATCAAGATTAGAAAGAAACTCGTCCAAACTTTGCTTCTCCAGCATAATCGTCTCGGCTGATGTGACACACCCACTGCATGGCGTTGGCATCAGACAAATGATGACTACATTGTACTATTTTGAAACCACCAAGTACAACTTCCAAACCAACCACTCGAGTAAACAATCAAAAGGGGTTCACAAAACAAAGCTAATGATTCAAATTTCAATACTTCAATTAGCGAAAAATGCTAAATTTAAGAGAGATAACATTCACCTGCACGCTAAGCAGTCCTTAAGTGAAATTTTCACCGGTTCTGCTTTCAGCTGGTTATTCAAAATTGAAACCTTCATACCAAAATAAAAATAAAAATAAAAACCCAAAAAAATACAATAAGATAATTTAAAAATAAAAAGAAAAAAGCTTTCCGTAGCACCAAAACAATAAATAGTACAGTGACCACAAAATAGACCGGAATTTTCCAAATAATTAATAAAACAAAAGATCGTAATCGAAAAATTTTCAAAATTAAAATAAAACCTCAGGTTTATCAGCGGACTTTGGTGGGGTGGTTTTGAGTCCCTTGAGAGAGACTATGCAAGCCTGAGATGGAGCTATGAAATCGCTTAGATCGCCAATCCGGAGCGTCGGCGAGAACTTCTCCGCCATCTTTATTTTTTTTCTACAAATTTAAGCTGCGAATTAATCCGAGAAAATTGAAGTTCAATTGGTATTTTCTGGAAAGTTAGGGTTTTTGGAGCTCGGAAGCAACGAACTCAAACGGAGACACAGAGAGAGTGCAGAGAGAGGGGGAGGAATGTTCGGTTAGGTCAGAGGGTTCCACAGGCCGTGAATCCGGAAGGAGAGAGAAGGGGAGGAATGGTTCTATGTGAGCGATAAAAAGATAATTGGGTGTGCCACCCAACCAATGAGGTGATAGAGAATGGAGGAAAATACAAGTCAAAGGAGTTTTAAGTCCTTAATGATAAGTCCAATCAAATGCTAGGATCGTTGTGGTCGGTGATCCTTCGTACGTGATACTTACACGACAACATCTTCAGGCACGTGCCAACCACGTTCCATCTAGTCGGTGGGCCACCACACAATTTGGCGTATTTACTTTTTTTTTTTTTTTCTTTTCTTTGTTTTTGCCTTTCCTATCACAAATGCTCCAGAAGATTTTCGTATTGTATGCTTCCTTTCAGAAAACGATTACTGTTTTTAGACCACCTAGAAAACCGCAAAAAAAAAAAAAAAAAAAAAAAAAAAACTCAATTTCGTAACCGATTTGAAAAACGACACTGCTTAAGAAACGACAGAAAAGTGAAAAACGACAACTCCAAAAAAACTACAAATCTATGAAAAAGGATTACTTGGTAAAAACGACAGCGCAATGAACAAACGACAACGCAATGAACAAACGACATCTCATTGAGTAAACTACAAAAAACATAAAACGATAACAAAAGGAGAAAACGACAACAAAAATTCCAGAAGAACGCTACTTGAGAGTTGAGAGTCAACACAACAGAGGCCAAAAAAAAAAAGTTGACAACAATATGGGTAAACTAAAAAATTTGAAAATGACAGTATATTAGAAAATGACAACGAAATGAATAAACGGCAGAAAAATTAAAAGATAAGGTAAGGAAAAACGAGAGAAAAATTAAAAGACGGCAACAAAAAATGAAAACAACAGGGAAAAACTACAACAAAATTTGAAAACCACACCCTGTGACAAGGAGTGTAAAAAACGACAGAACAACATCTATGCTGCTCTTCACTTCTATCAGAGTGGATATTATTTTGTTCTTCATTTACACCCTTGTTACAAGTTTCAATTATGAATGATAAGTAACGATTAGAGTGTCATAAGATCGATGATGGGAATTTAAACTTTTGATTAACGGGCTGTTAAAAAGTAACGTTCATATTTTATCATTGTCGTTTCTCACTTGTGGCACTCGTCAAAGTTCATTCTTTTAGGCACATTGCCAAACTTGGATTTGCATGTCAAAGCCTCAAAAGTGTCATTTATTAACATATAGCCCAACTTGGACAAACCATAAACAACAAAAGGAAAATATATATATATATATATATGTTAGACTAAAACATGACAAAACAACATTGACCGTGTTTATTGTTGATGACTGGGAAGAGTCACAAAGCCCATACTTACATCATCATCATCATCATCATCATCATCATCATCATCCTAGTGTAAAAAGAAGTCCAAAAACTATTACAGAAACCATATTGTGGACAACAGACAGAACTAAGTCCTACCACCTAGCGCTGGTCTTCGCCTTATTACCGCCATACAAGCGGAAAAGATTGAAAGCAGAGATGCAGGAGATCACCACCGTACTAAGGCTAACCAACACGGCACTCGCAATTCCCTCTCCGACTTGGTTGCAGAATTTATCATACATGTTGCATATCTTCATCCATTGCAGCTCCGTCTGCCCCAGCTTGGCAAACACCGCCGACTGCGCTGCAGCTCCGACTGCAGCCACCATCACATAAGCCATCACCTATGCACAGACACAACATCGTCCCAATTATTCGGTTTGATAATCAGAATAATATGGTCTTAGGCAAGAACACTGCTCATTTTTCATTGAGAATGAATTATAATCAAGCTTAGTACACATGTACCTAGTTCACCTAACTTCCAAGTCATGAACCCTGACCTACTTAGGATCTCTAGAATGCATTTCTGAACTCTAAATTATTTCCGTATCGTTTATGAATATAGACCCTGCTTCTCGGAACTTGTCGGGTCGCTATGGAAATAACTACCAAGACATAAAGAGGAGGTCCACTCCACTACTTTAAATTACAGTACAGGATATGCCCATGTTCAAGATGATGTGAGGAATCTAGTGATTCTCATTGTAGAGTACTTTCTGAGATCTGGACCCCACTGAACTCCACAAGCACATGGAGGGAAAATACACATACATCAAACTAATTCATGGCCACAAGTAGCTTGATCAGATTCAAGCCGTACATGTATACCGTATTTTTTTTTTCCGGCTTTTGTTCCTAGTAAAGACAACCACCACAACTTCAGAATTATGTACGTCGTACCGTACCGAGAAATTGAAACATGAGCTATGCAAGGGAAATATGGAAGCAATGCTACAAGATTATCTGCATTACATGATAAAACAGAGTTTTCGCGGTCTTATCGATCATGACAAGAGCATTATGGGAGAAGGAAAGGAAAAACTAACATGGATTTTTGAAGGCATTCATTAAAATGGACAACCCAAATTTAATGCCTGTTTAAAATGTTTACAAATGGGGCCGGACCATTTTTCATATTACAATCCAAAACTGAAAGTTTAAGAGTTTAGTACCATTGTCAGGATTCTTTATCATTACAAAACAAAAACCAATTTCACCCACATCCTCTCATCTTAAACTTTTTTTTTTTTTTTAATTTACATAAATAAGTAAACTAATATGGAATTTTACAATGTTGGTCTATCTCCTACTAACAATATAGAAGCTGCAGCACAAGTTTGAATTTTTTTTTTTTGGGGGATATTTTTTATGAACAGGCTCTTCAGAAAAAAAAAAAAAAGACAGTAAAGAAAAATAAGAACCAAGAACTTTGATAAGAAATATTCAGAAAGAATCACAGGCACGGCATATTGAAACATGTAGGCCATGGAAAAATCTAAAGCCTTAAAAATGAAGCAGACCAAAAAAAAAAAAAGGCTTTAAATAAGGAGCAATGAAATTGATACCTGATCGCCAGAGAAAATGATCCAAGCTAAAGGCTTGCTGAAGAGCACATTTCCCCTAACCATGCTCACTACACACCGCAAAGCCTGCACCAACGAGTAAGCTGCCACTATCCCATTTGCTGTTACCAAAAACCTGTTTAAAAAAAAAAAAAAAAAAACTCCAGAAAAAATAGAAAGAAAACAAGGCATTTAGAGAGAGAGAGAGAGAGTAGAGAGAGAAAGGGATGAGGATGAAGATCATACACAAGAGCTTTCATGTCAGTAAACTTGGCCTTCTTCTGGATTGAGAAGATCTCTTTGATTTGGGTATCAGTGGCCACAAGAACACAAGCAATGAGTCCAAGGGCAGAGATGAGGCACCTCAACACCAACTCAGCCACTCTCACTCTCCGATTCACAACTCTTGAATCTGTCTTATGATACACCGCCGCATTCCCAGGACTCACACCCACACCCAAGTAGCTCATCTTTTTTTCTTTTTTCTTTTTCTTTTTTTAACTTTTTAATTACTTCCACCAAAAAACAAAGAGAGAGCAAAACTAGAGAAAAACACAAAAAACACACCCAACTAAAATCAGGCGGTCGGCTGCCTCACTACTTCCCTACACTGTCCGCTAATGTGCTGCCCACCACGGCTTAAATAGACACAAATATTTAAGAAAATAATTAAGGTTTCCTTAAAATTGTGTGGTTTTTTTTTTTTTTTTTTAATTAATTTTTTTACCTTGAATTCCCAAAGATTTGGTGAGAGAGCTATCTTGACAGGGGTGCAGAGATTGACAAGTGGAGGAAAGGGAACGCCGTGGAAGCTCAAACACTCGTACATATACAGAAGGAAGCACCTCACCTATTTGGACAGATAATTTAATGGAGTTCTGCCTCGTCTCAGCTTCAGCATTTATAGTGGTCTCGGAGAGTCAAAAAGAGACACCCTAGCCATCAGCATGGTCGATCGAGGACCTTTATTTATTAAAATGCGCTTTTTGTATGATTTTATTTTTAAAAGTTGTTTCTATATCTTATTCGATTATTTTAAATATTTTTTTATCGCAAAATCAGTAAGTATTATTTAAGTGATTTATGAATCTCACGATTTTTTTTTCAGTTTATAATTATTTAAAAATTATAATTTTATAAGATTTATTGATTTTTCTTTGTAAGAGTCTTTTTAAGTCAATTTGTTTCGCATGATATTTATAAACTTGATAAAAAGAGATAATTAGTATAATGAGTTTTATATTAACGGAGAATGAGAAATTTAAGTAATTTATAAGTATCATAAATTTTTTTTAAGTTAATAATTATCTGAAAATTATAATATTTCGAGATTTATTAATTTTTTTTAAAAAAATTTTTATGATCGATCTCTTATCTCGTTAGATGTGTATAAATTTGTTTTGTATATACCAAAAACATGAAATCATAACAAAAAAAATCCTAAAATTTTAATCCTTAATTGGAATTTAATTTTTTAATTTCAACGTTTGAGATGGACCGATAACGAACAGTTTTGATTCGATTGAACATTTAGAAGTATACACCATCTTATCTTAACTTCTCTCTCTCTCTCTTTATTTTTATTTTATTTTTTATTGGGTTCTATTATGAGAAGAGAAAATGGTTTCTTGCCCCAAGAAAAAGAAGGGTCCCCTCAGTCAGATAAGGTGAGGATCATAAATTCTAAAATTGAATGAGTTGTGGTGTTGGAAGTAACTAGTCACTCTTTCTCTGTCTCTGTCTCTCTTTCTCTCTCTCTCTTTTTTGTACATGATGATAAATGTGGTGGAATTCATGGTGGCCCATTACCTACACAATAGGCCAACTGAAATTACTCATCAAATCCAAAAAAGAAGAGATCATCACTAGGATTATCCAAGAGTGTTTTACTTTAGTGGTGTGAAAGCTGAAATAAAAAAAGAAGACAGAGATCTGATAAAGGAATGATTAAAGACGTGGGTAGGTTTAGGTCTATGCCCACTTTTTAATTTACTTCGTCTTTAAATGTGGTGGTGGGCCATTAGCTAGAGCGGTAGGTAAAATGGATGTCTTGTTGAAGAGGTGCCAACTCACCGCAATTCATGCCCAAAATTTCAAAATGTTTCATTTGCAAATTGCAAGTTACTCTGAGAACTAATGAAGTGCCCCTTTTGCCAAGTAACTAGACAATTTCACAAACGAATTTAAAAAAAAAAAAAAAAAAAAACCCCACTTAAAAAATATTTCTTTCACTAGGCCACCTAAGCAACTGCTGTGGACTCTGTTGCCACGCGTCAACCACTGACATCGATCATTCATTCGTTCATACGCAATAATAATTAATCAATGAACAAAATAATTGACCACCGCTAATATCTATGTTTCTAGCACAAAAAAAAAAAAAAGGGTTATAACTACTCTGAATCTACTAAAAAGGGTCGTAATCTACTAGAAAAACGAAGGAAAAGTAACCCATGTTTCGATGATATGAAAAATTTTTATAAAAGAGTGTTTGTTTCAAATTTTTTTTAAAATTATTTTCTCAATTTAAAAAAAAATTTTAATTTTTTTAAATTAAATTTTTTACAGTATTTTTTTTATAAAAAAAATAAATATTTTTAAAATATTTTAATAATGTATAATTTTTAATATCATTTTTTCTTATTTTAAATAACTTTCTTTATTTTTAAAGAGAAAATTTTTTTTATATATTTAAATACCATTTTATTTTTAAAAAGAAAAACTTTCTCATTTAAAATAAAAAAATTTTACTTTCCGAAAATAAACATGTGATCTAACTAAACTATTTTCTCAAAGCAGCAGGAGAATAGTTATGACCTATATGTCTATGTTTCATTTATTATTTCTTTCATTTTGATAACCATTATTTTAATGTTTACAACAATTTTGTATGATATAAGGACTTAACATTACCGACTGCACAAACATTTTCATCACTGAGTGCATCCCGATTTAATATAATCACCCTCACAATGGCATTCAGGACTTGATTAATTGAACAGACATTCAACTACTTGTTATGTTATTTATGATAGTACAAGAATTCTAATTCAAGATTAGTACGAGGAAAATGTATCATGTGACAAAATTAAAACGTTAATCCTCCACTATAAGTTGTAATATATTTAACAAATTGAATATAGATATACTCTTTTTTTTTAGTTTATTTTTATTTTTTTTTTAATTAATAAAATTATAATTAATTTTTAAAATATCAATTAATTTTAATTTAAAAATTTTATCTTAAGAGCTTGTTTGGTGTTATAGCTCAAACTAAGTTTTTTAAGATAATTTTTATCTTTTTTTCCAAAAATTTTTATTTTTTTCTGAAAATTTTTTTTATCTTTTCTAAAAAATCAACAAAATTTATTATTTAAACTTAAAAAACTTAACTCAAATCCAAACATCAAACGAACCCTAAATCTATATTCCAGTCAGTTACGTGATCATAGGTTGGAGTTGCGTGATCACATAACTATAAATTTCACAACTTCCCATGAAATCCAGATATATATGTAAAGAAACTTGGGACGCGTGTTGGATTTGGCAGAGATAGAGAGCAAGATGGCCGAAATGACTAAAAATGAAAGAGGGTCATTGTCACAACTCAAACCTCACACCTCCCACGGCACACTTGTTGGGCGATTCTCATTTGCATTCCAATCTGTATGTTATAATTGGCAAATATTGCTAGGACCTCTCACATTCCAATTTATATATATAATTGGCTTTCAATGTGAAAGTGATAATGTCCCCTACATCTCCTTTCCTTTATTAATGTATGTTATCTTGGATGCATGTGTTGTATTGATATATATATATATATATATATATATATTAGTTGAAATACGTGCTCCGCATATGTGAGACTCAATGGTATGTTTTGATAAATTATTTTAAACTAAAAAAATCCTTTAATTATAAATTCAAATCTTAAACTCTACATTACACATATTTTTCTTCATTCCAAACACTTATTCATTTTGAATTATTATTTCAAAATTAATTTTTTTCATTTGAAGATAATATATCAAACGACCACTTAATTTAAGAGAGTAAAAATTATTATTATTATAATATATATAAAAATATAATTTTTTTTAAATGTCTTTACATGGATATATGAAAAAGTTGTTTAAATAGACAAATAAAAAATTTATTTTAGTAGGGTAATAAAATAGTATTTTGTGATTGATGTATTGGATTAAAAAAATTATAAAAAGAGAAATTAAAATTTTAAGAGGATATTCAAAAAAGAAAGAGAAAATAAAAGCATAAACGTTGGTTAAATTATCATATAAAAAATGAACTATAATAATTTTAACTTGTATTAATTAAATTAATTGCGTGTTTGTCACACCATTCCAAATCCAAACTATTCATTTTATTTAAAATCAGAATCCACTTTTTTCTTAAAAAAAAAAAAAATAGTATTATATTCATTTTTCCCTCTCAAACATCCCTTCAATTTAAAAAAAAAAAATAGCTTGTCTGAAGCAAATGAGAGAAAGAAAATCTTGTACATAAAAAAATAAAATAAAATAAAAGAACAAATGTAACCAATAGATAGAAAGGGTCTTAAAAAATCAAGGGCAAAAAATGGGAAAAGTTTGGAAAGAACCTTGGACTGACAAGTGTAAGAAGAGGAGACAAATAATATTGGCTCTTTTATATATGTCAAGGAGAGCATAGTATTGAATGACTAGTTTTTTTATTATAGTAATTATTTGTTAGTAAAATTTAGGTTTTTTATAAATCTATTTCTTAAGTATGATTTATATTTATTAAAAATCTAATTTTTTAGTGTGATTTAGGTTCTTTATGACAATTAAAATATTATTAAGATTATTTATTTGATTTATTATTATCAAAATTGTTTCAATAGTTAGTTTCTAAAGTTCTAAATGTCATATGAAATTGCTTATTTCTTTATAATTATTACCATAACATTATGATACTTTTTTTTTTTTGGGATATAGAGGCAAATAGCATTTTTTTAACAAATGGCCCAAATTTTTAAAATTTAGTTAAAAGGTCTTTTTATCTTAAAATTGTTAATCAATTTTGTAAATAGTCAGTCACTGATTGACTTCAGGTAAATCACTGATCGACCATGATGTATCATCAATTTTGTAGTTAATCAATTATTAACCATAAATAAATCAGTGATTGATGAATATAAATTATCAATTTTCTTAGTCAATCCCTAATTGACTATAAGTAAATATGTGATTTACCATTAAGAAAATTAAATAAAGTTGAGCACATAGAAATAATAATTAAAACAAAAAAAAGTATACACACACATATATATTTCCAAAAGAAAAAAAAGAATTTTAATACCAGAAAAGTTGATGGAAGAAGTATGACACACTTGGTAGGTTGTCAGAAGCAATTTTTCATGTCGAAGAAGAAAGCAAAGAAGAATTTTCTGAGAAACTAAAACCTTAAAAAGATCTAAGAAGAAAAATGAAACTCAATTGGTGGAAAGGAATTTAAGGGGGATGAGGAAATGTCCAACAAGGAAAAATGAAACTCAGTTAGTCAATAGAAGAAATGAGCAGAGAAAGGAGACAGAGAGAGAGGAGGAGGAGAGGGGGGCTGTTTGGACAAAATTAAAATTGATTGATCAAAACATACACATTAGGTCATTTAATTAAATAAATAAAAGTTGGATCATCTATTAGATTAGGTAATTTAAATAGGACACTCAACTTAAATTTTTTTTTTCTCTTTATGATTACTATATCAATGTGATGTTTTTCCTTTATGATAATTATTATATCATTATGATGTCTTTTTTAGATTTTAAAGTGTTTAATATTTTTGTACAATGTCTATTTAATTTTCTTTATATGTTTATTGTGAATTTTATTTTAATGATCAATTATTTATTATAATGATTGTTTTTCATTTACAATACAACTAGAATCTGTTGTGGTCTTTTTTTTTTATAATAAATTAAGAAAAATGTTTTTTTTTTCCTTTTATAAAATATTTGCTTAGTTTGAATTTTTTAAGAGATTTGTTTTCTTCCTTTTTTTCTCAATTCTTTATTTATTTATATTCAATTCTTGATGAATTGCTATAAATAAAAGAAAAAATAAGCATATTTTAAACCATTGTTTTCAATTTAGACATTCATATAAATAAATTATAAATATATATACACACATACATACATATATATTCATATATACATATATATATGAATCACTTCTATATATATATATATATACGGACGTACATACATACATATATATTCAATCCAACTTTTGGGAGAACATGATGATGAAAACCAAAGAGATTGATTTGGATCTTAGAATTTCACTGTGGTCCTCGCTCCTCAGGCTTTGTTAAAGAACATAATCAAATTTGCACGAATCGTGACCTGCCACCAAAGGTAAAGGTAACCAAAAAAAAATAAAAAATAAAAACACACACACACACATCATGAACATTTACTAGGAAAATGTCATCAACATGACTAGAACAATCTAGGATGTGGAACCTAAAATTTCCCTGATACATAGAACGCAGATCGGTAATAAAGAATTAGAGCGTATAATTTGTGTTATGGAGAGACTTACTCGGATCAAGAGCAGTAACCAAAGCAGCGGCATTGAAGTAGCAAGATCCTCCTTTGTGCTTGAACTTTTGATAGTAGTCATTGAAGGCATAAGAGGCATGATCCTTCAGCGTATTCGGAAGATAGCAATGTTGCCCTGCTTGTATCTTACTGCAATCCGCACCTCCCTTCTGGCAAGCCCAATCAAGCGCCTTTTGCAACTCCTCATCCGGGGTCTGCTCATCTGCTATGCACCATTCCTCCATATAATATTGCCCACCTTTCCAAACAAAAACCATAAAAAAATTTGCACAAATGACTAACCCAAAAATTGGAACCACCCCACTAGAGCTAGCTTAGAGGGTGGGACGAGAGGCCTTTAGGCAGAAACTCTATACTAAAAAACCGAAAAAGAAATTAAAAAAAAAAAAAAAAACGAAAAATTGGAGTTTCGTCGGTTATGAGGATAAGTTTACCAGATCTTTGAGGAGTCAGAGTGAAAAGGAGCAGGGCTAACAGAATCCTTAGCAAAGCTGATGACATACTTCTCTAGAAAAACTTCAAGATCTTCAGACAACACTTGGAATTGGGCATTCGCGACAAGGAGCTAACTTAGTTAAGTAAACTCCATAATATATTTTCAGCTTTATAGAAAGTTGAAGGCTCGAAGTATATCTTTCTACGTTACTTCAATTCCAAGGCACTTAATATTCGGTTGGTCTTTACTTTAGAATGACCAAGTTACTTGATTACTGTAACCCCTTTGGAAAGAAGGAAAAAAAAAAAAAAGAATCTCTCAGAAGAAACTTATTTTACTTCTTGATTTGCACAGTTTTTCATGATACTGTGGATTTTACTTCATGATGAGAGATTGAGAAGATCAATCTGGTTATTGTGATTCTTCTCTTCACATGAACGTATCAAGATGCCTGGATTGGCAGGAAAACAGAGGAGCAAAAGTGGAAAGTACTCATCTTTTATATATTCTATGCCCATGTGTAAGAACATGCAAATAATCCGAAAACACCCATTAAATCAGGGTAAATTTAAGATTTAAGATGAAGAAAATTCAATGGTTGCGAAAAATCTAATATTGGGAAAGACAACTGTAATTAATGCTCGTAAATTTTGGCAACAATATTCAAATAAAATATATTTTACATATGAAGGAATAAAGGTTTTCTTCAGCACACTAGCTAATAGGAAATAGAAATCAAGGGACACGTGAGCCAAATCCAGAGATCAAAGGATGAAATGGGATAGAATGGGTTTGGAGAATGCTCCATGGCCCCCCAAAACCATCCCCGCCTCTAACCCCACTTAAGGAGAGACAGAGACGAGGTTACAGAGTCCTTTCAGAATCGTCTTCTTCATATTTGTCTCAATTCTCACCGTCATACTTTAGATTATCCCACCAAAATAATTCAAAGGCCCCACATGTAATATAACTCACATTTCATACATATATACATATATATATATCTCGCACTTTTTTTTTTGTTAAATCGTATTTGTTACACTTGCATGCATTTGACATGACTAAGATCATTGCTACTTCCCCGTTTGTTCCCCTCTAATTTCCCGCACTGCAATTTCTGAGGCAATTCAGTATGATATTATGATGAGAAGCTACCTATATGAAGGCTTTTTGAATACAAGTGACTTAAAAATGCACATATGATTCTAAAATGTGAAATCGAATCATGGATAAGTGCTGACAAGATATGTGATAAGTAGTAGTATGGAATGATTTCTCTGTTTTGTTCTCAATTTTCCTTTAGTTTTGTTATTGTATAGTGTGTACGTGGATTGGATTGTCACACCTCTCAAACTTTTTAATGCGAGCTTCATGAATTAGTCCCATTTGATCGAATTTCTTCAACAAGTTAATGAAATGCTCGTTAAAACACAAGGACGGAATATTTTACTTTTTTATCGTAGAGATAAAGAAAGAGAGAAATTCAGTCTACAATTCTCGATCTAATGGATTGGTTTACAGATGAAGAGAAGTATCAACATCAGAACATTCATCATAAGGATCACAATCTAATAGGGATTCATCCGACGAAGCTTTGAAAGATGGCGAGATGTAATCCACCGGCCATAATTTCATCAAGAGCGGCGTCTGATCACTGCTGCTACAATAGTACTGATCATCAGCTTCAAAGGCGCTGCTCTGCAAGGCCGGCCGGAGCGAGAGGGAAACTTGTGGGGCAATCGGTGACGATCGTTGTGGAGAGAACACATCGGAATGGAAAACAAACCTCCCGGGCTCGTAATTAGTCACGGTGGGGTTATTGAGATTAATGAAGTACTGCTTATTGTTACATGAAGGCTCCGAGAGAATTCGCAGAAGCTCTCTTTCCTCTCTCATTTCCTTCACTCTCTGCAACTGTCTGAATCTCTCTTGCAAAAGGGCAATGGAGGAATGAACAACATGTATCCGATCATGGATTTCTCTCCCCATCGCTATTTAAATGGTAAGAAAAATGTGAACTCTCTAATGCATGTAGCTTTTCAACTTCACATGCATATATATGTGTGTATATATATAGGGAGGTCATATCATATGGTCCGGTTAATAAGAATGTTGTCTGATTTATTTTGCTTTTTTCAATAAAATTCTAAATGTTGTTTTAAGTGGGGAGATTAAAAAAAGGGGGGAATGAGAATCGGGAGGGCAGGTGCAAAATCCAAAGAGAAGAGGTCGAGTGGCCAAATCTTAGGGGGAGTTGTTCGGTTAGTGTACAAGGGAGAAGAGGCAAAAAAGCAAAGGTAAAAAAGGGAAAACTGGTTGGGGAGAAAAGTCCAAGAAGAATGTTGAAAAGAGCACATGGAAGGGAGTACTTGGAGGAATAATGGGTTGGGGCGATGCTCTGTCAGATTTGTCCCCAATTAAAAGCCATTTCTTTTCATAAGCAATAAAAATTTTTATTCAAAAAATTAATTAAAAAACTAAACTAAAAAATATATAGGAAACCTTATATATATATATATATATATATATAAAATAAAAGGAATCAGCGGTGTCCTTATCTCCCCGCCGTAGTGATCAGTGAGTGAGCTTACTAGTCACATCAATGGGATGACAAGAAACCCGATCCTTAGGTCTTTATAGCTAATAGACCCCATTCTTCAAAAGCAGATATCATGTGACATTTCTTATTAAATGATATACTCTACGTGCATCACGATTTGAATTTGAGACATGATAAAGTAAAAGCTTTAAATAGGTCTTTCTTGCCACCAATCACCATCCATGATAATAATAAGAAACCCTTTTTAAGCTTTGGGGGAGAGGTCTATTTTGGTGTGTTGATTTGGTGAGCTTTGGGAAGAGGGAGAGAATAGAATTGTGTGAGGGGGAAAAGGACAAAGACTAAGAAAGAGGGGGGAATAATCTTTTAGGGTAAGGGGGGGGGGGGGGGGGGGGGGGGTGTTGTGATGGGTTTGATTGAACAATAATGTGTGACAAGGACAAACATACCAACATTCCTCTCTTTCTCTCTTAGATTATATACATACATACATATATATATATATATAGATATCTCTTTTTGTCTCTAAGTTTTTGGATGGGAATGGCATGCAGGAGTGAAAGCTGCAGATGCCACTGGGGGTTGATTGGATGCTTCTTTATGCAGCAAAAAAGACCCTCCACTCGGCCCAACTCTAACACTATCAACTCCCGAATTCCAAAGCTCTAAAAAAGAAACATACAAAGATTGAAGTACAAGGCGTGCATTTGTCAAGTTTTTCAATCATATCCATTTGCCTTGGGGGTAGATAAAATACCTATAATCTCAGCCTACAAAACTGTTAATTAATCAAATGTGTTAATGCTAGCTCATGCTTCTTTAGCATGTGATAATCTTTAAGCTGTTTAAATCTGCATTGCCAATTTCATGGGGGCTAACCTTATATAAAAAAGATCAAGCATTGTTGTTGTGAACATACTATAACCCTTGTTCTATAACTGACGATAGAAGTATCATTTCCGTTTCAAGCTCTAGAGATACGAATTTTAATCCTAATTTTTTAGTAATAATTTATATGATATATGAGTTGTCGTTTTTTTTTTCTTTATTTTGTTTTTTGTTTTTGTTTAAATTATTGATAGGTATTTGAAGGATTTCAATATGAAATGATTATAAATGTACCAATACAAAGATGAAACATCGCCGTTACATGACTTGATATTTAAAAATTGAGTTAAGATCAATTGGTATTTTAACACTACTAGAAAGAATTTATGCTTATCACTTGATCAATACATTCATTGTGAAACGAATCCGTATCTTAAATGAAAACTAAAAGATAAGGGTTCGTTCTAAGGGTTCATTTGAAGGAATCTAACCCTATATTTTAAATAGGAGTGTTGGAAGAGCAATAAACAAAGCGTTCTTTTTGTTTTTTAGTTCTGTTTATTAGAAAACAAATTACAAACATAAACATACTGTAGCATTTTTTTTCCTTTTAGCAAAAAATGAAGTTTAAGCATATAGCTTGTTGTTTCTTCACTTGATGTATCTCACTGTCTTTTGTGTTTCACGTTTTTCCCCTGGAGATTGCTGTCGTTTTACCAGTAGATACTTTTTTTCAGGTTATTATTGTCTTCTCCAAAAAAATTGATTTCACCCATCCAGCACCTGTCATTGTCGTTTATCCAATGTATGTCGTTTTATGAATTTGTTGTCATTTTTAGGCTATTCTTGTTTTTAATCCTGTCGTTGTCTTTTTAACAAAGGTCATGCATGTCGTTTTTGGAGTTTTTGTGTTCCTCTTTAAAGCTTACTGTCGTTCTTGTACTTGGGACGGGACGTGTTTAGTAAACCGTAAAAGAATGTAATGGAAAATTAAGATAATGGGATTATAAATAAAGTAATGGAATAAGAAGGAGGATCATTGATTCATAAGGATCAACAATCATAAGGATCAACAATCATAAGGATCGAATCTAATAGGGATCACAACATAAGCTTGAAGTACTAGGCATGCATTTGGTAAAATTTTCAATCATATCCATTTGCCTTGGGCGTAGATAAATCCCTCTAATCTCAGCCTACAAAATTATTAAACAAATGCGTTAATGCTAGCTTATGCTCCTATAGCAGATGATCATCCTTAAGCTGTTTAAATGTGCTTTGCCAATTTCATGGGGCTAACCTTATTTAAAAATACCAAGCATTACTGTTGTGAACTACTACAACCCTTGTCCTTTCCGTTTCACAGATTTTGAATAAGCCAATCTTCTCCTAATTTTGTTTGGAAAATGCTAGGGATACGAATTATAATCCCGATTTTTGAATAGCAACTTATGTTATAAGTAAGTTGTCATCATTTTTTTTATTGGTAGATGTTTAAAAAATTACAACATAAATTGATTATATTTATTAATAAAAATATGTCAAATCACCAGTTTGTGACTTGATACTTAAAAATTGAACTGCGAGTTAGTGTCCTTCAATACTACTCAAAGAATTTATGTTTATCACTGGAATATATTTTGGGAAAAGCACCTGAATGATACAAGTTTAAAGATCATTGTACTAATATGACACAAAAAATTAACACTAGACTAATATGACATAAAATTAAATTAAAGTTAAATAAAATTTGTGTCATGTTAATTAAGAATGAGAAATTTATGTTACGTTGATTAATAGATAAAAAAGGGTGATTATTTAGGTAATTTTTTCATATATTTAATTGTTATAAGAATTTAAATTAAGTCGGTTCGAGGGAACTTTAACTGTACATATTTAAACGGGAATGTAATTGGAAGAGCAAAAACAAATTTAACGTCCTTTTTCGTTTTTAGAAAACAAATTACAAACATGAATATACCGTAGCTTTCTTTTATTTCCTTTTGGCAAAAAAATGAAGTTTAAACATATAGCTTGTTGTTTTCTTCACTTAAAGTGTCTCACTGAATTTTATATCAGTCTCCTGGAGATTGTTGTCGTTTCACCGATAGATACTTTTTAGGTTATTTTTGTCTTCTCCAGAAAATTTGATTGCACTCATCCAGCACAAGTCAGTGTCGTTTATACAATGTATGTCGTTTTATGAATTAGTTGTCATCTTTTAGGCTATGCTTGGTTTTAATTTAGTTGTTGTCGTTTTAGCAAGTCACGCATGTCGTTTTAGGAATTTTTATGTCCCTCTTTAAAGCTTACTGTCGTTCTTGTACTTGATGTCGTTTATCAAGCCAATGTCGCCCATAAGTACATATATTTTTGTATGTTGTTTATGGAGGTTAACGATGTTATGTTCGTTCTTTCAATTGTTGTTCTTTGCCGCCCGCCTGACGCCCGTTACTGTCTCGGGTGCTTCTTATTCTTCTTCTTCTTCCTTTTTTTTTTTTTTTTTTTTTTTGGGAGTAATCCAAGTAATATCGTTTCATAATTCATGGCCTGTATTGAGGATATTCTCGTTCATAGATTATGATGTCGTTCACTAAGGTTTCTCGCGTTAGTGTCGTTTTAATAATGTGATTTAATCGAGGATAATGGGTAATTGTTGTAACTCAAAATTGTCGTTTGTGCTGTTAAGTTTCGGTTTTGTATACATGCTTTTTAATGGAGGTTGGTGAAGACATTGCAACTTCAGCCCAAAAAAAATAAAAAAATAAAATAAACCTTGACATTCCAGGACTTTATTGTCGTTTTTTCATTAATGTCGTGTTTACTATTTAATGTTGTTATTTGGGGGAAAAAACTCGTAATCTGATTTATTCACTCAATCCAATCCAATTTAATTCAATATAATTCAAGCCGCATTAGTTAAATGCCAACAATAACATTTTTTTTTTTTTGTTTCCAGCAGAAAAAAAAAAAAGGAACAACTTGAAAAATGATGACATGGTTAAGACCTAACAAGGGGGGACTTTGGTTTCACAGTTGAGAAGTGGAATCTTCCGCGAAGTAGCTTCGAAGGTTCTTTATTTTCATTCGATATTAATGTTGAAGGATGCAGCTCTAACAAAACGGTTGTTTGATAAAAGTTGGAACAATCGTTTCCCATTATGTGTTCCACTCCTGATTGGACTATTCCACCCTAATTTTTCCTTCTATTTTAGTTAGCGAAAATAAAACATGTCTTTGGGACCACTCTTGAATAATCAGGTGGTGTACACAACCATTCCATTAATGGGGGTAACTTGGTTGTTATATTTAATACGCAAAGGAAGTAATTTGGAAAATTAAAAAGGAAGAAAGAAATAAAGAAAGAAAAATCTTCAAAAGCTAAGGCCCGTTTGGGGAACATTTAGACATGGTGTTTTGAATATTAGAGATGAGTTGAGTTTTGAAAATGTACGTCTAGTGAAAATGAACTGTTTTGAGTGAAAAAATATAAAAACTTGAAATGCATTCGGAAAACAAATATATCAATATGGAGTATGTTTCGGTCGTATCGAAATTCTATAAAATTAAAAAAAAATCACCCAATTTGGACTTGTATATATAAAATTATGAAAAGTTTGAGTTATAAAAATTGTAATAGTAACTATAAATAGTGAACCTAAGGTTGACTTTTCAGAAGAAAAAAAAATTATGTTACATTTGAACCCAACCCGTACACCAAACATGCTATTAATTTTTTAATACCAACTCATGTAACAATAAATTGTCATATCAATTTTATTGATAGATGCAATAATTATGTGACAATCCTTTAAAAATCAAGATTAGAATTCGTACATAAAAAAATTAGGGACACCAATTATAATCCTAACTTTTAAATATCAACATATTTAGTATATGAATTATCATATTTTTATTTATAAATATTTAAAATATTGTTATATCAATTAATTACATCATTTAATAAAAATAAGGTACGTGCTCGAGAAATAAATGAACGTAAAATCGAAGGATATATATTCAACAAAGGCAGAAACGCTCGGCCCTCGTGCTTGCCGCTATATTATATATCCAGGTATGTGTGTGTGTGTGTAAATATCGCAAAAAATCACGTTACAGAAATTTCGATAGAAATTCTTATAAGAGACGTGCGATGTTTCTTTTCCTTCTAGGCTTCTACTAATGTGGACGTAATTTTTTTTAATTTATGTGTAAGAAGGAAACAAGATTAAATATACAAGATAAAACTAAAAAAGTTCAATTAAATTCATTTTCAGTTTCATAACTATTAATGATTTCTAATAATAAAAAGTTACATCACAATATTGTTAGAAAAATATTGCATCTGGGATAATTTTTTTTTTAATGTACATTGCGATAATTAATAAAATGTATTCATAACGGTCATTTTTGACAAAATAGTTAATCGGAGGATTATAATAAAAGTATTTAAATAGGAACATATTTAAAAAATAATAATTTTGAAAGAGACAAATTAAAACAAAAGTATTTCAAGTACATATTTAAAAATAATATTTTTTTTGAGAAAAATGGATAAAATGAGAAGGTGAGAAACAGAGAAAGGTCCAAAAAACAAGTTAAATAATATATTGGAAGATTGCAATAAAAACATGTATATAGATATATATATTAAAAAATTAATTTCAATAGAGACAAATTAGAATAAAAATGTTTGTTAAAAAAAAAACAGAATAAAAATGTTTCACATAGACATGTTTAAAAATACGATTTTAGGGGGGAGGGGGGAGGTGAAAATGAAAAAAAAAGAAAAAAAGAAAAAAGAAATAAAGAAAATAGGAAAGCAAAAAGAAAAATGAAAAAGTGGGAAAAAATTAAAAGAAATTAAAAGCTCAAGTTAAAAAAAAAAAAAAAAAGATTGATTTATAAATGTTATTTTATAGAAAAAGAGAGAAGCAAAAATAAAAATTAAGAAAGAGAAAAAAAAATACAAAGTAGGAAAATGAGCACACCCTACAAACAAAGGAACTGTCTGACACTGACTAATAGATCAATTTTTGAGGGACGGAGTCAATGTTGACCGGTGTAGTATACATATATATATATATTGAGGTCTCTATATAGAGATAGGAAGCCCGACTTTGCATATATATATATATATATATTCTACTTAGAGATGGAGAAAGCAAGTACTGCGAATATATATAGAGCGAGCGACTTGCGTATATATAATCACAAATATATATAGAGGTGTCCGTAGAGATATAGAAACCGACTTTGTATATCTCATTCCCTTTCCATGTATAGATGATCTATATAAATATTCTCCCATATATACTTCTTTACATTGAACAAAAGCTACACCTTAATAATTTTGGCCATTATCTGTGTCGCTAACAAGGGTAAAGTGCGATAAATTCCATAGCATACACTACAGCTAGTACTATTTCTCTCCCAAATTAAGCAGGTAACCGATCACGCCAAACTTTTGCATCTGTTTCCGATATATATATATATATATATGCATGTATATATCTTCTACAACTTTTGGAATACTCTGGTACGACTAGGTACAGCTCCAACTTTCAGAGAGGCAGTTTAGGCTCGTTTTTCAGATAGATATCCACTTTCGCCATTGCTAATTGCACCTCCCACAGTCAACTCCAAGTATATGATACATAAACCATATACATATACATATTTATATATATTTCAACATTTTTCGGATTTGACAATGGCAGATCATAGACGAATCGAGAAATATGTCAGATGATCAGGATCAAAAACCTGGAGATGAAGATTATGATAAGGACGTGGAGTCTCAGCAAATAACGAACCAGCTGCGTCTTACATGTACAACTACTACTACTACACCTGCAAGTCCAAGATCTCGTTGGCGTTGTCTTAAACTGATTATACAGTCACCGCAGCGCCTTATTCTCTTCTCCTCTCTTGCTCTTTCAGCAGACTACTCCAAGGTAATTATTAATTACTACTTTTCACTGTATTTATTTTCTATGATTTCTTCTAATTTTGATCGTTATTATGTGACTGTATATATATATATATATATATATATTCATTTCTTGTAGAGGTTCCTAGCCTGTTTGTAGCTTTTGACCTTTAGGCAAGGTAAAGAAAAATAAGATGGAAAGGAAAAGATATAGCTAGAGATGATGAGGAAAATAATTAGGGATTAAATTTTCTTCTATCTCTATATAAGATGGAAAGGAAAAAAATTTTCACATATCCGTTTATTAATTTTTTTTTGGTCTTCACATTATATTTATACTAAAATAGATATTTCTCCAATTTTATAAAACGCCAGCTATTTATTTAAAATGTTATTAAAAGAAGTCTTTTATTCACATATCCGTTGATTCTATTTCTATATAAAATTTTTTTTAGGTAATATACATTATATTTTAAGATTGCTATTAGTTTGCAATCCAAAACCTCTACATGATATTGAAGATTGCTATTAGTTTGCAATCCAAAATCTCTACATGATCCAAGTGTTCTCTCACTTTGTCTCTCTCGTTATTCTCCTATTCGACCATATCGGATTGTGTGTTACATGTTCTTGAACTTTAAACACGTTCTTAGTATTATTTTTATCGAGCTATATTTGTTGTCTTTCAGGAGTCAGAAACAACCATAATCGCAACACGTTCGTCGACAACTGAAGTTGCGTTGGACGTGCTTCCTGCCGAAGAAGAGAGTGATCATGATGTCAGTGATCCACATCTAATCCAGATCGCTAACATCAACAAGATCATAAAGAAGAGGGATTTAACTTCTTTAAGTGATTATGGTGCCCAAGGATTCGCAGAGGCGCTCGGAACTGACTTGGAGAAGGGAATTTCTAGCGACGACCAACATCTTTGTTGCCGCCAAATAGCTTGCAAAAGCTCTGACTTAGAGGCTGCTTCTGAGAAAGGCTTCATTCACCGCCACCTAAGATCTTCCAACAACTGCATAATCTTTCTGCTTTTACTATCTGCTGTCCTCTCCATTGGGTTTGGGATCAAGGAGGAGGGCCTTGGGACTGGTTGGTGTGAAGGCGTTATTATACTAAATGCTGTCGTCATACTCGTGGTTTTTCCTTTGATTCGCGACTCGGTGGACGATGTTTTGCAGTTACCAAGGAAGCAGATGAAGGAAATGGAAGAGAGGGAAATGGGGTTTGATGTCATAAGAGGAGGAAATATAGAGAGAATTTTCATGTCAGATATTGTGGTGGGTGACATGGTCTGCTTGAAGACAGGAGACATGATTCCCGCTGACGGTTTGTTCGTTTCTGGCGATTTCTTAGAGTTGGATGATGGCTCAAAGGTTGTCATTAATGGCTCTAATCCCTTTCTCTTTTATGGGGCAGAGGTGATTAATGGTGACGGTCGGATGCTTGTCACATCAGCGTGCGCGGAGATGATGAGTAGGGTAACTCCTTGCAAAAGGACAGTACCATTTGGATCCCAACTTGACAAGGTGAACACTTGGAAACAAATAGTTGGGACCATAATCCCGATCCTTATTATTGTTGTTGTGTTCTTGCGATTTGAACTCACTAAACAACAAGCCAATTCTGGACTCCCAGATGTTAAGGGGAAACCAATTGCAGTCGACGAATTCAAGGATCTTATCAAGAGAATCGTCATGAAACCAAGTGGGAAGATTAATACCATTGCGACTTCTCTCACCTTGCTACTGGTAGGGGTAGTAGAAGGATTACCATTTTGCATTAACCTCGCCATTGCCTACTGGAAGGGAAAAGGCATAGCCTTTGCTCCGGAATTGTCCGCTTGTGTGGCTGTGGGCTCAGTTACAGTCATCTGCATAGAGAAAACAGGAGGGCTAACATCGGAACCACTGGAAGTTGACAAGCTTTGGATAGGTGAAGAAGAAATGACTGAAGACTCCACGATAGCCTCACCTGTAAGTGAAGCACTTTGCGAAGGGATTAGCACATCGATTCTCATCCCACAGGCTCTTCGAACGGCAGCAGAGGAGCCGCTTCTTTCTTGGGCTGTTCGCAAGTTCCGCATAAACTTGCAAACTGTAAGGCAGTGTGCTACCCTTGTCCAAGTCAAGGAAATGATGGATGGGGAAGGAAGAGGGTTATTGATCTCGAGGAAGGAAAGTGGAGATAATGGTACCATGTGCCTGCATTGGAGAGGACTCGCAACGAAGATACTGCCCAAGTGTTCACTCTACTATGACAATGAAGGGAGGCTAAGGCACATAGATGAGCAGAAAAGGGTGAACTTTCAGCAAATCATTGAGAATATGCAATCCACGCGTATGATCAAAGTCATTGCATTTGCTTACAAAGAAACCGATGTGTCCACAATAGACGAAACTGGTTTAACATTGCTGGGACTAGTTGGTCTTAAGGTTTCAATGCGGGAGGACATCAAAAAGACCATTGAAGCTTGTCGAAAAGCTGGAGTTAGAATCATACTGGTCTCAGCAGATGACGTGGAGAATCTGGTGACAATAGCTCAACAGTTTGGCATCATTCCCGCAAATCCAAACGGACAGAAGGTAACCATCACAGGTGAAGACTGTCGTAATCACATGGATAAGGAGAGAATGGAGATCCCAAATCAAATCTCGGTGATGGGAAATTCACTTCCCTCAGACAAGCGTCTCCTGATCAGCTTCTTGAAGAGGAATGGAGACTCGGTTGCAGTTGTCGGTAATGATGTTCCAGCACTTAAAGCAGCCGATGTTGGGTTGGTGATGGGAAGTTGGAGAACCACGATAGCCAGAGAAAGTGCAGATATTATCGTATGGGACACCAACATCAATTTCCTTGTCGAGATGTTGAGGTATGGAAGATGCATTCGCAACAACATTCAGAAGTACATCCAGCTGGAGCTCACCATAAACGTTGCAGGCGTTCTGATAACATCCATCACCTTAGCATCCACAGGACATATGCCCCTAACGACCATTCAGTCGACCTGGGTGAACTTGGTAGTGCCGATTCTAGCTGGCCTTGCTCTTTTGACAGAGCCGCCATCCAAAAAACTGATGAAGGCGCCATCTAAACAGAACGAAACAGCGGTTATTACAAAGGCCATGTGGACAAACAGAGTCTCTCAGGCTATATATCAGGCTACCATCTTAGTGACATTTCACTTCAAAGGACAAGCAATATTGGGAATCAACAAGAAAATCAAGAAAACTATCATCTTCAATAGCTTTGTGTTGTGCCAGCTATTTAACCAGTTCAATTCCAGGGAGCTGGTATTGCAGAACAAGTTCAGGTCTATCCATAAAAACCATTGGTTTTGGGTGGCTTTGGGTGTGACAGTGGTACTACAAGAGACGTTTATTGAGATAGCACATATCCTTGTCGGTAATGCGCGGTTAAATTGGTCTCAATGGGGCATCTGCTTTCTAATTGGTGTCGTTTCAATGGTGATAGATTGGGCTGAAAAGTTCATATTGGGGTTCATCAACGACTGATTGACTACACCAGTACCAGTTCTTACCATGCACTCCTTTAACTATAATGTCTTCTGCTAGATGCTTCTTATTCCCCATACATTTGGAGACCTTATAGGCAGTCTCTCTCTTTTTTTTTTTTCTTCCCTTTCTTTTTAATTCTTTATATCTCTGAGAAAAATATATTATAGTTAACACATGTTAGCATAAGTTCTAAAAGTTTAACACATGTTTAATTGCCTATGCAAATCAGGATTATGTAGGAGGAAATTAAAACTAGTCTAAGAGTGTTTTTGCAGAGAGTTGTACGGATGTTTGTAAATCATTTAGAACTTATGCTAACATGGTTCTTTAATACCTAACTGAGAAATTATTATCTGTTCTCTGGGAATTAAAACAGTAAACAATGAAGAACTTGACACACTACTTGACATATAATATGACAAACTACATCCCACAAAGCATATTCCAACCAAGAAAAACAATTATTTATTTCATAAATAAATAAAACCCATATGGAATGCAAATATACGTACAAAAAGCGATTCTGAGAACATGAAACTCTTTCTATATGTCTTTTATTATTATTATTATTATTATTATTTTAAAGCTAATCCAAGCGGAAAAAAGAAAAAAGAAAGTGTTGAAGAACAAAAGGAGAGAGAGAGAGAGAGAGAGAGAGAGAAAACACCTTAGAAAGGAAAAGAGAGAAGCATGTACGAAGTGTGCTGGTGCGAGGAGGGTGGTGAAGTGAAGATTCGGGAGGCAGGCAGAGGCAGGGCTGCCAGTGTTGATTTATTTGCTAAAACGTCGAAGACCACAAACAGTAATAAAGTCAAAGTCAAGCTCTTATCAACTCCATGAAGATGGTGCGTTATCTGTGCTTCAAACTCCCCATTTCCTAAACGACACCTTTTGGTACCGTTTTTGCCCTCACCAATTTTTTTTTTTTTTTTTTTTTTTTTTTTCTAATAGAAAACTGATCTACCCTTATTTACTTACTGGATTTGTGGATAAATAATTTTCTTTTAAAAAGTTTTTCTTTTTAAGAAAGGGCTGAACTTTCATTGAGAAAAAATTTGTTGATTTAGAAAATGTTTATATGTATTTTTCATTAACCGGTTATAATTCGATTGACCATAATTAACTATAATTAATTATTAATTAACAGTTATTTTCTTAAACAAAAAAATTCGGTCCTTATTTAATTAAGTGTTTACAATTGGCCTATGTACTTAATTTTTTTTCTTATTTTTTATTTTTAACCTTTTAAACTTGAAGATAAAGATTCAAACTCTATATATTCTTGTAGTGGAATCAAGTGTGAAATATTACAATTAAATTATGCATGTAATCACAACCCACTCTTATTTATTGGTGTTTGACAATGTGGATCTAAATTTTTAATTTTGATGAACTTGACATGAAATTTAAAAAATTCATTACAATAATGATCTAATAATTAAAAATCAAAAATTGATTAATGGAATACTCTATATTTTTTGCATAAAAAAGCACCCGGAATTTTTGTTAGAACTTTTAATCTTTACATTTAAAATATAATTTTTTATTATTAAGTTATCGGTTGGAACACCATCTCAGGAATGTATTTGAACACTATTTAAAAAGTTCTATATATTGTTTTTTCTTTAAAAAAAATTACTATTCAATTTTAATTTTCAAATTTATGATTCAAGAAAACTATAATTAGTTGGACTTCAATGCCAATAATTTTTTTTTCTTATTTTGAAATGAAGAAATGTTAAATTTAAAATCTTAAATCCAGAAAAACAAGAAAAAAAAAATTAATTGAAATTCAACTTATAAATGAGAAAAAGAAAATTAAGGTTCGTAAGTGTAAATTACCAATTTTTTTTAGGGAATTTTCAAGTTTCAAGGAGTTGCCGCTAGCTGCTTATTAAACGTGTGGTTAACGTGTCATGTGAGTTGCATTTTTTTTTTAATTAAAAAAATACAAATAAAACGTATGGGTTAATTCATGAAAATAATTTTAGGTATACCAATTCTATGTTGGGTGAGTTGATTTTTTCTTGTTAAAAGAATAGTCATATTGATTGTTATATCTGGTGTCCCTAGCAACTCTTATTTTAATTACTGTTGCGTAGAAGAAGAACAGGTGCGTTGACGTAGAAGTCGCTTTTCTTTTTTTTTTTTTTTTTGCTCCGCTGGCTTCGAAGACTTGAGACCTTGACTTGTAACATCTTTTATTTATTTATTTATTTTGTAAATATACTCTGTCCTCGCCCACTGCAGGTCTTTCCAGGAATGGCTCTACGTCTCCACCTCTCAGTCCTCTCAGGAATCATCCTCTCCAGTTTCCAGTTTTATGGTCCAACAATTACATTGCACTTTCTTTATAAATACCATCTCAGGTGCTCTCTCTCTCTCTCTCTCCCTCCCTCCCTCTCTCATATTAATACTTCAAATTTCATCTTCTGATGAGCAATTAGAAACTGGAATGTCCTATATGTAAAGTTGCCAAATCCTCTGTTAGGTACGTAGTCTTATTATTATTATTATTATTGTTTTTCCTTTTAAGCTTATTTGTTAAAGTTATAAGTAGCATTTCTCTAGCTTACTTCTTTCTTTTGCCGGAAAATTTCTCTCTTGTTTTTGAATTTCTAGATGTAGGTGAAAACTGATTATAGTCTAATTATGTTATGTTTTTCGCAAAATATTGGTGGCTGATACCATTCCACCAGCACCTTTTGATGGTTTGGAACACCTGAATCATTTAGCAAAATCTCTGCCAAGTTTCTATAGTACTGTCAATATTTACTTTTTAGCTAAAAAGAAAAAAAAAAATAAAAAAGATTGTCAATATATATCCAATTGAATAAGTTATGTGCAGTACCGTCGGCGGTGGCCGGTTTTATACCAAAGTATGCTATTTGGAACTAAAACTACAATTATCAATTTTTTATTTTCGTTTATCTACTTGTATCTATGATTTTTTTCCCCCCTAAGTAAACAAAGATCGTAAGATCATATTCATAATTCTGACTAAAATAGCCTTGAAAGTTTGGTCGGGTAGAAAAATAGTTACTCGATCGTCTTACCTACCCAATAGTATTCAGGTGCGATTTCTTTATATTATTATGATTCTTAAGATTCCAAAAGAAAATCACATATTTTACTCCTTTAGATATGGCCCTTTCAGTGACAACTAATGCCCAAAATTCCATTTTAGTGATTTTTTTTTTTTTTTTTTTTTTTTGGCTGAAAATTACAAAAATAATTTAAAGAACAATGTTATAAGACACTGGTGATGTTTAACACCACTCATTCATAAAAGATATATCTCACGTCATAAGGTGCCTATAAATACGATTCATAATTTTTTCATGATCATATTTAATATTGTTGGCATCCTCAAGTATTTTTCAATTTAGATGTAGCTGTATATACTTTGTTTCATTTCAGATGTTAGAAATTATATGAAAACTATGTGGTAGATATGAAGGAAAAATTATCAAGGGAAAAAAAATAGAATACTAATCGGAGAAAAACCGTTATAAGTTCATAAAATGTATACATTAGATACTAATATTGTTGGTGACAAAAAAATCGAAATTAGAAGGCAGAACAATGTAAGCCGTGGCACTTTTAAAAAAATTGTCCAAACTGTGCCTGCTACAGATCAACAGAAAGCATTTGGCGGATGAAACTGAGTATCTACTTTTCAACCAGATCTACAGCCAACGAAACCGCCCCGATCAGGAGGCAATAGCTCCATTGCACCCAGTTCAACTTGGCGTTGCCGAAACGGACATGTGCAGTCTCCACAAAAGCGATCTGCAGTAGCAGAGTCAGGCCCAAAGCCAGCAAAAACCAATAATTTTTATAGACATCTCTGAACAAGTTTCTTCTTATCATCTCTCTGGCATTGAATTGGTTAAAAATCTGGCATAGGACAAAGCTATTGAAGATGATAGTTTTGTTGACCTTCCCAGTGATGTGCAACATTTCTTGTCCTCCGAACTGAAGGGTCACCACGCTGGTCACCTGATATATACCTTGAGAGATTATACTTATCCTCATTGCCTTTGTTACTGCTTCATTTCCTCCAAATGGTCGCTTCATGACTTCTTCAGATGGGGATTCGATCATAAGAGCGAGACCACCGAGCATCAGCACTATAAAATTTGTCCAAAGCAACTCGATCGTTGTTATGGGCATGTTTCCTGTAGATGCTATCGAAATGAGGGTGATCAAAGTCCAAGAAACGAACATGGTGAGCTCAAGTTGGATGTACTTCCTGGTGTTGTTACAAATGCACCGTCCATACCTCAAGATGGTGACGGAGTAACTGAAATTGGTACCCCACATGACGATATCTGCACTTGCTCGAGCTGTAATGTTGCTCCAAATTCCCATCGCGAGTCCAACATCAGCTTCTTTAAGCGCCAGAAGATCATTTGTCCCAATGCCGATAAATGCCACCGAGTCCCCTTTCATTTTTAAGCACCTTACCAGATTGAGCTTGTCAGAAGGGGATGAACTTCCCATCACTACGATTCGATTTACTGTCTCCATTCTCTCTGCTTCTGAAAGTCTACTGAGCTCTTCACCTGTGATGAAATTCGTTTCGTTTGTGTTTGTCGGGTAAATTCCAAACCGTCGAGCTATTTCAATCAGAGTATCCACGTCGTCTCTTGAGACCAATATAATTCTTACTCCGGCGCTTTCACAGGCTCTGATGGGCTCTTGTATGTCTTCCCGAGTTGACGCCTTGAGACCAACCAATCCCAACAATGTCAGACCAGTTTCCTCAACTGCTGGCACATCAGTAGTACTGTTCTTGTAAGCAAAAGCAAGGACTTGATCGCAAGTGGTCTGCATCTGCTCAACAATTTGTTGAAAATCAGCCCTTCTCTGTTCGTCGATGTCATTTATCTCCCCTTCCTTGCTACAATAGAATGAACACTTGGGCAATATATATGGTGGGACTCCTCTCCAGTGCGAGCACATAATGTCAATTTCACCATTGTTCTTCTTCACCAAAACACCTCTTCCTCCTAGTTCTTGATGATCACGTATCAATTTCTTGATTACATACGGCCTCGGGCGTTCCAACTCTATGTGGAACTTGCTTTCAGCCCAGGAAAGGATAGGCTCCTCCGTTTCGAGGCAAAAAGCCAGCGGAATGGAAAGTGATATGCCGATTCCTTCGCATAGAGGTTCACGGATTTGTCGGGCTATAATGGAGTAATCTCCAGTAATTTTGTCATCACCGATCCAAAACTCGTCAACTTCCAGTGGCTTCAATGTTAGCCCTCCTCTTATGTCTGTGCAGATGGCAGTGACTGAGCCCAAAGCTACGCAGGCCGAGAATTTCTTAACAAAGCTAAGACCTTTTCTGCTCCAGTACGTGATGGCGACGGCAACACAAAATGGTAATCCTTCTACTACCCCAATCAAAAGCAAGGTTAGTGAAGTGACCAGAGAAGTGAAGTTCTTTCTGCCAATTAGTAAAACGTAAATTCCGTCCAAGACAACATTCTTGAAATTTTCGACTGGAACCGGTTTGCCTCTAGCATCTGGGAATCCAGGTTTTACTTGCTCTCTAGTGAGTTCGAAGCGCATGAAGGAGGCCACAATGATGATGATATAGACCACGGCCCCAACTATCTGCTTCCAGATGTTCACCTTGTCAAGTTGGGTTTCAAATGGCTGTCGTACTACTTTCGTCTCGGAATTAGTAGTAGTAGCAGCAGCAGCAGTACTACTTGCGCTGTTGATCATGTTCATCTTCTCCGCCAATTCCCTGTTTTCGATCACAGATGTCACGAGCATGCGGCCGTCACCATTGAGAACCTCCGCGCCGCAGAATAGAAAGGGATTCTCGACAATGTTGACGACTGCGTTGCACCCATCGGCTTCGCACAGCTCTAAGGAATCGCCGGAAACAAGCAAACCATTGGCAGGTACAACATCCCCTCTCTGCAAGCACAGGATGTCACCAACCAAAACATATGAGAAGAAGATCTTCTTGTGGGCTCCTCCTCTCACGACAGCAACCTCTAATTCTCTCTTGCACTCCGACGACTCACCCTCCGACTTCGCCACGATGTCTTTCCACAATTTACTGAGAAAAGGAACAACCAAGAGTATCACAACGATGTCCAACATTATAAACCCTTGGAGCCAACCGGTGCCGAGGCCTTCCTCCGTTATCCCAAAGCCAATTGAGAGAAGTGCAGAGAGTAAAAGAAGGTAAATCACGTAATTCTTAGGGGATTTTATGAGGAGGCACCAGATGAACATATCTTTTGGATTTGGTGGAGCTTGTAAGTTGGGCATGGTTGACGGCCTGCGAAAACATTGATGTTCGTCGTCGGAAGCTATTCCTTTCTTCAAATCGGAGCCGAGAGCATATGCGATGGATGGAGCACCTCCAAAGGCAATTAGCGAATTGTTATCCCTATCTTTTATGATCGTATTGATGCTTTTGCGTTGAATATCAGAGGAATCAACAACGTCATCTTCACCATCTTCGCCATGATCAGTACTACTGTCTTCCCTGGCAGAATAGAAATCGTCGGGTTCATCATTATCATCAACTCCATCAGCTCCGTCTGAGTTGATATCCAAAGTAACTGCAGGTAAAGTACTTAAAGGATGATCCTGCAAGACCCCAAAAAAAAAAAAAAATGAAGTTAATACTTATAAACTAAACGCTAAATACTAAAGCTAAATAAAATTTGAAAATAAAATTTGAAGGAAAAGTACTTGAATAATACAAATTTAAATATTATTGTACTAATATTATATAAAATAGTAATATTAGAGTAATATAATATAAAGTTAAATTAAAATAAATTAAAATTTGTGTTATGTTAATTAAGATGAAGGAATTTGTATTATATTGATCAATAAATAAATAAAATATGGTTATTTATGTAATTTTCTCAAAAGGAAGAGGGGGGTGTTAACCCTAAATCCTAGGTAGCAATATATTTATAAGAATTTCTCCTCTTTGTTCTTAAGAATAAATAACTCTTCTTTGTCTCCATCTTTTGTTGAAAACTAAAGTCTTCTGTTTGTTTCAGCACAAATAAATAAATAATATCGTTAATAAGTTATCCAAATTTAGTTACCTAAATAAAAAAAAAAAAAAAAAAAGGTTACCCAAATCTAGTTTCATAGTAAATCCTCATCCTGTTTTTTTTTTTTTTTTTCTTTTTGAGGAATCCTAATTCTATTATCTTATAATAGAATTCAAAATTTTTTCCCCAAATATATATATATATATATATATATATAAGCCTATGGTACCACAAAGATAGATAGTCCTGACCCATGAAAACCATACATAGTAGTTAAAAATTGGGAAAAGTACTAAATGACACAAATTTAAAGATCATGCATCAATGTGATACAAAAAATAAAATTAGACCAATATGACATAAAATTAAACTAAAGTAAACTATAATTTATGTCATGTTGATCAAAATAGGAGAATTTGTGTCATGTTGATCGAGATATGAGATTTTGTGTCATGTTGATTAATAAATGAAAAAAAAAAAAAAAAAAGCTCAGTGACGAGGGCACGGCCACAATAGGGCAGATCTATGTATTCGAGGCCGAGGTAGTGGCCGAATGCCACGGTGGTCAGATCTCCTCTGTGCTTGACCATGGTGGCGGTGCAGAGGTGATCTCCAATCATTTTTTTTTTTTATTATGTAATTTTTTTAAAAAGATTTTTTCTTCATTTTTGGTGCATTTTTTTGGTGTTTGCTGGCTTTTTGTAATTGTTAATGAATTTTTCTGATGTTTTATATTAATCCAATCATAAAACCAACGGATGTAGCATCCGTGTCGGTGCAAGTGTTTACCCGTTAGCAACAGCTACAACCGGTATTTTGCTAACTGAGATGGTTATAGACTGTATATTACCAGCAAAGGTGGCAACTGTTGGTAACCAAGTGGTTACCGGTTACCGATCAATAACCAAGTGGTTATCAACCGGAAAACTGACGGTGGTGGATATCGATCAATATCATTATGAATACCAACCGATATCACCATATAGACAAACTGATAAATAAAAAGTATAATTAGTATTTTTAAAATAAATAATAAATAATAAATAATATATTATATGATGACATGCTATGATATTTTATACAACAGTTTTTTAAAAAATTTTCTTGTGACAAAAACCATTGTAGATCATGAATCCATGGCATTTCTCTAAAGTCCCCAATCAACTGGTATCATCCTATTGGATGCCTCGGCCTAACAAAAACCATGCTCCTAACAGAGCTTCTAGTGTTTTAACATAAATATATGAACAATGCTAGAATGACCACGCTTCTTATGGATTCCACACTTAAATATGTTATAAGATGTGATGGGATTTTATATGTTTCTCGTTCAAGATCTATAAGGTTATATTCCTCCTCTTTTTTTTTTTTTTTTTTTCCTTAGGTAGAGTGGCATAAAATATTAGGATATTTTGCGAGTATTTTTTATGTTTTTTTAGAGGTGTTTTTTTTTTTTTTTTTTTTTTTTTTTGAGGGGAGTCTTTGATGGTCCCAAAAGTTCTTATGATTCTGATCATGTGATATATTGTTAAAAAATTATTTTAACAAATGTACGACAGTCGACATGGTAAAAAAAAATCCTTGTGATAAAATTACGCTGTAAATGTTCGTTAACAAAAATTACCCTATAAATGAGCTTGGATATAAACAGCTCTCTCTGGAGCTTTTCCTTCATTTTTGGATTGAGGAAAGAGAAACTAATTGAAACGGCAAGGTGAAGGATAGGTAAAACTTAACCTTCGTTTTTTATGAATAATTAAAAAGCTCAAAGTTCCTGACTGAAAAGAAAGGTCAAAGTAGCAAGCAGGTACAAGGGATATAAGAGAAATCCATTAGGTTTCTCTCAAAAAATGAAAAAGAAGGGGAAAAGAAAAAGGAAATTGATTGGGTTATTAAAAAAAGAGAGAGACATAAAAAGAAGACGAAAATCAAGGAAATTGATATAAGTATTTAGAGAGAAAAAAGGACAATAAAGAAAATATTTACTTTCAATTAAACCATTAGTTCTTTTTAAGGAGAAACTATTGTGGTTTTCATCGATGTGGTGGTGCTTTCTTTGTTGTAGCCCTGCTTATTGGTGATTCTACGTTTGCCAACCTCTTTTGTGAGGTGATTCGGCTTGTATTCGCTACTTATTCACTAGGTTTCATTTCCATTTCAATGAATCATCAAGGCAACACAACTTCAAAAAAAAAAAAAGAGTAAACATAATCAAATTACCAAATATTATGAATAAACCCTGAATAACCATAATAAATAAACCCAACCATAAATTTAACTACCCCAAGTATCCTAATAGATAAGCACATATTTTAAATTTCTAATTATTCCTATGGCGTTCCTCATCATTTTTTTTTTATTTTTTATTTTTTATTTTTTATTATTTGTTAAGTATGGGTAATTGAGACTTACTCCATCTCCTGGAAGACGAAGAGAACTTTCGTTTGTACTTTGGCAGGTCTTGGAGACGAATAGAGAATGTGCCATCCGAATCAGAGAATGCAAACAATCCCATAAACCTCCATGAGTATCGCTAGCAACGGATGGCAGTGTTTGCTGAGACTCCAGGTCGTTCTCTTGTCTTTGGCTTTCCTCCTCCATAGTTCTTCGTTTCTGCTTTTCAAATTCAAATATTAGAGAACAATATATATCAGTATACAACTATAGGGAAAAAAAGAATCTAGTTTTGTACCAAAAATAGAAATTAAGTAAATCACTAGTAATATAGTGGTAAATTGTGGTAATTTACTCATCTCCTAATTCAATAAAGAGCATTATTAAGTGCTCCCAGCCCCCAACATTTTTGTTTATAAAAAGGGTTGATGATAGTCTTTTAATCAAAATTGGTATATCATTTTTTACTCAAAAAATTTTTTTTTGATATATCATTTCTATTTTTTTTTTTTTTTAATATCTAACTCTCTTTCTCCACTAATAATAAGATTTATAATTTTAATTGTTATGCTGACTTTTTAACTGTATGATTTAGGAGTGGCCATCTTAGGGTTGAAAACTTTCGGAACCTCCTCAACTTTTTTTTTTTTTTTTTTAAATCTTCTTTTTAATTTATCGTTATAATTATTTTTTTTATGTGGCGCTGACGGGGTTCGCCGTTAGGATGGGTGGTGGGGCCGGGAGGCGCTCACGACGAGCTCGTGGCCATGATATCGTGAAAGGCAACAAGGTCACAAGGAGAGCCTCATGGTTATGTGTTTTCTTTGCGACGACGAGGTTGGCCATTTTGTGTCTCCGATGGGAGGTGGGGGTGGCGTTCATGACGAGCTCGTCATGATTTTGTGAGGTGAGGGTAAGTCTCAGTGCTATGGGTTTTCTTTGGCACGACCGTTCTATATCTCCGAGGGGCTGAGGCGGCGGCGGCGTTGTTCATGACAACGCTGGCCGTTGCGATGGGCGGAGGCGGCGGCGTTCACAACTATCTTGTCTTGATTTCGTGAAAGATCGGAGGGTGAGGTCTTTGTTGCGACGAAGAGGTTTTCAGTTTTTATTTCCGATGTGCGTCCGCGACGGTGGCCGTCATGACGACATCGTCCCGACGCATCGCCAGTCGCAGTCGCAAGGCCAGCCTTGTCGCCATGGGTCTTGTTCACCACGACGGCCGTGACGGCGCGTTCGTGATGAGATCATGATCCCACCACCATTCGCGGTCGCAAGACTCGCCTCGACTGTGGCGGCGCGTTCGTGATGAGATCATCATCGCACCACCATTCGCGGTCGCAAGACTCGCCTCGACTCGACTGTGGCGGCCCGTTCGCGATGAGATCATCATCCCACCACCATTCGCGGTCGCAAGACTCGCCTCGCCTCGACTGTGACGGCAAGACTCGCCTCGCCTCGCCTCGCCTCGCCTCGCTTCGACTGTGGCGGCGCGTTCGTGATGAGATCATGATCCCACCACCATTCGCGGTCGCAAGACTCGCCTCGCCTGGCCTCATAGGCCACGCCGGCATACACGAATACGTCGATACACGAAGTGGTAGAAACTCACATGGCTTTTGGATGGACGATATATGTACTTCAGGTTCTTCAAAATCAGAAAAACTGCTTAAAGCAAGCTCCGAGGAAAGGAAAAGAAAGGTGAAAAAGGGCACTATAGGAGGAAAAGGAGGAAAAGGAAAATTTACAGAAAGAGAAAGATCGAAAAAAGAAAATGTGTAAACGTTCTGGGAAAGGCTTTCGGTTTTTTTTTTTTTGGTTTGCCAGTGAGGTTGTTGAGCTTCACGAGACGGTTTATATAGGAGCACAGGAACGAGCAGAGAAACTTCCTCGTGTATTTCGAAGATTTTCTTCTAATCCATAATAATAATAATAATTTTTTCTTGGCACCTATTTTATGCCAAGTTTGTCATACAAGTTCCTCGAAACAGGAGATTTCATGTTTCTTATCCTTACAAACCCCCGCAATTGTGAATTGGCTAAAATGACCTAACCATAAATTGTATTTTGCAAAATGACTTTTCTATTTATTTTTATTTTTTATTTTCCAATAAAATCTAAATGCTGTTATTAATAAGTAATTATTTAATAACTGATAATTATAACTGTAATCCTAGAAACTTAAAATTTACACTTTCACAAAAAAAAAAAAAGAAAGAAACTTAGAATTTATCAGATTTAAAAATAAAAATAAAAAAAAAAAGGCGCCAAATACCCTTCCAGCAGAGAGAAAAACCTTGAGACATCATCTTCCCCCCTTTCCCCTCAGAAGTTCAAACCCACAAGACCCAAATTCTACGGCGACCACAGACGTCAGCGGTGACGATTCCGGACACCCAACCTCTCTCTTCTCCGTCTTCTTCTTCTTCTCACTCCATTCTCCCTTTATCGCGAAACCCACCGCAAAAGCAAAGCCATCGATGGAGGATATTGGAGACTTTAAGTTGATTGAGGCCATAGAATGAGTATCTAAGCAACATCGTAATCAATCATCCAATTTAGCTTTTAATCTGTGCATATGTCTATTTGGCTATATCAAGGTTTTTAATGAATAAATTTTATGCAATTTGATTTTAGGATGTGGACATGCCGAGCGAGGTAGTCGAGCAAGATGTAGAGCGTGAGATTCTTAAGATAACATAAAAATCGAAGTTGTTTTGTTTCGATTTTATGAGTTGCATCTTTACTCTTATGATTGAAATGGTAATTCTTACTGATGACACAAAATAAGAGTTCTTATGATTGAAACTCTAAAGATTAATCTCTAAGTATTAGAAGTCAAAAGTTCCCCCTATTTATATTGAAAGGCTAACTTAGGAAATGTATCCTTTTGTGACAAAGTTGACCGATTAGAATTGAAGATATTTTTCTTTATTTTTAGTCTAAGTAAGTATTCACTTTTTTTGTGTTTGATATTTTCCCAATTTTTTATCCATTGTATTTCTATATACTATTATATTTCACTCTCTAGTTTGGGTGCACGAAGTAAAGAGCTTCAAGTTTGAATCACAAGCTGCTGCAAGTTTGAAAATCTGTTTATGTTTAAACTTTATAAGTCATTTACATTTATTCACTAAATTTCCTTTCGTAGCATGTGGATGAGATGATGTATTTATTTAGGAAACAGATGGATAAGTTCCCAGACATCTTCCCATAAGACATCTGCATGCACAGTGATGACTTTGGACAAAGAGTGCGGGCAATTTATAAACATTATAAAAATGAAAACCCAGATGGTGAGCAATATCCGATTCCCTTTGAGCTAATACAATACACAACAGGAGTTAGGCCAACGAGAGGGAGAGACTGGTCGGGAGTAAAACGTTTTTTGGTGCCATGGAACTGGATATTACTGTCGATTAATGTTCAAGAATGGACCATATGGGTGGTTTATGATTCGAAACCTGGTTGTGCTTCAATTGAGACGGAGGTGAAGCCATTGCAGAATTACTTTCCCTATTTGCTTTGGCAAAGTAACAAGTTCCAAGAGTATAGTAATCAAGTTAAGAACCCGTTGCGGATCCTGTACTCCGACCCACTTACTGTCCCAAGACTCACGAAGTCGTAAGTTTGAACAAACATCTAGAATTTCAATAGAACTAATGTTTTTGTGTAATGCTTGTTTATGGAAAATTTGATTTGACAGGGGTGACTGTGGAGTTTACATGCTCAAAACACTCGAGATGCTCTTGGCCGGCATGTGCAACACTGCAGCACGAAAATTTCTCAATGACGATGCTATTGAAGATGTTCGACAGACATATGCAACACAAATTTACGTCAAGCAGTGCAGAGCCGTAGCAGCAATTTCGTTTATTTTGTTTTGGTAGAGATGCATTTAGATGTCGTAACTAAATTATATGTTTATTCTTGAACATCAATTAATTATTAATGACAATATTATGACGTTGTTTTGGTATGATTAAAAAAAAAAAAAAAAAAAAAAAAAGTCTTCGATAGAAAATGCAAACCAGCGAATGCCCAGCACGCCCAGCAAGATCAGGTGAATGCCATGCTAGGCGTTCTTGAGGAGCGCCATAGATGGTGCGCGAACGCCATGCCTGTCTTGTCGAACGCCTTCAAAGGCGCTCAAGCTATTCTTAGAAGCCTTTTATTTCCCCTTTTTTTTTATGTCCTTTTATTAAAAAAGAATTTTTCTAACTTAAGTAAATTGGATTGATTTTCTAACTTGACTTCAATAAAGAGCATTATTAGGGGCTCCCAGCCCCCAACATTTGTGTTTATAAAAAGGATTAATGATAGTCATTAGTCAAAATTGATATATATCATTTATATCTCTCTCTCTTTTTCCACTAATAATCAAAAGGATTAAGATGTATAATTTTAATCGTTAGACTAATTTTTTAATGGTATGATTTTGGAGTGGTTCTATTCAAAACTTACGGAACTTCCTCAACTTTTTATTTTCTATTTTTTTGAATAGTTTTTTTTTAAAAAGTTTTTTAATAAGTGGCCAAAGCTTTTAGAAATTAGTTAAAAATGCCATTTCTTTTAAAACGGTCTAATAATTGTCTTAAATGATCAATCCGTAATTAACCAAATGATAGTCAGATTAGTGATTGATCGCATAATAGTCAATCAGTAAATCACGGATTAACCATGATAGTCAATCACAGATTAACTACAACATAAATCATTAAATTTTATAGTCAATCACAATTGTCCATTAGTCAATCACTAAATTTTATAATCAATCACTGATTGATCAAATCTAAAACATGAAAAATGGTCATTTTGCTAAATAAAAGAAAATATGTTATCTATTAGATTAAGTGAATAAAAAAGATCAATCATCTTAATTTTCTTTTTTTTTTCTTTTATTTTATTTTATTTTTATTTATTTATTTATTTTTTGGGCTGCGAGGTTCGCCGCTAGGATGGGTGGTGGGGCTGGGCCGGGACGTGCTCACGACGAGCTCGTCGTCATGATTTCGTGAAAGGCAATAGGGCACAAGGTGAGCCTCGTGGTTATGTGTTTTCTTTGCGGCGAGGAGGTTGGCCATTTTGTATCTGCGATGGCGGAGGTGGGGGTGGTGTTCATGACGACTCGTCATGATTTCGTGAAAGGCGAGGTGAGCCTCATTTTTTTGGGTTTTCTTAGCTGGAGGCGAAGCTCGCCGGTCCAATGGGCGGATCCGGCGGCGTTCACGACGATCTTGTCATGAATTCGTGAAAGGCGAGAGTGAGCCTCAGTGTTATGGGTTTTCTTTGCGACGACATGGTTCGCGTTCTGTATCTCCAATGGGCTTAGACGGTGGCGGTGATAACGGCGGCGACGTTCATGACGAGCTCGTCATGATTTCGTGATGAGGTGAGGGTAAGCCTCAGTGCTATGGGTTTTCTTTGCGGCGGTGATCTCGCCGTTGCGATGGGCGGAGGCGGCGGCGTTCACGAATATCTTATCATGATTTAGTGAAAGATCGGAGTTTGAGGTCTTTTTTGCGACGAAGAAGTTCGCTATTTTTATCTCCGACGTGGGGAGGCGACGGTGGCCGTCAAAGACGAGCTCGTCCCGACGGCATCGCCAGTCGCAGTCGCAAGGCGAGCCTTATCGCCATGGGTCTTGTTCACCACGACGGCAGTGGTGGCGCGTCCGTGATGAGTTCATCCCACCACCATTCGCGATCGTAAGACGAGCCTCGCCTCGCCTCCTCTCGCCGGGGCTTCATAGTCTACGCCGGCATACATGAATTCGTCGATACAGGAAGTTGTAGAAACTTACATGGTTTTTGGATGGATGATATATATATATATATATATATATGTACTTCCGGGTTAAATTACTATAACAGATAACAGATCAGGTGCTTCAAAATCAGAAAAAACTGTGTAAAACAAACTCCGACTAGAGGAAAAGAAAGGTGAAAAGGGGCACTGTAGTTACTGATAAAGGAGGAAATTTTTAGAAAGAGAGAGAGTGAAAAAAGAAAATGTTGACATTTTGGCAAAAGGCTTTCGAGTTTTTTTTTTTTTTTTTTTTTTTTTTTTTGGGGTGCTAAAGAAAAGACTTTTCAGTTTGATGAGTCGGTCTGTTGGTGAAGCAGCTATATATGCTGGCGTACAGGAACCAGCATAGAAACTTCCTCGTATCTAATACGAAGTTTTTCTTCCTTAAAAAAATAATAATAAGAATTTATGGATAAATGGAATTTTTTAAGAAGTTTATGAATAAAGTTTTTATGCCATTAGAAAAATGACTTTTTTTAAAAAAAACTCAAGCAGCCGACCTAGTCAATTATACTAATTGATCATGTTTAATCAATGAATGGTCAATATTTATATATATTTTTTATTGTTTGACTATGATTTATCATGGATTAATTATAGTTAATTACTGATTAACGTAATTTTGTTAAAAAAATTTACTTATTTATTTATATAAATGTTAAAAACTGTCTATTTAACTATTTTTTTTATATCTTTTTCAATAAATAATTAGAAACAAATCAATATTAGAATGATAAAGGGTATCTCAACTAGATTATCACTCCTTAGTCACTCGTAAGGTATTCGTTTAAATAATAAGGAGAAAGAACAAAAAAAAAAAATTTAAATTTGTTCAAGAAACAAAAAAAAAAAATTATTCTACATAATATGTGAATCGATGCGTTTGGCACTGAAGTTCCAACTGAAATTTTTTCATATCAATTTTTTATTTTTTTCTAAAAAGTCAATAAAAATTATAATTAGTTTTTGAAAAGTTAATAAACTCCAACTTAAAATTTTCATCTCTAACTAAAAATTTCATCTTTAATTAGTGAACCAAACGGAGGTATCTGACTTTTAATTCCCATCCCAAATTTCAAAAGAAAAAAATAAAATAAATAAATAAAAGGTAAGTTGCGAAAAAGAGGGATAAGTGGTTATACTGTTCATCCCCTGTATGAATAAAAAATATTCTACAAAGAAATATATGAATTTACAGGAAACTGCGCTTCTCTAATTTAGTTGTAGGGGAAAAGAAGTTGAGCAAGAAAGTACCGGATTTTTTACATTTCTTTTCTTTTTTTTTTTTTTAATTTTTTAAGGGGGGGGAGAATCGTCAAAAATTTTGATCTTAGACATTTTTCGGCATTCCACTAAACCGCGTATTATATCTACGTTAGCCACGAAGGCTGGCATGAATTACGAAACACAAAAGAAGCTTCGTAATGAGTAGTCGGGTGGTCCAAAAATTATTACATTTGTTTGCAAATTTTAAAAAGTTTCTAAAACAACAAATAATTAAATAAATAAAATATTAAAATAAATGGTCTTTATTAATACTATTTTATGTTTAATTGCGTTTTATCAACTTTTTACATACTATATTATGCATCTGTAAAATTTTGTTCTTTCAGTTTCTGTTGTAAAATTGCCGTTCTTTTCTAGATGCTGTTGATTCCTTCGAACATTTTGGCACTTATATTGGCATATTTGCCTTGGATGTGAAATTTACAATTACATAATATACGCATGGACAAAAATAAAATAGACAAGTAAAATAAATATATAAAAAATAAAAAAATAATAAAAAGAGAAAAAAAAAACCATGTGGCAGTGATTGTCTGTCAAGTGACTAAGTTCCATGTGGCAGCCATTGAGGGGAAGACCAAAATGCCTAAACGCCGGTACCAAACGTTGTCGTTTAGAAGACTACTGAGTTTCTTCTAGCTTCGTGGACTTGATTGAGAGTTGACTTTGACTTACTGTTTCTGGTCTTCGTCGTTTTAGAAATTAAGACAATGACCGACCCACCCCGGTGTCTTCACTTTACCCTCAACTGCATTGTTTGCTTCTCGCATGTGTGTGTGTGTGTATATATATATATATGTATGTATTTACTCTCCTCTCCAAGGTATGCTTCCTGTCTGTCTCCTTTTGTTCTTCTTTAAAACTTTTTTTTCTTTATTTTTCCTACTCAGATTGAAGTTAAAATTCAATATCAAGACGAAATTTAATGGGAATTTGATTTTGCGGGTTGTTTTATGTGTGTATATATATGTACATATATGTGTGCGTTGTTTTTGTAGTTTGTTGTTGTTCTTGGATTGTGATATCTTTACAATTTTTGTCCTCGTATTAGTTAATTGTCGTGTATGCACAAGCGTGATTTTTTGCCTTCCAACTATGTCTTTTACTGTTGTTAGTGACCTTTATCTTTATTTGTTTTACAATGTATGTCGTTTTCTTCAGTGACTGTCGTTTTCCTGATTAATATGATTCCTTCTTTTTTTGCTGAAGAGATCAAAGTCTCTTTATATGGTCAATGGTTTTCTTAGATTTGTTGTCGTTTTCTTGAGCTGATGGGATCTTTCCATCATTGTAACTGATCGAGCTTAGAAGCCGTTTTCTGCTTAGGATTGGCTTTTAAAAACTGTATTAGGATATAGAATTTCATATTGGCTCATATATGTATGTATGTGTGTGAGTGTGTGTGTGTATATATATATATATATATATATGTCGATATGTGATATTTTATTTTCCCCGGAATCTGCTTTGCGGGTCGTAGTTTGTTGTATCATAATTTTAAAGTTTCTCAGACATATTTGCCGTACCCTTTTTTTAATCTGAAAATATTTGTTGTACTTTGTTAGTTATCATTTGTCCCGTTTAAGTTCCATGAGGAGAGACATATTTAACAAGATTTTCTGAGTTTCTATACTCTTTCTATATATAAAAATAGATCGATATAATATGTCATCTAACAAGTACTGTAGTTTCATGCTTTGCTTATTAGCCGCTTTTTGATTGTTATATGGATCGTAGACATTTTCATCTTCACCCTTTATAGAAAACTAGTTGAACCTACACTTTTCGTGTGTGAGAGATCATATGAGGAAAAAAAATTGAATTAGTTTATATAATTTACGTTTTTGTATCTTATGTTTTGTTTTTATTCATAAAGTATATCCTGCGTTTTAAATTTTTATATTTGTATATTATTAGATTATGTTTAATCTATATATTTTATACTCTATATCGGTCAATAATTTTGACATAAAATTATCCTAATTACCTTTAAAAAGAAAGAGATTATGTATTATTTATATTTTTATACCATGCATATTGTTTTTATTTAAAAAGTATATAATGTGTTTTAAAATTTTATATTTTTTTATTATTAGATTACATTTAGTGCATAAATTTATATATTTTCTCGATTAACGTTTAATTTTTATATTTAAAAGACTAAAAATATGTTTTTTATTTAAAAGCAAAATATAGGGTTAAAAATTAAAATACGTGGACCTCACTCTCCTTTCACTCTTTCCCATACGCAGCCCTCTCTCTCTCTATCTCTCTCTTGCTCCCACTTGTACCCTTCCCCATCTCTTTCTCCCTCTCTCAGAGTTTTTAATGCACAAAAAAGAAATGTGACATGTGGATGAAGTAGAGTGAGGATGAAAATTTAGACAACATTCGCTCTTTTAATATTGATAGGAAACTAGTTTAATTTTATCTTTCAAAAACAATTTTTTTTTGAACGTAATGCGTTTCTCCTTTTCCCTTTTCTTTTTAGGAATTATATTAGTTGTATATAAATTATTTACAAACAATTATACAACTCTATGTAAACCACCTTAACCAACTACCCTGTACATAATCTTTTTCTACACTAATGCCCCAGATTTCTGCATGACTTTTCTGAGTTGATGAACCCCAATATGAACTTTTCAGCACAATCTATCGCCAATGAGACCATCCCAATTATAAAGCAAATGCCCCACTGCCCCCAATTCAGCCTGGCGTCACCGGCGAAGTGATGCGCAGTCTCGATAAACACTTCTTGCAGTACCACAGTCACACACAAAGCCACCCAAAACCACTGGTTTTTGTGTATTTTCCTGAAATTATTCTTCAGTTTCAGCTCTCTGGAATTGAACTGCTTAAAAAGCTGGCACAACACATAGCTATTGAAGATGATAGTCTTCCTGATCTTCTTGTTGATCCCCGAAATTGCTTGTCCTTTGAACTGAAATGTCACCAAGATTGTAGCCTGATATATAGCTTGAGAGATTACGTTTGTCCACATGGCTTTTGTTATAACCGCTTTGTTTCGTTCGGGTGGTGTCTCCATCATTTTTTCTGATGGGGGCTCTGTCAAAAGAGCTAGTCCACCTATCAGTGGCACGACTAGGTGATAGACAATTTTCGCAAGTGCACGAGCCGGTTCAAGTAATAAAGTGATGAAAAGATATCGTTCCCAACGAGGACTATATACTACTAATTACTGAATTACTTTAATCCCAATTCTATTTGAATAATAAATTTAGGAGATGCAATAAATTAAAAGCAAATTAAAATAAACACAAAGCACGAAATTAACAAGGAGAAATTCAATATTTTAGGAGATCTAGGGTTTTCGATTTCACCGAATTAATCATGCTCAAAACATCAAATTTAATCAATTAATGTTTATTCTTATGTTGATGACAAACTTCCCTAATGTAATCACTAATCTTTCTCAAGCATTAGCAAACTACCATAACAAGCCAGTTTTCACCTCTCGGTCTCAAACTCAAAACCTATCATGATTTATTAAGAACAAGAAATTCATAGTATCACACAAGCCTCATAGATATCTCTATCCTATGACAATCTCATGGTATTTAATCAAAGTCTAATTCAACTATCACTTCTCAGTCTCAAATTGAATCACAAATCAATGAGAAAGGGCGCGCACACTTTCACAAGCATTAAGAATAGATTAAACACTCAACATAGATATGAATAAACATCAAAATTGAATTAAATCATAATAAATTTGAACAATCATAATCCGGCTACATCGTAGCCCTAGAAAAAGAAATTTAGTTCATAATGAAACTAAACAACATCCTAAATAATGTTCTAAACATGATGAGAAAAGGAAAAGAACTGATTTATGAATCGGAATTGCCGCGATCCGTCTCCGGAATTGCTATTCTTCTTCTCCAATTTTCCTATTGCTCTCTTCTCCTTTTTCTCCTCTCAATTTCTCCGAAAATTCCCCTCCTTGGGACCCTAAAAAGATTCTATTTATAGCCATGGATCGAAAGATTTGGAATTTGAATTTCAAATTCGGAGAATCAAAACAAATCTCGCAAGATCCCGCATTGGCGCCTAAGCCCTCTTTTTCTGCGCCTAGGCCCTAAACTGGGATTCACGATTTTCGCCTAGGCGCTACTGAAACAGCGCCTAGGCCTTGAACCCTCGGGTTTTTGTACTGAAAAACTCAATTCAAGCGCCTAGGCCCCATAAAATTGATGGGTAGGCGCCCAATACTCTTCAAAACACAATCTTCACACCAAAGCATGCCAAACGCTCCATTTTAGCTCCAATTGCGCCGAAAAACAACGAATCCCATCTTTTTACCTGAATCCTACAAAAGAGAATAAAACAAAGTGAAAGCCCTAGAAACAAATTGAAAACCAACTAAATGATAAGTTAAAAGTATCCAATTAATTAGTCTAAATCTAACTTATCACTAGGTTAATCCAAGCCGATTGAATGGTCGTTATGGGCATGTTTCCTGTAGTTGCTATTGTGATGGATGTTATCAAAATCCATGAAACAAGCATGGTCAGGTCGAGTTGGATGTACTTCTGAATGTTGCTATAAATGCATCTTCCATACCTCAAGAGGGAAGCTAGGAAACTGATGTTGGTATCCCAGATGACGATATCTGCACTTGCCCTTGCTGTGGTGTTGCTCCAACTTCCCAATGCCAGCCCAACGTCGGCTTCTTTAAGTGCTGGAACATCGTTTGTGCCGATACCAATAAATGCGACCGAGTCCCCATTCCTCTGCAAAGAGCTTATCAGAAGGCGCTTGTCAGAAGGAAGTGCATTGCCCATCACTAAGATGTGATTTGCCATTTCCCTTCTCTCTTCATCTGTGCAGCTACGAAAGTCTTCGCCTGTGATGGTCACCTTATGTCCATTCGGATTTGTACGAATGATGCCAAACTCTTGAGCTATTTTCTCCAGATTCTCCACATCATCTCCCGAGACCAGTATGATTCTAGCCCCAGCAATTCTACAAGCTTGAATGGTCTTTTTGATGTCTTCCATTTTTGACACCTTAAGACCAACTAATCCCAGCAAAGTTAGACCAGTTTCCTCAGATGTCGGCACATTTGTTTGCTTGTAAGCAAATGCAATGACTTTGTTCAAATGATTGGACTGTATCTGCTCAACAATTTGCTGAAAAACGTCCCTTTTCTGCTCATCCATCTCATTTAGCGTCCCGTCCTTGTTATAGTAAAAGGAACACTTGGGAATTACCTTTGTTGCGAGTCCTCTACAATGCAAGCAAATACTATCGACATCTTCATTAATATTCTTCCTCGTGATCACTAACTCTCTCCCTTCCTCTTCAATCATTTCCCTGATTTGGAGAAGAGTCATACACTGCCTCACAGTTTCCAACTTTATGCAGAACTTGCGTACGGCCCAGGAAAGAAGCGGCTCCTCTACTGCCGTGTGAAGTACATGTGGAAAGAGAAGTGATGTGCTGATTCCTTCGCAAAGTCCTGTGCCGATGTGTGAGTCTATCACTGAGCTTTCAGTTATTTCATCTTTGCCAATCCAAACCTTGTCAACTTCCAGTGGTTCCAGTGTTAGCCCTCCAGTTTTGTCTGTGACAATGATTGTGGCTGACCCTGCAGCAACACAAGCGGACAGTTTTTGCGCAAAGGCTATACCTTTTCTGTTCCAGAAGGTAACAGCGAGGGTAATGGAAAGCGGCAGTATTTCTACAACGCCTACCAGAAGCATAGTGAGAGAAGTGATCGGGGTACTAATCTTCCCACTTGGTTTCGTGACGATTCTCTTTACGAGATTCCTGAATTCATCAACTGCAATAGGTTTCCCCTTAATATCCGGGAGTCCAGAGTTCACTTGTTCCTTGGCAAGTTCAAAGCGCAAGAACAGAACTATAATGATGAAAATTGATAGTATGATCCCAACTATTTGCTTACAAGTGTTTAACTTGTCAAGTTGGGATCCAAATGGTATTTTCCTGTTGAAATGAGTAATCTTGCTCATTGTCTCAGCCCACACCGTGTTTGCGCCCACGGAGGTGACAAGCATTCGAGCCTCGCCATCCATCACTTCCGCCCCATAGAAGAGGAAGGGATTAGAGCCATTAATGACGGCCTTTGAGCCATCATCCAACTTCAAAAAATCACCAGAAACGAACAAACCATCGGCAGGAATCCGGTCTCCTCTCTTCAAGCATACAATGTCACCCAACAAGACATCTGAGATGAAAATCCTCTCTCTAGTTCCTCCTCTGACGACATCAACCCCCATGTCCGTCTCTTCCATAAGCTTCTGCTTCCCAGCTGGTAATTGCGAATTAGCATTGTTCAAAAGGTCACGAATCAAAGGGACAACCACAAGTATGCCGACAGCAATTAGTATAATCACCCCTTCAATCCAACCAGTCCTAATGCCTTCCTCCTTAATCCCAAACCCAATGGAGAGAACAGCAGAGAGCAAAAGGAGGAAGATCATGCAGTTGTTGGAAGAACATAGGAGGCGCCGAACGAGGCCTTTTTTAGGAGCCTCTAAGTTGGATCTTCTGCAAGGTATTACGCGGCAACAATGATGGTGGCCCTCGCTCGGAATACCATTCACCAAATCAGTTCCGAGTGCCTCTGCAAATCCAGAAACTCCTCCGAAGTCACGTAAGGAATCAAAATCCCTGTCCGTGACGATCCTGGTGATGTTTATGACTTGGAGATGCAAGTCACTGACGTTGTTGTCCTCGGCAGAATAGACGTTCAACGCATCATCAGATGAAGTGGTTCTTGTTATTTCTGATTCCTGAAAAATTAAGATCGTTTTTAGAATTAGTAGTGTTCTTCCACAGAAGCGGATAGTTAATACTTGAGGATGATAAGTTAGTGATCATTTCAAATGTCATGCTAACTTCTTGGTTAATTGTAATAAAAGAAACCGAAATGAAATATTCTACCCACTGATTCCTTCTTCACAGTTTTGTGTAAATTATTCTTGCCTCTCAATTGAAATGAATTTTAAGTTTTTTTCTCAATTCCTCATTTAGGCTTTATTGTTATTATAAATTTTTTTTATGAACAAAGGTTATTCTCGTTTTTTTTTTTTTTTTTTTTTTTTTTGCCCCCTTCCTCACAACAACAGGTTATTCAGATGTGGGTCTTATATGTAGAGTATTCATCCACTTATGAATTCGATCAATCTGCCCGATCCGTCGGGTTAGGCTGAATATTGGAAGGACTTTTGGATTGACAATAGATTCAGAAACAACACCACCCCCACAAAAACACCCCCCCCCCCCCCCCCCCCCCCCCACAACGGGATTAAGCATTTCTCCAATTCATGATAATATGAACTATATAAGTAAATGTATATGTTAATATTTTTATCCCAAGAGTTTAATTTTGAACTTTTATTGAAGTAATTAGTTTGCTGTGATGGATTAAAACGTTACATATGTAAAACATGAACTCAATTGGATTGTTGTATTAGAGTTCATTAAACTATTTTATATTATAATATATCTGTTTTAGAGAAAATTATGGAAACAACTCTTTGAAATCTACATGTTTTAGATTTTGTCATCCCTTCTTAACACTTATTTGGAATTTTGCCTTTTAATTATTATTTTCTTTTCCTTTAAAAAACTAAAATATCCATATTTTTTATTGACCCACGTTATCTCCTTCGCTATCTCTCTCTCTCTCTCTCTTCCCTCACTTTACGTTTCTGCTCTCTCTCTCTCTCCTCTCTCTTCTCCCAGCGACGTCGTCAAAAGCCACTGTGGAGCAGATTGCGACCAGCAGCTGCAACGGCGACGGCCTCGTGAAATCGCGACCCGCAGAGGCACCGACAGCTGCCTCGTGAGCAGATCGCAATCGTCGTGCTCTCTCTCCTCGAGATCAACAGCGGTACCGGCGATGGCCCAGCGAGCAGATTGCTCTTCGTTGTTCTTTCTTTCTCCTCTCTCTTTCTCTCTCCCCCGCGCTCTCTCTTTCTCTCCCCGCCACAATCTCTCTCCGTGCGATCTCCGCCGCCATCACGATCTCCTCGTGAACTCCGCCACCACCGTGATCTCCTCTCTCCTCGCGATCTCTGCAGCCGTCGCGATTTCCGCCGCCGCCACGATCTCTACTCTTCTCGCATCTAGGCCTCTCTCCGGATGAAGGATTTTTTTTTTTTTTTTTTTTTTTGGACATTATACTTTTTTTTTCCCTCAACTTTCAGCTTTGTTATAATATCCTGAAACTTCTTGTAACTTTTTTTTTTTTCTTTAAACTTTAAAAAATTTGTAAATTTTCCTCTTCAATTAAAATTTTGACGAAAAAAAAAAAACATAACTTTTGTTAAAAGCATCAGTCAGTCAGGGATACTAAATATAAAATTAAAAAAATAGCACACGTTAACAGCATTTTAAATACCTATTAATCTTATTAAGTTTTTGTTTGGTTTATATATTTAACTCTAATTATATATATTATATTTTTTTTTTGTTAGATTTTTATCTTTTTTTGAAAAGTCAACAAAATTATAACTAGTTTTTGAAAAGTGAATCAATTCCAACTTAAAATTTTCAACTTCAAAGAAATCTAGTGTGTATTTACAAAATTATCTGTAAGAGAGAATTGCAGGAAAAAAAATGACAATCAGTCCTTAATATTTACTATTTTAATTCAATTTTAAGTGTTTCTTGTTTAATATCAGTAACTCATGCTTCCAACGAGTATCATGTGTATTTTTTTAGTCAAAAATTTAATTGAATGAGAAAATTTGTAAACTTTTCTAAAATTCAAGGGAAAAGAATATTATAAATTAAAGTTTATAAGACATTTTATAACAAGGAATAAAGCCGAAAATGTAATTTTTCTTATTTTGATAGAATATGCTACGTATTTTGTATATTTTGATGGATTACTTGTTGTATTCTAATAGATAACTTATTGTATTCGGATGGATTATTAGTTTTGAAGGTTTTATTTGGCATATTAGTTTAATTCTAATTAAATTATATTTTATTAGTTGATTTTTATCTTTTTCTGAAAAATCAACAAAAATTATAATTAGTTTTAGAAAGTCAACAAACTCTAACTTAAAAATTTTAACTTAACTAACGATCCAAAAGGACGTGAAAATTTTTTTTTCTTTTTGTTATCTATGAAAATTGATGAAAAAGTAGTTTAATTTGAGATTTTAAAAAAATTATTAGATTAAAAAAAAGGGAAAAGTATATGAATGACACAAATTTATAGATTATTACGTCAACATGATACAAAAAATTAATATTAGATTAATATGATAAAAATTAAATTAAAGATAACTAAAATTTGTGTCATGTTGGTTAAAAATAGAGAATTTATGTTATGTTTAAAAAAAATTTAAAAAACCTAATTTTAGATATTTAAATAAATAGCAATAAATAATAAATTTACTATTATTTATTTCAATTATTTTTTTTTAAGGAGATTCCAAATCAAATATTTTTAAAATTTGTTGTTATTTTAATTATTTGCTATAAAATGCTATTTACTCCAGTCTCTTTTTATTTATTTATCTATTATTATACCTAATTGGTTTGCCAATTAACTCTTAACTGTGAAACTCAATCCTCGCATACCCCCATTAACTTGCCTTTTGTTAACCGGTCTAATCCAGTTCGTCCACAACCGAGGCTATTATATTCGCAAAAAATCACACTTTTTTCTTTCAAAGAATTCTGTTGTAAGTACATGAAAAAATTTCTTATTGTAAGAGAGTTATGAATCATGAGATCACATGGTCAGAATTACATCAAAATGGAAGAAAAAATTTGATAACAAAAATTGGCTATTATTATTATTATTATTATTATTATTTTGGTTGAAACAAAAAATTGGTAAAAAATTGACCGATGAGAATTGTGTATATATGAGTGAGGTATACTCTTTTACACACGCTAGACGGTGACGGTGTAAAACGGTCGAACCTGATCAATTATTATTATTGTTGTTGTAGTTGACAACAATGATTTTTTTTATGTCTTGCATAATTCTCAGCGTAGTTGACAAACAATTAATGTTTTTTTTTTCTTGGTAAACAACGTGAGATATTATTGGTCATAGTGTGAACAATCATCAAGATACGGAAAAGGTTCCAACCCAAAAAATAAATTAATAAATATAAAAAAAAAAGAGGAAAATTAGAGACGAATGTAAAAAACAACAAGTAGTTAATCATAATACCGTGGAGTAGGGCTGATGATCTGGTGCATGAGCGGGCTGTCGTTCATGGTTGGATGATCTGTTAGCGACAGAGACAAGGATAATAAGGCGGTGCTGTACCTTTAGCATCAAATTAAGACTACGCCAACGACCTCTTGCACTCTTCTTATTACTCTCAGTCGTCGTCGTTTTCTGAGACTCCACGTCCGTGTAATCCTCTCCAGGGTTTTCATTCTCCGACATAATGTTACTTGTGCTCGTTTTCCAAGCTATAATTTTCTGCAATTTCAAAGTCCCACAATCAAATCATTATGTATAAAAATATGTACATATATCTACAAACATGTAAGTATGTGAACAACTTTGTTGACATATACATATATATTTATATATATATATATGTATATATATGGGTCTGTGTGGTCATGGATGGATTCAGTACGTGAATAGATCAGAGAGTTTAGAAAAGAAGTGGTAGGTGCAAAAATATATGTACAATCTTAATATGCATATATGTAAAACGGAGTTTAATATGCTCAATTAATTTTTATTTCACCTTAGCGGGCCAAAGTTTTTATGTACGGGGAATCAAATGAAAAGGTGGTGGCGGCTGATCGAGCTCCAGATCTCTCCGAGACGAGAGTCACGATCAAGAATATTTGCTGTGTCGTCTGATATAGCATTAATAATATTGATCTCTGTGTGTGTATATGTACGTAGTGTTTTGGTTATTATAAAAGCAGAACAAGAGATGATATATATCTATAAACGAAATCATGGCGAGGGGTAAGTGACTGAAACTTCATTGAAGGTTCCTGGGTCCCCCAGTGCCACACCCGCGTGTTTATGTTTGACATATTGAAAATAAAAAATAAAAAAAATAAAAAGACGACCATGACTTAATTAAAAGGGATCTTGTTTTTAATTAGATAAAAACGTATAACCTCATCGGATGAAATCTGTTTGAGGTGATGATGAGAGTTGTTTATGTATATTTATTAGAAATACTTACATTTTTTTTTTTTTATGACAAAACTAGACAAAACTAATAATTAAGTCACGCAACTTCTCTATTAATTATTTTTTTGTAGATTTCGGTTTTATGTGCTTTTTACATGGAGTGAATTAAAAAAGAGAATTCAAAAAAATATATATTATGATCTGTGTTAATGCGATACATAGTACTGCCATGGTAGACTAGCTGTGAATGCTCCTTGCAGTTCATTCTCTCTCTCTCTCTCTCTCTCTCAACTGACTAGGGCATGTAAAATATATATAATGAACTAATCTTCTCATATCTTAATATGATCTTAATAAAAGTGTTAAAAACTACTTAATCTTTTCGTCATGTGTCACTCCCTCTTTTTTTTTTTTCCTTTTTTCCCCCTCAATTTTGCCTTTTTTTTTTTTTTAACTTGGCTTTCTTTCATTTCCCTTTTTCCAATCCTTCGTTTTTTTTTTTGCTAAATTTTTTTATCTTTTTTTTTTTATCCTATTCAAGAAATTCCCTATCTAAAAAATTATCTCAAATATATGATAGTTAATTTTTGTTTTATGACTCTCAGTTCTCAAATGCTTTTTTTTTTCATGGTATTTGTCTAAAAAAAAAAATTCAGGACTCCAGTTTTTGTCATGTGTCACTCCCACTTTTTTTTCCCCCTTTTTTTCTTTTTAAATTTGGCTTTCTTCATATTGTTTTAAAAAAATTTATTTTTACCCTTTTAAAATGATATTGTTCTTCATTTATGTCCGACGTGTTAATATCTTTTTTGTTTGCTTTCTTTCATTATTATTTAATTTTATTTTTCATTCTTCTTTTGGCCCTACTAAAATAATTTATATCAAAGTTATCCTTATTCAAACTTTTTTTTTTTTTTTTTGTGATATTCTCAACTATTATTTTTTCATAGCACAACATAGTTAATTTTTTATGCAATTTACTAACTTCTCTATAATTTGTGACTTCTTAAATATTTTTTAAAATTTGAGTCTCTAACATAAAATTAATCTTAAAATGTAATCATATATTTTCCTCCTTATTGTTCTCTCAACTGTTATTTTTTCATAATATCTCTTTAACTAATTTTATTATTTGACAAACTAATTAAATACATGCATGGCATGCAATGACGGATACAGAGTGGTGCCAATGGGGGCTATAGCCCCCACTGAAATTTTATGTTATTTTATTTTTAACCCAAAAGTTTTATTGTCTTTACAATTTATCTCCACTGAAATTTTAAAAAAAAAAAATTCTTATATAATCCTTACTAAACTTAATTTTATATAAAATAAAAAAAAGTTTATACTTTTACTACTATATCTCACAAAAATTAAAAATTCTTACATAAATCCTCTAAAATTAAAAATTCTCATATAGTCCATTTTAAAAATTTTTTATCTTGAAAAATAAAATTTAATATACATAGACATGTCTATAAGTAGAGGAAACCAGAGATAAGTCGAAGTTGCAAGTTAGGTCATAATGTGATCAGCAGGGAAAAACAGCAACCCAAACCTGAGGAACGAATTACGAGGAAGGTGCCAGTTTCTTCTTTCGACTTTGTTTTTTTGTTATTTTAAATATTTCATTTCCTTTTTTCAGCCCAAGTAAGAAGCTAGCTACCGACCATCTCAAGTGGACTCAGAGAGATACATAACTCATAATTATATATATAAAAATACATAAACTCCCTTTATACGTTGTCTCTGTAGTTGTTTAATCTTCTATATATCTGCGTGGAATTACCTGCCACTGAGTTATATGATATGAGCTGCCGTTGTCGTTTTGCTTTTGTTATATAGCTAGCGGCTAACTCGAGTTGTGGGAGTCAACCTTCTCTAGAGTTGGTACCTAGCTTTTGTTCCACATATTATTTTTGGCCCTGCCTTACGCGTTTTTTTTTCCTCCCTTTTTCCTTTGCCATTTTTTTTTTTTTAATTTAACGTGTCATTCTTTGTGATTATTGTCTTTTGGGTTCTTTTTCTCATTAGATTATAAAATTTATAATTAACACATCTCTTAATAACTTCAATTTTTGAAATAGATTGATAAACTAATATGATATCAGATAAGAGATTTTCAAGGAAGTTTTAAGTTCAAACCATGCGTGTCTTTAATAAATTTTGGATTTTTTACTTAAATATTTGTGTTGGACTTTTAAATTATTATTTGTCTACATATTTGTCCATACAAATGAGAGTATTAAAATATAAAATTATTATTGACTTACCTGCTTTGTTAATTTAATAAAAAAATTAAGATTAATAATATTTTGGCGCTCTTTAGATTATGGTCTAGAGTACATTTTTTAATATATCATGAATTGCAAGAACTGAATGAGTGGGATAAGAATCTATTGACTAGGAAAAAGGTTAACTTTTTTCTTTGGGCACAAAGGAACAAAAAGAAAAAAGGTTCGAATCTTAACATACTAAAAAAGCAATAACCATTATACAATAGTGACGGCCAAATTTCTACTTTGTTTGAATTATCCGGTATCTGTTCCTCTTCAAAAATTATAACTTGTCATGATTCTATGGAAATAAGTTTAATATTTGTCCAAACACGTTCATCAATGGCAATAACATGCCTCCCATCTTTCCTTTTCTGTTATTGTAGATTTCTACTCGACGTATGATATGATATATATGTTGAAAGTTGAATTTATCCTACGTTGCTATATATCATGAACAAAAATTACATAATTGTGCTAATTATACAAGGAGTATTATTATTTCAACATTTCAGACACACTAAATTTCACAGATGTAGTTCAAATAAAGAGAATGTTTAAATCATATATAAAATCATAATAACTCAAATTTAGAAACGTGGGCCAAATTTGTATTCTGATAGTATATGTTCGTGCAATTCTTTTACAGTAGCTTCACTTCTACAAGCTCGACCAAAAGCCTCGTGTAGTGCTTATACTTTCATAAATCTAATGAAAACTACAGCTAGCTATGAATTCAGAAAATTTCATTTTTTAATCTAATGAAAACTATAGCTAGCTAGGAATTAATAAAATTTCAATTCTAATAATATATGGTTTAAGCATCGATCAAGCTACTTTTTTTCTTTTTTTTTTTTTTTTTGCTAAGTGCATGTTTTGAAACATCAAGCTACTTGATAATATTGTATATATAATATATCCCCAGTAATATGGATACAATTTGCATATCAATTTTTAAATACCAATTCACATAATAGTGTCATATTTTCATAGATAGTTACATTAAATTAATGTGACAATTTTTTTAACACTTAAAAATGAAAAGAATAAAACCTCACATATTCTATAAGTTGATATTCAAAAATTAAATCATTGGTAATTTTCATAATATCCCATGATGATTTATAAGTCCACGTACGACTTCACATTAAATCTTGACTGTTAAAGTCACTCGTTTGCACAAGGCAATGCCAAGTTTAAACAAAAAATATTCAATACGATGAAGATTGGTAGGAAAGAATAGAAACTCTTAATTCTTAAAATAATAAAAAAAAAATCAAAAAATATAATTGACTAGCCATGTTTGATTGATGTACAACGTTATGGTTTGAGCTTGGTCCTCCAAAATTGTAGACGAAATATCAAGGAAACTTCGACACTACTTCGCGGAAGATTCCGCTTCTAATTAATTACTTGTTAACTCAAAACCAAAAGTCTCCCCTTAACCTTGCAACTATCTAATTCTATCTCTCTCTCTCTCTCTCTTTTTTTTTTCTTTTCTTTTTTGAGGGTATAATTCGAATTCTGTTCGTATGACTTATTCTATGCGTGTTTTATACTTCATTATATAGTAAATGGCATTAGCACCAAATCTTATTCTATGCATTTGAAAGTAGAAAGACATGGAGAGATAAGAAAATTACATTTGGTTTTTAAATTTTTTAATCACTGTAGAATATATATGTATATATAAGAATTAGAGATGACAACAGGGTAGGACGAAGTCGGGGGAATACTTTCTCGTTCCCATCTCCTATCCCCCAAATCCATCCCCATCTCTATCCCCAAAAAACCAGCCTCATCTCCGTCCTCGTCCCCACATAAATAAAAGTAGAGTTGGGATCAGGGATTCGAGCTATCCTTATACCCGCCCCACTCTTCATTTATTATAACTACATATTTGGGTTAAAAAAAAAAAAAAAGATTAGTTGAGCCTAAGGTGATGGGCTCAAAACGACAACTTCTTAGGCTAATACAAATGACAACAAAATAAATACACCATAAATGAAACTAATCAGAAGCAGCTAAACATGTTGCTGCATTTCGTGGAAATCAGGAAATAATCGACAACATAATGAAAACGACACATTCAAGTGCCAGAAGAGGCTCCTGCATCAAATGATAAATCTATTAGGTTAGTAAAAAATTTACTAAGTAAACAACAAATTTATTAGATAAATAACATAATTACAAGAAGAAAATAATTATTTACTTGATAAATTTATTAGTTATTATCATTTACTCTAATTATTTTATAACATGTTATTTACTTAAATTATTTATGTAAAACACTATTTACTTCTTTCTATGAAAGAGTAAATAAATTATTTACTTAGCAAACTATTTTTCTAGATAAATAATCTACCAGTAAATAATTAATTTATTTTAAATATTTTAAAACTTGCTGTTACTTTTTTAAGTTTCAAGAACATGCTATATTTCACCCTTTTGTAAAAGGATCACCAATGTTTCTGAATGGGCTAGTCATGTTAAAACTACCTACACGATTAGAAAATGCATGTTGATTCTTTTTCTTCTTCTTCTTCTTCTTTTGAGATTGAATACCCGTGGAGAAAATCCTTCTTGGCGACTAGAATCAATTTTCAGGTTATAATCACAAACCAGAAGCTAAAGCAATGGCGACAATAAAGTTTAAAGGAAAGAATACTAAAATTTCGTTTAAAAAAGGTGAGAACTCGCGAAAACAACAACAGTTAGACAAATAACTACTTTTAAAACGACGAAAAATGAAGAAACGAAATTTACCCAGACAGACAAAAATAATCAGAATAAATCAATAAACGACATCTAATGAACAAATAGACCAAAAGTAAAAACCATATAATTTCATAAATGTCCCTTTTATTATGAACCTTATGTCAACATGCCACGAATTTTTTATTTTTTCATTTCATCCCCCAGCATGGCGCATATGAATCTGGAGAAAAAGAGGGGTACTTATTAAAAAAAAAAAACTTTTGCGACATATGTTGAATAAACGAGAGTAACCTCGATGAACAACAGTGATAAAATAAAGATGTCAATTCTTAGAACGACATTAAGTGAACAAACGACATACACAGCATTATTTATATATATATATATATATATATATATATATATATAAGGCAATAATAGGGCAATCAACTACTTTTAAAACGGAGAAAGGACACTTACCAGACAGACGACAAAATAATAAACGAAATTCAGTGAATAAAAGACAACAATCTAATTATTGCTAACTTTGATCATTTACATTAAAAAAAAAAAAAAAAGTCAATTTTTTTTTTTAAATTTTTTGAAGAATGGCCTCCTAAATGACTAAAATGTTTTGCTAATTAAAAGGAAAAAAAGTTCATCAAAAATATTACTCGTCAAATATATATATATATATATATATTTTGGCTACTAAACGTCGTCGTAGAGACAAAACACAAAGTCACAAACCAACTGTGAGACATGTGATGCAATAACCAGCAATGTTATAAACGCACGGGGTTAAATAACACCAATCATTTTTCCACTTCTTCAGTTGACTAGAGAGGGTCAACCTTCAGCTCATCCTCTCTCCACCACTTACTCTCTTCTTCATCTTCACAACAATGGCTGCCTCATCAAGTTTTTTTCATTTCCCATACTTCAGGTGAGATAAATTCAGATGCAAGTAATTATAAGTGCAACTGTTAATAGTTTACTAAATCTCCTTAAATTGTATCTTTACTTTCTTGTTCAATTATAGTTTTTCTGACCGAGATTTCACAATTTATCATCTCAATTATTTCTTGACTCTGATATTAGGTTTTGCTTACTATCTCTTAGTTGGCATTGGATTTTTTTATTTTTTTTTATATTTTTTAATTTTTAGAAGGATTGTAGTACAGTATAGATACAGTAATTTGACACTTTCTGAAGAATAAAATTCAATAATAAATTATAATGCAACTGATATATAATTTACAGAAGTCCTTAGTGGAATCTTTATACTATGAATTGACCAAAGGCGAGGGAATTCAAACTACCTGTACTTAAATATACATGACTATATTTCTTTAAGAGTAAAATTAGCACAGCTTAAGAACTAAGAAGGCAGTGATGCAGAATCTGAAGTAGTCGTCAAAGGAAGCTCTAGGTTGGAAATGGAAACGGAGGGAGAAGCGTGTGTCGTCATGGTAGTGTATCCAGCATGAGAGCGGAATCTTCGGTTCTTGATCAAATTTGAAGCACACTTTGCAGCTAAATCCACAGGACAAGAGCCCATTCCTATTAAAATACATACACACCACTGCACCATATTCAACCTCGCATCGCCTACCAGAATATGCGCCACCTCGGTGAAACACTCCTGCAGTGCCACTATGATCACAACAGCCACCCAAAACCATGGATTTTGAAGAATCCCTTTAAGCACATTCTTCTTCTCTAGCTCTCTTGAGTTCACTAGGTTAAACACTTGGCACAGAACAAAGCTGGTGAAGATCATGGATTTACTGACCTTTTTGGTGATGCCCTTCATGATAGCCTGCCCTTTGTAGTGAAAGGTGACCAAAATGGTGGTCTGGTATATAGCCTGAATGACTATATTTCTCCACATGGGCTTTGAAATTAGAGGCTCAGTCTGTCTGAATGGTGGCTTACGCATCAGCACTTCGTTCGGTGGCTCCAACAATAGAGCAGACCCGGCTAGGACTGTCACAACAAGATTTGCCCAAATCAGATGAAAGCCTGTTATTGGTGTATCTCCCAAGAAAACTGTGCAAATGGATGTGATCAGTGTGCCTGCTATGTTTGTGACGAGCTCGAGTTGGATATACTTTTGAATGTTGTGGTAAGTACATCTTCCACAGATTACAATGGTGGGCAACGAACTCAAGCTTCCGTCATAAACAATAATGTTGGAGCTCTCTCTAGCCATTTCGCTGCGCCAAGCCCCCATTGCCACCCCAAGATCGGCTTCTTTCAGCACGGGGGAATCGTTTGTTCTGGTTCCAAGTGCCACCACCACATTGCCTTTCTCTTTCAAGCATTGCACCAGAAGTAGTCTGTGAGAAGGAAGAGAGTTCCCCATCACGTAGATTTTGTCTACTTTATGCATCCTCTCTTCTTTGTCATACTTTTCAAAGTCTTCACCTTTGATCACCAATCCATTTGTGGGAAGAATTTCACAGGCTCTTGCTATCTCCTCCAGCTCCGACGCATCATCTTCTGAGACCAATCTGATTTTTACTCCGGCATCTTTTAAATCTTCAAGTGCTTTTTCTGTCTCAGTACAACATGTGTGCTTCTTAAGGCCTAACACTCCTATCAGGATCAAATTATTTTCTTCCAGAATAGGATTATTGTCAATTTTCTCGCAAGCAAAAGTTACGGTTTTGAGACCTTGAAGTTGCATCTGTTTGATATTTCTTTCAAGCTCTTTCTTTTCTTCATTCAAAATCATTATGTCCCCATTTCTGTGATAGTAGCGTGAACACTTTCCCAATATTGTTGTTGCAGGTCCTTTCCAATGAGAACAAAAGACCACTCTTCCATCTTCTTCCTTCTTCATCAACACCCCGCTTCCTTCGTCCTTCGAGCTCAATCCTTCCGTCTTCACAATTCTCCAACTTTGCCTCAAAACGTCAACCTTCATCTCCAATCGTGAGGTAGCCCAAGGAAGGAGCGTATCTTCAGTTACCTTACAAGGACTCGACGGCAAAACAATTGGGGCACTTATACCACGGCACAAAGCTTCCCGAACGGGTTCGGCCATCACGTCAATGAAGCTCGTTTCGATGACTTGATGATCGCCAATGAAGCACATGGCAACGTCCACGGGGTTCAACGGAGTCTTGTCCGTGCAAATGGTTGTGGCAGAGCCCATCTTGACACAATCCAACAGTCCCGGAGCAGAGGCCTTGCCGGCCAACATCTTCTTTCTCCAGTAAATAGCAGCTAACATGATCACAAAAGGTATTCCTTCAAGAACTCCGACCAGAACTACAGCAACCGGAGCCTTTATGGTGCTGGCACTTTCACTCGGATTCACGACAATACTCCTTATCATTTCCATGATTTCCTCGGTCGCAGTTGGTTTGCTCTTGAGTTCCGGGAGGCTAGGGTTGGCCACGTGACTTGATCTGCCGAGCATTAGGCCGAGGAACAGCACTACAACAATCAGAATGCAGATTGAGAGCCCTGCTATCTGGATGATCTTCCTCAACTTGTCAAGTTGAGCTGGTAATGTTATCCTCTTAGGAGTACAAGCGGCGACTTTACTCATCGCCTCGCCAAATTCAGTGTCGGTTCCAAGAGAAGTAACCAGCATACGCCCTTTTCCATGACTCACCTTCGAGCCATAGTAAAGAAAGGGAGAATCTTCATCAATGGAAGACTCCAAATCATCATTCACCACAAGGTATTCACCATCAATAAACAAGCCATCGGCAGGGACTAAAGATCCTTCGTTCAAGATCACGACGTCGCCTGACACAATTTCAGAAACGGACACTTTTTGTGGGCATTTTCCTCTGAGCACAACAACCTCCTTTTGCTCCTTCCGTTCGCTGGCTACTTTCTTCCTTTGTAAATGTTGAAGCCAGAGGTCACGTATTGTGAGACCAGCCACAAGTATGATAATGACAATGACTATGATCGCCCCTTGATACCAACCGGTCTTCGGTCCTTCCTTCTTGATTCCAAATCCGGTGTATAGCGCCGCAGCCAAGAAGAGAAGAAGAATGGTGCAGTCGTTGCAGTGCTGTCCAAGAAATCCAAAGAAGCCCGGGGCAAGGACTTCCGTTGCCAGCGGGGGAGTTCCAACAACTCTTCGAGAATTTAGATCATCCTCGTCGCCGGTGATTCCACTCTCTAAATCGGCGTTGAGAGCTTCCGCGATTCCTTCAATTCCTCCAAACTGATTGCGTAAGGAGTCGAGATTTTTGGTCCTTACCATCTTGGCAATGTCGATGTGTTTTGCACGATCACCAGTGTTAGCAGTCCCACTTTGGTTCTCCTCAATTATGTCCAAATGGACATCATCTTGTGAAACTTGAGGTAACGCGGCTGAAAGTTCTGAGCTTGCTATCGCCTCCGATTCCTTCAAGAAATCAATGAAGAATATCAAATGTTGATTGGATATCTTCTAATATGGTCAATAACTCCAGCCTGCAATTACTTGTGGTACACATGTATACATATATATACACAAACATATACAAACATGTACATATAAGTATACATTATAGATTCATTGCATGTAATACAGACACAAATATATAGGGCGTGCATGGGGAAGAAACATAGAGAAAATGAAAAAACATATATATATATAAATATCATGATATATTATAACTTACCAAAAAAGCAACACTAGTAGTACTGGGTAAGGGACTATAAGTCAGATCTAATGAGGAGATCGTCAGTTCTTGGTTTTCCTTGGCTTTGACTAGTCGGATTCGGATTGAGAAGAGAATCCGATGCACTTTGAGGATCATATAAATCCGAAGCCAAAATTTGCTCCCTGTATAATTTTTACCTTTAGTACTTGTTATGAGAGACTCTAGGTCTAGAACATGCAACCCAGAGTCCGCTTCCGACATGTGTGCCATTTGATTTTGCCCCGTTTTTTTTTTTTTTTCCCTAATCCAAACTTTGCCTAGAAAATATATATATATATATATATATATAGACACACTCACACACACATACTGTAGCAAAAAAGAAAAAACAACTTACTGCAGAACACAGATAGAGACAATTATGAAGGAAGTTGAAAAATATACAAGTTTTTCTTGATATCATATAGTACTTAATAACTTATATAATAACCTATATAATAACCATTTTTGGGGATAAAATATGAGAGAAGGAGAAAAAAAAATCGAGTTTCAGAGCATTGAGATGTACACAAACTGGTGGCGTAAGTGCACCTTATATAGGCCAAGCGAGAAGGGGGGGGGGGGGGGGGGGGGGGCAATTTAGTACTTATATCTAATATAATAAAACCGCGTGGAGTTCTCAGTTCATATATACGAGGGATATTTTTTCTCTCTCTTTTCTGGGTTATATTTCTATATATATATATATATATATATTGTTATTCTTGCTTACGTGTCCTAAAGGTAGATATAAGAGACAAGCGTCGTACGCGGTTATAGCAATTTATTCTGGAGAAACGACTTGTTTTTCTTGTAATTTTATTTATTTTGGAGAGAGAAAGTATATACACGTTAAAAGGGTAAAATGTTTGGCAAAAATTAGAAGGGTAAAATGGGAAAAATAATTTATTTTAAAAGGTAAAGTCAACCTATGTTATAATTTACGAGCATACCTCTTGTGTCTTACACCATCTGAGATGATCTTCTAAATGATTTATCATTCAATAAGAAATGGGACTCATTTTACTAAATAAGAAAACAAAACAACTTTGTGGTAAAGGGTACGAGAGATACCCCTTAATTCTATTCATAATTTACTATAATTTTAAAAACATACAATAAATTCTAAAAATATCTATTAAATATGCTATGTGGTACATTTTCCCTATATATATTTATATTGTTATTCTTGCCTACATGTCATATAAGTGAGAAACGTGGCACGCGGTTATAGCAATTTATTGTGGAGAAACGACTTTTTTTTTTTTTTTTTGGAGAGAAACATTGGCCCTTTAATTGCAAAGTAAAACGATGCCAAGGCCAAGATTGATAACGCGGTTAGTTTATCAGACACGCCTCATCATATGCTACTTTTAATATGTGTGTGTATATATATGTTTGTGTAGAAAAATTATCAATGTTATATTGAAACCATTTAACACGCAAAAGTATTTGATCTTATCCCTTCATCATTTATAAATATATATATATATATGTGTGTGTGTGTGTGAATATATACACTCTTTGATAAATCTTATTATTGGCCGAATGAAAGCGTTCTTCTTTCAAGTCGCGGATCGGAATACCCGTCTATCCGATTAATTACTTTTCACATATTAAAAAACAAAACAAAATAAATAAATAAATAAATAAAAACATACCTAGTTTTCAATTTTCACATATTTAATATGTTAAAATATAATACTTACAAAGACGTATTCATGAGTGAAACGATCCGGGAAAAATAGTTCCTTTATTTGAAAAGGTTTATTTCACTTACTCTCGACATTTATTTATTTATTTATTTATTTTTTTGTTTTGGCTAACGTCGGCCGCCCATTGGCCATTCTGGTTTTTTCCATTTTATATATAACACCTTTGATTTTTTATTATTATTTTTAAGCATACACCACTCCTTTAGTCACTTCTCTAGCCCGATTTGAAACGGCATACACGCACACGAAGAGTTTTCAATATGTTTATACATTAAGGGCCGTTTGAGGCGTTGTTTACATATGTCAAAATATTATCTGAATTTCAAAATCTTAATTTTACATCAAACTTTATATATCTTCTATTTTCAACAAATTCAAACTAGAAAAGTCCATAATTTACTCATTTCAAATCGGAATAAAATGATCTTTATGTCAAAATGTTATAATGATGAGACGAACAAAATAAGATCTATTTTGTATAATTTTTTCTAAACACATTTTAAATTTTTACACTATTTTCTATATCATAAAACTTTTTCAAAAGTTTTATCTCCAAATATATATTTCCAACCCAACCTTCAAAATATCATCTCCAGATATATTCCAAAAAAGCTTTAAATATGTATATATACATATATGGAAAAATATATATTTCGCAGATAATTTGCTTCTCAAATAATGAAAACCAATCTTTTTATTTTCGCCTACACTAAAGAGTTTCCGCCACTTGTCACGTCTAGGTGTTTCTTGGATTTGTTATATTTATTGCGTAACGAATATATAGGGTAGGGTGGGGATCGTCGACTTCAAATGTATCGTTTGTGACCAAATAATCAGTTAAAACGTATTGGAAGTTAGGAATTCTATCTATATGGAGATGGATTGACTTGCAAAAAATATAAAGAGCTGGATTTTTCACATATCAAAGTAGAAGATATATAAGAATTTTGAGGGACGTATCTCCGTTAGTAATTAAATATTTTTATGCTAATATGTGTTTTTTTTTTTCTAATAGTTTCTTGATGATAGTTATATAAATATCCTGATTTAACTTACAATAATTTGAGTTGAATTTACGTATTTATAACATTTGCATCTCAAAGTATAAAGAAGATATAAATATGAATAAAATATACCAACTTTAAACAAAAATAAACAAATTTTGTCATAGTTAATATAAGGTTATGTGTGTACATATATATATATATGCATGTTACAAGTATACAATGAGCAAGAGTACATATATGTGTTTTTTGTAATAAAAATACGAAAGAAAATCATGCAGTCATCAATTGATCTATAATCCCTCATTAAACAAAAAAGGTTATTAGACCCTTAGTATAACATACCAAAGTAAAAAATAAAATAATTAAAAAAAATGAAAACAAGAAAGATAGCACAAATTGATGTGCGAGGTGTGAAAGGATAAAGAAGTCATGTGGATTAAAACCAAATCATTAGATTTAAACTAAGCTAAAAAGAGTAAATATGAACCATTTGGATATTGAGGTACAAAAAATGTGATAAGCTATATATTTCTACTTCTAAACTACATTACAGATTATAGAATTATAGATACATAAACATTATACTATCTTTTCAAAGGCATCATTTTAGAGAATTAAAGTATACCTCTCCGAGCAAAGAAAGTTTAATGCAAGTAATCAAGTCCACACAATGTGATCCATTAGATAAGTTAAATAACAAATGAGATCTTTTTTTCCATCTTATTTCTAAAAGGAGATAAACATTTACATCAAAACAAACACCACTTTTATTCTATATCTAAAATGAGATACGACAAACACGCGAAACAAACGGATAATTAAATTAATTTATGCAACAAGTGGAAAATGAGCAGAAGATGAGAAAAGGCTTCGAGAGCCAGAGAAAGTAGTGAGTGAAGGGATCAATTAAGGCCTCAAAGCCCTGGCCGCATTGGGCCCAAGATTGTGAAACCGAAGGCCCAACCCAAAACAGAAATAGAGAGAGGGACTTTCCGAGTTGGACTTGTTTGACAATGCCACAAAGCCGAAGCGAAATTTGAGAAGAAAGGCTTGGAGTGAGGGAGTGAGAGCCAGGTTCAGAACAACATCCCCCTGCATTGCAAAAATGAACACAGACATCACAGCGTCGGCGAAGCCAGAGTACCCGGTGGTAGATCGGAACCCTCCCTTCACCAAAGTCGTCGGAAACTTCAGCACTCTCGACTACTTCCGCTTCGTCACCATCACCGGCGTCTCCGTCACCGTCGGCTACCTCTCCGGTTCGTCTCTTCTTTTCCGCTCTTTCTTCTCAACCTTGTTTTGTTTTTGTCCAATCGATTCGATAACGAAGAAAGACTCGGAAAAGGATTAACAAAATCGAATCTTTTTTCATTTTTTTCCGTTCTCTGTTTTAGGAATTAAGCCCGGGATTAAGGGACCGTCGATGGTAACCGGAGGTCTGATCGGGCTTATGGGCGGCTTCATGTACGCGTATCAGAACTCCGCCGGACGGCTCATGGGATTCTTCCCCAACGAAGACGAGGTAGCTCGTTACAAGAAATGAGGATCAATTTGGGATTCATTGATTTCACATGCTTAGGGTTTCTTTTTGTTTCGATTCCTTTTGTGGAGATAATCTGTTAATAACCAGACTGTTGTTCTCGAATCAAGCGTTTGACTTTTTTTCACTGAACAACGGAGTGTACTTTGTATACTTGTTCTAAAGCTGAATTCTGGTCTGTGGTTTCGAAGTCAATGCCGAACTATTTTGTGATCTCGATTCTATTTTCTCCCAATTAATTAGAGAATAATATCTGTTGGTTTAAATTTACTCTTGAATTTGGGTTAAATGTAGGTAAGTAATTGAAGATTCTGTAGTGAATTTTGTGCTCGTTACCTCAGTTTTTATCAGTTGATTTCGGAAGCGAATATGATCTCTGTTTGCCTTTTGATTTGGCCCTTGTTTTGTTTTCTATATTAGGTTATTGGGCTTCGTAGACAACTTTAATCATTTCCTCATTGCTTGCATTGTGGTTGTTTTTTTTCCTCTCTACCTCTTCAGTCAACTAGAAATGAACCCGAAACTCCCCGAATTTATGTACTACAGATCGTAGACATCCTTAAAATAGTACTTTATTCCTCTTTCCAGTTGGCTTTTTACTCGATCCACTACCATGAGAGCTAAGAGTTCGTGGAGGATTGCATTTTCTGATTGAGTTCGTGGAGGATTGCGTTTTCTGATTTCCATAGATGTCTCATACTGCAAATGGATGGAGATCAGCAACACTTAACCAAAGTTAATGATGGAACTAGATTAGCTTATATAATAGTTATGAAACTAATGAACATGTGTTTATTCGTTCTTGGATGGTGAGGAAGGACTTAGTTTACATCAATTGAGGGTAAAATAGAAAGTAGGCAGAGCATAGCTTTCTAAATTTCTAATGTGGCACACAAGACGATGGCATTTTACAAGAAGGAATTTGGATGTAGCAATAGTATGCTAGGCAGCTGTTGCAGTTTAATGAATATCTGTTTTCTGGTAGATTTATGCACTGCAAGAGGTTGAATAAGAAATAGCCTCCGCCTTTTCGGGTCATAATGTGCGAAATTAATCAAGATAGTATAGGCAAAGACCAGAAATGCATACACAAAAGTCTACGAAGAACTAGTGTCAGTTATGCAGAAGCCAAAATTTTGGAGCTGATTGTACAGGATATTCGTGGTGAAGAGTAGATTATGATCATGCAACTTTATGAGCTAGCCATGGGATAAAGGTGAGTGAGATGGTTCAATAAAACTAGCTGAAGAATTATAATTGCAGTTTGCAGTTAACGTTGTAGCTTGCTTTGTATGAAACTATGCTCGAGTAACCAACTTGCAAAATGGTTCGGTTGATGAAGAATTTTATCTTATGATTGATTTGATTGGTTTCCCTGTAATCACATTTCATCTATAGTCCATTTACTGAGTTTGCGTTCGAATTCTCAGATGCTCCGCCTGATGTTGTTCAACTTTCCGTTTCCATTTCATAAATTCATCAAGCTAAAGTTTAATGTTTCGGTGTTACTGCTGGAATGCTCTTGGTTCTTGCCTTGAAAATATTTTTCCTCCTATGTCAACAACATTGGTCTCATTTTTACCCTTTGTGTTGAGGAATAAAGATACAGTGTCTAGGGTCGGTGTTCTTTTTGTTATAATCGCGTATCATTATAAAACAATACGTAGCTTTTTTCTTTTTTTAATTTTTTTTAATTTTTTAAGTGTGTGTATTGATAAAGCCTGAGGAGAAAATAGTAATCACCAATTTGGATTTCTTTTCTTTTCTTTTAGCACTCGCTATACCATGGCAGAATTTTTCACAAACTTATTGCGCAATTTTGTGCTTATCTTCTATGTATGTTAATTATTTCTCAAGGCTTCAAGATTCCAGAACTGAAACACTAGCATTCTGAGGCAGTCTGAAGGTCATGTTACAGTATCATATTATATCAATGAAAACGTCATATTATAATCACGTGACATAATATTATTCAAAGTACACAAAACATTAGTTAAATACGTGACATAGTCACGTGACATAATAATATTATTCGAAGTACACAAAACAAGACATTAATAAGAAGACATAAGGTACTTTAGGATCTATTTAAAAAAAAACAAAAAAACAAAAAAAAAAGGTCCTTTAGGATCTGTCTGCAAAATTATTTGCGGGCCAGGCCTCAGTTTTTGGGCTGGTACAAAATTGTCTCTTTTGGGCTTTTGAAATGGGCCTTTACGTTTTCCATTCCTTGGTTGCATTAGGATTTTTTTTTTTTTTTTTTTTTGCAATGAGTATTTGAACTTTATATATGATAGAGTTAGGAGTGATATTATCGTTAGGATATAGTCACTCTAACAAGAAAACTTATGATTACAATTTACACAGTAAACTTTAATCCCAGGTCAAATCCTCTCAACTTCCAAAATAGTATAAAAGCTCAAAAACAGAAACCAGTAAGCATATAAAATCAAAGGAACTTAACTTTAGAGTGCTCAAAAATCACAAACTAGTAAGCTTTTTTTTTTTTTTTTTTTGAGTACTGTACCAAAAAAACTTCTCCAAGTACTTAAAAGGAAAGATAAGGGTGGTTGTCATGCATAGCCGAGAGCTTGGTTGGGTGGTATGCCTACTTGTCCGAATACTAAAAGTCGTGGATTAGAGTACATAGGCAAAACAATTTCAAAAGAGATGTGGGGATGTCATATTTCAAGGGATTATCTGATGACGCCATCCTTTGTCTCTATCTCTATCAACTTTTTAATGTTAGTAAAAAAACGAGTAATTGTCTTGTTGTATTATTTATTAGATTGAAAGACATTTATAAAATGATAAAGATCGGTGGTAAAAAAAGAACGATAAATAATTAATTCTTAAAGAGGAAAAAAATTAAAAATAAACAAATAAACAAAAGTGGGGAATAATGAACACTAGGAATGTCCAAATCCATGGTGGAGATAGAGAGATTTTGGGAAATCGTATAGATGCAGAGTAGAGTAAGCTATGTACTATCTTTTTTCTTTTCTTTTTTTTTTTTTTTAACTTTATGATGGTGGAAAGAAACATGTGACCTCATCCCACCAGGTTGTGCTTGAAGCCACCTTTTTCGCCTTTAGTCTTTAGCATAAAGGAAAGGATTACTCCACACACGTCCATCTAATTTAAATCCCAATAAAAACACCAATGTGTCCTGCAACTTCCAAGCAATGATGGTCAGTTTCATTTTCTTATTTCATCTGGGACCCATTTTCTCTTTGGGATGTTAACTTTATTTTACACGAATAAGAAGATGAGAAAAAAAAGGAAACTAAAATTATGAAAATAACTTTTTTAAGCATCTATGTTTTTGTTTTTAGTCCTCTGTTCATATTTATTTAGATTTTTATCCTTCCATATTTGTTTAATTAGAAGTAACGAAATTTAAATTATTGTAATTGAGATATTAATAATTCGGACATATATATATATATATTTTTTATAAAGAGTCATCCGTCCCACTAATCACATAAATCTAGATGATAGATGACGCATCGCTTTGGGCTTTCTGTAATTGGAGATTTTATTTTTTTAATTTAATTTTGGGGTTTCTTTACTGGTCAAGAAAGGTGAAATGGTCTCACCAAGATCACGTAATGGATGACTTTTGCAGGTCCCACTAAGCTGACTCCAGATTTGTTTTTTTAAAAAGCCATTTGCAGTTGATCTATGCTGACTTGGACGACTTTGAAGTGAATTGATCCCGAAAAATATAGGATAGGAAATGTATATTTATTTCATGTTTTAATCGTTGGTTTTTTTATAAATATTCACATCAAAAATTTAAAACACGATTAATAATTACTTTCAATCACAAGACTCATTTTTTACTACAAATTTTGTCATTTAAGTATTATGAGAATATTATAATAGGATATGATAAGATAATTTTTTAATTTGCTATGATTCTAATCTATTTTTAATATGTCGGTGGAGTACTTTATTATTACTACCACAAAATTCTCACTTCATTTAATTTGATTTTAATTTTTTTGGTGAATTTTATTTGTTTTGTTTGTATGATCACCTTTGTTGCTGGAGGTAGAATAATAGGTCCAAGCTATAGGAAGCACCTAAATTGGAAACATGTTGGTGTGTAGTCTTAGTGATGTGCCTACTGTATCTTGGCAGCCTATTGGTACAGAAGTCACACAAACTCTTTTGGAAAAATAAGCTTGCAATTGATTCGGTGATTAAAAATGAAATTTTTAAGTGAGAGTTGTTTGATTTTTAAAAATTAATTATAATTTAATTGATTTTTTAGAAAAAAAAAATAAAATTTAAGATAAAAAATATATAATTTAATTAGAGTTAAATTGAAAGATTAAACGAAGACTAAGTTGTTTTTATAATAAGGTTTAATTATAAAACTTCTCATCATGTATTATTGATAGGATTTATTTCAACTATTATATTAAATATTTTAATAGTTAATTTATAAGGGGTATCTTTTCAAAACTTTTTTTTTTTTTTTTTTGTCTTTTCCTAAAGCTTAAAAGTATTTTTTACTATTACATTTTTAAATTTCAAATTTCAAAAGTCCATAATTTTATTCTTTCAAATTTAAATATATATATTTTTACAAATTACATATAATTTAGATAGGAACAAAACATGATTCTATTGATTTTCTTTTTTTGAACACATTTTAAATTTTTATATTTTTCAACTGCAAATGATTTTTTTTCAATCAATGACATATTTTTAAAACTCATCTCAATTACAATCTAAATATGTCCAAAACTCAGTTTTCGATATCTCCTCTAAACAGGCCCTAAATGTTTAGTGCACAACACAAGATTACTTCAGGGATATATTACACTGTCGAAAAATTATTCAATGGTTGAAGGAACAGTTTCAACGATAGAAATTCCTTTCTTAATTCTTTAAAGCATTATATAATTGTCGTTTTCCAATGTGTAGTTACTCAACTTTGAAGGACAACATACTGAGCTTTGGAATTTGTCTTAAAAGAACAAAAGGAGATTAAAAGGGTAAAAAAAACACAATGCTGTAAAAAGGACAAGTGGCAACAGGATTACTCTTCAAGGTGAGATTGAACTTCACTGGTAAATTAACTGTGGCCTGCTTTTAAGGCTCTTCTTTCTAGTGCAGAGGGGGACTATTATTGATAAGAAAGTGGGCCCACAGACAAGAAGCTGCTCTTTCTAGGAAGGAAAGCACCAAGATTCCCCTTTTTTGATTCCCCCCCTTGAAGTTCTTTTTTATCAACCAAAAAAAAAAAAAAAAAATCGTTATCATATCTCAGTTTTACCTTGTTAAAAAGAACAGCTGATAATATCCTCACCTTCTTTATTTAGAGGAGGGTGATGGGAAAAAGCGCATAAAGGAGCCTCTAAGGGCATCAATTCTTTCATTTGCTCACACTCCCAAGTTGAAACTGCCTGCCGACTGAATCTCTCATCCACCGTCTAAGATATCAATTGTTAAAATTACACTTCATATGAAGACCCGTTCGGATAATAGATTGGAGTTACACTTTTTGAGTTTTTTTATATTAATGTTTGATTGGTCAGTTTGAGTTGAAATTTTTATATTGGAGTTGTTTGATTTTTTAAAAAATTAAGAATGAAATTAATTGACTTTTCAAAAAAATAAAATAAAATAAAAAACAAAAAAAACTAAATTAAAATTTTTAAGTTGGAGTTAGTGAACCATACAATAGGTAAAAATGACTAAATATTATACAATATGTGTTTGGTTACAATGTGAATTGAATATAAATTATGATATTTGAATAGTGTAAAAACTTGAGAAAAATATAGATCTTGTTTTATTTTTATTATTGTTGTGAGTGTTTAGCAAAATGAATCATTTCATTTCGACTCAAAATATATATAAAGTACTGGTTTAGAAGTGGATTTATAGTTGAGTTGTCTAACCAAACAACATTTGAAAATCAATAACCAAAGTGAGGTTGTAGATGATTATCTATTTTTCAACTATTAGATGATGAATCTATTTGAACATTAAAAAAGAAGAGATTTTACAAGATTAGGTTTATTTGATAGAGGTAATTTGTGATATGATTGAAAATTGAAAATTTGTGCACATGATATTTCTTTTTTGAAAGATATGCATATGATATTTACTATTTGATTTTTTTTAGCATACTATTACGAACACCCAATCTACATGTTTCTTTTTATTAATAATTTTTCAATAACTGTCTTGTTAATTAAATTTAAAAGATTATATCTATTATTTAAAAAATGGCAATTCTTCATAAGTAACACAGTCATTTTTTTAAATAAATAAACACTTTTTATGCCATATTTTAAAAAACTTAAAAAATAAAAAACAATGAGATTGTAAAAGAAATTGTAAAATAAATTATTTTTTAGGGAAGAAAATTGTAAATATTTGATGCCATTATAAATCTTAGGTATAAAAAATTGTAAAAAAATAAAATAAAATAAAATAGAATGCAGCGTAATCTTACTCGAAAATTGTAAAATATAAATAGAGAGATGCAGATTCCGTGGTCCTGCCTTTCTTTTATTTATTTATTTATTTATTCATAACTTGGCCTTTTACTCCACTCGCTTTGAATGTTGTTTTCCACTTTGTTGGTAGTGAGAGCTAAAGTGATAAGGGGACAGCGTGTCATTATTATATGATTTTGGCCTCTGATGTAACAATACATCTTCCAATATGAACCATTAAATCACAAAGTAGCTAATTTCATCTCAAAGTTTGATCATATGGTTTCATTTTCAAGAATTGAAAATTTGATATGCCCATAAATTCCATATTTCGAATATATCTGTAGTATGTTTTCGTGGGATATTTATGAAATTTTCATTAAAAATATTCATAAAAATCAATTAACATAAAATACAGATTCACAATGTTAGATGATAAAAAAACCGTATGACACAACCTTTTTGCACCCCAATTGGTGAAAGAAGAAGTAGGATGAGGAGAAGCAGAAGGAGGTTGAATGTGAATTTATTAATAGACTAAAGTTTATAACTATATAAGTGACTATTATTGACTAAGAAGAAAAACATCGATAAATTAACTGTGAATTTACTGATCGATTAAAGTTTACTCCATATGATTAATTTATTATCGATCGAGTTTATTTGAGAAAAGTAAGATGACACACATGTAAAATAAATTTAAAAAAAAGTGACAACATAGTTTGAAGTAAAATCTATGTTAGCAATTTTCATGCCATGTTATTAATTATTATTAGTGATCTAAATACTAAAATAGTAATTACCGTAAGAAACTAAAGAAAGAGACACATTTTCATTTATTTGTATTAATTTTGTAGGTGTATTTATCCGTATTTTATCTTATATACGACGTAGGACGATAGTCAGGAAATGACAAATTAAATACGATGAAATTGGGCCCACCACTCCCTCAGATGTGCTTCACGTTAGCCCGGTTGTGGGTGTACCAGATGATATTTATCCCCCCACTGTTAATAATTATATTATATTATTAATTAAAGGAAAGTTTGATAACAAAGTTTAACTCTAATTAAATTATTTTTTTTATCTTAATTTTTATTTTTTTTTCTGAAAAATTAATAAAATTTATAATTACTTTTTAAAAAATCAACTCAATTTGAATTTAAAAATTTCAACTCAATTCATTTATCAAACACTCTCTAAATAAAGAACGGTTTAGGTCTCAGTGCCACGTCATCGAACAAATAGTTAAATATTAAAGAATTAAAAATCCGCAAATAAAAAACGTTGCAAAAAAGGTATTAAAGAAAAATAGAAATTAAATTATAAAAGAGACTTCGAAGAATGTGCAGCTGGCTCCCCTCGCTCGGAGTTGGGCGAAGGCGAACGCGGTCTTAAACAAAAGGGCATTGTTGTCTCCTTCATTTACAAATCTGCCATTTGACTTCTTTGATATCGAATAGCGAGTTCAGCGTAACCGTGTATTACGCACATGGTTTTGTCGCTATTAAAATGGAAGCGTGTTTGCAAGTGACTCCTCCTTTTTTTTTTTTTTTTCTTTTTTCTTTTTTTTAATTAATAGAAATAAATTTGAATTTAGTTTGATTTTGACTTTCTACCAACGCCCAACATTATGGACATGTTTGTTAAGAGGGTAAGAAAATAAAAGGAAAAAAAATATAAAAAAAAAACTTAATTCAAGTAAGTATCTCTTTTATTGGGTTTGACATTAATTATTTCCTCTGATCTTTCCATACCAAACAATTCTATATTGAGGGTTGTTTTTTTGTTTTTTTTAAAGGATTGGATTTGAAATCCCTCACACAAATTCGATTCTTTCATAGCTCCACCTTTATGTTATATAAGATGGAAGAAGAATAGAAAAAGAAAGAGAAGAAATAAAACATCAATGTGAGGAAATAAAAATTGAATTGTTTGGTATCTATGAAAGGAGAAAAAAAAGTTTTTATCATTACGCTTTATATCAATAAGAAGATAACGGGAGATTAAGGTCAAAAAATAATATACCATTTTTTTAGTGTCCATACGAATGGGCTTTGACATTTGAAAACGGATTCTCATATTCATTTTTTCTTTTTAATGCAAACATGTATTTTTCTTTTTAAAGTTTGAAGGATAAAAAAATAGTGGATCTCGTGAATTTTCAACTTTCTTTCTTCTTAATTTTCTTTCTACCAAACCAAACGACCTAATATCTATTTTCCTCTCTAATCCATGTATTAACTTTATTTATCTCTCTTTCCACTCTATCGAACGTAGGCTAAAATCAAAACATATCAATGGACGTCAAACAATCACATTCAACCTGAAAAATTGGATTATAAGTCATATCCGGCCACCATGCACTTTTAACGCATTAAAAGTGGATAGAAGTATGAAAATTTTGCTAATAAAATCTTAGCTTAAGAACGTTGCATTCAAACTTTTTTTTAATCTGAGGTGACAGTAATACAATAAAGATATCAAAATCAATGGCTATATAATTTTCATTAATATAGCAATATAAAAATTAATTATTCGTTTTCTTAGACTGAATTGTTTCTCAATGTTTAGCAAAACTTCATCCCTATGTCAAAATTGTACTGTTGTCGACTAAATCAACTTATATTTTTTTTTTCCCTCCCCCTTATTAGTAATTCATGAGTCCTTAATTCCTATCTAACTAACGTATTTCAACCAACCATGTTATTTACTTATTTGTTGCAAGTTCATTTCAACTAAGCTGACTTGACTTGCCATTATCCGTGTGTAGTTTGACAAACAATTCAAAATCGGTTTTTCTAGCTTTATTATATGTTTGTATCAATTCTTCCTATTTATTGTCACGGTTTCAGCAACATATATTATTTGTGTATTCTTTTCACCCTCAAATTTTTTACTCTTAAAAAAAAATTCTAAAACCCACATATGACTCTTAAAAAAATAATAATAATAAAAAAAAAAGTTGGCAATAAGGTTGGATGGTTTTGTCATTTTCATTCAATTACTAATTATTACTCCCGTCCCATATAAACCAAATATTCATCACTTCAATAAATAAATACAATTCTTTCACTTACCTCTTTGTACTGATAATACGACGCATTAATCTGAAGATTAAAAATCTTAATCATAATTCTATGACTAAATTAACACGGTGGCTTAATTGAAAAGAAAGACCAATAAAGATGTAAAATTGAAGACAACTTCGCCTACAATTATTACCAACAAAAGAGACAAGCAATATGGAAGATAAGAAACACATATAAACACTTTGACTTACATGGAGTAGTCCTCGAGTTTCCACCACCTTTTTTCCCCTTGGAAAAACGTTTTAACCTATGTTAAATCCTAGATTAGACAGTGTCCACATCCTAATCATTGACCAACTCTATAATGACGTATTGATAGTTAAGAAGGATCAGTATCATTCTAATGAAATATATATATATATATATATATATATTGGTATTGACTAAATTGGTAACCCGCTTGAGACGAGCAGCAACAGTCGGTGCACAGTGTCCTCCGTCCATCACTCGACCCGTGACCCGGTTTGGAACGTTCGGAGAAAACGAGGGAGAGAGAGAAGAAAAGGGTATTTTCGTCATTTCAACATGAGTTTAATGCACGAGCACTCCGAGTGGGTTTGGAATAATAAGGATTTCTAAAAAGGAGGGCACTACCGTAAATTAGGCCAAACACGAGAGGGTATTATTTAGCGCATAACATTTCACGAGTCATATATAAAAATGAGACAGAGAGAAGGGAAGACGAAAGAGAAGAGAAGAGAAGAGTAAGACACCACGCTACGGTCTCACTAAATCAACTTTTAGCTCTCTGGCGCTTGGTGGAGTCCGAACGAGGAATCTTTTAACAGAAATCATTATTTTTGCCTCAGTTTTTGAGCTATTTTCCTCGCAACACTTGTCTTTCACCCAAGGTATGTGAATCATTTCAACTTGTAAGTTCATCTTTTTCATGGCTTTGGAGAATTTTAAGGTTTCTTCTTCTTTTTTTTTTTGTGTGAATTATTTTGGGTGGGAGGTGGTTGTTCTCCGCGTCTGTTGATTGGAGGATTCAATATTTGCTTGATAAGTTATAGGTCGGCTCATAAAAATTTGAAGAAATCCTTAAAAAAAAAAAGTTTTTATTTTTGTTTGAAACTAAAGAGAAAGAAGGTTGTTTTTATTTGGCTTTTTTAACTGTTATGTATCTGGAAATTGGAATTTATTGTAATCTGTCTGTTGAACTCATTAATTTTGGTCTTTAATTGTGCTGTGTTTGGACTTTGGTTGTTGGTTCATTAACTTGTGCCTTGAAATTGAATTCAAGGCCGTCTTGTTTTTTTTTTTTTTAATTTTATTTCTCGTTTCTCTGAAATTTTAGCTTTTTACTGCGAAATATTTTGGGGGTATTCATGGTCTCTTGTAAGATTGGCTCTTGAGAAGAAATGTTTTTTTTTTTTTTTTAGATCTAATTTCCACCAAATGATCTAAAATTTATATGTCGTTTTGGGGATTAGAACTCTTCGTGTTCTTATCAGAGGTTTAGATGATACATGAACTATATAAATATAATCAGATGATTTTTCATCGTCTTCTTCTTCTTTTTGATTATTTTTTAAAGAAAGGGGGGGGGGGGGGGGGGGGGGGGAAAGGACAAAAGCTTGGAGAAGTTGGTCATGTATGCCTAGAATTGGGAATTCTAATTGTCTCAAATGTCTTGTGTCAATCTAGGAAACTGATGCTGTGAAAGTCTTTGTTTTTTATTTTGTTTATTTTTTTTAAGCTTTAGAGAACATTGCCCTGCAGGATCTTCATCGAGATGTCGATGGTTTTTCAATTTTTTTCTATGATTGCTTTGGGAAACTTGTGCTTTGTAGTTTTGATCTGATACGAGTAAAAGTCAACGATGTACCTGTCTAAAATTAAGCCCTCCATTGGAGTTTGTCTCTTTCCTTTGTTTTTTTTCGTTCTGTTGTGTTCATCTCATCTCTTTGTCGGTTGATCAAGTAGCCGGTGGTAAATACAGAATAGTCGTCTTTATATATATTTTTGCATTATTTTGAATGTCTTCTTGTGGAATGCATGACTGGCCAACCACAAAGTCAAAAAAATGATCAAAGAGAACGTGAAGAAAACTGGAGACTTAGTTGGTTTTGATAAGTTATTCTATATGTAGATTACGTTTAAGTTTAGAGAATGAAGGGGAATTCTATTTTGATTGAAATTCGTAAGAAAATTGAAAAAAAGAGGGTCTGTTTTATCACTTTGCTGATGTAACCAATTTTCCTTCTTTTTCGTTAGTATATATCGAATTCTTGGGTACTTGATCTCCTTGAAAAGTTTGCTAGGAATCATTTGGATTATAATCATCAAGTTTGTATGGATGTTATAACTTATCCCAAGTATGCTATCAAATCAGTTTCAACTTTGTGCTTTTGTGTCGATTGTTTGATTGTTTTGCTGCAATTCGTTCCATTGATGCCATTAATGTTATCAATAGTCATTGAATGCGAAAAATGAAGTGCTTTTTCTGATTATCTTTGCCCCCCTTTTTTCTCTGTTGGTACAGATTATGCTCAGGACTGAAGTTTACCTGGTTGCTTGTGGAGATCTGATACTGATTGTTACCGGTTGCAGTCGGCTGACATAGTGAGTCTTGGAAACAAGTATTATAACAGGTCACTAGCAAAATATAGTACTAGCCTTTTGCACTCGACAACTTCTTCTTTTCAGATGCAAACTTCTAAAAATCACCAGGGGAGTGGCGTTATGCAGGGGTTGTACCACCAGCATGTGCAAGAGATCGATCCCTATTGTTCGCCTCATTTCGAAATTCTAGAGAACAACATGTTCCCAGCCATTAGCAGCCAAGGAAAGAGTCTTTCCTTTGAGACCTGCAACGGGCAGTACTTCACCCTTGATTCGTCCCCGGCAACTGCTGATTTTCTCACCTGTGATTCTCATTCCCCTTCTGCTGTGAGTGTCCTGTCGAACAGGAGTCCCTTTTCACCCCAAGGCTCTCACTCGTGCTCGTCTGATCCGCACCGTTCTCCTGAGGTCTACTCTGGATCGCCAATTAGTGGCTGCTCTGTAACTGATGATGGCAGTGAGTTGAAGAACAAGCTCAGAGAACTAGAAATTTCACTGCTGGGAATTGAATCCGACATTGTCGACAGCTGCTATTGCAGCTATAGGACCGAGTCTCGCCAAGCCACTTCCATTGCTAGGTGGAAGAGGATGGAAATACTTCCGAAGTTGGACCTGAAACAAGTCCTCATGGCCTGTGCCCATGCAGTGTCCGAATCTGACTTATCGAAAGCAACGGAGTTAATGGAGGTAATGGGGGATATGGTGTCTGTTTCTGGTGAGCCAATCCAAAGATTAGGTGCTTACATGTTGGAAGGGTTAAGAGCAAGGTTGGAAAAATCAGGGAGTTTGATCTACAAGACCCTCAAGTGTAATGAACCAATAAGCTCAGAACCAACGAGCTCAGAACTAATGTCATACATGTCCATCCTCTTCCAAATCTGTCCATACTGGAAGTTTGCTTACGCATCCTCGAATGCTGTCATTAAGGAAGCTGTGCAAAACGAGCACGTAATTCACATCATAGATTTCCAAATAGCACAGGGCACTCAATGGATGTCACTAATGGAGGGTCTTGCTCGTCGGCCTGGTGGGGTCTCATTCATCCGTGTCACCGGAGTTGATGATTCTCAATCAGCTTATGCTCGGGGTGGGGGCCTTCACTTAGTCGGCCAGAAGCTGGCAGAGCACGCTGGGAAGCTCAATGTGCCATTCGAATTTCACAACGCGGCAATGTGCAGCAGTGAGGTTGTATTGGAAACCCTTGGGATTCGACCTGGAGAAGCGATAGTAGTTAACTTCCCGTATGTGTTGCATCACATGCCGGATGAGAGTGTAAGCACTGAAAACCACAGAGACCGGTTACTGAGACTGGTTAAGAGCTTGTCACCCAAGGTTATGACCCTCGTTGAGCAGGAATCAAACACCAACACTTCCCCATTCTACGCGAGGTTTGTCGAGACACTGGATTACTACATGGCCATGTTTGAATCAATCGATGTGGCTCGTACTAGGGATGACAGACAGCGGATCAGTGCGGAGCAGCACTGTGTGGCTAGAGACATAGTCAACATGATTGCTTGTGAAGGGTCTGATAGAGTGGAAAGGCATGAATTGTTTGGCAAGTGGAGGTCAAGATTGATGATGGCTGGGTTTACGCCTTGTCCATTGAGTCCTTCCGTGACTGTTGCTGTGGAGAACGTATTGAGAGAGTACAACCAGAATTATAGAGTAATAGAGAACGATGGGGCTCTTTATCTTGGCTGGAAAAACAGAGCTATGTCGACCTCCTCCGCATGGAGATGAAAGACCGATGGTGACTGCAAAAATCTTGTAAATTTTTTTCCTTTATTCAGCACTCACGTTATATGAGTTTTTAGTGCTAGAGAGACAGGGATGTCTTTAGTTTTGTAGAATCAAAAGATTAGCTCTTTTCCGAATTCCAACACCTGACTCTCAGTTTGCTGTAAATGTCTTTGGTTAGAAAAGAGAGTTTCTTTGCACTTGAACAGTTATAACTTTATCATGGCTAAATGGCAGCATTTTGTCGACTAGAAACCTCGTTTAAGGATTAAAACATTAATTTGTTTGAGCTCGGTTTGCAATGCTTGATCAAAAGCTTTGCTAATTGTACATTATTCGTCCTGTTCGGTTCGGTTCGGTTTGATGAATAATTGAATCTGAAAATGCAAAACCGAAGATCGAATCGCTGTCTTGTTGAGCGATTCCATTTTCAGATTAACGAGGCGAGTGTTCATGTTGTACTAAGTTGATGTTTTTTTGGTAGTCGAAAATGAAAATTACAAAGCATCTAAAGCGAATATAATCCGGCACGGAGAGGACCACCGAGACGTAAAAATAGCGCCAATCCGAAGTATCAGGAGCGCCCCGTCTCGTCAAACTCGAATCCGATTTTATTCATAAAGTCGCTTCATTCCGAAACCTCGTATGATCCGAGCCGATTTCACGGAATTCATGACAGATTGCCACGTCAATCATCTACTTTTTCTCATTTCATTTCCCAATAAAACAACAAAACAGAACCCACAAAAAAAAAAAAAAAAAAAGACGCGTCGTCGTTTGAATCCCCATAATCAAACAAACGCAAAACCTTGCCCGATCGCTCTCCGACCATGAAATTCTGAGGTATTTGCACATATCGTTTTCAAAGTCTGAATTTTTATTGAAACTATCATCTTCATGAAACAGCATGGGCACTTCAAATTTTTTGTTGGTTTGTTTTTGTTTTTTCATATGTATGATCGAATCGAAATTGAAGCTGATAAATTGCTCGATGGAGTTGTTTGTTCAATCGAAAAAAGATTGTGTTTTTTAAGGATTGAAAATGTTTGTTCTGCGGTTTCAGAGGTAGATGATACGGTAATGGAAGAAGAGTCAGCGGAGGGATCGGAGATGCGCAGAATGCAAAGAGAGGAGGTACGAGAGCGACGTCGTATGCGTGACAGGCAGAGAAGGCAGTCCATGACTCTGGAGCAGAGGGAACGACATCTCGCTCGGCGTCGTCGAAACTATCAACTCCGACGACTCAGAGCTGAGACTACTAGGCTGGATTCCACAACAGCAATCTCTCATGATCAAGCTGTGAATTCTCCCCCAGAAGAAGTTATTACTTCCCAAGCTGATCATGGTTTTAATCTCAATCCCATTGGGTTTGAAAAGCTAAGTTCTGAATGCCTGCAATCTGCGGGTGAGTTTTATGTAAATTGTTTGAGACTGTTTTTGGCTGTCCTTTGTTTTGGACCTAAAGATGCTAGTTATTTTGGTGTAGGTTTAGAAACTCTACTGGCCCAGAAAGCGGTGAATGTGACGAAGAGATTAAGGTTAAGCCATTTAAGATGTCTTGCGCGATCGTTGAATCGTTTTGGAGGTGGGGTTGGTGGGTTTCATGAGAAAGAAGCAGCAGTGTTGTCCAAAAGAGATGCTGATACTACTTGTGAGTTTGTGTTGTATGAGATTTTTAGGCACTGGTGTTGCACATTATATGAGATTGTGTTTCTAAAGTATGTGTCTTGTTCTGTGGATTTATAGTGCAATTTAGAGAGAAAGAGTCAAGTGGATTACCAAGAGGGCTACGTTTGAATCGTATTAAACGTCTTGCTCGGGGATTGAGTGTTGTTAACCATGAGATAAATGGTCAAAGCCACCAAGGTAATTAAAAATGTGAATGGTAATTACTAATGTGATTTGCCAATCATTTATACTTGTCCTTTTTGCTATGCATTTTTGCCTTCAATTCAGTGGAACAGAATGGAGTGGTCAGTAGTGACGAGAACAAGTTTGGACACACCGACCATTGCTAGAGGCTGAAGTTAAATATACCTTGTAAACCAGTATGAAAGAGCTGATTTTTCAAGTGACCAAGGACAAGGATTGAACCCCTTTAGCTCATCTAAATGATCAAAGGTGGAAAATCAGTAAGTTAGAAATGAACTTAGAATTTTACTTCTTTTGTATATGGTTGAAAATAAGAAGCAAAATGGACATATTAATTGCTTTGACAAACAATAACATGTGGATATCTATTCGTTTTCCCCATTACTGCGCACCTGATTGGAAGTGCTATTTTATTTACCTGTTATCCTTAGCATCTGTGTTTTTAATTGTAGAATCCTACGCATGTGTGTTATAGACTTATAGCTATTGAAGTTGGTTTAATTACAATTAGTTGCTACGTCTTAACTATGGAAGATGAGAATATTGTCTGTTCTTACTCTTCTTGGTAGTTTATAAAGGGATCGGATCAAAGACAGGGAAAATAAATTATTGCTGATCTCGATGAAAGGGACATGATAAATTATTTTATTTTCTGCATAAATATAGCCTTGATTATAGAGTTTGTTTCACTTTCTTCCACTTTATTACCAAGTAGAAATTATTGTTTTAGTTGTTAATCGTCTCATGCCAAGCAAGACTTGGTTTGAACATAAAGAATCAAAGTATTACAAAATTATTGTTGCAAATGAATCAAACCGAGCTTGCCTTACATCTTTGTTCAATTATAATTTAGCTCCGGTTGGCAATCACATATAGCTCTTAGGTTAAAAAAAAATACGAAGTGCATGTAAAGCATGAAAACGTTAACTTAAGCTAAAACTTCTCTACATCCAACTGGTGTAAGGAACTTGGCAACTTGTGAAAGTTTACGCGTCTTTTTGATCATCAGGACTCGAGAGTTTTAGCTAACAGATACTCTTGTATTATTCTCAGTCTGAAGTTGAATATCTTTTTTCAGACAAATTTTATTGGAACTATTTCTTATTTTAACATTTCCTTTATTCACCCTTGCAGGCAGGTTGGAGAGAGCCAATTTGGTTGATTAAAGGGTTAAAAGTAGAAAGATGAGGCTCATTGATTTTGTCAAAAAATAATGGATCGCATTTTAGATTCTACCGCACTGCAATTGGCAGAGATTGAGTTTTTATTTTATTTTATTTTTTTTGGAAAGTATCTCAGTGATTGCCCTCGGTCTACATTTTAGCTGATCAGGTTAAGGATTTGATTTTATTTCCCAACTAGCACTGGAATGATGAGTTTAAAAATGACAGCGAGCGAGTAGTTTAAAATAAATCAGGAAGAAAAGCTTTCTTGTAAACCTGTGACATGTATGAGCATTGTTTGATTCGCTGATAAATTAGTTTTTTTTTTTTTTTTTTTTTTTTTTGTTGGTTTGTTTGCTTAAAGAAGCACAATGAATTTGCAAGTACGGCTTCAATTTAAATAAATCAAAAGCAGTAAAGCTGCTCTGTCTCTCTCTCTTTCCTACTTTTTTCCATCATTTCTTAAGATGAATTAATTTTAGCAGTCTTCACATAAGACAACGTAGAGGTTCTAATCTACATGTTTTGTGAGAGTTAGGACTACTACGAAGAATGCCTGGGACTTGGAATTGATAGAATTACCAATGTAAATTTCCATTGATGTCCACCCAAGGCCAGAAGGAGAAGAGAGATGAGGGAAGGAACACATTGCTCAAAGAAAATGATGCTAGCCTAAAACGACATCGACTTAGCAACGACAGTGACCTAAAACCGATACCAGAACTGAAATGACATCAAACGAAAATGAAAATGTAATAAAATTGATAATATCCAGAAGAAAAACAACTCTTAAACCAACTGCAGCTTGAAGCATTACAATTTTACAACATCAAGAAAAAACGACAATATTCCGTTGAAAAACAAAAGTCAAAACGGAAACAATTAATTAATAAACGACATGAAAATAGAAATGGCACCAGCTAGGCCAAACGACAAAGACTTCTAACTGGCCACGGCATTAAAAATACGACGGTAAACATGTAACACAAAAACTAGGAAAAAGAAAAGAATGTCTGAATAACGACATCAAAATTAAAAAAAAAAAATGACAACATCCTATAAACGAAAATAATAGGACGAAAATATCAAGAAAGGACCTCAACTTAGAAACGCCACTATGGCGCAAAATCACCGCACAAAATCACCAAGGAAAACGACAAAAAGAATTAAGTGTCGGTTTGGATAATAGGTTAAGTAAATTTGAAATTTGAATACGTGAGAAAGATATCTTAGAAAACATTTTGAATTATGATCAATAAATGTTTTTTAAATTCAAAATGGTGTGCCAAAAATACTATAAATACGAAAACTAAAAGAAGTTGTAATTATAGACTCTAATGGTTGAGAATAGATGACATCATTATGTTTTCGTTGCTTCTTAAGGAAGTGTATAAACTGGCATTCCAACAAGCCCTTTACAAAATTACAGCCGTTATATTTTGATTTCCTTCCTTTATTTTCGTATTGTTTTTTTCCTGTTTTCTCTCTGAATATTTTAAAATAATTATTGAACACAACATTAGCGAGCTTTCATAGCTCAGTTGGTTAGAGCACCCGTTTAGTAAGCGGGAGGTCTTGAGTTCGACTCTCAATGAAAGCAAATTTTTTTTTTCCTGTCTTTATTCAATTCTGACACTAGACCCGCTCATTGGGCCAATGTTAAAAGCCCAATATATTTGGCCCAATACATTACGGATCTTTCACCATTTCAAGCAACGTGTGTGTACTGTGTACATATAGATATATATTTTTTTTCTTCTTCTGAAAATGAAAATGAAAAGGTTAAAATTCCTTTTACAAGACCATTAAGGTAGACGAGATATAGAAAAGATAAAAATTAGTGGATAATAGAATTATTAAGGATAGACTTAGATGAATATTTTAAATAATTTCGTAAAATAAACACAACGAAATTTTTAAACACAATCTTAAATTTAAATTCAAAATTCTAATTTCCTTAAAAAAATTCAAAATTCTAATTTTTATTTCTCATTATTCTTTTTTTTTTTTTTGGAGCCATTATTTCTCATTATTCTTCAAAAAGAATTTGTTTAAGACTTATTAAAATATTCTTATTGCTGCGAAGGTTGGGTCGAGACCCTTCGGCAGCAGCAACATTATAAAACTCAAAACAGGCCGTAGGATTTACATCAAACCGTCCACAACAAAAGAGCTCACTTTATAAATAGGACCTCCTCCTTCAAGGCCTCGCCTACATTCTTTAGGTTCTGTTAGGGTTTGGAGAGTTCAAATCATTACTTTCTCCAACATTAGGTTTAGGATTTACCAGACAAATCTGCAACAGAAGTGTATAAGGTTTCGCATCAATCTTGATTTGAGAAAGGTTGCTTCTTTTGGTGGTTTCTTATAATCTGGTTACAGTTTTTCTTTTTTCTTTTTCTTTTATAATTTATGTTTAATCTCGTTTTCAATCTTTTTCCTGGAAAAATTCGATCTTTTATTGATAATTTAGTTGTTAATTCGGTGTCTTTTTGAATAATTCGACGGCGGATGTTCTGCAAAGAAATTCTTTACTAAATGGGAGCAAATCCAGTTGATGTTTGTATAGTGCCCAAAGTAAACGTCGTACAGCAATTCAGCGTTGACGGTTCCTTCCTCCGCTGTTGTGTCTAATATTCCATGGCCGCTCCTTAGGAGTAGCTTTTGCTTAATCTCCTGGCGGCTTTTGTCCTTAGGCATACATTAATCCGAGTGATTTTTTCTTTTTCCTTTTTCTTTTTCAGTTATTAATATTTGCTAAATGCCTATGATGAGATCTTTCATTAAAATACCATCTTTCGGGACTGAATGGCCTTTTTGGGCCTTGCTGTTATTCTGCAATTCTGAGGCATTTTCTTTTTTATAGTTATGTTTTACTTTTTTTTTTTTTTGATAATGTTGTTTGCTCGTCTGTACCAATGACGATATCAGTTTCCAAATACCATCTTTCGGGACTGATATGGCATTCGATGCCTTGATGTTATTCTGCAATTCTGAGGTATTGGTAAATTTTTTATACAAATATATATATATATATGTGTGTGTGTGTGTGTTCGATTTTTTTTTTTTTCGGTATAAAATTTGATCTTGCCTTTGTTAACATTCTCTTTTTAAACATTGAATTATCGTACATATGTCAATCTTATATTCTTGTTTGAGGCGTCTCTGTTATTATGTTATCCAGAAAGCCTTTGTCTTGATATGATGTCTTGATGGTCTGTTTCAGTTTCTGTGGTGACTATCCTGTATCAGCCGTCATAGGGGCGGTTTCCTTCCGGTTCCCATTGTTGTGATCGTTTTGGCGCTTGTTAGTATGTGGTGTTATGCGGACTAGTAGAAGGTTGTTGAAGCTTGATTTGCCAGTATATATATATATTTATATATATATAGAAATAGATGTGTCTCTTATTGTTTGATGATAATGAGAAATTGTTTGGTGCCTATTTCGTTTCAGCTGATCTGTTTTGGTCGACTTCTGTAGTAAGTGGAGAAACTGAAATAGAAATTCTGTGCAGTTGAAGATGTTTTCCGGGGCAAAAAAAAAAAAAAGAAGAAGAAAAGAAAAAACACAGAAATTGTGAAGTAACCAGCCAGATCACTTGGTATGGGTGTTCTATTTCTGTGAGCAATTTTACTACGTGTGAAAACAATATGCCAGAATGGTATTTGTATCAAAATAAAATTGAAAATGCAGCCTCCTATTTAGTACTGGTCCTGAAATCTTTTTAAGTAAGGTTAAAGATTATTTGATCCCTGTGTTAACGAATGAACTTCTAGACTATCAAAAGTCGCAACCTTGAAATTGAAGGTTTTCCATGATCTGATTTTAATCTGTGGTCTGATCACTTTTCGAGCTTATGAGAAATTTCCCTAAGAAAATGCAATAAGGAAAATAAGGTAACTCTTGTGCTTGTAATGAGAACTAGTTGAAGCCTCGTTTCAAAGGTGGACCTGAAACCCGTCATCTAGCCATGAGCAGGTTGAAGAGAGCTCTAACATGCCTTGGAGGACCTAACCTTCGTATGTGGCAAAATACGAGGATGATCACATTAGAGGAGGGTGCTCGAAATGGGGACAGTTTGCTAGAGAAAATTATGGCAATTAGGTGGATAGTTATATTTTAAGTACCTTATTTTAATTTTATTTAATTTAATATTAAAGTTTATATTTTTAGTGTTATAAAATGATAAAATTATCAATTTTAATATTAAGGTGGTATAAATATAAGGAGGTGTCTTAGTTATGCATTCTTGCATATAACCTAGTTGCTATGGTGAGATATGGGTGGCAAAATACGGAAATGACAACATTTCTTCAGTGTTGCAAGGCTCGTAGCAATGTGACTCGTTCTTCTCTCTCTTTCTCTCTCTTTTTTCTTTTAAATTATGTTTTTCTTAGGTCTCCAAGAAGACCCAAATATCCCTTTCTCTCAACGAAACTCTCCTCTTTTTACTTAAAACAGAAATCTTTTAATTGCATATTTTTCAACAGTTGACGGCTCTATTTGCAAAATTTTAAAGCACAAGCATTAAGTTGTTACTTTTGGGGATTAATGATGGCAATCTAAGCTGGCAATTTGTATTAACAAGTTATATTCTTATCAATCTATTTATTAATGTGTCAAAATATATTAATCCTAACACGGCTCATTTATTGAACTGTTAGAAATTGCCAACATGAATATTACTAGTATTAAACTGTTAGAAATTGCCAACATGAACACAATTCATTTATTAATCGTGTCAATCTACATAACTTGTTTAAATTAACTGTTTAAGAAATAATTGATAACTATAACTAACTTAGGCATTGTTTGGTGAATCAACTTCACTCAAATTAAACTGTATTTTTTCATCTCAATTTTTGTATTTTTCTAAAAAGTCAACAAAGTTTATAACTACTTTTTAAAAAGTCAACTCAACTCAAACTTAAAAATTTCATCTCATCTCAAACTCAACTCATTCACCAAACAGACCCTTAACATAATTATCGTACATTTATTGACCAACTTATCTTCTTCTTTTTTTTTTTTTTTTTTTCCATAAAAGTAGGTGAAGTTTAGTTACAAATTTAAAATTCATATTATTTGTATTTAATTAACTATATAAACTTTGGTCTTATATCATATATGATTAGGTTGTAAATTACACATATATATATATATATATTTGAAGGATTGTAAATGACATGTATATAATTAATTGTATCGTTCAACAAAAAAATATAATTAATTGTATCGGTTTGTATTAATTCAAATTGGACAAGTTAATTAGAACATGATCCGTTTATTAATTGTGATAGTCTTACCAATCTATTATTGACCCAAATCTATTTGTAGAAAATCTACATGGGTTAACTTCTTTCCTAAAAAACAAATAATTAAATAGATGCACTAATTTTACACGGATTTGATTGCCTATTGTCGTGTTATGATTCATTTCTAAATTACACCCTTAATTATAATAAATCGATAAAGTAGAAGCTAAATCAAGTTATTGTGTCTTTGACTCAAACTATCATTCCTAAGGGTTCGTTTAGTATTTCAATTTAACTCTAACTAAATTGTATTTTTTCATCTCAATTTTTGTCTTTTTCTGAAAAATTAACAAAAAATTATAATTAATTTTTAAAAAATCAACCAACTCTAACTTAAAAATTTTATGACGAAACAAACACAAGTTAAATTTACAATAAATCGAGAAAGTAGAAGCTGGATATGACCAAGAAGGCCAGGCAGTCCTATCGGGTCATAGTTTGAATTGTCAAACATGATGAAACTCTATCTTGTATATTTCTCTTGTTGACTTAAGATTCAAACACTCAAGGTCAACTGATCATCCGAGCTACTTCAATCATATGCTACACGTGTTACATGTAACTCTAGTGAGTGTTTGAAAAACGTTTTAGTGAGTGTTTGAAAAACGTGTTAAGTACTCGATAATATGGACATACGTTTTCCATTCTTCATAAGTAATATTAAAAAAAAAAAAAAGAGGTAAAAAGTAGGTAATATCCTGTGTGGTGAGAAGTATGCGATAAGTAACAAAATACAAAGGGCACTGCAAATTTTTTTTTTTTTAAATACATTGTCAGAAAAATTTTAAAACATATTTTTTTTACTATAAAAACATACAAAAACACTTGATTCTAGTTAAAGATGCAGAGTTCAAATCTTCCATCTTAAATTTAAAAAAAAAAAAAAAGTGAAAACTTAACTTAGATACTCTCCATTTCGTCTTTTCCTTCCATCACTTATTGACTAATATCTCGAGTTTTATAGACAAAATTGTTTTCTTTTTTTTTTTTTTTAATCTGATTCTAGTTGATATGATTTTCTTTGTATATGTATAAGCATATGTTGGCTATAATATTTTTTATGAAAAAAATCCTACTTCTATTTTAGTTAGGAAAATCGCACCAAAAAAAAAATCTTAAATTTCCATTTTAAAAAAATGTATATATATATAATTGTCGTTTAAATAGAAAATAATCTTCACGCCTATCTCCCTACTATTTCTTTTTTGAGAACTTATTATTATTATTATTATTAATCTTATGACGACGTAATGATAGATTTATTTCTTCGCAGGCCGGAAAAATAAAAGAACAAAAACAAAAGCCTGAAAACTAAATATTTGTATTTACATATTTCTTTAGTTATCTTAGAAATTAGTTTAACAATTATCTAGTTAGTTATCTAGTTTAGATTTGTAATTTACTTGACTTTATTTGAATTTTAAAGTTAAAGTTAGATTTGGATTTGGATAGACACTGTAATTTATATATATAAAGTCTCATTCATAGTACTCCTCAAAAGTAAATTCTTCTTTTTGTTCCTAGTTCTTGGACAGATTGTGCATGGATGTACATATCTTTGAGAATTCGAATACTATATCATAATTCTTATTAATACAGCCTCTCAGAGTTTGTATTTGAAAAAAAGCTCGCAACATTAAATCCTGCGTTTTTTTTTTCCTTCGTGATTTCGTGTCTCTTTTTGAGTGTTTTTCTCTCCTCACTTTATGATCTGGAGAAATGATCAATCTTGATTTGAGTATTACAGCGTTTCTTAGTTCATATTGTACAATACCAATTAATTATTTTTGTTGTGTCTTATATGATTGAATTTTTTTAAAAAATCTGATTATTTGATGATTTCGTAGAAAAAAGGGGGGGAAAAAATGAGACAGAAAAAAAAAACATATTGAAATAAAAATTGATAAAAAAAATGAGTTTGTTGTTTTCAAAGTTTTTTGGTAAGTTGGTGTATTGTAATCTGATGATTGTTTCCAAATTTAGAAGATTAGCATCGACTTAAGGAGGTGTGTCGGAATCCAATATTTATTTCTGGATTTAGTAAGTCGAGGTGTGTCGGAATCTGAGGTTTATTTCCGGATTTAGAAGATTTACACCAACTTGAGGAGAGATGTTAAAATCTAATGATTATTACTGGATTTGGAGGATTAGTTTCTTTTTCTAGTTTTTAGTAATAACCGGGCATGTGAAGCTTCTAAAATTCAAGCCTGTGTTGTGAGAAATCCAAAGTTGTTCTTGAAGTATTTAAAGGAAGTTGGTGCAACGGGAATGTTAGAGATATGAAATATTGTCAAATATTCATTTAAATTATTCTTAATGATTCTTTCCAATTTTTATTGATTAATTGTAATACATGAGATTTAAATAATTTGTATTAATTTTCATATTAAGAAATAGGAAATTTCTTAACTATAGAAGATTTAATATTTTTGGGTAACTTATCCCCTTTTTTGTACTTGTAAACTTGTATTTATATGAGAGCTCATTTGTAGTGCTCTTTACTAATAAATCTTCTCTCTATTCCTAGTCTGTAGGTGAAATCACGTTAATCTTTTGCCTCCTCATTTTATCTTTTACTTATTTATTTATTTATTTATTTTTATTTTTAAGACAGTGTTTATTAATTCATACTGCACAATACCAATTAATTATTTTTGTTGTGTCTTATATGGTTGAATTTTTTTAAAAAAATCTGAATATTTGATGATTTAGTAGTTAAAATTTGGTGTCTTTCTAATTGATGATTCGACGGGGGATTTTCTGCAAAGAAATGCTTTACTAAATGGGAGCAAACGTAATTGATGTTTGTATATAGGGGTGGCAATATGGGTCGCGACACGACGACACGAATCGAAAACGACACGAATTTTGCGGGTTTGGGTTGGGAAAAATATTGGTCGTGTCGTGTTCGGGTCACCCAAAATTGACACGGAAAAATTCGTGTCGTGTTCGGGTTGACACGAATTTTTCCGTGTCAATTTCGTGTCAAATGTCGTGTCAATTTCGTGTCAAATTCGTGTCAAATTCGTGTCAATTTCGTGTCAATTTCGGGTCAATTTCGGGTCCAACCTAAATTTCGTGTCAAATTCGTGTTAAATTCGTGTCAATTTCGTGTTCAACCTGAATTTCGTGTCAATTTCGTGTCGCGGGTCAATTTCGTGTCGCGAGTTAATTTCGTGTTGCGGGTCAATTTCGTGTCGCGGGTCAAGTTCGGTTCGTGTCGTGTCAACCCGTTACGGATTCGTGTCGTGTTCGTGTCGTGGTTTCGTATCGTTTTCGTGTCACGGGTCGTGTTCGGGTTGGAGAAGAAAAAATTCGACACGGCTCAAATACGACACGAATCCGACACGTGACACGAATTGCCACCCCTATTTGTATATATATAGTCCCCGAAGTAAACGTCGAATAGCAATTCAGCGTTGACGGTTCCTTCCTCCGCTGTTGTGTTTCAATTTGCATGGCCGCTCCCTAGGATTAGCTTTTGCTTCATCTCCTGGCGGCTTTTGTCCTTGAAATATACATTAGCCAGTTCGACTAGTTTTTCTTCTCAGTTAGAGTTGTCCTTGAAATATTTGCTGTTATTTTACAATTTTGAGGCGTTTTCTTTTTTAAAGTATGTTGTAATGTTATTTACTCGTTTGAACCAAGAAGCATTTTTATTTCGCAATTATGAGGTTTTACTAATTTCTTTTCTATAGTGAATGTCAATTCTATGGAATTTCCAGTCTCTTTTAATTAATGGGCAGGTACTGATCTATTTATGTATTGTGAGAGAGGACTTGTCTTAGGTAAATATATATGTGCATGCATTGCCAGACAGATTATATATGTACTGATACATTTACAAAATTGATCCTTGAAAGGTTTTTCTTTCTTCTCTCTCTACTATTGTTCCTTGAGCTTGGAGTATTGTGAGGCTTTCTGTCTTGATTCTTGTATCTTTGCTTGCTTGGAGATTCGACCCGACACCACCTTTAAATTCTTTGGACATTGGTATCAGAGCGGCTGCCGGTAGCCTCAATATTCCGTTGCCGAAAAGAAAGCTTGGAGAAGGTATAAAGCCCTAACACCGAAATAAGGTCAATTTGGTGAGGTTTCTGGCTTGATTTTTGTTTGGACAGTTGCACTTATTATTTTGGCCCTAACACCGAAATTTTACACGTTTCCATTCGGGGGGGAAAAAAAAAAACTGTTGTGCTGTCTAAACATTGGAAATTCAGTAGTTAGTTTGTCTTAGTTTGTCAAGGTCGCTTAAGAGTAGAAATTCTTTTTCCTGGGGCATTGGATCAGAATGCCACAGCAAAAATTCGATCTTATTTTGAAAGAGTCCTTTGTTTTATTGGATGTTAAATTATTATTATTATTATTTTTTTTTTTGGTCATATGAATTCTGATTATTTAATGATTTAGTTGTTAATTTGATGTCGTTTTTGTTAATTCGATGGGGGATATTCTGCATAGAAATCCTTTACTAAATGGGAGCAAACCTACTAATTGATGTTTGTAAAGTGCCCGAGTAAACATCGTATAGCAAAGTGTGTACGTTTCATTGAGCTATTTTTCTTTGTTTTCTCTCGACAATTGTTCCTTACACAGGTTCTTGATTTGTGATAATCTTGCGAGCGTTAGAGTAATACTCGCACACCATGAGCGAAAGGAGTTCTACAACCCTAAGTATCACGAGGCTTCCCGTTGTAATTATTGGATCAAAGCTCGCTTCGAGATCTGACCCAACTTGGTACCATAGCAGCTGCTAGTAGCCTCCTAATACTGAAATAAGGTCAATTTTGCAGTATAAAGCCCTATGGAACAAAGTATAGAGAGAAGAGGAGAGAAAAGAAAAACCCCTTATATGATTTTTGTCACCTACGGGATCATGTAATGACATAGTCTATACACATATATATTCCCTTCTTTTGAAAAAAGATGTATCTAGACCAAGTCCTATGTCACAATATATATATCAATAATATATATATATATATATATATATTATCTTCCCATTAGAGGTAAAGCAAATTTCCTGATTTACTCCATCTGTCAAAAAATGTGATTGTGAACATAATTTACAATTTTCTGTAAATGTTACTTTTGATTTCTAGATTTTATTCCAAATTAAGTCCAATCTATTGACATTAGGGCATGCATCTATAGACGACCTATTTGGACAAATAAAACAGTTTTGGTGATAATCTTTCTGGTATGAAATATGATCTTATATTTGATAAGATTTTTGTAATATACAAATGATGTTCCTAATTGCACCTCTTTATTAACTTCTTTTTTGAGGCGCTCCTGATATAGTTACAATATCCAAAAAACCTTTGTTTCGATGATCTGTTTCAATTTGCGTAATGATTCATAGTTTAAACATAACTACGTGTGTTTTAGAAAGATTAGCTAGAACCATATAAAAAATATACTAGAATATTTACCATAACGATAATTATATCAAAATGAAATAGAAAGCATCCGTAGTCTTAATAGATACGCAAACTTTAAACCAAAACATTTACGAATCCATATGGTGGAGCCATTTACATGGAAATTTTTTTTACTCATACATCTTTCCAAATGGATTTTTTTTTTTTTTTTTTTATATTTTTGTTTATGGTTTTTATTAGTAGTTTGCACTTGACATGAAGAAGACAAACTAGAATAACTGATCCTATCATCCCTAAACTCTTCAACATGATATAGCTCGGTTTATGTTCTTTCATTTTGGCAAACAGACCCTCAGTTAAAATGTTAGCAATTTAACCATGTGGCACATTTTCGTAACAAGGAGAACTGCGATGGCGAAGGGCAAGGCTCAAGGGAAGGAAATGGGTGGTGGAGGGCATGTGATGGAAAATTCAACAAAAGTCCTTCAATTGTAAATATTTTAACAATTGGGGTCTTACACCAATTTTTTATATAAAAAAGAGGATTAAATCGTCACCTTCGAGAGACTAATGATGCCAATTGATCGGAAAAAAATTAAAAGCCGGATATGATTAAGAAGGCTTGGCAGTTGTTTGAGTCCATAAAAATTTTGGATTTGTCTTGTTAACATAAAATTCAAATACGAAGTGATTTGTATATCCAAATATGGTTTATTCAACCCACTCAAGTGTCAGAGATGACTCTAGTGGGTGTGAGAAACACGTCTTAAGTATTCGTGTGGACTTTTTAAAGTATGCATTCTTTAAATTCGTGTTTGGTGTATAAGTTGAGTTTGAGTTGAGTTGAGATTTTTAAGTTTAAATAATAATTTTTGTTGACTTTTTCAGAAAAGATAAAAAACTTTTGGAGAAAAAGACAAAAAACATGATGAAAAAAGTACAGTTTAGTTTAAACTAAACTTACCCACCAAACGGACCTTTATATTGCTTAATGAGTGACAAAAGTCTGCATGCATTTCTACAGTTACAGTTGGAGGAATCATTCCGTGTTTTTTTTTTTTTTTTTTAAGAATAACCTTTTGTTTTGTTTTGTTTTTTTTTTTAATGAATATTATTTTGTTTTAAAAGATTTAAAAAACATGCATTTGTTTTTTGAAAAATATATTGTTTTTAGATAAATAAAAAATAAAAAACAAAAACTTGATTTAGATAACGTCTTATCCATCTTTTTCTTTCATAATATGGATGGATATCTCGAGTTGCATATATTGTTAATACTCTAGTTGAAGTACATTTGATTTATTTATTTATTTTTTAGTTTTTGTATGCATATCTTCATTAATCTTTTTAATGAAATAATCCTAATTCTATTTCATTTAGGGAAAATTTTTTTCCTTTTTTAGGAATAAAAATCTTATCATTAGTCATCCTTCATTACGGAAAATATAATCCCACGCCTATATCTCCCTACTATTTCGAACGGACCTTAGAAACTTTTTTTCTTTTTTCTTTTTTCCTTTTTTGGAAAACAATGAAATCTCAAAGGATAATCTATTTGACAGAATCTATAGACGGATCTCATTCCAAAAGAAAATAAACTAACCTCCACAGCTTTGAATCTTTCCCATCCAAGAATAATAAAACACTATAAATTCAAAAAAAAAAAAAAAAACGTTTTTCATCCAAGCAAAAAAAAAAAAAAACCAAATATTCGTGTGTGTGTATATACACACACACACGTATATGAGTCGCATTAGAAATCCAAAACCTACAAATCAGGATTGAAATCAGACTCCTCCCTATATAAATATATACACACACACACACACCATAATCTCCATCGAAACGCATTTAGTACTGAAAAGTTCTCAGCGTATTAATTTTTGCACCTTTTCTTTGTTTCTTTCCTCTTTTTCTTCTCTCTTTCTTTCTCGTAAAATCAATCAGAAACCGAATCATAATCTTCATTCATATGGCCTCGCAGGGTTTGTATCTCAAAGAAGCCCGTAGCGCTTATTTCTTGGTCATCTGCTCCGCTTCCGTTTTCCTTTAATCCTTTCCGATTTCCGATCTTCTTCAAACTCTCTCTCTCTCTCTCTCTCTCTACTTGAGTGTTTCTCTCTCCTCTCCTTTTTGAACAATTACCATGTCGTGCGACGACGATGATTCGGAGCCATTCGTCGAGACCGACCCGTCGGGGAGGTACGGCCGGTACGGCGAGCTGCTCGGCGCCGGAGCGGTGAAAAAGGTGTACAGGGCGTTCGACAACCGGCAGGGGACGGAGGTGGCATGGAACCAGGTGCCGTTGAGGAGGTTTATCGACAACGACATGATGATGAGCAGGCTTTTCACGGAGGTGAAGCTTCTGATGACTCTGAAAAACGACAACATAATCTCCTGCTCCCACGCCTGGAACGACACCAAAAACATGACCCTCAATTTCATCACCCAAACCTGCACCTCCGGCAGCCTCCGCGACTACCGAATGAAACACCGCCGCGTGTCGCTCAGGTCGCTCAAGAGGTGGTCGAGGCAGATCCTCGTCGGCCTCCACTACCTCCACTCGCACCACCCGCGCGTCATCCACAGAGACCTCAACCTCAGCAACGTCTTCATCGACGGCAACACCGGCCACGTCAGGATCGGCGATCTCGGACTTGCCGCCGTCATGAAGAAGAACGGGAACGACGCTGTCCGCTCGGTGGTGGGGACGCCGGAGTTCATGGCTCCTGAGATTTTCGAGGAGAAGTACGACGAGAAGGTGGACATATACGCGTTTGGGTTGTGCGTGTTGGAGCTGGTCGCCATGGAAATACCTTACAGCGAGTGCGACACTGTGGCGAAGATCTACAAGAAGGTGAGCTCGGGCGTGAAGCCACGCGCCTTGGGGAAGGTTAAGGATATGGAGGTGAAGAAGTTTATAGAGAAGTGTCTGGTTCCAGGGCCGGTGAGGCCGTCGGCTGCTCAGCTGCTTGAGGATTCGTTCTTCGATGGAATTGATGATGAAGCTGTTCAGGAAAACGACAAAAGCTTTGGACTTTATTCGGGTTTTTCCATGTTGTTTATGAATGATTATAGTAACTGTAGTGCTGAACAGCGAATCATGTCTTACAGTAGGAGTTCAGTTATGGACGTGGGGCGATCTTTGATGTGATACAACTTTATATATATATATATATATATATATATATTGTAGGTCTTCTCTTTTGGTTGGTTTGATAAAGATTAGTTTGGTGTCATTTGAGTTTATTCTGTTTTAATTTACCAAGAAAAAGACAAAACTTTGGCATTGCGAAACATGTTGAAGGATAAGAAACAAGGTGCGGAAAGGGCGCCTATTATGATTTATCGACAAATTCAGTTTCTCAAAATGAGAGGAAAATTTCTACTTTAGCCAACAAAAAATTGAAAATTTTTATATTGGACTGATCGACGAGAAAAACTTACAATAACGGAAACAAAGATAACGGCTACAAGATCTTGCGATAAATTGGTGTAATTAAGTAAATTACAAAAAAAATATGATCACTGATCCTAATATGCTAATGTTACAACCTTCAATGCATACGTCTTCCATCCTCCCTCTTTTTTTTTTTTTTTTTTTTTTTTTTTGGGAACCTGTATATACTGACCTAAAACAACAATACGTCAACCAAAAGGCAGCGCGGACTCGGGAGAAGCAGAAAAAGAATAAATAAACTAAAATTCAAAGAGTCGTTTATCTTCAACTCGGCAGGAACTCTCCTCCACATCTTTGGCTACAACATCATATAAACGTCATGCTACTTACCAAGTAGGAAGCAAGAACCAATTTTTCCACGGAAATCAAACCCCTCTACTTCTTCCACTCCGCGCTATTGTCTTCAAGCACAGGAATAGCTAATCCCAACATCCAAGAAAGACCAAGCAAGATTAACATTGGTTGGACCCATTAAAACAGGGGCAATTTGTCGACGAGTTACCCATTAGCTCCGCGTAACTTCAAAAAATCTAACACTAACTTTCTCTACATCAACTTCTAATTTGGTGGTCCCTGCAACAAATAAAAAAAAAAAAAGAGCCAGAATTCAGTCTTGACCAGCCAATTTATGATCAACTGTGAAGTTGAAAGCAAATATGTCACAGACAACACGTATAACAGTCGCAATAGGCCTCATTATGGGGAGTCGGCGTAGATAGGGATTCACCGCTTCAGAGTAGGAAAGAGACGGTACTTCTAGAAAATCTTATAACTAATAATAGATACGTAATGGAAAATAAACTCTCAAATTGCAAATCATGAGGTAGTTGGTAAGCAAGTGAATTTATTAACATAGGCATACAGCTCTATTACCTCAAGAGTCAATCTCGCTAATCATCTTCAACCTAGGCTGAGCTGATTCGAGACAGAAATCTTTCCTCTGCAGAATTAAAGTATACAGCTGAGAGAATTAAAACTTACTCCGGTGAGTGACATGGCAACCAACTCCGAAGAATTGAGTATTAAACAACCATTAGATCCACCTGTGAAAAGATCAGCATACAAATAAATCAGAGCGCACACAACCAAATAAGTCCAAGACTCCACAAAAAGATTAATAACATTTACTGGTGTAAACCCCAGAGGGGAAAATTGAAAATAATAAAAAAAAAAAAGAAAAAGAAATCAACCTGCAAAAATTGACCACGTACATTTAATAATTGAAAACAGAGTGGATGGCAGCTGAAATAGAGACCATGGAACCCTTCTCGTCATTGAACGAGCTCAAAAGGCCAAACAGGACTTGAAATTGTAAAGAACCATAGTCTTCCTTTCAGCCGCTCTAACAAGGCTCGGTAGAGTTCCTGATACCCCTTATCACAGTCTTTCACCAAATTGCTGACCAGGATTATACCAAGTCAAATCGAGGAGAACAGATTCAGACTGTAATTATTGCTTCCCTTTACCAAATTGCTGACGAGTATATACCACGTTACATCATTAGGTATGAAGCCCTTTTCTACACCTCCATATAGAAGCACACAAGCATCATTGGCCATGCCTTCTTTGCAGTAAGAACTGATTAATGTGTTATAAGTGATTGCATCCGGACTTATTCCTTCATCTTGTAGTCTTTCAAAGAGATTCAACGCCTCCCACATCTGTCCTGCCTTACACAGACCATTTATTAGGCTATTGTAAGTGACGATGTCAGGTGTTAAACCCCGATGAATCATGTCCCTTAAAAACTCAAGTGCATCATGTACTCTACCGCTTCTGCAGAGACCATTGATTAAAATATTGCATGAAATATTATCTACCTGAAGCCCCTTCCTCATCATTTCTTCAAACAGTCCCATTCCTTTCTCAACATCCCCAACTTTGCATAGTGCCTTCATTAGGCCATTATACGTGATTTTGTCTAGAGGGCATCCCCTAAACAACATGTCGTTTACGAGCTTAAGTGCGTCTTGGATTTCACCTCTCCTCAAAAAAACATGAATCAATGTGTTGTAGGTAATGGTGTTGGCAATAACACCTTCCAATACCATGTCACGATAAAGTCGCAAGGCTTCTTCCATTTTATTTATCCTGCATAGTCCATAGATTAGAGAGTTAAATGTAAAAATGTCTGGCTTACATCCTTTGAGTGGCATTTCACTAAACATGGTCAGAGCCTTATTGACATTCCCACCCTTGCATAGAGCAGAGATAAGGCAATTATATCCCACAGTATTGAGACACACTCCCTTTGCTGCCATTTCATTTAAAACATAGCCAGCTTCCTCCAGTTGGCCGGCCTTGCAGAATCCATCTATCAATGTCGTGTAAGTTATTTCATTCGGCTCACAACCCTTTGCTGTCATCTCATTGACTAATGCATGAGCAGAATGCAAGAAACCCCTCTTGCAAAGTCCATATATGAATATGTTAAATGTAAAAACATCAGGCTGACAGCCAACATTTAACATGTCATTATGAAGAACTGCCTTAGCTTCCTCAAATCTCCCTCGCATCACGTAGCCATTAATTAGAGTATTGAAAAGCACAACGTTTGAATTTGGCACTTTGTTCAACAATGCCCTTGCTTCATCAACTTGCCCCATTTCACACAATCCATGCATTAAAAGCCCATAAGTAACATCATCAGGTGCAAATTCCCGAAGAAGCATACGATCAACCAATTTCGCTGCCTCATGAATACGACCAACCTTGCAAAGGCCATGGATAACATCATTGAAAGTCTGAACATCAGGTGTACAACCCATCAGAAACATTTCTTCCAAAAGCCTTAGTGCTTCATTCACATTATTATTCTTGGACAGTGCATGTATCAGAGTCTGGTAAACCATTGAGTTCGGCACACACCCATGTTTTGTCATGTCTCGAAGGAGCAAGCATGCGGAATCCACCTCTTTAATCATACAAAGTGCTTTCATCACCCTTCCAAAAGTGAAAACAGTAGGAGAGATACCCTTGCTCAGCATGTCGTAGAAAACATTGGATGCAACTTTATGACAATTCCCAGCTACCAGTATTTCCAACACAACATTGTAGGATCTAAAGGTCGGTTCACAAGAATAAACACCTTTCATATCCAAGAGCAGCCTAGTTGCTTGTCCTGGAAAACCAGCTTTCCCATAGTATTTCATAATTAAGATGAAAAAGGACTCTCTAAACACAATCCCTTCTTCTTTCATCTGGACCAACAACCTATCAATAACCTTAAACTCTGCGGCAGCCCCAAGCTTATCAACCAACACACAATACACATCAAATGAGTGGCAATATCCCTTTTGGGCACCTGCCCTTTCAAATATCTCCAGTGACGTAGCCACATCTAGTGGGAGCAGAAGCAACTTACAAAGCTGAGCTGGGGAAATTTGAACGAGCGATTTCTGAAGCTCTTTCAGGTCAAAAGGCTTAAGCAACCTTTCCCATTCATTCTCGGGCTCTGACCCATTATCCTTCCTAAGCTCAGCTTCATCACGACGATCATTCAAACCCTGTGCTGAGCATATCCCAACACATGGGATTTTAAGCAAAAATCGCAAGCTTTTGCTCACATGACACGATAGTTGTGTTCTCTTTAACATTACTTAAAAACAATAGATTCTTATATATCGAAACCGACCGCATGATCAAAACATTGGTGAGTCCAAACACTTCACTAAGTCCACCATCTTTCCCTACAAAAACAATTAAAGAGTATCATTAACCATGGAAAAGCTTGCAAGTTACAACATTTGAGTATACATTATGGATTATAGATGATTAAGTCTTTGTTGTTAAACCATAGGTAGACAAACAACAGGAAAACAAAACCAGACATACAAGGAAAACGGTTGAAGAACCAAACAAGTAAAAACAAAAGTTTTTCCAACAAGCTATAACTGATACAATATCTCTACTCAACCAATTGGAAAGAAACCAAACCAGGAAAGGAAAAAAAAAAAAAAAAGCGCCATAGTTCACGTTCTTCTCCCTCTAATGTCCATCAATACAGTCCTGAAACACGTTTAATCTATAGAGAGCTATAATTTTGAGTGTGTCTTTTCTTCGAACATCTAGAGTGCTAAATGACAGAGATCAAAATTAATCTTAATTACATGACTTGGAGACGTAAGTTGAGCCCAAATTCTGATAGAAACACAACAGCCCGTCATGGTGTTCGAATCAAGAAGCGCAAAAACTGCAGAATAAAGAAAGAAAGAGAAAGAGAAAGAGAGACATACCCAGTTCCTGCAAGTCAAAGCACAGCATCAAACTTGGGCTTTTGTCTCTCTTATCTTGGTCCCCGTCGAACCCTGAAAGACTGAAAATGGTGTTTCTTCGAAAGTAGTGCAATTTTTACAGGATTTTTTTGAAGATTGTATTAAGACGAGGGAAAAACAAAAGGCTTGACGTTGGAGACTGAAAAAATGGAGGGGAAAGACAAAGCCAAGTTGGAGTGAGAAGAACTGAAGAAGTGAACAGAGAAGAGTGTTTCGTTCTCAATTACAAATTTTCTGATTAACTTTGGGCCATATCTCTTTGAGCTCGTTTACATCGTTCTGGGCTTTCAAAATTGGCTTTCTAGACTCGGAGTGGCAATTGTCAAGCCCCCCCGTAAATAGCATTTTTTTACGAAATATTGTACCGCAGTTGCAAGTATAATTTAATAATAATATCATATTTCATTATATCTAAAGACAGAGTTTAAATCTCTCATTTATAAATTCTAAAACAAATAAATAGCAAAGTTTTAAAATATTTTAAATAAATAACAAATTTTATTAAGTAAATAAGAAATTTATTTTAATACTAGGAAAGAAATACATGTGGAACACACGTGCATTAATATTAATTATTAATTAAAAGTTTAAAACAAACATTATTTATCTGAAACTTATTTAGTACAAAGTGTATCTTAATTTATCCTTTTCAACTCAATAGTGTTTTTATTGATAGAATATGTAAAACTATTAATTATAATTAAAAAAAGAATAACATTTGCAGTCTTAACACATAAAGATGTAAATATCTAAATTTTACTATAACGACACCCCTTTAATTTTAACTTTATTATAATGATAGCCCAATAACAATTAACAGATCTCCTTTTTAGAGATCAAAATTTCTTTAATCGCATAAATTATCCTCAAAACAATATCGAATAAATTTTCCCCCGTAAAATATTTATAAAATGCACTTTTGGTACTTAAGTATCATGCATACAACCAACATATGTTCAAAGGAAAATTCATTTTCATTTTTTTAATGTGATTTTCAATTATTTTAATTGGATTTGGACCTTTTCCAGATTTCAGCCAATCTTTATTTGTTTTGTGAAAGCTTTTAATTACAAGCATGATGTAACATAAATGTTCCTTTCACTAAATTAACAGCTTAGATAAATTCTTTTTGAATCTAATACTTTGATTGTTTGTGTATTTCCAAATTTCACTTTAAAATTTAATAGCAAATTTTAGTTGTGTTGCTCAAATCATAATACTATTTATAATGTAAAATCTTTTTTTTTTTTTCATCTTTAAAGATTTAAAATTCCTAAAATAAACTTTTAAAATTTAAATAATTTAGATGATATTAGAGAAAAAATAATGTAGAAATGATAGATATGATGATGAATATATAAAAAATTTATATATTCATAAATAATAATCAAATGTTAAATCTGTTATATTCTAATGTTAAATTTGCTATTTGTTAAAATTCTTCCATCAATAGGGAAATACCTTTATTAATGTTTATAACCAGAAATATTATTCTTATTATTTTTTTTAGGTAGAAATATTATTATTATTGTTGATAGTATGTGGGAGGTTTCCTTTACGAAAGAAGAAGCAGAAAAAACAAAAAAAAAATTTAAAAATTTAAAAATTAAAAATTAAAAATTAAAAATTAAAAACAAAACAAAAAAAACAAAACAAAAAAAAAAACCTTTTCGCCTCCATTCACCATGGGAGTTTTCCTAAAACACCATTGAAGTTGAAGCATCGAACAACATAGTAATAGCTTTTTTTTTTTTTTTGAGTTTTGATCTCCCTTTTCTAGAACAAGTTGAAAGTTTAGTAATACTATTTAGAAATTAAAAATTATTACTGATTTCTATATTTTCTGCCTAAATATTGGTCTGCAGTTTTTACGTCGATCGGACCATTAGACAGGCGAAGGCTGAAGGGGCTGGGTCGGTTCACGATTCCACATGGGTCACGGCGATTTACGGAAGTGGCCTCCACCGTGCAACAAGATGAAGAATACGCCTAGGTCGCGACCCACGACAGCGGCGATCTCGATCTGGGTCACGGCCCACAGTCGCCTCGCGTCATTTCCGCCTCGAGTGTAACAGAGAAAGAACAATTATCCCGTCTCTTGATTGGATTTGGAGCCAGCCACAGACACGACGAAGGACAACCAGAAACCCAATTCTGCACCTGAGTAACGCCGATTTCAATGAAAAATGGTTTAAAACCTGTAGAAAGTTGAGGTTGAAGAAATGGAAAATGGAAGTGAATGTGTAATGTGTACCGATCATCCTGCTGGTGAGAATCCAGATTGAAATGTGGGGAGAGCTCAAAAGATTTCAGTTTCAAGGACAAGAAGACACGTGTTCATATCCTTACTACGTGTTCACAACATAACACTTCATGGCATTCTCGTTGCAGTACTTTTTAAATTTCAAAAATACCCTTCAAAGGAACTCCAAAACACCTAAAATAACGGCAAAAGAAAGATTGACAAAACCATGTTAAGAGACTTACAGTAATATATAATAGAAATATATAATTTATCTAATAATAAATAAAATTAACCTTGTTATTTATTATTATTTATTTTAAACATTTTAAAAACCTATTTCAACAATTTTGTAAATATATTCTTTATATATATATTTTTTTAGAAACTTCCTCAAACAAATAAATAAAATGCGACTCTTGCAGAAGAACCCCAAGAAAAATAACAATAATAATAATTATTATGGGATACAACAAAGACAATCTCAACCAGAGGGACTTTAATTGACTAACAAAAATCGAATTAAAGCACGGACTACACTAAAAAACACACCTTTTGGTGACAATACAATATCCTGGGAGACACAATATGGTGAGACAATCTGCATTTTAGTTTAAGATAGGAACTGAAATTCTTAATTACACTGAAGATCCACTACCAATATATTGTGTCACTTGCTATAAAACCCACATGTAGAACTACCAATGAGAGGTGTTACAAATATTCATATTTCCCAGTGGAGTGGAAAATAATAGATATAAATCGCTATGTATAGGAACCACAGTGAACTTGAGATTCCAGGGCTACTCTCGTAGCCTCGATGACTGCTTGCCCGCTGACATAGTGCTGCCGGCAGACTGGCATGTAGACGTCAGCCCCGCCAATTATCTCCGTTTGGGTCTCCTGTGTTTTTCTGAGTGTAAAGAAAGCCTTTTTTCCACAAAGCTCGCATCTAGCAGTTAACTTTGTTACAGAATCCGCAAGGGGAATTATATCAAGCACAGAACCAAAGCTCCTCCTGTTACAACATTGTCATTTGACAGAAACAAAAGAGTATATAATGGTATACATGCGATAATAATATCGGCATGAGCACAACAATCTCGTTAAAAAACTGATTTTGAAACGTACCTCAAATAGTCTCCGTCTAGTCCAGCAACTATTACTGTTTTGCCATCATGATCAGCAGCTTTGCGGCAGAAATCATAGAGGCCCTCAAAGAATTGAGCTTCATCAATTCCAATCACATCGATCTGTCACCAAATGTTGCGTCACGAGTGAATAACACAACATTAAACCGAAATATGCTACAATAAGCTGAATGAAAAGTTGAAAACCATAACTGAGAATAGTTGCTCAATCACACGTTTGAATTTCGAAAATTTTGTGAGGTCTTATTCCAACTAAGAATTGCCTTTCGTTTAACGAATAACACTAACTTGTAGCATACACTAAATAGCAAAAATAATAAATAATTGCAACTACAAAGATACCTGTGCGTATGCTTCAAGACCAACTTTCTTCCTGAATGACGACAAATCTGCCAGTGCCCAACACGGCAATTTCACACCATCATGTGTCACAATTGAATCCAATCCATATCTTGTGTCCTTATTTGATTTTATTATTGCTACACTTCTACAAAACAGTACACAAAAAGAGTTAATAAATGATAGTAGGATTCTCAAAATACATGTGCAATTGCTCTAACCAGTTCCAGATAATAAGTTTATGCAGAAATATCATCCAGACATGAACGTTTGTTCTCTGAATATACACACAAATTTGAGAGGGATGCACAATTCTAAACTATCAATCGGTTGGAAGGTAGTTGCAAATACTCATCATCTGCCATTACTACCGTATCATTCATATGGAATTACTTAATCAAAAGCTCATATGCATCTCATTTGCACCATACAAGTTGACAACATATTAATAAAGATGTACAGTATAGGACTAGCAAACCATACATATGTTAATGACCATCATGTGGTCAATAAACATACACATGAGCAGTTTTATTTAGCTCATACCTAAATAGCCTTTTGCATTTTCATAGAAAGTGATCGAAGACGACCATTGTGATACCTAAATACATAGTTTTTTGACAGTAACTCCAAGTTTAGAGCATCAAGCTCACTATTTCTTTTGCTTGTCTGTGTGTGTTGTTAAAGGAACAAAAAGGCTCTTTATTTACTCAATAACCGTGCTTTAAAAGAGATGCAAAAAAGTGAGATACTCACAGGAAACAAACTCTTTCCCATTACCTATTTTAGCTTCCAATTAAATCAGGAACATATCCTACATCCTTTAAGATGCAAGTAATTGCTACAATCATCTCATAAATCTCCTCAGATCGTTTATGAGATTTATCACCCTTATAAAAGAAGTGGACCTCCTTTTGAACCTCAATCCTGCTATAAGCAGGTTCCTTTATCATTCCCGATTCCCTCATTACAGCCCTAACCTTTGCAACATCATCCCACAACCCAAAGCTGGCATAAGCATTAGACAAAACCACGTATTTTCCAGCATTTTCTGGCTCTAACTCAAAGTATTTCTCAGCTGCAAGCTTTACCAAGTCCGTTTGTCCATGACTTCTACAAGCTGCAAGCAAGGCACCCCATATTACTGAGTGCTCCTTATAAGGTGAGCTAAGAACAAACTCATAAGCCTCTTTTAGCCTCCCAGCACGACCTAAAAGATCAACCGTAGCTGCATAATGCTGTGCTCTTGGTTGGATTCCATAATCTCTATTCATTGACAAGAAGTATTCCCAACCCTCGTCAACCAAACCTCCATGACAACAAGCAGAAAGAACTGATAAAAAAGTAACATAATTAGGTCGGAAACCTTCGGCCTTCATTCTACAAAAAAGATCCAAAACCTCTACAAATCTTCCATGCAGCCCATAGCCAGAGATCAAGGCAGTCCACGTGATGACATTTCTATATGGAGAGGTATCAAAGACCAGCTGTGCATCAGATAGGCTACTGCCCTTAAAGTACATATCCAAGAGAGCACTATTGACTACAAGATTTCCCTTAATATGGCACTTGATCATGACACAGTGGGCTTGCTTCCCAAGCTCCAGTGTCGCTAAAGAGGCATAGGCTCTAAAGACAGATGCGAAGGTAAACTGGTCTGGTATCAAACCACTCTGTCTCATCTTGTTATAAAGATTCAACCCCACTTCTGCTTGCCCCTTTTGAACGTACGCCGCAATCAAAGCATTCCACGAAACCAAGTTTTTCTCCACTAGTTTGTCAAGCAAAATGTGGGCTGCTCCTAAATCCCCCAATTTTGCATACAATATCAACAATTTGGTCTTTAAATATTCATTCGGAACAAATCCCAAAACTATCATTTGTGCATGTATTCTTCTCCCGCTTTTGTATTCTTTCATGAATATGCATTCTTGCAAGAGAAGAGCATACGTTCTCGGGTGTACATGCAGTCCTGTACGGCACAACAGAGAGACAGCTTCCTTCAATCTTCCCGAAAAACAGAGACTCTTTAATGTTTTATCCAGTTGGAGATTGTTAATTAGAAGCCTGACCTGAAAGCTGGGAATATCTCACTGGTAACAATTTATCCAATCAACGAAACCAAGACATTCAAAGTCTTGACTTGTCCAGCCACCAAAAAAATAATTAAATAAATAATGATAATAATAGTAGTAGTAATAATAATTTTCTAATATTCTAATAGTCCCATTTTTCTCCCCTAATTTCTCCAAATTCCATGCATTCGAACAGCATTGACATACGACCTATAGCCTAATCCAACAATGCCACAGTTTGAAGCTTTACTGATCATTTGGATTCTGAAATATCAGACATAAATTTCACAACCTTGCTTAAACACAAAGCTTCATACTTTCGAACACATACAAACAACTACAAAAGCCCAACTCCTTCCAACATTTGAATGAGCAGAAAATCGAGTACAATGATGCACATTAAAACTAATTTCAGGCACAAAAACAGACAAAAATTCGAATAAAAACTTAAACACAAAAACCCAGTTTCCTAACAAAATCAGAGAAGGGTTTACAAACCTGCCGTTGCTCCTCTCAGACTGAACCCGGCGGAGAAGCGTGGTGGTTTTCCCGGCGAACATTGGCCCGACAATCACGTGAATTTCGCCGGACGGAGTACGAGGTACGGATTCGGTTTGCAGGGCTTGTTTCTGGACCAAACAACACGAGGTCTGGCGGAGAGAAATGGCGGGTTTTAGGCGTAGAAGACTAGGGTTTTGGAGAAACCTTGGTGGGTTTCGAAGAATGGAGTTAGAGGCGACAGAGAACAGCGCCGAAGGTGAGGTCTGAGGAAGGTGAGAAGACGAGAAGGGCGACCCCGTTGTTTGTAATACGAGATTCTTCATCCGTGAAATAGCTGACATGTATTCAGTAACAGAGAGAGAGAGAGATACAGAGAGAGAGGAGACCAAGGGTTTAAGGGTTTTACGGCTCTCTCAGATTAGAATGACCATTGTTTCTATTCTCTCTCTCTCTCTTTCTCTCTCTCTTTAATAATAATAATGCCTGCGAATTCCTAATTTTTAGCTAAAATGTAATTTCTGGATCCTTTTCGCATAAGAACTATTTTATGTTATTGTTAGAAAATAATTTTTTAGTAATTTAATTTATTTAAAATGCCGAATTTGTTTTTGAAAAAGAAAGAGAGACTCTGATTTTTTTTTTTTAACTTAGATGTAAGAGATTCCACTCCACATTATGAGTTGAAATCAAATGTGAAATTACTGTTAAATTATGTCACCAATCACATATAGACTATGACTTTTAAAATAAACGTTAAATGTCAAATTTTATATAATAAATATAGGGTTTACTATATAAATTAAATAAACTATAAATTAATGTAAATATATGTATTGTTTACCTAATAAACCTATTTGACATCCTTTTAAATCAATTATTATAATGGGGTGTTTATTGACACCCTTCCATTCGCTTTTCTCACCTTCTTTTTAATAAATTTTTTTATTATTGAACTACCCTTAAAGAAAATAACTTTTAAGGACAAAAGCGATTTAAAAAGTCATCTTCTACACACCTCATTCTAATAATTGAAAAAAAAAACAAAACAAAAACAAAAACAATACACTTTTGAAGTTTAATTGTTTTTCGTACTATTTTAATGCTGGAAATTTGAAAGTCCTATTGTTTTACGCCATGGCTGCCGGTTACAGAAGGTTCTGATTTGGGATTCTCACAAAAGATGCATTATTGATTTATATATATATATGTAAAGATGTAGTATCGGTTTTGCTATTATGCAAATGGAATTGTGAAGAACATGGATATTTGGATAAATAAAAAATAAAATGTTGGATTTCTAAGAAGAAGAGAGAGAGAGAGAGTCTGTTTGGAAAACTAGGGTTATTTTTTGATGTGATGATATTTTATCAAATTCTAATTTTTTAATCTTTACATTAAATAATTTAATCTCATCCTCTAAATAATACATTTTAATTAGTTTTATCATTATATATTTGTTTAAAGTACATGACATTTTCTTGTTATGCTTAAAAAAGAAAAATTCATGGGCAATGTGTTTTTGATTTGACAAACTACTATAACACAAAAATAAATAACTGAAAAATACTCCGTTATATATACACTTTTTAGCTGTCCAATAACTTAATTAAAGAAAAGAAAAATGAAAATGGTGATGTTGTATGCACATCATATATTACAAATTTAAATGTGTATTTTGAACAATATTTAGTGCCATGGCCAATATGTTTATTGTCCACTTGCATCATTTGGTAAGTCGATTCAATAAACCGTATAATGCGTGTTAGTTGATGTGTATTTGTTTGTTTCTTCAATTCTACTTTAAAATAATTAAGCCACCTTTGCATGTGATTTCAACTTCCTCAAACCAAATGATCAGATCAACCAAATCCTAATTCAATTCTGATTTCTTTCTTTCTTTCTTTCTTTCTTTCTTTCTTTCTTTCCTTTTTTTTTTTTTTTTTTAAGAAAGGATATAGTAGAAGAGTCAGTCATCTACATCTGATTTTTCTTCTTCTTTTTTTTTTTTCCCTATCCAATTTTAAAAGATGTCGGATTCAAATTCTTGAAACAACTCAAAAAAAAAATGGAGAGAGGGGTTTTGATTCAATTTTTCAATGAATGGAACAAAAATGACAAGGATGTAAAGCAACATGAACTATATGTATATAAAGTCCCTTCAAGAGAAAAAGAGCATATATAAAGTCCCATAAATATATTTTTAGCATCATTGTTGCAACTGTAACATAGGTGTAACAAGATGATGTTCTGTCACATTAGTTGGCTTTCTCATATTGCTTCATTATTGACTTCATCGCTCTGACCAATTCTTCAATCTACAATTCTCCTTGTATATATATATGTATGTATGTATGTATATATATATATATATATGTATGTATCTCCAACTAAACATCAATCTATAACAATATTAATATATTGGTCTCTTAGCATTTGCCCCATTAAAAGCTTTAAGTAGTAATAATTATAATAAGTTGTTGGGAATCAATGTGACACATGATATGAACTAATCCTTTTCTACAACATTATTATCTCTCTCTCTCCTCTCTCAATCCATTTAATTAGGGCACATGCATGTATCTCAAACAACCTATGCATTATCCATTCAATCATTCATCATATCACAAACTCTAATGGTTGATTCACTTATTTCTAACTATAAACACCAAAACCCAAAAGAAAAAAAAAAAGTCACCCCGATTAGGCATGGAGTCTGATTAATGGTCTATACAAAGACAATATTCAGCTGTTCTAATTTTTTTAATAAATAAGAGCTGTGGTTATTAAGGCTTATTATAAGAGAGGTTAAAGAAAAAATACAGAGAATTTGAAAATTTACGAGTATCCTTTAATGAAACCTTTTTTTTTTTTTTTTTTTTATCATTGTAGTTAATTACTGCAATAGACTTAAAAAGGATGTTGTCTCATATTGAGATTGGCATGTTCATGCTTATTCTTTTTTTTTTTTTTCAATTATCTGTTATCCCAGATTTCCTATCTTATTGGCTGTCTCCCAATAATGTTATGTCATATTATCTGAATTTAAGAATTTAGTCACATAAAAAAATGTTAATTATTAAAAACTCTTAAATTAATTAATAAGTTATCAAAAACCTAAAAAAGAGACAACCTTTGAGACAGGAAAATGAGAAAGTATATCTGAACTCTTTATTTTGTCCTATTTTTGTGACGAAAACAGATACTAGTGTATATTTTTCATTGCCATGATATTGAGCAATAATGAGATATTAATCAAGAAAGTGGAGACCTTTTACCTAAGCACAATCCCTTTCATAGTAACGTGTGGAACTCTGAGAATTGGGAACTTTTATGTGACCATCAAATTAGGATTAGACTTTATTTGGAGGGCACGTGCTAGTGTTAATGTGGAAAGTCCATTTTGCTTTTTTTTTTTTTTTTTTTTTTTTTTTTTTCTTTACTTTGTTTTTTCATTCACCAATTGAAAATGACTTATCATGTCATAATAGTTAGTAAATATAAAGTTGGCATGAAGGAAAAGCTGCCTACAATTCTAGATCTCCAACAAAAGAGAGACAGAACTACTAATGTAGATAAGATGGTCCGAAATCTATCCAATCCTTTTCCCTTCTTGATATAAAAACAAATTCCCTTACCAATTGGAGCATAATATATATATATATATATATATATATACGCAATATTCTAGTTCTTTGCTGAGATTTATATATATATCATATGTATCATATAAGGATAGCTCTTTGAGTAGCATGTTAGCCTAGAACAGCCTGATCTGTGGTATGATAATTCCTTCACATAATTGACTGTTGGGAGCTTATTTCTTTAATAATAATAATAATAATAATAATAATAATAATAATATTATTATTATTATTATTATTATAAGCAAATAAACAAAGGAATAGGATGTGGTCGTTAAATTAGAGGGCAATAACGTCATGCATGTGGCCTGTGCATTTTGATGCATCTTTGCTTGCTTGCTTGCTGTATTTCTTTTTTGGATGAGTGGGAGCACAAGCAATCACTTCTGTCTCTCACACATCTCCCACTTTTCTTTTCTTCTTTTTTTCTTTTTCCTTCCTAAAAAATATATTTTTTTTAAGTCGTACAAAAGGTATTTTTGTAATAACCATCTCACTTTCTAAAATTGGTCCCAAAAATCAGACACTTCTACTATTTTTAGTTTGACCCTTTAACCTATAAGAATTCGTACAATTTAGCAAGTACAATTTTACAAAACAGAGAAGTTGGAAGACATATTAAATAATTTTGCTTAGTTTAGAATTCAGATTCCAACCTAAAAATTTTAATTTAATTTTTTTAAATTAATAAATTTTTTATCTAAATTTTTAAAAAATTAACCAACTTCAACATCAAAATTTCAACTTAAACCGATATTCCAAACACACCATTAGTATAATCATTTATCCCTCTCACACACATACACACATCTTTATACATATATATACACACACACAGCCAAACTAGGATTTTTTTTGACTGGCAGCACTATCAAAAAATTATAATTTTTTTTTAACTAATTGCTTAAATGTATATTTTATTTATCAAATGTGGACATAATGAAAATTTTCGTAAAAAGTAGGAATATAAGTAAATTTTACTAAAATTTTAAGAGTAGAAATAACATATTAAAATTTGCGTGGGATCGCAGTTGAAATTTTTATTATAAGTGGTGGTACAATTAAAATTTTATAAAAATTTTGAGGTTTAAAATCAATTTTTTTAAAAAAAAATAAGAATTAGGACGCTTATACCTACTGAATTATACGTGGGTTCATCACTGTATACACGTATGGTTTGAGAAAAAGACTTGTCTAGAAGGATACTGTGTCAATAAAGGAAAGGATTACTTATTGTAATGGGCAAACCATACATATATACCAACCAAACATGTATATCATCCTTTCCAACTCTCAAGATAAATGCTCCTATCATTTTATTAGTCAGCTTTTTTAATTGTTAAATTATGCTTCGCAAAAATATATATATATATATATATATATATGTATAGCCTGGAAGTTTGCAAAAGTGAATATTGAAGTTTCTAAACGAAGCTCGGTTTCGTGAAAATAAAATAAAAGAATCAGTTAAGTGATTACGACCATTTAAAAGGAACTTTTAAAGAAAAATGGACAAAACTACAAAAATTACACAAACAAAGTGAGGAATATAAAAATAACCAAAGTCTAAACGCTGAACAGAACATGCAGTGTTTCATGTCGTATTATTATTATTTTTTTTAATTTACTGTTTATTATAATTATTTGTTTTTGAAATCAAACTTGGAAGTCACCATCTTCCGTCGCGTCTCCCTTTGTAACTTTCTTACACAAGCGGATAGCCAGGCTTCTCTCTTCTTTTTTTTTTTTTTTTTTTTTTTTTTTTGCCCTTTCCTCTCTCACATCAAATATAGTAGATATATAAATATTTATATATCTGTAAAAGGCCATTTCAGATGCAAATTCCTTTTCTCAAAACACAGCTTGTCCTCTCTCTTTAATACATAGCTTTCGTTTAATCACGCATACATATATTTACATATATATCTAATTGAATCAACAGTGATTGGAAGAACAACAAAGGGGAGGGGGAGGGGGGGGGGGGGGGGGGGGGGTGAAAGAAGAGAGAGAAAAGAGAGCTTAAAAAGAGGGCCTGTCGCCCTCTAATCCTATTATGCCTCCTCTCAGATCTTAGATTCTCGTAATTTTCCATTTGGGTTCTCTTCATTTGGTAAGTTTTCATATGAAAAAAATAATAATAATAACGTTTTTGTTTTGTCAAGTACCTGCGATGAAAACAAAACAAACAACAAAACAACAGAACAAGGTTTCTGTGTTCTGGATCTTTCACCAATCCCAAGTTGAATTTTCATTCGTTTTCCTTTGGTTTTCAGGAATCCTGGGATTACGGGTCGATCGGTAATCCTGGGATTCAATCCAAGGATACCCATTTCATATATAACAGCAAGAGAATCCAAGCTTCCTTGTGAATTTTATCTGGTTTAAGGTAGAGGGTTATTTGTTTAATCTGCATTACCAGAATTTATATCTGTTGTTTTTCTCGGAGACATCGTTGAATTCTAAATTCCTCGGAGAATTCGGAAAACATGTTTTAGATTATGTTTCTGTACGCAATTCTTATCCAATTACGTGTTGCCGATTAGATCCGATGTGTGGCTTTGTTATTTTGATTTGTTATTGTCCATTGGTTAAAGTAAAATTGATATTTTCGTCATCAATCAATTTATCTTTCGCTGTTGAGGATTTTTTATTTTATTCTTTAATTTTTTTAATTGATGAAGAGTTGGAAATCTTGAGCAGAATGGAAATGGAGCCTGGCAAGCTTTTCATTGGCGGTATATCTTGGGACACGACTGAAGATCGTCTTAGGGAGTATTTCCAGTCTTTTGGCGACGTGGTGGAGGCGGTGATAATGAAAGATCGTGCCACGGGCCGTGCTCGTGGATTCGGTTTTATTGTTTTTGCCGATCCTAATGTTGCAGAGAAAGTTGTTACAGAGAAGCACGTCATAGATGGCAGAATTGTAAGTTTCTAGCTGTGAATCATATGTTCATCTCTCACCAACATGCTAAATCTAGATACACTAATAATCAATTACAACGTTTAATTAATTTGTGCATGTGATTGGGAGTGTGTATTAATTTGCACAATGGTATTGACTTTTTGTTCGATTTTTAATCACATTCATAAAGATGATTGAACTTTTGTTGCATGTTACTGATGGTAAAGAACAAACAACAGATGCAGCTTTACATACACGTAGTCATGTATGGACACGTAATTTAGAGAAGATAGCTTACGTTCAAACACTTCAGAAAATCAAAGCAATGTCAATGTCAAGTTCGGTTCTGGTTTCAGTGCCGCTAGGAATTTGGTTAGTTAGTTGCAGGATAAAGTTTAAAGTGTTGATCAACTTGATTATTGCTACATTAATCATTTGTGCCAAGGGATACTAAATGTATTCTCTGGGAAGTCAATAGCCTTCTAAAGTGACCATTTGATGTTATTGTAGCATCGGCGTTAGCATTAACACGGTCAAATCTCTCAGAAAAATGAGGGAAAAAAATTTCTTTTTCTTGAGCAGGGACATATGTTTTGTTGATAAGTTGTGTATACAACTTTCAAAGTTGCTTGCAGATATAGAGAGTATGACATTTTCGAGTATCTCTAGCAGACTCTTTGTTGTTGCACTCTGTAGTTAGATCACTGAGCTTCTGAACAGGCAAATAGATTATGCGACATTAAATTTAGAAAGTCTATTCATAAGTTATGGTTCTGTACTTTTCTCTGATATCGTCCAAGTGCAAAATGAGCCTAATCTTCTTGTGTGTACATGTGTGAATGTATGTCGTGTGTATATAATCAAGACACCAGTATTATATATTTATATTGGCAAACATCAAATACTTCCAATATTTTTTGGTTGCTGTTTGCATTGGATTTTATTAGCTTCAACTCTCTGGTCTGTCTTTCTTTTTGCAGTATAGTCTGAAATTTACAAATTCATCTAACTATCTTTCCCATTCTTAGGTTGAAGCCAAAAAGGCAGTTCCCAGGGATGATCAGAACATTCTCAACAGAAATAACGGCAGCATTCATGGATCACCAGGTCCTGCCCGCACAAAGAAGATATTTGTAGGAGGTTTAGCATCGACAGTAACTGAGAGTGACTTTAAGAAGTATTTTGATCAATTTGGGACAATTACAGATGTTGTTGTCATGTATGACCATAATACACAAAGGCCTAGAGGTTTCGGGTTCATTACTTATGATTCAGAGGATGCAGTAGATAAAGTGTTGTACAAAACCTTCCATGAGCTCAATGGTAAGATGGTTGAGGTTAAGCGGGCTGTTCCTAAGGAATTATCCCCGGGGCCAAGTCGGGGCCAATTAGGTGGATATAACCATGGTCTAGGTAGAATTAGTAGCTTCCTTAATGGTTATTCTCAGGGTTACAATCTAAACTCAGTTGGAGGGTATGGTAGACTTAGTCCAGTTTCAGTTGGTCGAAATGGATATTCCCCCTTCGGCCCTGGTTATGCAAAGGGTATGAATTTTGAGACAGGGTTGAGTCCAAGCTATGGAGTTAGCGCAAACCTCAGTTCCAACCTCAACTTACGGGGATTGAGCCCCTCATATAGTGGTAACTCAAACAGATTTGGTAGCACCCCTGTCCATGGTGGGGGCAATGAAGGAAATAGCTCTATCATAAGTACAACAGGTCGGAATTTTTGGGGGAATGGAAATCTTGCTACAAACTCCCCAAACTCGAATGCTTTTATAGGTTCTGCAAGTGGCAACACGGTAATGGGTTCTTTGGGCAGCATTGGAGCACTTTGGGGCTCCTCGCCTAACCCAAGTCAAGGTGGAGGTGTTGGTTCAACTTATAATACTGGCAGTCTCAGTTATGGCAGTGGAGATGTCCGTTTTGGATCTGGCGGTTTAGGCTACGGGAGAAATGGTGGGAGTGTTGCACCAGGATCATCATCATATGGTGCTAATGGTGGTTATGATGGGGCTCATGCGGACATTTATGATGGCGGTTCACTCTATGGGGATTCCACTTGGAAATCCTCACAACCAGAGCTAGATGGATCTGGCTCATTTGGATTTGGGCTTCGAAATGGAGCTTCAGACGTCATGAGCAAAAATTCAGGTTACATTGGGGATTATGGTGTTACTGCTTGACAGTCTACTAGAGGTACATTGTCATATTTTCTCCTTTTCGTTCTTCTTCTTGAATTCATACCATCTTCACTTGAATGCAGTATAATACTATGTACTTTTCAAGTACGATCAGCATTAGATAACTTACTGGATGTGGGATTCAAATTTAGGATCAAAATTTCATGACATTATCAAGACTGCAACTGGTTTGTCTGTACTGTACATGTAACATGATAATTGGCTAGTCTGTATTCGACAACGTAGTTATTACCAACAACGTGATCATATTGATTTTGTTAGTCCCCTTTATGTTGGGCACGTGGAACAGTTGAACCTTAAATTAGCCATTTGGGTTGAGGAATTGGTTCTGTTAGTAATAGTTGGTGTTTGTTTTCGCTATTTAATATACCTAATATACCTGTGTTGCCATTTATCACAAATTCATTTGCTTTGGAATGTACCTACACTGGTTACTCCTAGACAATTAGTGGCAGGCATAATACTTGTGTTTGCACGTCAAGATCAGCCTTCTTGTGGTTACAGACACAAACATATCATTATTTATTTCGATACATATGTATATATACGTATGATGCCATGTCACGATTTAGTTGCACATGGGTCCTTCATCTGACTTATTGTTTGTCACTTTGAACTTGAAAGAGATAAATAGTTTTGATATTGTAATTTTTGTGGTGACGAATGACGATGCCTTTTCCTCAATATTTTCTTCAGGAATTGCTGCCTAGGAAGTTTATGAGACGGGTTTCTAAAGGCGAGATTGTAGATGGAAGTGTATTTGCGGAGCAGGTGCAATGTTGGGATACTACATTATATGACTGTATGATTAGAGCTAATTGGTTTTCCTGTTTTGAAGAAGTTACTAATAGAGAGCAATTCACAAAGCATTTCGGTGAAAAAGGTTTGAGATTGAGTTTGGTATAGGTTTTCCACTCTTTGGATTTCGTTTAAGATGTATAATCAGCTTGCAGAGTATTACACGGAATTCTTGTATCATGTGTCAACTGATGAGAGTGAGAGAGAGCGAGTGATATATGAAAAGGAAAAGTGTTTTCTTTTCTTCTTTTCCGATCTTTCTTTGCTGTAATATCCAGCATATTTGTTTGTTCTTGTCGGTCAGGTATGGCTTTTTGTCATTTTTACTTTGATTTTTTGTTCCCCTCTCTTCGTTTCTGTTGTTCGACAGATCGTATGAAGTGTCTGATTGATTACTTGTGTAATACGCTTAAGCGATACTGAAAATAAGCCACGCATACTTTCACTACTTGTTCTCCGGTAATTTTCTTTGTTAGATAGGTTCTTAAACTTGTTACTTTGTTGAGGATTGCAACTTATTCTCCATTTTATTAGTATTGATTGTTCATCTTATTCTATGAAATTGTCATTCTTGTTGTAAATCTTGCAAATCGTTACTCATGAATAAATCTTCCGCCCATTTTTACTGTAGTAGTAGTTATATTGAGAACATCGTTTTCAACTAGAAGAAATGAAGTTCCTTCAAGTTGACCAATTAGCCACCGCCACGTGACCGGAGTGTCCCATAATCAATATTTTTTTGGCTCTGTGCTAAACGTCCCCGTGACCACTTAAACTGTCTCCAGAAAAATGCTAGACTAATATCCTTATCTATACTTCAACTGTTAAAAGGATTTTGGAGGGAAAAAAAAAAGTCATCTTATTTCTTTGTAGTTGTTGAATCTTAGAGATGCATAGAGCAGACAGATGAATTGCGCATAGGAGACTAGTTTTTTACTCTTCCATACGTACAAAAACATATAGGCAAATCAAACGTCATGTATTAACAAGGATTCCAAATAACTTATAAGTAATTTTGCACATGACTTCATCATAAAGAATAGAGTTCGAACCCTCTACCCTGAAGTTCAAAAAAAAAAAAAGTATCGACAAGACAACCTCAATCATGGATTGCAATGCATTATTAGCTATTTCCAAAGTCCTCAAAATGTGTGGTCAGTGGCCAATTTGGCTCCAATCCCACACCATTTACTGCTTTAGCTTTCAGATCGTTTTCATGGTTAGACAAATCTCTTCATCAGTCATCACCAATCCAAAAAAATTATCATTATAATTCATAATAGAGTGGTCCACTCTCTCCAAGTACCAATTTTTTTTTTTCCCCGACTCGACAATTAAACCTAAGTGATTTAACACGGCCATGTAACCAGTCTCAATTTTCTTTCAATTTTTCTCTTTTTGAAAGGGCAAGGAAATTTCTTTCGAGAAAAACAAGGATAAAAGTAAAAACCAGGATGTTTACCTAATGATGACATAATAATTTCAATAATTCTAAAATGGAGTTGCAATGTCAAGGAGAAATCCTTAAAAATGCGAAGCAAGAAAACAAACGAAGTTGTTCATATTGTCTCCTTGCAAAATCTATGTTTTTGCATTTACAGAACCGACGAAAAATTGCCTCTCTTATGCTTCATGTGGATCGTCACCAACCCTCCTTTGACATCCGTTCCTTCTCCAGAATGTACATTCCTTCTTTATATTTTTGGCTTGGTTCATAAGCTTTCTCCTGAATTAAAGATCACAAGTAAAAGGAAAAGTTAGTAGAAAATGAAGAATTTCGAAGTGAGTCCAAAATCTCAAAAACATAGAAGATTAAATCCCCTAGGTAACAAGTAGAAAACTAACATATAGTTGCTAAATGGAAAAGAAGAGAAACGAGAAAAAATAAAAAACGGCTGCCTGTTCCAACCGGAATAAGATTTAGAAATAAGAAATTCGGATTTGAGGATAGGAGTTTCAAAAGACAAGAAACCGATATGTCATCCCTCCCCTTTTCTCCACGCCAAACATGGAAAACAGATACTTCAGCAGCTAGTTTCCCAATTATGTGAATAATTCATATTTATCATGTAGTGATCTCAATTGTTCACATTTCAAAACAGCGGCTTCCTTTCCTTGTATAGGCACGTTTTCCGACATAACAGACTTTTCTGTTACGATAAAGCGTCTCTATACCAAACAATTGCTCTGTCAAATCCTGACTGAAATAATTTTCACTTTATCAACTAAAACCATGGACTATCCATGCTTAAAAAAAAAAAAAAAAAAAAACACACACACACACACACACACTAGATACAGGGGTTGAAGCATTGAGAAAGACAACAATTACAAGACAATGAAAAGCAATCACCTACGCAAAAAACAAAGCACTTGTCGAGTGAAGTTCTTATTTTTAGGATTAATCGCTTGAGTGGAGACAGAAATTTCAAAAACACGCAGTATGCAACAAAAAACAACAGAAAATCATATGATACGACCAAATAAGGTGCAAAACTACAAAATGCTAATTCAACGAGAATTCAAGTTCTTGTCTAGAAGAATTAACACAATCCGCATCGGAACATCACCACCAAGAATGTTGAACATCACTAAACTGCTAGTACAATCTAATTAAAAAAAAAAAAAAACTGAAGAGGATGTCTTTCAACTTACATATCTCCAGCCCAGTATCTGTTGGCATGAGCTGCAATAGATGTCATTCACGGTATGCAAGCCGCTGATGAGATGCCGCTCTTCGCTAGGCCCAAGCGATATATTTACCCTGAAAATTCTCAGTAGTTAGTCACGAATCCCTTCACTTCTAAGCCAGTACACGGCCAAACCCAACGGAGTGTCAAACCAGAATACATCATTAAAGTTTCTCAACAATATTCTTACATGGACATCCAAAAATCAATAATGTGGGTATGTACGAGACATGTGAGTGTTGACTGATGCCAATCCAAGAACACCCCCATCAACAAGAACACCCTTTATAACATAAATCCTAAGACTCACCATTAGTTTACTTCTCCTTAGTTCTTCCCCAAGCAATCAGTAAATCGGGGTTTTACATCGGCACTTTGTGGGGCCAACTAACAGCCATCAAAGAATCCTCAAATGAACCACTCAATTACCAAAAAGAAGGTACCAAAATTATTTATTAAGAATTAAAAAAAAAAAACTAAAAATAATCCAACTTTGATAACAATAAAAATTGCAAACTCAGAATTCCAAATTAAAATCAGATGATATGTGGAGACAAGTAATTGAATTTGGTAAAAATAATAATAATAATAATACAAATAGAAATAAGATGGAGGCAATACACAGAACGGAAGAGGTAGGCACGGCCAAAGCGACCGTGAAAGTCCTTGGAAACGATGTCGTCGTGGGAGGCAGAGTCGACCTTGCAAAACTTGCACTTGAAGATCTTCGCCCCATTCAGCGTCTCTATAAATAGCCTTCCCATCGATTTTTCTGTTCTTTTTTTATTTTTTTTTATTTTTTTTTCCCTTCTTTTTTTACTGTTATTTTCTATCTTGCCCTAATAACAGAGCTGACTTGACTGCAGAAGAATACTAGAGAGAATCAAAGGAGAGTCTTCTCTTCTCTTCTCTTCTCTTCTCTTCTGTGTGTGTGCTTTGTGGGTTTTTGAATGAGTGATATTGATGATCGGGTTTTCAAACACCTCCCTAGGATTTTACACCGCGTTTGCGGTTAGTCTTTTGCGGGCTTTTTTACTTTTCTTCCTTTTTTTTTTTTTTTTTAATTTTTATTTGGTTCTTTGTTGGTCAGCTTTAGGTGCGGTTCACCATTTACGTGGCCTCGTCGCCAGAATAGATGGACGCATACTTTCCACCCAATCCTCCCTTGACACGTGTAGTTTGTAGAGGGTCTTTCTGTCATTTTAATGCTTATGTGGGATGCAAATTCCAATATGACCCACCCCCACCCCCCCCAACAGAACCCAATTGAGCGTTATTTTTTTGGGTACTCAACCCAATTGAGCGTTATTTTTTTAAACAAAAAAATATATCATTAATTTACTTTTCAATGCTGTTGCTCCCCACTGTTTTATTTTCTCTCTCCTCTTATTTTTGAAGCTTTTTCTCCGAGCTATTTCCTTTCTTGATCTTCCGTGTATATTTATTCTTTCCCGGTTTATATGACATTATTGCTAGATTAAAGCCACAACTTTACTTTATATTAGAGTAATTAATTTAAATAGTTCTTGAATTCTTTCGAATGTGACATCTCTTTTTTTTTTTTAACCAAGATAACTCTAAACTCTTATTTTTTGACCAATTCAGTCCTTTCCGTTAAACTCCATTTCATTTTTAACGAAATATTGTGCAAGTGATCTTTTTTTTTAGTAAAAAGACAAACACTCTTCAATCTCTCAAAAATCCCTCTCTCCTCTCCCTTTTTCCCCTTCTCCTCCCCCCCTCGTCACCCCCCCCCCCCCCCCAACCTTTGCAGACAGGTTGGTGATCCCCAACCCATCTCCGCCGTTGTCCCCACCACCCCCAAGTGTAGTTCTGGGTCCCCCTGAGTTCCGAGCACTTACACCCCCCACCCCCCGAACTCAAATTTGGATTCTGCCGATGCCGCCCCCCCTCCTGCTCTTACCTAGTAGAGCCCCCCAGAACCGAGATCGAATTCCACCCCCACCCCCCCCCCCCCCCCCCCCCCCTCTTCAATCCGCTGGATTTCTGGATTTTCACCCTAGTTCCAATCTGGTTCGGACCCCCTCCCCCCCCCCACCCACTAGGTAAGATCTGGGTCCCCCTGAGTTCCGAGCACTTACACCCCCCACCCCCCGAACTCAAATTTGGATTCCGCCGATGCCGCCCCCCCTCCTGCTCTTACCTAGTGGAGCCTCCCAGAACCGAGATCGAATTCCACCCCCACCCCCACCCCCTCCCCCCTTCAATCCGTTGGATTTCTGGATTTTCACCCTAGTTCCAATCTGGTTCGGACCCCCCCCCCCCCCCCCCCCCACCCACTAGGTAAGATCTGGGTCCCCCTGAGTTCCGAGCACTTACACCCCCCACCCCCTGAACTCAAATTTGGATTCCGCCGATGCCGCCCCCCCTCCTGCTCTTACCTAGTGGAGCCCCCCAGAACCGAGATCGAATTCCACCCCCACCCCCCCCCCCCCCCCCCCCTTTCAATCCGCTGGATTTCTGGATTTTCACCCTAGTTCCAATCCGGTTTGGACCCCCCCCCCCCCCCCCCCACACCAACACCCGTGTTCCGATTTGGTTCCCCCCCATCCCCCAAGAAGAAAATTACCTTTTTGACCTTCAAAAAGTACGAAATGTACTTATCATGCGACCATCTTTTAGTTTTTTTTCTGGAAATGACTGAATTGACCAAAAAATAGAAGTTTAAGAGTTATTTCAACACACAAAAAAAAAGAAACCAAAGCGTCATATTCGAGAGAGTTTAATGACTATTTAGACCAATTACTCTTATATTTATTCAGTTTTTTTTTTTTTTTTAAAGCTTCTACGTTATTAGGGCTTCTCATTTTGCACTATGGATCCGCATCCTTTGTCCAATTTTTTATGTCTCAAATGATGTCTAATCAATCATTTTATGACACATCATCTGAAAAAGTTTAAAATGCTTTCTAACTGATTTTTTTATATTTTAATTTAACTTCTTTCAATGATGTGTTAAAATATAATTGGTTGGACATCATTTGGGACATTAAAATTGAACAGAAGATATCAATCCTTGCACTATAGATATGAATTACTATTTTAGTTATTAGATTAATTTTTTTATCGGTCTAATCTGAACATTTATACATCAAACCATTACAGAAATAAACCACGCTCTCCTTCAATTAATGGAAATTCATGTTCACTCCATTTTCACTTTCTGTAAAATAGACAGATTGACACACCCTTTGGGTCCCCTGTTTCCAAAGAATCTCTTCCAAGCAAAGCATACACACATTACACATACATCTCGACCGGCATAAACAAGGATAAGCAAGGCATTTCAAGAAAGCTCAGGATGCAAGGAACCATGATCTTGTTGGAACAAAAAGCGAGAGCACAAAGACCCCGTAATAAAAAATCGAAATAAATAGACAGAAAAAAACTAAAAATTGAACGATGTATAACATAGCTTTTCTCAATCCCCTTTCACGTCATTTACATTTTCTAACTTCATTTTTCTCTTCTACAGACACCAATTCACCCATTAAATAAAAGTAAAAATTAATTTAAATTGAATTAACATTTCAATGAAATCCAAGAAATTAGATCACAAGAGGAAGGAATGTGGGAGAGTCCTGGAGTGACAACGAGACTAGTTAGAGAGCCAGCAAAGATTGTTCAATGCTTTCGTGTGTATGTAGTAGCTTTTAAGATGAGCAGCACCAACCTTTTTTAGGCTCTGCATCTTCTTGGTTCCCTTCTCCCTGTAAAACCACAGTTTTCCCATTCCCCATCCAAGTGGGATCCTGTTTCTTGAGCTCTTGAGATAACATTACTTTTCGGCTTAATATGTTGTAGATCTCTTTCACAACCGTCTGAAAGGCAGCAGCAACGTTGGATGAATCGAGAGCTGATGTTTCCATGAAAAACAAACCCTGCGATTCAGCCAAGGCTTTGCCTTCGGCGGTGGATACCTCCCTGGCATCCTTAAGATCAGACTTGTTGCCAACAAGTATTGTAACAACATTCATGTCCGAGTGAGCTGTTCAATTGAACACACACCCAATTAGTCGTCATCTCATCATGCTAAAAAACAAGCAACAATTGATCATTTAAAAAAAAAATATAGTGAGCACAGGAAAAAGAAGAAGAAGAACAACAACAGATCTTAAGAAAGATTATTAAGACACTCACTGTGTAGTTCATTAAGCCATCTTCCAATGCTGTCAAAAGTCTGGCGTCGACTTATATCATAAACCAGAAGAGCTCCAACAGCACCTCTGTAATACGCAGATGTAACAGCCCTAAATCGCTCTTGACCAGCTGTGTCCCATATCTGTGCTTTAATTTCCTTGCCATTGATGTCCATCTTCTGTGTTTGGAACTCTACTCCTATAGTTGACTTGGAGTTGGGATAGAACTCGTCTCTAGCAAATCTTGCAAGCAAATTTGACTTTCCAACAGCCGAATCACCAATTAGAACAATCTTAAAAAGATAATCCTCAGTTTTTTCCTCCTCAGAATAAAATGCCATTGTCAACGTTCACAACTGTCACTCTATAGAACCATATTAGTAAAGAGTAGCTTCTTGATTTTGGGCCTTTCAGGACTAATATTTAACCTAGGAGAGACCAAACTTCACCGTGTTCAAGACAAGGAAATGGAATTATCCATACATGAAGAAAACAGCTGACTCAAGAAACTTGGAAGGTAAGGCAGGTATATAAAGCACATAACCCGCCATTCAGTATCTACTTGGATGCAGGGCAAACAAAATCTGTAAAAATGTGATGAAGCTATATTTTAACCAAATAAAGTAAACTCTTTGGCTCCACTTTCGGCTCCCTGTGCTGATCTGGTAGCTTTCTTTTTTTTTTTTTTTTTTTTTTTTCAAATTCCAATCATGCCCTCCATAAAAACAGACACAGATCTTAAGTCCCTGTTGCATCACAAGAGCATCAAAAATGACATACTAGTGATGCGATATCTAATTTAATAACTATAGAGTGCCGAGAGTGCAAGAGCATGCTGCATGCACTGTGATTTCATGATACATCCCATTAAATGAAAGATACCTCAATCCCTCGTTTGGCCTCTTCCTACTCCAGCTCGCTCTGCAGCTTAATGCTTCCCTGGGGATGAATGAAATTTGGTAAAATTTTTTGATAGAAATGCCAATCAGAAGCTTCGTAGTCTCCTTTAAACATTAGAAATTCAATAAGTTGCCAGCATTTATAACCTTACTATATGAGTTGAAAAGAAATATAAGGTAACAAAAGAGGACTGACCGGATGAGAACCAATTTGAAATCTATATTTATACAATAAAAAATGGGGTTCTTGCTTTTATGAAGCTTTGAAAAATTTTCATCTTAAGCCTTTAAATTCAGCTTTCTCTAATGGTAATAAGTCAAGTGAATACATTAGTATGTAAGTTGATAAGTCATTTTCTTCCATTATTCTATTATTGGAATTGAAATTATGTCAATGGGCTTTTAATAATTGAGGTCCTACATAAATGATTTCGCAACAGTGGCAAGATAAGCATAAGGAAGCAGTAGAGATTATGTTCAGCAGCTGCAGCTATCCCAACCGGACCCCCAAAAAAAAAAAAAAAAAATCTCCAATCCAATGTAAAAAAAGTAATCTAAGTGTAAGTTAAGTTTAAGAAATAATCTCCAAACACATCCAGGGTTTATCCTAAACACATAATAAAATGTCATTAATGATTCAACTCGTACTAAGATTCAAAGCCAAGTAGAGAACAGATTCCCCTTAAAACCAAAGAAGTGCTAAATCTAAATGAACCTCTATACATCTGAATTGGATTAAAAAGAGAAAGGGTTTTGATAGTAATCCATTGAGACTAAGGAGATCTAATTATTTGGCTTCCAAAGTAATCCCCAAATCAAATCCCGTACTATACCATGAATACCATTTGAAGAGCACGCACAATTTAAGATTCTCATCTCCAACACACCCTTCAAGGGTGCAGAATTTCGCTCCTGAATTCTTTTTTTTTTTTTTTTTTTAATACCTAAAAAGCACCAAACTTTGTATTGGAAAGTACATCAAGCACAAAATGACGCAACCGACAGACAAATTCTCGAAGAAATTTAGGGTCTTTTCAAATCCTACGGATTATCAGATTAACTGGAGCTTGTGGAAACTTCGCACAAGCCAATTCATTTAGAATTCAAATCCGCACAATTCTTACCTAAATCCAAAAGCCCTCTCCACCGCCCGAAAAAAAAAAAAAATTCAAAACAAAATTGTGATGGTTAGTAAACCTAATCGTACAAACACGAGAAGATCATGGGAAATTTCAAGATCCAAAAAGAACGACCGAGACTACTGGTTTAGAATTACAACGATTGAGATTATGATAGAAACAATCAATTCGAAATAAAATGCAAAAGAATGGAAACAAAGCTCCAATTTTGTAACGGCATTTCACATCTACGATAGGATCTGGTGTCCGAACAGAACACGCCAAATGTGGTACTCTGTTGGCCGCGAACGATTATGTGTGTTCTGTGTTATATACATATGTATAGTATATGTATATATTATATTTAGAGAGAGAGAGAGAGAGATAGAGAGAGAGAGAGACTGACCGTGGGATTGTGATCGGCGGCGAATAACAGTGAAGAACGGAGGTCAACGGAGAGAGGCGGAGACCGCGTCGAGTGCAAACGGCGAGAAAGTATGAGGATAAGGGTTCAGAAGTACCCACCGGACAAATGAAGAGGATGAACGAACAAACATACAAAAGGGCAGTTTGGGTGATATACTGAATTGCTGAGGGCATTTATGTCTGATAAATTCTTCACCTTTTTTTTTTTCCCCCCTCCCAATAAAATCTTTTTCGGTTCAATGGGAAATGAACGGACAAAACTGTTTACAAAGGGGCTGAGGGACATTCTAATTTTGTTTGGGAATTTCAACAGTACAGCCTATTATTTTACATTATAAATATGAATTTTTATTTTAGTTATTATATTAAATTTTTAATGATCTATCTATAATTAAAATAATTATATACCGCATGTTATAAATTTTAAAAACAAACAATCATCGATCAAATTATTAAAAAAAAAATCGAATGATTAAAAGCAATTTCAACCGGTGCAAAAATAATAAATGGATAGTGAAAAGACCTTTGTTATTTATTATGTATTTGTTTGTTTGTGAAAAGGTACCATGCAATTCTATTTGCACCCTTAGTGACAAAAAAAAAAAAAAACAATTTGAATTGTTGAAATATATTTAGTTAAGTTGATAGTTTAGTAATGTTAAGAATTCGAACGTTCATTTCAATTATTAAAATCAAGTCATGTGTTGATAGATTATTATTTTTATTTGACATATGTAATTTACTATTATTAAATTAATATGAATATGTAATTGATGATAATGAAAATACGCCTAAAAAATAATACACTCACGTAACCTCATCAAGTAAGACCTTTCACGTATGAACAATAATTTTAAGTGCATGAAATGTAGAATCTAAAGTCTTCCACTCTCGATTTGAAAGCTACGACCATTATAGAGCCGGGGGGTTTTTACTATGGGGATTGAATGCAAAGTATGTCTTAGATAATAAAACTATAATTAGGGTTTCTTATTACGTATTTAAGTCATTTAATACCCTTCAAAGAAATAATCTTTAAATAATTAGAGAGAAATAGCATATATTATTTTAGTAATTGTAGTTTATAACAATCTTCAACTCCACAAATCTCGTAGGTGATCATTATCTTAGTATCGAATAATTAGAAATATACATTCTCATATAAAATTTGTGATTGTCAAGATTTGAATAATTTGAAACGCTAACTCAATCCATATCTCCAATGCATGATCAAGTTGGCCTTCTTTACGCTAGAATTTCAAGTCTTCTATCTCCAATATGTCGACAGCCAAGCCAACTATAAAATACATGTTCTGAATAAGTATGTCGATCTAATCAACTCGATATACTATCAACACCTACTAATAAAAGTGACAATTCACATCTCATGTAATTTTGTATTAAAAATTTTGATATTCAAATTGATGTCCTTAGAAATTATCTTTTCTTTTTTTTTTTTTTTCAAAATGATTAAAATTATTATTATCTCTTCGTTACTTATTGAGATTTTAATATTAAACTTTTAGGAATATATCATTTTCAAGAAAAAGAGTAAAATATGAGAAACACAAATTATTAATTTATTTTTCACTAAAAATAAAAAGGAAAAAGGAAAAAAAAAAAAAACAACAATGAGAGTTAGAAGTGAGGAGAAATTCTACTTTGTGAATGGAGTGAATTTGTTATTAAATTATATGTGCAACTACGTGAACAAAAAAAAAAAAAAAAAAAAAGCAGAAAAATTGAGTGGTCGATAACGATAGGATGGATTATTTTTAGAAAAATGCTAAGGTGCACATGCCATTCATGAATGAGACAATCATGAGTGTGTTAAGATTTGATGCAAATATTAAATTAAATAATTACCAAAAGCATATGGGAAGAGAGTCCAACACCTCACCATTCCTTTAAACTGCGTGACAACTTGTACGGTACAACACCTAAACAACATATGAAAATCACCGGAAAACATGTTCTTTGGACACCCTTTCATTGTTTTTGTTTTTGTTTGTTTTTTTAATCTATTTTGAAATAACTTTATTTTTTTTTTTTGTCTCATTTATACAGCACCGATTCTAACATATGCGTTGTGCATAATAAGATACATCCGCATGCTTTTAGATGCATTTATCAACGTAAAACCATAATCCTTCAAAATTTAGCAACAATTACATAGAAACGACATGTCATTTTTCATTGTGGATTCCACGGAATAAACACCACTTCAAACAAAACTATGTAGTTAGAAAATGTGTGCTTTGTTTTTAAGGAGGGAAAAAGAACAGTTGTATGAAAGAACGAGTCTTTTCATGAGACGTATCTTTTTTTGAAAAATGGCATAAGCATTTATTAAAAAAATTAATTTTTTCATTGTAAATTCGTGTGTTTATTTTTATATTTGAGAATTAAATAAATAGGTCCTGTTCAAAAATAAAAATTTAAGTGTACTTTATCTAAGGAAAATTAACTAATCTCTATACCAAAAATACGGTATTTTCAATTTAATTACTTCCCTCACATAACAATATTTTTGTAACTTAACTTATTTTTATACTCCTCCTACTTTCTCAGTAAAGTAAACGGTAGAATACGGATTTAATTTGTTATGTAACTTTATTTTTTTATTGATTAGTAAATACTTTTGATTTTAATTCTATGTAATTTATTTTTTTGAGAGAATTTATTTTCTACTCTCTTTTTTTCAATTTTTAATTATTAATAAATGCACCCTTATTGTACACGACACTCAGACCAATATGTCATTTGTTGGAGAGAAATATATGTGATGAAACGACATGCCGTTTTATTTGTAATAATAGAGAGAAAGATATGTGATAAACTAGATGTCGTTTTATTTTGTAGACATATAAAAAGAACATGGACTTTATTTTTTATTAGTGTTTTTTTTTCTGAAACATATGTATATGATTACTAAATGGGAAAAAAAAAAAAAGGCGAAATTGTTTTCCTTTGAAGAAACGAAGTTTTATTAAAACGACATTTAGTTTTTACATTATGTAATAATTTTTGTAATTAAATAATCATTGGCAAGAAAATAATTAAACGCTAATTGGTAATGTGTTCCTCTCAACCCCCCCCCCCCCCCCCCCCCCCCCCCCCCCCCCCCCCCTCTTTCAGTTTTTAGATTTCGACTGGGTTTAGTTATGAAGTTATGTGATCACTAAATATCAACTAAAGATATCCATGTCACCAAGAAGCTAGGTAGGACAAACTGGTTGTTTATTTTGATAAATTCGAACCAGTTCCATTATGATGGTCTAGGTATATGGATAACACATTTCTAGATAAATTCAATATACTATACGAGAGACTACATTTACATATGAGGTTATCTGGATATGTTATACTATATTCATATATATATATATATATATATATATCAACGAAATACCTTATTTATGAGTTTAAAATGATAGTTTTATAGTTCAATAAGATGGAGAATTCTTATTCAATAAAAAGATCTTACTAATAAGGTTGAAAAATGGTGGTTTTATATTATAATAAGGTAGAGAGATACTTTTTATTTTATTTTATTTTTTTTATAGAAGAGTAAAAGTATAGAATTATGTAAAATGGTAATTAGGCGAAGGAGAATTCCTAAGTACGAAAAAATACCTCACTAATAAGGTTCTCTTTCATTAGATCTATACTAAGTAATACTGTTTTGTATATATTTAATTTATTGTGATGTTATTTTGATTATATTTAATATTTAAAAATGGACATTACTGATAAAAATATCATGTTGCGCAATACTCTACAAGCTCAAGAGGTAAGGCATCGGTAGGTCAGTGCTGCTAGTATATAAAAGTAGGCTTTGGTGAGAACACTCAATGAAGTCAAGATGGCCGAGTTGGTCTAAGGCGCCAGTTTCAGGTACTGGTCCGAAAGGGCATGGGTTCGAATCCCATTCTTGACAGTTTATATTTTTAATTTTAAGAATTTAATCCTCTTTGTGTGTGTGTATTTTTTTTAATTATTATTATTATTTTGCCGAAATGTAAGTATAACCTTTGTGGTTGCTTATAACCGAAATGTAAGTCATTTACTCGCACATCCTTGAAAATGATTCTTTCTCTTTGTTTTCAATTAATTAGTTACTAGAAAGAGGATTATGAGATGTCTCTTGCAAAAAGGGCAAAAAATCTCTAAAAAAAAAAAAAAAAAAAAGGAGGATGATTATGAAATATTTGGAGAAAATAGATATTAAATTCACCCCAAGAGATTATTATAATTATCTTTGGAGAGATGCCACAAGAGAAACTTAAAAGTGACAAATAATCAATTGTCAATATTTGTCAAGATAAGATTAGTTTTTATTTGAGGAAAGCACCTAAATGACACAAATTTAGAGATCATTATACTAATATGACACAAAAAATTAACACTAGACCAATATAAAACAAAATTAAACTGAAGTTAACTAAAATTTGTGTCATGTTAATCAATAATGGGAAATTTATATTATATTGGTCAACAAATAAAAAAACGTGGTTATTTAAGTAATTTTCTCTCTTTTTTTTAAAATAAAATTTTTGAAATTAAATTAAGACCTGACTATCTCTCATTAAATTTGTAATGTTTTATATATCATGTGTTATATATGTAGTTTAGATTATTTGCCTTTTCTATCATGTTTATTTTAATGTTTTATATATCCTTTTATCATTCTCATTAAAATTTGAAATTTGTAAAAATAAAGTTCAAGTATTTAATTTAAATAATATAAAAATGAATTATAGATGAAGAAGTTAAGATAACAATCAATAATAATCAAATATTACATTTAATATTTTTTATACTTCAAAAGAAAATTTATCACAAAATTTACCATATGACAAAATTTGATATCAAAGATAGCACTCCAAATCACTCTATTCACTCAAATGACAAAATTTACAATTGCACAATTACCACCCTAATGGAATGCTCTACGTACTAGGAATTTTTTTTTTTTTTTTTTAAGGAAAACCTAATAAATACGGATAAACTTGAACCTTTTGAGGTGTAAAGGTCATTATGTCAGTGATTTCCGTTAATAAGGGGACTTTGAGGTGTAAAGATATAATTAGTTAAAGATTTCCTTATAATAAGGGAGCCTTAGGCCTTAAATTTAATCACCTTACCCTTAGGCCAGCATTAATTGAGGTGGTAACTATGGTATTAAATATCTGGATTTCTATTTCACCAAAAAAAGAAAAACAAAAAAAAACAAAAAACTGGATTTCCTTCTATGGTATTGGTGAATTAAGCAAGTGACAACCTTTACATATAGGGGGTGTTTGGTATGTGGTAATCTTTTATAAAGGAATAGGAATCTTAAGATTATCATGTTTGTTATGAGGTTATCTTATTTTAAGATATCTGGGAATCTGAAACCCATGGGTTTCAGATGCCCTTATAAAGGGGTAATCTGAAACCCACCTCCCCCCTAGGTTTCAGATTACCCCTTATCTAAATACTATGGTAATCTTAAAATTTAAATAATTTAGACACAACTATCTTTTTAACTTTTAAAATTTAATTTTAAAAATCAAACACTATAATTTAATATTCCTGAATTTGATTACTTTAAAAAGATTATCAGATATCTGATTACATTTGATTACCTTCGACCAAACACCCCCATAGTCCTTCTCTATTAAGCATTTTAAATAGCAAAGAAAAGATACAAAGAGAGGAAGCCATTTTTGTTTTCCAACAAATCTTGAAGAGACGTCAAGAACATTGGAAACTCGTCAATTTTGATATTCTCTTGTTTGGTAAGATGCCAATTTTCTTTTGTGTCCCACGTTTTCTAAAGCTCCCTTGTGTCGTTTTCTCGAGTCTTTTTTTTTTTTTTTTTTTCCTACTTAAATTTATTTATTTATTTATTTTTTTTTGGATCTCCTTTCTTTTTTGGTGCCATCATCTTTACGTTACCTTCGGTTCCACGTTGAAAAATAATGTCAATGTCTCTTCTTCTACTTTTTGAATGTTGTTCTATTTTCATTCATTCATTAATAAATATATTTTTATTTTTTTCTTCTGGAGTCGTTGAAGTTGAAACATTTACTAGGATTTTCAGTTTATGAATCTTTCTTTCTATAATAACTTGAAATTTATGAACATAGTTACTTAAGGTTAAAAAAAAAATTGTTATCTTTTTTCAAACGATGAACCGGGGATTTTTTTTTTTTCCCTATATCCTTTAATTTTAGGGATATTGGGGGGTGTTAAAAAGGTAAAAACAAATCTGAGTCCCATATAATAGGGGAAAAAAGTTGTTTAAGTTCAAAACTGCTTGAAATATCTGGTTTATACTTTTTAGATAGACTAATTAGCCAAAAAAAAAAAAAACTAAATTGAAAAAAAAAAACCCAAAAAATTGGAGTGAAAGTATATCCACCATAATATAGTTTATCTTCAAAGGAAACATGATATATATCTAAAATCTATTTTAATTGGAAAGAAATCTGCTGAAAAAATACATCTTTGATACACGATGTTCTTGAATATTGATTGTATTCTTGAATATTGATTTCTTTCTTATAGATAAATTAGTATGTGTTTGGTGTTAAGGTTTTAATCGTAAAATTTGGGTTTAGATTAACTGTGTGTTTATCTAGATATTTGAATTGTTTGAGTTAAAAAGTGTAAAAACTTAAAATATATTCCGAAAAAAATATCAATATGGAACTTGTTTCGTTCGTCTTGAACTTTTATATAATTTAAAAGAAAAAAATCTTCTCATTTGGACTTGTCTACGTAAAGTTATGAACTTATAAAATTATGTGAATATTAAAATTGAGTAAAAAGATAAAAATTGTATTATATGGTTTGGATTGGAGATCAAACTTATGCTTAGTTAAGAATTTGCTATTAATGACTTAAAAAAGGCAATGCAGTCGGTCTAACAATTAAGTAAATTTCTTTTAATATTATTTTGTTTTCCATTTTTTAGAACCGTTTTTCTTTTTCTTTTTCTTTTTATAGCTACACCCCCATGCTGTTTTTTCTTTTTTCCCTACTATCTGACAGCTAGTCGTATGTTTGGAGTTAAAGGATGAGATCAAAACAGAATCCCGACCGATTTGGACCTTTTTTTTTAATCTTTCCAATTCAAAATGACAATGATTTCTCTCTCTCTCTCTCTATATACTATATATAATAATCTATACGTAAACACCCACACTATTTAGAAAATAAAAGAAGAAAAAAATTCAACGATAAGGGAGAAAAAAAAATCGCATGCAAGAGTAGGATAATTTTAAAGGTAACATAATTTTCCTTGCTTGCTTGCTTTTCTTGCAGAATTTCTATCTTCTTTTTTAATTGCCTTTAGAATGAGGATATTATAGACGACCGAAAACTGGCTTCGTGTTAATTTTCCAAAAAAAAAAAAAAAAAGGTTGAGCATTGTTTGTTTGATGTCTTCAATCTGTTAAAAAGAGAGAAAACCAACTCCGTTTTCCCGTTTTCTTTCTTCTTCTTCTTTTTTTTTTTTTTTTTTAATTTCTTCAAAATTTTTTAGAGAAAGTTTTCTTCTCTTTGATTGATCAATCTCGTTATTCTGTCCTCTCTTATTGTGAAATTTTCCTTCTTTGTGTTTACTCTGTAAATGTCTGAGAAGGCTCTGAATTTTTGCACCATAATTCTGATAGGAATGAATCTTATAATAATTTAGGATTTGGGAATATGTAACATCGTACAGAATCTTTGTTCAAAGTTTATGGATTGTTGGAAGTAATAATAGCAGCTGGTTCGGTCAATTCTAGTTTCATGTTTTCAAGTACATCAATTTGATGGCCTTAAATATCGCTTCATCAATATTTGTGCGTTTCGCAGTGTTAGTGAAGCTCTTGTTTTGCCGATTTGAGTGGAATGGAAGGCATTGTTCACGGCTCCGAAAAGACAGATTTCACGGAGTGTTGGAGGACAACATGGAAGACGCCTTACATTATGCGGCTTGCATTGTCCGCTGGCATCGGAGGCCTTCTCTTCGGATATGACACAGGTAAAATTAGTCTCCTGCTGAAGAAAACTTCATTCTTGTATTATGTGAGTCATTATTGTAGAATGGTAATCTTTATAAGCAGCCTAGAAGGTGATGAGTGACAATTCCCTATTGGGGTCGTGCAGGTGTGATCTCCGGGGCGCTGCTTTACATTCGCGATGACTTTGCGGAAGTCGACAAGAAAACATGGCTGCAGGTGAGCTTCTCACTAACTGCACGTTCTTCTCTATATGTTTAACAATCCAAATCATGTGTGTGAAATCTGAAACTGCTGTTTGTTGATGAACTTCAGGAAACCATAGTGAGTATGGCCGTTGCCGGCGCTATTGTTGGTGCAGCAGTTGGTGGGTGGTTAAATGATGCCTTTGGTAGGAAAAAATCGATACTATACGCAGATGTAGTGTTCTTCTTTGGTGCAATAATCATGGCAATATCTCCAGCTCCTTGGGTGATTATAATCGGAAGAATATTAGTTGGTCTTGGAGTAGGTATGGCTTCCATGACCTCCCCACTTTACATCTCGGAAGCTTCTCCCGCTAGAATCAGAGGCGCCCTTGTTAGCACAAACGGTTTGCTAATCACAGGAGGACAGTTCTTGTCATACCTCATCAATCTGGCTTTTACTAAAGTAGGTACATCTAAACTTATGACAGTCCTCAGCTTTTTAGATTTCTTATTTTCTTTTGAATCTGCTAAAGTTCCAAAGGGTGTTGCTCAAACAAAATCTCATTCTCGAATCGATCTATTTCAGGCTCCTGGAACGTGGCGTTGGATGCTAGGTGTGGCAGGAATTCCAGCTTTGGTGCAGTTCATTTTGATGTTGTCACTTCCCGAGTCACCCAGATGGCTCTACAGACAGGTAATCATAGAATTAGAAAGCATGTCTCATTCTGTATCTAGCAAATGAAGCTACAAGAGTTCTTTTGGTTTATATAGCACACACTGATAAGTGTTCTTCTAAGTGACTTCATGATTTTGTATTGTGTTAAACTTGATTCTGACCTGGTGGATATTTCTCTTAATCAGGACAAAAAAGAGGAGGCCAGGGCTATCTTGGAGAAAATCTACCCTGCTAATGAAGTTGAAGACGAATTGAAAGCCTTGCATGAGTCCATTGAAGCTGAGAAGGCCGAAGCAGGAGAAATTGGCAATGGATTCATCACAAGACTGAAGGGTGCTCTGAGCAACCCTGTGGTCCGAAGAGGACTCTACGCAGGCATTGCTGTCCAAGTGGCACAGCAATTCGTCGGCATAAACACTGTCATGTACTACAGCCCAACGATTGTTCAGTTCGCTGGTTTCGCCTCCAACCAGACAGCCCTGGCACTTTCTCTCGTCACTTCGGGCCTCAATGTTGTTGGAACCCTCATAAGTATGTGTCTGGTGGACAAATATGGAAGGAGGAGGCTGATGATTGTCTCCCTCTTCGGGATCATTACTTGCCTTGTCGCCTTATCCGTGGTGTTTTTCCAGGCTGCTACCCATGCTCCGGCTATTGGCAGCTTCGAGTCCTCTCACTTTGGTGGAAACTCCACCTGTGCAGCTTACGTCTCAGCCCCAAATGCTCAGTCATGGAACTGCATGACTTGTTTGAAAGCAGATTGCGGTTTCTGTGCTAGCCAAGGAAGCGAGGTAAGCCAATTGGTCACTTTAATCCATCTTGTAGCATCAAATGTACAATTGTGAAGAAGGTTTTTCTTATTTCTTTTTTCTTGTTAACAGTTCAAACCCGGAGCTTGTTTGCTGGCTGACAACGGAGTGAGAAGCGCATGTCGTGGTGAAAATCGGATATGGTACACTCAAGGTTGTCCCAACAAAGTTGGATTCTTGGCAGTTGTACTTCTGGGGTTGTACATTATTTCATATGCACCTGGAATGGGAACTGTTCCTTGGATTGTGAACTCGGAGATTTACCCTTTGAGATACAGAGGGACTGGTGGTGGAATCGCCGCAGTTTCCAACTGGACAGCAAATCTCATTATGAGCGAGACGTTCTTGACCCTCACCAATGCTTTGGGCTCTGCCTGGACTTTTCTACTATTTGCAGGATTCTCTTTGGTTGGACTTGTGGCCATCTATTTCCTAGTGCCTGAAACCAAGGGATTGCCGTTTGAGGAGGTTGAGAAATTGCTTGAGAAAGGGTTCAAACCAAAGGCGCTTCGTTCCAAGAAAGAGACGGAAGGCAAGGGTCAAGCGTCTTCTTCGGTGTAGAACATTTCTTGCATCCTTTAGTATTGCTAGTTGTTTAATCACCTGGTGTTATGAACATTTCTTCAGATCGTCTAACAATGAGCTCTTATTTGTCATTTATCATGATGAATATAGTTACTAATGCACCTAAAGTTGAACGTTTTGAGAAGTATTCAGACTAAGAAGTTTTGTGCATGCATTTGGTGTCTGTTTTAGTTTTTGTGTATGCCAAGGCGTTTAACGAACTTAGGCTGAAGTGGAAACTTCTGTATTTATAGCTTTTAAGGCCTTATACTTGTCACTGTTGTGGGAGTTTCGATCGAACACATATAACGTGTCCCCTTTGATACCGGAAAAAATGTTTCCTCTTAAGACCAGATCACAAAATAACTGGATGACTTCGACGTCGATTTACAAGGATCCAAGTTTCGTAGGACTGTTGAGATAGAGTGACACAAAAAGAATAGATCGAAACTCGAAGGTGCCCCCCTCGATGGATAGATCGTAGAAAAAAAAAATTACCATCGAGCTGTGGCTCGGGATTGAAATTATGGAAACTAAAGCTTGACACTTGAGCTAGTGGACCTAATGAGCCCTTCTGATGGATGATATTTTCTATGAACAGAAACGATTGGTTTTATATTTTCTCATCGTTTTCTCGTATACTAAAACATGGTCATTCTTCACTCTCTAAATTGTTTGCCTCACTTGAGCGTCGAAGTGCCTTAGATTAGTACAGGCCCAGACCTGGAGCCCACTCAAACAGAGAGCAGTGGAGAATTTCTACTCCAACAATCACCATAGAAGCTAAACTGCCAAAGTACTAAACTTTGGACATTATTGGTATTAGATTTTGCTAATCCTAAATCAATATGATGTTTAACAGTTAATTAAAAGGTGATTGTAGCTTCATTAATGCTATTAGAAACAACTCTTTTTTTTTTTTTTTTTTTTTTTTTAGGGTATTAGTCAAAACTATTCTAATCTCAACAAAATCATCCAAAATTTCAAAGGGCATTTTAAGATGCCACACGTAATGGATAACAAAGCTGAAGAAGAATTGTACGACTGGCTAATCAATAATGAAGCTTTGAAACATCAACTACCTGACAATTCAGCAATTGCGTGGTTAAGTCGACACTCAAAATCTTGTCACCAAATTGTGCTCCTATTCCTAAAGCCTCCCTAAATCTCGTTGTCAAGCATTGAATTTATGAGTTTGAGAAAAAAGTTTATTTACTTTTGGATTTTAGCCTTAACACCCCCGGAAGGTATCACATAATTGTAATTTACAAGAGATAATGGTAATTAATCCGGAACTTACCGTATAATTATAACATAGATTAAAATAGATAAAAATAACATTCATGTTATTAATTGACGATCCATTTTTAAGTCGAATGTTAATTTCCAATAAAAAGTTCACATTGTTATTAATAGGAGTAGATTGTTATATATTTATAAATTTAAATCGTAAATTATTAAAATTAAAAATATAAGGTGTAAATTACAATTGTGTCTCAAGTTAAGGGTAGAGTTTAGAGTTTCTTTTTCCTTCTTTTCTGAAAATGACCGCTGAATTTCTAAAACAATATTTAAGTGGTTGGCTTGACTCTTCAAATAAATCTCTGCCAAGAGTTGAGCAAACAGTAGCTTCTTGGAGGTCCATTTGAAGATCAGATTAAATCCAAATAAGATCAAAAGCCCAAAATAACTGCTAATTACTCTAATGAAAATTGCAGGCGACCGACCTGTGATTATAACTGACACAGACCACCACCACCATCATTAAACCTTTACACATGAATGGCTGTCTTCCAAATGAAGTCCTCTAGGGGAATGCTGCGAGTGACAAGTCTTAACCACTTGACCAACTAAGCCAAACATCTTCCTTTCTTATATATATATATATTCTTATAAAATAAGGATAAGTGGTGTACTCACATCCTGTCCCAATGATCATTGTGTGAACTCACAGATCGTATCGATGGAATGACAAGGAACTTGATTCTAGGTCTTCACAGCTAACAGATCCATACTTTAACAACATATATCACATAGTATTTTTTATTAAAGACTAGACTTTACGTGCGCCACGACTCAAACTTGAAATCTAATAAAAGTAAAAATTATAAGTAGACATTTCTTGCCACCAAGGTACCACCACCGGTGGATAATCCAAATATCTTCCCTGTTCCATAGTCCCCATGTATCCGTCACCTAGTCTAGGCCCTTGTTGGCAGCTAGTCCATTTCAATTTTTTCCCATCCTAAAATTTTTTTTAAGGTTATGTCTAGGTGAAGGACCGGTCCGACACGTATAATAAGAAGTATATTCTTATTTAATATAACACTAACTTTGAAAATATGTGATATGAAATAAATGAATTCATTGTTGTTTTACAACACATCATTACTATACATAATAAATATTCCGTTAAATCTCAATTTGTACATGTTATACCAGCATGACTGGTTTAAAAAAAATTGCCTAAACTTCTGATTATAAAAAAGATGTTGAATTCCTGAATGAGGAAAGTAGCTGGAACAAGAAATCAACTGTTATAAAATCTGACTAATTCCCATATTTTAAAGATTCATGGGGTACTGTAAACTACAGATTCTGACCACTTATTTTCTAAGTTGGCCCAGAATTGGACTGTTATTAGACCATTCCCATCGGACCTAATATTATTTCGCAGAGCAAATGGTTCGTGGTTGAAACTTGAAAGCAAGATAATTTAATTGGTTGTTTTAATCTTTTTTGACTTTTAAGTTTTGTTGTGCCTAAAAACATGCCGTAGGGTCTATGAAGAAAAGAGAAACAAGTTACTTTCATCCAATGGAAGTTTGCAACTAGAAACTAATTCAATTTTTAATGCAGGAAAAGAAGCTATTATAACCTCAATATTCCAACTAGAGCGAAACAAAAAGAGAGAAAAAAGATTGCATATGAAATTGGTAATCGCCTTTCGGCACCCAAAAAAAAAAAAAAAAAAAGGTTGGTATAGTCTAAATTTTCTTTTGAGTAATCAAGTTCATTTAAAACGAGCTTTCTACGGTAATGTAAGTTAACACTAGATTTGATCAAAATCACTTGAAAATAAAAAATAATATAACACTAGTATAATTTGTTGCTGATTTAAAGTTTAAAATAGAGCCCTAATGTTCCGATATTTTTCCACATACTCTACAGTAGAAATTTCCTAAAAAAATAACACTAAAATCATATATTGATGTAAAGCTTTTATAACAGTTTAAAATAGAATTTAGGGGGTGTTTGGAAAACCATTTCAAACCAAAATTTTCATCTTAGTTTTTATCTTTTTCTGAAAAAGTTTTGTCTTTTCTGAAAAGTCAACAAAAATTACTATTGAAACTTAAAATTATGTTTGGATTTTTTTTTTTTTTTTTTTTTTTTTTTGCCTAAATACACTAAGATCATACATCGATGTAAAGTTTTTACACTTCACACTTTTCACCACCCCATACAGGCACACACAAGATAAGATAATTAAAGATTGAGAAGGGGTCAAAAAAATTGAATGAATGGCACCGACACTAGGTAATTCAAAACTTCTAAAAATTGCAAAAAGAGTGATTTTAATTTAGAAGATTGCAACCAAACCAAACCAAACCAAACCAACGAAACCAAACCAAACAAGAAGAGGGACAAAAACATTACCTGCTCTGCCAGCTAATGCATGATGGAGTAACGACAAGGAAAGGGAAAGAGACACACACACACTGCACACACACACAAAATTTTACGTTTTCAAAATCTCTCTCTCCCCGTTGTGGTCTGTCCCGTGGGGTTAGGAAGGATCTGTTGGTGGACTTTGCCAGATATGCGCATGTACGACAGGTGGTCATGGTCGAACATACTCGATTTCAGCTGCCTTTACACCAAAGCCCAACCCGGTTTTAGAGGGTCTACCACCATTTATTAGGTGGGTCCTCATATCTCACATCGGCATAACACCATCGTTAAATTTAATCAAAAATATATCAAAATATTTATTTTAAAAAAAAAAAACACAAAATGGATAGTTTTCAATAAATCCTATTAATAATGTATCTTTTTAAAAAAAACCTTCAAACATAATTTATGTCTGATAAAAAATTTTCTAACATAGGAAAAAAGTGCAGCAGTTAAATGGGCGGTGGTGGATGGCCTTATCTCTGTCTTGGGTCAAGTTAAATAGTCAGAATCAATTGCTTTCTCAACTTCATCTCCTGGCCATTAAGCCAAGAATAAAGTCTGATTTTTCACGTTACGAAGAGAAGCGTAAAGTTGGTATGGGCATCAACTAGACGCCGGATCAAAGGTCTGTATAATTCAACTACAAAGTCGTCTAAATTACGCTTTCAGTAGTACCACCAGGACGAAAAGGATCAGAATTCAGAATCTTTGGGGAAAAAAAATTATTAAAAAAAAAAAAGAAATGGAAATAAGGATGGAGAATAATAGTTCAGCAATCCCAGTAAGATCCAGTGTACAGGTAGTAGTAGTACATCGATGATGACACAACACAAACTGAACTGCAAAGTTAAAAGCACCCAAACACAAACATGCTCCAAGTAATGGCATGCTTTCTTCTATCTAAAATAAATAAATAAAAACAAAAACCAAAGGATTAGTAATCTTTCTTTTAACAAAATTTGGGTTTGTCCAAACCAAACACCAGGACGATAACCCAAATTTGATCAGACCCAAAACCCACAAGGCAAAACATGTAATCCACCTCTAGAAAAACAAAACGGGGAAAACCCAGGGGAGGGAAAAAAAAAAAAAAACCCAAAACCAAAACTTAGTTAAAGCCATACATCTAAAAAGTCATTTTTTTCGCTCACTAGCTTTCCTCTAGTTTTTCCCCTCTACATTTCATGCTTCCTAGTTTTTCAACCAAGCTGTACAAACAATTGAAAGAGTAGAAGATAAAGAAGATAGAAATAGAACCAAAAAAGACACAAGCCAACCTCCCTATATACACAAACAACCTTCCACATTGTATAAGTTCTTGTCTAAATAGCACTTTTAACTCTGTTTCATTTTTTTAAGGACTTGAAGACGACGGTTCTTGCCTCGGTTCTCTCAAGTACGCAAGCAGTGTTTCAGCCTGCAAAAAACCAATGTTAACGCGCTATCAAAACCCAATCATAACATGAAAATCACCAACAAAATCAAAGCTCATTCTTGTATAATCTAATTGTAAGGAATATTATATCCAAAATCACCTTAGAAATCAACAAACAACAGAAATATCAACAATTAGGATGAAACGTAGTTGCAGGCATAACAAATCCCACTCTTAAATTCAAAAAAAAAAAAAAATTGATGATAAAACTGACCTTGTGCTTAGCTCTCATACTACCAGTCTGAGAAAGCGCAACGAGAGGAGGAATCCCACCCTCCCTGACAAGCAACCCTCTATTCCTGACGTTGTCGGCGCAGAGCTGAAGCAGCGTCAGGACTGCGAACTCCTTCCCCTTAACAGAACCATCCTCGATCGCCTCAACAAGGGCGGCGATGCCTCCCTCCTCAACTATGGCTTCCCTCCCTTCCTCAATCCCCGCCAAGCTGCTCAGCACCACCATCGCCTTCTCCGCCAGCCCCGTCCCTTGCTCCGCCACCACCTCCACCAGCGGCTTCACCGCGCCAGCGCTCACCGCCCTCTCCTTGTTCTGCTTCACCGAGCAGAGCTTGTACAGCGTCGTCAGCGCGTCCTTCTTCCCTCTCGTCGATCCGTTCAGTAGGAGAGACACCAGCGGCGGAATCGCTCCGCAGGCTCCGATCGAGCTCTTGTTCTCCTCCACTAGCGCCAGGCTGAGAAGCGCGCACGCCGCGTTCTGCTTCGAAGTCTCCGTCCCTGTCTTGAGGACGTAGACGAGCGATTTTATGGCTCCGGCGTGAGTAATTAGGGATTTGTTTCCTTCGTGGAGAGAGAGGTTGAGTAAGGCCGTCACGGCGTGCTCTTGCGTCCAGGGATCGCTGCACCGGAGGAGAGGAATCAGAGCAGGGACGGCACCAGACTCGCCGATCAACACGCGATTGTCGGAGCGATTCTTCGCGAGGAGCCTAAGCTTCGCCGCCGCCGATCGTTTGACGGCAATCGACGGCGATTGGAGTCCATCGACGCAGATCTTGACCGTCGGCTGGAGATCCTCCGGCGAAATGCTCTCGATTATCTCCGTGGAGAAACTCTCCCTCTGTAGGAACCCCAGGCATGGCTCGGGCTCCGGAGAAGAATCTTCCGCCGCTTCCTCGCTCTTCGGAGCGTTTTCCGGCGACGGCAAGCACGCGAGCCTCTGCAACTCACCGGAGATGTCGCTGCTACAGGCGGAGAAGTCGCTGAAGGCCTGAGAGAGCTCGAGAAACTCCTCTTCCGTGGAAGTCGACTTGACCAGCTTGTTGGTGCGGGTGGCGAGCTCACCGAGCCTCATGTCCATTACGGATTCCGTCAGGTTCTCCGACACGAAGCCCGAGGCCTGAGTGGTGGAGCAGCTGTGATCGTCTTGGAAGAAGTTGGAGCGTATGGTTCGCATCGACCGGCCAGTGTGTCGGCTAATTCTGGTCGACGAGTTCACCACCGACGCCGCCGTGTAGTAGTTTCGGGTCAGCGGGAACCGGGTCGAACCGGAATGTGAATCTTCCAGAGACACCATTGTCGACACAATCCTAATTACAGAGCTCTTAGCAGTTTTTTATTTTTTTATTTTTTTGATAATAAATATTTTTATTTAGTTTGGGGATTTTTCTAATAAAGTCTCATGGTGATGGTGATGGTGATGGTAGTGGGGGGAGAAGGAAATAAGAAAAGCCAGAGGTTGAAGAAGAAGAAGAAGAAGAAGATGATGAGCTAGTGGATTGAGGATTTGAAACTCTTGTTCTTTTTTTTTTTTTTTTTTTTAATTTGCGTTTTGGGCATCTGGTTACACTATAGAGTTACAGGATGGGTAGGAGTCGGGTCGATGACAGGCTTACTTAAATATAGCACACATGGTGCTGAGGTCTTGTCAAAGTGGGGGCCACACATCACAAGGGTACGTTTGGCTGGAGGAGATCCGACGCTCGGCAGACGCGATGTTCACTCAGAAATCGACGCCAATGGGAATTTGATTGATGGGACTGTGGTCACAGCACTGTGCGTTGATCAGATTTTTCGAATTTTTGTCATTTGGGTGGTAACGTCGGCACCATACGAAACGTCGTCGCTTTGCTGGTCTTCTGAAAATTTTTTCCCTAAATTACAGGAATGTCCTTGATAAATTTATTTTTAAAGTACTTTAATAAATTCATGAAAATGGGAAAAGTAATTATATAAATTGAGGCTTTTCTACTATGAGGTCTTTGTTTTTTTTAACCTTGATGGGGTAAAATTTGTTGACCATCCAGTTGAAGTAATGGGTTAGAAAGGGCTAAAGACCATCCAAAGACAATAAACCCTCCCACATAAAAACCAAAACCCCGTATGAGATAAAAAGAAAAAAAACCCACAACCGGCGAGAATGCCGGCGAAACCACGGCGAGTTTCCGGTGCGTAGAATGTGTGGAGAGGCCGAGGATGGATCCGCGGCGGAGGCCGCACGGAACCGCCACAGTGGGTGCAACGGATCTGGAGCTCGGTGAGGCACACGAGGCCGAGGGGCTCCGAGCTCGTGGCGCGATTCCGTCGAGCAAGTACAAATCTCCGTCGACGACGATGAAGGTATGGGGAGGCCGAGGCGCGAGCAAGGTGGGGCCGACGGCAACCCAAACCCCCCCCCTCCCCCCCACCCACCACGGCGCGACCCCCGCGAGCCAGATTCGAGTCGTGTGGGTGGGGGGCGATTCGAGTAGCCGGGGCGGGGGAACTTGCGGGGGCGGACGAAGGTGATCACGTGGTCGTGACCCCCCATCCCCCAGGCGGCCTCCGACCAGCGAAACCCACACCCCCCGCGAGCATCGCTAGCGTCACGACGGTGGCCGTCATCGGCAACTCACGTGGCTGACCTGCGCAGAGGGGCATGGCGCCGAAGCAGCCCGGACGGCGGCGGAGGGGATTGCTGTGGGGACGGGCTGAGTTTATTTGTTTTTTTTTTTTTAAATGTATTGAAAAATAAATTCAGTGTAACAGGTTCTATTTTTTTCCGTGCACGCTTTTAATATTGACCGTTCAAAGATATCTGATGTTCAATAAAGTACATCCCCCACTGCAGAAACCCCTATAAATATTCACACTCAAATGTAATTTCTTAATGGACATAATTTACCGGTAAAAACATATCAGATAATACTAAAAGATGTGGAATTTTAATCTTGAATCTTTAAATTTCTAATTTCTAATTTCAAAATATAGCTTGTTCAGGTGAAGTAAATAAAGATAGAACATCATTAAGAGACTGTAGATAAATTTAATAATAAATACACATAAGACAACATTAAAAGATGTAAATTTCAAATATTCTAATTTAAGAATATACATTTATTTAACTTTTTAAAGAGAAATAAATAAAAACTTAAAATGAAATTTTTGTAAAAAAAATCGCATTTTTTTAAAACGGAAAAACTCAGCAAACTTCACTACTTTAAAGTTTCATGATGTCTCCGCTCAAAGAGAAAAAACCAATCAATATGACCTTTTAAAATAATATTCTACTAGTTGAGTTATCTTTAACATTACATTATAAAAATTTCTTATTATTATTATTTTTTGACTTTAAAAATGGTAAGATTTCAATTCCATATCTTGTTAATGTTAGGTGTAAAAATTTTATTATTATTTATGTAAAAATATTATTAAATTATTACGCAACCATTAGAATTCTCATATTCTTTTATCTTATTTTCTTTCTTGTTTCTTTAAAACTCCAAATAGGGCCAGCTTATTCTTAAAAAAAAAAAAAAAGGCAATAATAATTTATTTATAAGAAAAGTAATAAAAAAAAGCTCAGCCTTTTTTGTAATAAAATAAGAAAAAGAATAAGAACTCTGAGAATGACGTGGCAAGATTCTGTGTTGGGAGTGCGACAAGAATCGCTTACAACTGCAAATTTCTGGACTGAGCGCCACGTGTTCCAGCAAGTTCACGCTTTGTACTGTAACTCGCTATGCGCTTTTGGTCGTCAGATCTGTATCGATCTGTATCGGACGGCACAGGGAGCGTTTGAGAAATGAGCCAAGTGAAATAGTAAACTTTTACCCGTGTGTACTGTCTACTATGGTATGCGTCCAGAGACTAGAATCATTGCTACTTAACGCACATCATCATCCACACGTGAATTCACAAACAAATCAACCACACGTGCTTGGCTCGCAGAGAGGCAACACGCCTAGTTACTAATTACCCTTTTTTTTTATATTAAATTTAAATAATGACTACAGAAATCAACATGTACATTAAGATATCTTAATAAAAAGAATGATAAATTACTTATTTAATTTTTAAAATTTTAATTTATATAACTTTGATCTCTATTTTTTTATAATTTTAATGACTATAAACTATTAAATATTTGTATTTTAGTCATTTATGTTAATTTTTTAATGTAATCCATCAAAAAGTGATGTTCACTAAAGATTCTTTTCAAAACTTAACAAAAAAGACAACTGTAGTAATGTTTTAATAGTTTAGAATCACCTCTAGTTATGAAAATAATAATAATAATAATAATAATAATATGGATCAAAATTGTACAAACTTAAAAAAATTCAAAAACCTACCTAACAATGTACCCTAAAAAGAAAAGTAGAAAACACAATGAAGTTTAACAAAATAAACAAAGTCACCCCAAATAAGAGAGAGACACAAAAACAATCACTACTAATATCATATAGGATCTACCTGGACAAGAACCCTTTGTTGGAAAAAAAATCCGAGGGGAAAAAAAAATAATATGATAGAGGAAAAAAGAGTGCATAATCTATCCAAGAGCACCTGTTTACCTAGAAGTAGTTAATAAAAGGGTTTTTTTTTTTAAACCATGTAAATAATGATGAGTATTTAATGACAACAACTATTTATTTTTTATTTTTTAATTTTTGTCGTTTTCACTTTTAAAAAAATAATTTTTTAATAATTTGATTTATAAATGTTTATTTTAAAAACTTACAACATCTATTGTAAAATTATTTCAATTCGTGATTACTTGAATAATTTTGTAATAATATCATACATAACTTCACTTATAGATCCAAAGTTCAAATTTCTCATTCCTAAGTTTTAAAAAAAAAATACTTCAATTTATAAATCAAATCAAATGGACTATAATAACAGTTTATATTAATAACGAAAAAGGACAATTTGTACTATAGAAATATATATATATATATATATATAGAAAACAAGAGTTCAACTGTTTTATCAAATATAATAAAATAAAAGAAGAAAGTTGCTATACTAATTTTAATTAGCCTTCACCACGCGAAATGTACTAAACAAGTACATTTTGAAACACCAGTCAGCCAATTAAACAAAGTTTTTTTTTCCCCCTCCTTCACGCGATCAATTTGTTCACCTAATTACCTCAATGATCTGCCTAATTTAAATTTAATTGTGCCTCAATAATGTCTCCCTTTGTGCTTGTCACCCATAATTTTCTACGTCAGTCACTAGACCTTTTTTTTTTTCTTTTTTTTTTTTTAAAGCATAGTGATTTTAGGTAGCCGCTTATTTGTTTAAAATTTTTTTTAAAAGAAAAATTAGCATTTAGCCACTTATTTATTGAACTTGCGATAAGCATGCTCTTTCCTTGACCCCTTTGTTGAATGTAAATTTGGTGTTTACAATAAATAATTCTAGATAATCTTTCCTTATTGCATATGTTTTGATCATTCATATAATGATTTAACGTACAACCAATGTACATGGCCATTCAAAAATACGAGACCGAGGCAATATATATATATGTGAAACCACATAATATTGTATTTAATGTGTTCATATAATATACATTTATGATAGAATATTCATGTCATATACAAACACATAAACCTTTATGGACAGCACTTTTTATTATTCTTATAATATTTTTTTTCTAGTATTTATTGTTTCATTATCCAACATGCTTAGCTGTTTAGCACCCTAACTTCAATTCCTAATAGTTATATAAGTAATCGAAAAAAAGATTGAGTTTGTTTTTGTCGAACAGTATTGCGAAAGATTATCGGTTCTATAATTAATATAATATAGATTGATCGGTCCATAATATCTTGCTTCATTATATCAAGTATATTTATATATTGGCTAATAGCCATTAGCCAATGATGGTTTACATTTGCATTGCTTATCATGCAATACAATAACACATATAAACACACACACATATATATATATATATAGTAATAGAGCCAACATATATTATTTCAATAAGAGATTTTAAAGAAAATTTATATAAGGATAATCAATTTTTTTAATAAGGACAAAACAAGAAAGTTGTAAAGTTTTTATTTTTTGAAAGATAAAATTGTAAGAAAAAAGAAAAAAAAAAATTCATTAAGAGTAAAAGTTCTAACTCGATGATGATGGATGGTTGCTCCTAATGCGCACATGTATATTTACATTTTCCGAGCTTAATTTATTCCGCATGTTTAAGTTAGTAGCAGTAACAGTAAGTAGTGTTCATGATTACTTGGTTGAAGTAAACTGGCGTTGATCATGATTCGAACGCGTAAGGCCATAATATTTAGTACACTAACCCACTTCACTTTGAGAGTTAGACAATTAGCTTGCAATAGCTTTACGACACGCAAAAGTATAACTTTTTGTGTCGTGTAAGTGTTGTTCCTTTTTTTTTTTTTAATATATATTTTTGTAATTTTTTTTTAAGTTTGAGAAAAGCCACTTTTTGCATTTCGTAAGAGAGTTAGGCTAATTTATCTCTACTTGTTAGGACATAACAATCTAATTGGGATTAAGAACTTGGGACTTAGGGAGGGTCATGAATCATGATGACCACGCAGACCTAAAAGATTTATGAATTGCGTGGATCACATTTTGCCTTAGGCTCATCAATCAGTGTTGTTTTGTGGGCACCACTATAAGAGCCGCAACGAGGCCAGTGTCAATAAATTGATTTTTTTCCCTCCCTAATCAAGTTTTTTTTTTTTTTTTGGGTCAGCAATGAGAAAATAAATAATAAAAATATTTAGAAAAATTAATTAAATAATCACTTTTTTTTTCAACACGACACAAATTTATGTTATTTATATTATTGATCAACATAACATAAATTTTAATTAATTTTAATTTAATTTTAATTTTTTTGTGTTATATTGTTGTAATAATCTCTTAACATGTGACGTTCAGTGCTTTCTCGAAATATTTATTAGTGAAAGTTAATGACCAAAAGAATAATTCTAATTTTTAATGTTTAATTAATAAATTGAATATTTGTATAGTATAATACCTATTTATTTACACAATTGAGATATGTATTTTTTATAAAGCAATGTTACAAATCACCAAATCCTACAGGTGTAAGCCCCTGTTGGGTAGCCCCGTGGTTGATTATGAATGTGATACGAGAAAATTACCATTTCTAAGAATTTGTTTCTAGAAGATATCAATTGAATGGTCCATAGCTAATAATAATTCACATTGACGGGGGTTGTCTAGTTTGGTAGTGATAAATTCACCCACAGAACCCTTTTTTCATTTAAAATTAATATATAAAATTATGTCGGTGTCGACTAGTTATATCTCAATTACTCAAGCACGCCAAATTTGAAAGAAATATCTAAATATAAATAAATATATAATTTTTTTTTTCTTAGCCATTAGCCCTGGTAAAATAGCTAGTTTGGTGGGTCACCAAATGGTCTGTGTCTTTTTGAAATTATGCCACGTTTGATGACTACAAAGGTAAATTAAATTACCATGGGTTAATATTGGAACTGATCAATATTCATTACCAAAGTCAAAAGGACTCAAAAACTTTAATATGCGCAGCCTTTAATGCGATTAACTTTTGGACTCGCGTCAAAATCAAACTTAAAAGTGTTGAAAATTGGAAGAACAGACACGGTGGTTGAAAAATCAACAACTTTCTAAAATGTCAAGCCATGGAAATGGGACTTCCAATTTAAGAGTTGAACTTCTTGTCAATGGTTTTAGGGGTGTCTAGAGACAAAACCGACAAAATTTGGAACCAATTAAATTTAAATGACTGGTTTTTATTTATAATTGATTTGGCTAGATAGAGAAAAATTTTATTTTTATTTTTATTTATTTATTTGATTAGTGGTTTATATATTATTCCGAACTATGAAAATTGATCAAATAAATCACAATTATTTATTTTTTATATAAATGATGAGAAGAGACAATTAATATTAAGATAATCAAAAATATCTCAAATAAATAGGCACTCCCTTAGATACTCATCTCGTGTGTCTCTACCTCGAATTTAATAGAAATAAAACAAAAGAATCAATTTGTACCAAATAGAGTGAAATAAAACTGCACGCGCGGGTACTGAAGAAAACCAAAAACACGAACACATTTGAAATAACTCTGGAAAAATATTTCAAATACTTGCCATATTTCTCTCTATTTTTATGTGTTTTTGTTAACAGAATAATAAAAAAAAAAAAAAAAAGATTTATGATTCAAGTAACTAGTGAAAAGATTTAAAACAAATAATAGATCATTTTAAGTACTAATTATTACAAAATAATATCATTGGTCTACTTTCTACAAATCAAGCTTCAAGCAAAATAGTTAAGCTAATATTTAATCAGAACAAGTGGTTTTAAGCACGAATTCTTCTAATTACACTGTCAAAATTATCAACTTTCTAGATTTTTGCTTGTTGGTATTATGTTTGAATATGTCGAGATCCCCTTGATTGAATATAGGTTCATATTTGTAAGGAGATTAATAGAAGGCATGCAAATTTACCCTGCTCAATTTGTAAGCTAACACTTAGCCACTTCACATACATATAGTCACAATTATAGATAGATACGAAAAAATCGATCCTCTATTTTATGTTGTCAGATTTGTATTTATATTAGATTATATATAACTCACTTATCTTTTTATTTTGTTATAATTTTGATTGAATCTAACATTTAAAAACGTACATTATCGATAAAGATATCATATCGTAAAAAATCATTATATAATTCTAACCACATGCATGTGGTGAATGGCGATGGTGGGAGAAGTGACCACGACTAGTGTCGGATTTGATTTTCTTTTTCATTTTCTATTTTTAATTTGTAAGGTTTTTCACCGAAAGATATGATGAGAAGAAGAAGAACGAAGAAGATTGATATTGTTGGTGTGGGGATAGGGGACAAATACACAAGGGGAGGGGGACTGTGGGAGGGCCACAAATAACAGAACCATGGACATATATATGTATAGATATATAGATATGTATAATGTATAGATACATAGATATATAGATATATAGGAGATGGGGGGTGGGGGTGGGGGTGGGGCCAAATGAGTAGTGTAAGTAGTACTAGTAGAGCTTCAACTTGGGTGGTGAACAACGCATTCCTTTCTTGCATCTGCAAAACCCACCTCCCTCCCCCTTCTCGTTGGCACATGCTTGATCATAATAATGACTTTTTTTTTTTTTTTTTCAGCTTCGCATGCGCAAATTGCAGAGCATGTATCCCCCTTTTCTTTCTCGCTCCTTTTGCCCTTTTTGGCCGTTATACTTGCTGATTTTTGGTGCCTTTTTCTTTCTTAAGATGCTCATGTTATTTCCTTCTAAACTTGTTCCCAAAATGCAAGAGCTATTCATTGCTGCCACGGGCCCACTAGCACAACTTGCAACCTAATTTGGAATTGGGTTTTCTCGGTTCGGCCCGAACCAAGCGTACCATTTCTCAGAACTGGGCTGCAGTTAAGGGCTGATTGTAAAGCCCGCTTTGTTGAGGGCCAGTAAAATTTTGAGGCTCGTGTACAGGAGTGACCACTGGCTAATTGGGGTCAACCACTCTCGTCCGCTGTTCAACTGGACTTCAGGAAACAGTCAGGTTCCAGCCTACTGCTCATTCTTAGATGATATTCGGCACATTCGCCCCAACCAAACTATTCTAATTGTTTTTTGTCTTTTTTTTTTTTTTCTTATAAGTAAATTCAATTTCATTATTCACTCTCTAACTTCAACCTAAAAACTCAACATTTAAAAGTTCATAAATTTGTTAATTTAAGTCGAAATATCTGATTTAAAATTTTTTTTTTAATTGCATAGAATTTCAAGAGAAACAAAATAATATCGATCAAGCGGACTCTTAATGTATACCTTCACAGCTCCACTCAAAATCACCCTCTTTAAGGTTTCCCTTTATGGAGTTTCCAGTTGGGAATCGAGCATGTGTCAGTAGAGTCCCTTTTGCAGGCCTAGTGAACAAGAGCGAGTTGGTTATGAACAGATCAGTACGTAATGCAGCTTGATTCCATTGTGTTGGCAGGTTGGCTGGAATGGTTTCAGGTTTCCTCAGGCCTTTGTCATGGCCCATTACTGCTTATACAAAGGAAAATCAAGAGTTATTGCCCCATTGGCATAAAGACTTGTGCCCCTCTTTAAACACTATCAGATTTATGCTCTTATTTTCTCTCATTTTATAACACCTTAAAAAGGTCAGAATTCTATTTAAAAAAAAAAAAAAAAACCCCCCCAACAAAACTAAAGAAGTGAAATTAGATAGGTAGACTACCTAATTTGCTATTACAAGAACATAAAACTAAAATCGACAATAATCTATGCAAACCAAGAACAACTGTGAGGGCCATCAAAGCCTCTTGCCGTTTGCCTGCATTCACATAAATTTGGAGGTCTCAAGATTGAGTTTCATTAAAAAGCTATACTCCAACTTTCCAACTAATGAAATCGTACGGGCTTTTTTTTTTTTTTTTGTGTAATTAGTTAAAAAAGAGACGTAGTTCTCGTTTGACAATCCGTTTTAAACACACTTTTCAAACTATTTTTCTATGATAGTCTCTCACAAAAATTAGAATTTATTATTTGAGTTATGATTTTAAGCCTATGATCCAAATTGACCCCCTAATATCGAGTCCAATATTCTTGAGAAATCTAGTGTCCGTGTTTTCTCTTGGAGTTTGAATTGAAAACATCAATTTTGTTTGATTTTAATTGCTTTCATGAAACTGACACTACTGTATGTCTCTATGCTGTATTTTTTGTATTGTGGTGGCTAAAGCCTAAAACGCCCCAAAATCACTCACCAAGTCACTTGTGATTTCCACGTACATACAGAGGCCCTTTTGATGTGACGGGCTAAATTCCCCACCACGCAGAGTACTAGCCTTTTTCGTTCCTGTCATACCTAATTACAAGCAATAGTATAGAAGTCCTTTGTCTCATATATGAAAAATGTTACGCCATACAGTCAGAGTAAAAAGACATTTCACGATTGTCATATCCTAATTAAGCGCCTAATTTCCGCTTCGCGAGGACGGAGTTATTTGGCCCGCCCCATTCACCGGCGCCCGATTGGAATTACTACTTGAAAAAGAGTCGTGTAAAACAAGGTGCTTTCAAGCAAAGAAAAGTTATGGAAAAATGACCATGGAAAGAGGAGAGAAAAATGGGTAGTTGTGGGACTGGATTCTTTGTTAGATTCGGCACATGCCTTGTTGAAGACGACATATGAACGTGTATATCCTTCTAGGAAAACCACATCAAAAGCCTCCCTTTCTTGGGTCAATGCAAGACTACCAATGCAAAAAATATTCTGGTTAAAAATAGGTGTGTATATATATATATATATATATATATTCTTCCTACCTTTGATCACATACAAAGTTATAAAGAAAATTTTAAAAAATTCGATTCCTTGGTAAATGCACTTTTTCTATAGATGTACTATATCATATAATATGAATTAAACAATTATCAAATAAACACCTTTAACTGGGATACGATTCTCTTAGTAGTCATGATATCTCACCAACTCCATGAAAGAGATATCTAGGCTAGGCACATTAGAACGCATGTCACAATTTTTCTTATCAACAAACTCATGATATGAATTGTCCTTTCATCCTATCAATGGGAATTACTATTTTAATTGTTAAATTAATTCTTTAATGGTCTAATTTATTAGTGTCTACATTAAAAACTTACAACACAACGCATAAAACTATTTTCAATCATAAATCAAATTATTAAAATTAATCCAATTTAACTAAAACAACTATGTTAATAGAATTGAAAATCGATTCCTATATAAATTTTTTCCAAACTCTTAAACTTCTATGGCGAAAGATCGCATCCACATATGTATAAGAATGATAATCATAACTCTCGAAACAAATTATTTTTCTCTAGTGTTCACATAAGAAGAAATACAAAAGCGTGTTATCTTGATTTCTTGATCACTATGACATAAACATTTCTTTATATTGCTTTTTTCTTCATCTTTTTTCTTTCCTTTTTTAATCTCAGTCACAAATTATTTAATTATGGATAAAGTGCAACTTGTTCCTTTAAGGATCATAGACCTTGCAAGACCAGATAAAAAAAGGGTTGTGATCATCATAATTATAATGGGGTCCACGGATCCAAGTGACGCCATATAGCAACCGTTGGAATTTAAAGGAGGTCCCAATGTGGAATTATGTGTTAATCTCTTTGAAATTCATGGGCGGAACTGTAATTAACACCTACATTCTTACGGTGCATATTTCTTAATATTCATTAAAGTCAATCCTCATTAAAAGAAAAGCATTCAATTCATTCACATAAAAAGGAAGACTACCTTTTTTTTTTTTTAATTTATTTCTTTTCATATTATATTACTATTTTTTACTCGTTGATTATGAATTCCTTTAAATATAGGTGGACGAGCCAGCCAAGTGGGTCGTATTGCGTGTGTAATACATTAGTATTTCCTTTTAGTAAGTCCAAATCTTCCGCAATGACTGATCTCCTTGTATATATATTGGATATATATTGAAAATGCCTCTTATTCAAGAGCTGGACAGATTCAATAGTTGTAACTTTTAATTAATTAAAATATGTAAAATTATGTCTAATATGATACTAATTAACTAAAATTACTAATACAAAAGACATATATCACAATAATAATAATAATAATAATTAACGTCGTTTTATAAAATACCGGATATAAACGACAAGAACATTTCCGAAAAAAAGCAAACAGAGAAAAAGAATGGGTTAAAAGACATGGTGACAAAAGATGAAAATGACGTCGATAGGCCTGTTTTGACACGTTAAGCGGGAGGTTAAACAAACATTTTCTAAGATAAGAACTTTCAAGAGAGAATTAGTCAATAATTTAGCTTCAGGTATGGGGTGGGTTAGTGGGGAAAAAAAGAACTAGTTTTCCACACGGCGGTGCGACATAACCTCTTCCCTTAAAAAGTGTGGTTTTTTCTTTTGGTACGTTGTCAGCTTGCTAGAAAACACGTACAGTATTCTAGAGCAACTTTAGCACCTTAAGTTAAAATTGGATTAATTAAGAAGTCACTCTCTGATTAGTGACAGGTTTTAAATTTTTTTTTTATATTTAATTTTTCGGTGGATTTAGAGTTTTGATGCAACTTTAACATCATCATTACGCTTCAATACGTCTAAGGGCATTTATGTGCTTCTGGCGTTAGGTATATAGATATTTAGGCCTTAATATAGATATATTGATGACATTTGCGTCGTCTACTAATTATGACAATAATCACCCGTACATACAGAGAGAAATATTTGGGCAACATAAATTATTGATTCTTTTTCTGTATTAATCATATAATGGCGTTGAGAAAAATTCAAAGCATAGTGTAGTGAAAATGTAAAATAAAGAAAAAAATAATTGATACATATATACAAATTACGAGTCTTTCTACTTTTGCATTTTATTTTATTTTATCTAATTTTTAAAAGTGGAAGATATACACTTACGAAATCTTGATCTTGACCTTATACTCTAGATCCATTAACTTTTTTTTTTCCTAATGAATGAATCTGCGATTTCATACACCTATGTATAATAATAATAATAATAATAATAATTTGTCCCACGTTTTCTCAAGAGAAAGTTAAGGGTGAACTGAACAGAAGCATAAGCAGATTATATAATAAGGAGTATAAATTATCACCAGTACTCATAAGCTGCTGCATATATACAAATTAATGCATTGAAGTAAAGCATATTTGGCATCTCAAAAATTGAACAAATTTTTTTTCCCCTACAGAAAAGAATGGTATCTGAAGTGTTATACGCAGTAGATACGAACCAAGATCATTAAAATAAAAACTTTAGAATCTAATTAATTACTTTACAATTAAATACCATGCTTCGAAGTATAATTAATCATATAGTCCGGTTGATTAATTCAGAATGATTTTGTTTTGTACACTATAGTTTGTCATTGCGGATATGCCGTACGTCAAAATTTCTCTATTTTTTTTTGTTTTCCTTTCAATTATACTCTCGGGACGGTGAAAATATAATATTTAGTCTGCATATATACATGATATATAGACCAAGTCTAGCTCTCTCTATCATTCATGACAGTGATATGATAATAAAAATGTCTTATATCTTAGTGCCTTCACTTCTATTAGGTCTCAAATCTGAGACCATGTGTTGCATATCTCATGCTCTTAATTTTTAAAAAGTAAGACTATGTGTTGTTTGCTCTTGAAGGCGGAAGTTTGCTAGTTGTTGAAGAGCTAGTGCTAAGATCTTTATCACCCAATTGATGCGGCCAGGATCACCCAATATAACTATTGGAATGGGAAACGTGAGAATTCAATGATCTCATTTTTTCTATTAAAAAAAAGAATAATAAAGTCTTGCTCTATCTCTTTGTCTATTATTTTGGAGTAGTCATCGTCTCTCTTGCTATGTACGTTGTTAATGTTTGTATTGAGACGAAGTCTCCTTTAGCGAAATGTTCATATAATTATAATTAGAATAAATTTTCAAATAAATTATTCCACAGGCACGCCAATATTGAAAATGCATGCCTGTGCAAGTGTAATATATTTTTATATAACATAAATATATATTGACATATAGCTATATGCTAATTTCGTATCTATATAATGGTTTGAAAAAGCAAAAATCATGGGTAATCGGAAGGGCAGGCACTAATTCGGTCGTACATTGATGAAGATCAAGCGTTCTAGACAATTTCAGTCGTTGAACTGACTGAAATACGTACAGATTTGACCGGCTAGTTTTTTTATTTTTAGTTTTTGATAAATGACCAGCTAGTTGTGTATGTAGCTAGATTTTTTGTTAACAGACCCCTTTAACCATATTTATAAATTTGATCAGTCAAGAAATTGGAACAGAGAGAGGAACAAATGAAAGATGAGAGTTGACCTGGACTCACATGTGCATAACAACTGTTCCAAGTTAAATGATTGGGTGGGTCGCACCTATTGGGATCTTGCACTCTATCTTTGAGCCCCTGACTGGGTCCCACAGAGGGTTATAGAGACCACTTCTCTGTCTATGTGGAACCCTGCGAGCTCCAACAATAATATGGAGTCTCTTAACAGAATCAAATACAGATTTTTGTATGTAATTAGAGAAAATAATTACATTAATATTAGACCATGCATTTGGGTCTAAGTAATCAACTACCACTCCCAACAGTGACCTCTCTCAACCCAAAAAAAAAAAACAAAAAAAAAAAAAGACAGAGAAAGAGAGAGCGAAAAGGAGATGCATGATATCAAAAGGCAGTACTAGAGGAAGCTTTGCAAGGCCATATAATTTTATTTGCTTGCAATATTAACATTTAAAAAAAAAAAAAATTTTTTGAAACCTTATCTCGCTCCAATAATTCAACTGCCACGTCCATAATCCACAACAGCTCCCTCGATACACTCAAGCTATAAAAGAGAAACAAAAGTTAAATAAACTAGAATATTCATATTATTGCATGCAACAAATTAACTAATTTAAACCTTTCCCCAATTCCCCTCCAATAATTCAAGTTAATAATCCAATTATCAAGGTACAATTACAAATAACAAGCAATATTCTATTTGTTCCCGCTTCTTACAATTAAAGATTAATCCGTAAGTAGGAAATTAGTTTATTAATTATTATACCTTTATCAGAGAAAAAGAAATTAGCCAGTTCATTAACGCATATGTTGATATTTGTCCTTTTTTGCAGATCCTATGACACACAGCTCACATAATGCAAAGATTCTGCGGTTCTGTCGTTTGTTGGTTATAATATAATCGCAGATTTTATGCACTTTGTATTCAATTTACACGATTAAATCTAATTATAAAAAAAAACTCTTAAAAAATAAATAAAATATATGAAAGTGGAAATAAAATAATGAGAAATGTGTATCGTATATAGTAATATAAATATATATATAGTTGGGGAGTAGCGTTGGGGGTCACGAGGAGACCGGGAGACGACGAGGGGGAAATGACAAGGCACTGCGGCGATGCATGAGGACAATGCTGGTTGATGGAGTGGTTGATTCTCCGGCGGGCCAGCAGTGGGCCCCATTTCGATGAAGAGGCCAGTTGGTCAACTTAACTTTATCATCTTCTTCCGCGTGGCAGTGGGTTCCACGGATAGGACTTTGGCGGATTTGGTTTGACCTGGCTGGTTCTTGGGGGAAGTTTTGGCCCCCAACGCCCCCCCAATGGGTTACAGGTTTTTCTATTATTTTTAATTTTTCCTTTTTTTTTAACTTTAAACAAAAAAAATTTCCCATTATGGTTCAACCAAATCAATCTAACTTTCATACATTTGATAGTTTTAATCTCTTAAATAATTTCTAATTGTATTTATCATTCTTAAATAAGTTAATGTTGGTTTTGTGTTCCTTTTTGGTGGTTTAATTTAGAGAAAATTTGTACAAGTAAATTGTAGTTTTGAGAATTATAAACAAATTGTTTTTCCTATTTATGTTATTTGCGTTAAATGTACCAACTCAAAAGAACAAAATAACTTGATAATTTGTTGCTTTTAATGGATTTTGAGCAACTCGTAATTGGTTAGATATTTTCAGCAGATTAAATTGAATTCTTTTGAGGTTAAAAAGAAGGCAAAATTATGGCAGGAATTAGGAAATGTGTTTTGAGAATATATTGTTTGATTTTGAATAGTTGCGTTAAAAATATGACATCATTAGTGCTTTTAATTATAAATTTTATTATTTAAAATGAAAAACTAATATAAAAACTAAATAAAAATACTTATCAACAAGATAAAAGTACAATTGTCATTATAAAGTTTTTCTTGAAAAAATATTTATCAAGTTTTTAACACTTGTTTCGTATGGTCATCATTTCCTTTTAAATCGGAGCTTGACACAAAAAAAAAAATTTTTTTTGTGGAAAAAATAAGATTATTACTATCATTTTAATTTTTTGTTTGACACAGTTGCTCTCGTTCGCTATACGTCCAAAACTACGTTGACGGAGTTTCTTTCTTTTCTTTTTTTTTTTTCTATATGTTATTTTCTGGAAAAAAAAAAAAAAAAAAACCTAGCAAGTTACAGAAACGAATTCTTCAAAGAGAAAAAAAAAAAAAAAAATAATAATAATAAGTGAAACAATGCGAATTCAGGGATGGCTGCCGCGGCAATGAGAACGCTGCTTTGACCAACTTGGCGTTTGACTTAAAATCAGTCAATTTGTCTATTGTTTGGAAACGGAGTTTAATAAATTTTTTTTTTTTCAAACTTTGTCGAGGACTTTTCGGATTCACCTAACTGGGTATACTTAGAAAAGCTTCTTAGGTTTGCTTAATTCCTTCAATGTTGACGGTTTAAAACACTTAACTGCCTAAACAGATTATTAACAATAATGACTTTCTTTTTTTTTTTTTTTTAATATGCAGGCGAGGTTGTGCTATATTAAAAAAAAAAAAAAACCGAACGTGTTATTTACGAATATTAATAATTACGAGTCTTTCTAGAATAAAGTTTGTTCGATATTTGGCTCAATGCTTCTCAAAGAAGCAACGTACCCATTTTCTTTGTCATTTTGCAATTTTTCAATCTCTGGCCAGGGTATTCCCAATGATCTTTTAGTCAATGTAAATTATATTCCCCGGTGCCCAGCAAAAATAAAGAAAATCCGTACAATAATTAGGGTTCAAAATCCAGTTCATGTGTTTCTTTCTTTCTTTCCCCCTTTCTTTCTTTTTTTTTTTTTTTTTTAAGGTTGAAAATTGATAACAAATAGACACCGATAGACAAAAAAGTGAAGCAAAGATGATAGTTGCAAATATGTGAAAAACGCAAGAAATTGAAATCAAAGACAAACCCTTCGTTAGAGATATAATATAATATATATATATATAAAGACACTTGTCATGTGTTTAGAGGAATTGCAATTGCCGGTTCCTTAATCAGCCATCAAAGTCCACTTCGAAGCCAAATATGTCGTACTTCTGTAGTTGAAACGTTGAACAAATACAAAAAGTTCCGGAAAAAGGGTGAATAATACGGTTGAGAGCTCTTTATGTAGCATGCGTTTAGTCAATTGATATGAATTTAAATTTTTTATCAAAAATTTATAATTAATTTTTAAAAATTCAATCAATTTTAATTTAAAAATTTTATTTTAAATTAATGTCATAAATATATTCTTAGAGCTTGTTTGGTGTTATAGTTCAAATCAAGTTTTTCAAGATAATTTTTGTCTTTTTCTTAAAAGTTTTTGTCTTTTTCTGAAAATTTTTTTTGTCTTTTCTGAAAAGTCAACAAAATTTACTATTTAAACTTAAAAAACTTAACTCAAACCCAAACACCAAACAGACCCTTAGACTCGTTAAAAAAAAAAAAAAAACTAATACTCGACTTTTTGCTTTGTCTTGAGTGTTTTCAAAAACGGGAAATTGAATAGACGTCACCTTTAAATCCTTTAATTAATTAAAAAAAAAAAAAAGAAAAACACAATTTCGGGGATTTGTTAGTTTTTGCCAACTCCAGGTGTGAAACCAAAAGGTTGTTCTCCTACCTCCTTTCTTTTCCAAAATAATGGTTTTTTTTTTCTTTTAAAATTAAAAAAAAAACTGAATAAAGAAATCAACATTATTAATAAATTATTATTATTTATGAATATAAAAAATTGGAAGCTTCGCAATTAGACGGACTATTCAACAACCAAACCCCACCAACTCCTATAATAAACCAAAGCTTTTCCTTCCCATCCCAACCCAACCCAAATCATCATAACAATTCTCTCTTCATTTCCCACACGCATTTTGGAAGTTGGGTTCCTAAATCCTCGCCGGACCTCAGATTTCTCTCCGATTTATCAGGATCACTGCTCTCAACACCATCCAAGCACACCAAAAAAAGAGCCGAAAAAAAAAAAAAGAATGACCATGGATAGAATTCCGAAGCTTCTCCTGCTATTATGTGTGTTTACCACTCTGCTTTTCCCATATTCGTCGGCTCAGACGTGCCGGAGCAATGCACTGGCGAGCAACGGGCAGTTCGTGAGCTGCAGCGACTTGCCGGTGCTGAACTCGTTCCTCTACTGGACATACGACTCGTCGACGGGTAAGCTGGAGATGGCGTACCGGCACACGGGGGTGTCGGCGTCGACGTGGGTGGCGTGGGCCATCAACCCAAGCTCACCTTCCATGGTCGGAGCTCAGGCGCTCGTCGCCACCCCGCCCTCCGGAGGCAACACCGCCAGGGCCTACACGTCGCCGATCGACACGTACCAGACGACGTTGGCCGAGGGGAACCTAACTTACAACGTGACCGGCCTTTCGGCGACGTACCAGAACGAGGAGATGACGATCTACGGTAATTGGACGCTGCCCAGCGGCATGACCACCATCAACCAGGTGTGGCAGGCGGGTCCCATCTCGGGAAGCACGCTCTCGATCCACAGCACCACCGGTGATAATCTCAATTCTAAGGGGACTCTCGATCTCCTCTCCGGCGCTTCCCAGTCCGGCGGTGGCAACTCCAGGCAAAGAAGGAAAAACGTAAGTCTAGTTTTCTAGTTTTTTTCCCCTCCCTGTTTTAACTTTGTTTCAGTTCTTCAATGGTAGTTAAAGACTTAAAAAGGCCCATTTGATAAAGGTTTTGGAGATGCGTTTTTGTTTGAAAATCAGATGTAGTTTTGAGAAAAGAGAAAATTATCCAAATAATAATTTTTTTTTATCTATTGATCGGTATAACACAAGCTTCTCTGTCTTGACCAATATGATACAAACTTTAATTTTATTTAGTTTAATTTTATATTATATTAGTCTAATATTATTTTTTTTATATCATATTAGTATAATAATCTTTAAATTTATATCATGCAAGTATTTTCTCCTCTTAAAAATGTGTGTTTGAAGGAAAAAAACTATTTGAAATGAAAAAGTATAAGATCAAATATGTTTGAAAAAAAATCATTATGAATTATGCTTTGTTCATTTTGAAATTCTTTGTAATTTAAAAAATAAATTATTTTTTTTGGACTTGAAATAACAAAGTTACAAGCATTTAAACTTCGAGTTTATTTTAGATATTTGGAGATGTAAATAATGAAAAAATAATTTTGAGTTGAAGGGAAAAAAAAACATCTGGTTTATGTCAGTTATGCCCCAACGGGTCCTTAAATCTTTTTTAATTAATATGGTTGTTGCTAGAATGAGTCCTTTGTACAAAATGATTCTTTTGCAAGTTCAATGAAATGTTTTAAATCTTACTAAACTGAGTGTTTTTTTTTTTTAAATGACTTTTGTTCTTCATTTTTAAAATTTATCACCTAAAATTTTCGACCAAAAAGCAAATTATCACTCGACTTAAGAAATGAAAATTATTGTTGTAACTTATTATTTTTTTTCAACTAGCCATAGAAGGGAAAGAATTGATTATACTGTGTAAGACGATTTTTTATGTTTTTTAATTATTTATCTTCGAATTTAGTTATAATATTCCTAATTTGTCTCCTCCTTTAAAGTTAGAGATACTTATTTTCATTTCATTTTTCAATCTATTGACCTATTGACAATAAAAAACTGTATGATTGAATTCATTTGGGATTTAAAAAAGCCGAATTCTTAATCTGGATATTTTAAAATCGGAATTCTCAGGTCCACGGAGTGATAAACGCAGTGAGTTGGGGTATATTGCTGCCAATAGGAGCTTCAATAGCTAGGTACTTGAAGGTCTTCAAATCAGCTGACCCTGCATGGTTCTATCTTCACGTCACTTGCCAAACCTCCGCTTACATCGTCGGAGTCGTCGGTTGGGGAACCGGTCTCAAACTCGGCAGCGACTCAGCTGGCGTCAAATATAACACCCACAGAAACATTGGAATTGCTCTTTTCTGCCTAGGAACTCTTCAGGTATTACACATGTTCCCTATCAATATAAATTTTCAAATGCATCTTTTTTTTAACAAACGAGAACATCTATTCAAATCCCTGTCAAAATTTGGCACAATAACCGATCAAGAGTTGATGAAATTTGGGGTATGCAGGTATTTGCTTTGCTTCTGAGGCCAAAGAAGGACCACAAATACAGACTCTACTGGAACATCTATCACCATTTGACTGGATACACCGTCATAATCCTCAGCATCGTCAACGTATACAAAGGACTCGACATTTTGAAGCCGGATGACGTGTGGAAGAGAGCATACACCGGCGTGAGCATCGCCATTGCAGCCGTTTCCATATCGTTGGAAGCATATACATGGTACGTTGTTCTGAAGAGGAAGAGTTCGGAGAGAAAGGCCGTTCATGGAATGAATGGAGCAGCAACAAACGGGGTTAATGGGCATGGTTCTAGGCCACACCATGAGGTATAGAGTGTGGATTTTCCTTGGTGGAGAGTTTAGAAATATATGGTTCTTTTGTGCTTTTTCTTTTTCGTTTATTGTATGTTCTTCCCAAGCTTTTGTATATGTTTATTTAGTGGAGGAGTTGTGTACTTGAGGGGAGGTACCTGGTTCAGCTTCGGAGGTTTTATTTTTTGATAGAGAGTAGTTATAGGAGTTTACATGTTTCATCTTTTTATTTTTATTTTTTTTATTTGCTATTTGAGAGGGTACATATATGTGACTCTCCCTGTATTTATATTTGTTACACTTTTTGAGATATATATATATATATATATATATTTTTTTTCTCTTGCTATATTGATTTACTTTTCATCTCATGTCATTATTATTTATTTATTTTTTTCTACCTCCTATGCACTCTGCGTTAGTACGTTTTATTGGCCAGGAAACAGGATCTGTAATGTGGAATCACTCCTCCCTCACCATATCGATTTGTCAAATTTGGAGACGGCTTAACACTCTTTCTTTGACTTTGACAAAGTGATTTTTTTTTTTCCCTTAAAAAAAATACAAAAATAAACAAAAACACAATATAGACTTTGACCAAAGGAAATCAAAACAAAAAATAGGCAAAAATTTCTAAAAACGCTTTGCATTTCCTTACTTTCAACAAGTTCTTCGTAGTCGTTTTCTTTTGTCAGAATAAGTCGGCCGATTTTCAGGTGAAGGATGGAAGCTCCAATGGACTACCACATGGATGCAAACTTTATTATAAATAATGTAACTAATCTTGGAATTGCCAAAGGCCACAGGGAATATTCAATTATAACAATAAAACTTTCTTGTAGACCAAATGACATAACTACCGACTACTAGATGCTTTCTCAACAAGAACATGGTAACAAAACTAGAATTCATTTAACAAATGGGAAGTTCGCAGTTTTCATGTAATGGCAGAAGATGTCTCATTCAGATTGCTTTAAGGCCTCAACAAATGCATCCTTAAGCAGGGGGTTTGAAGCCGCCACTCGTTGTGATGTGATGTCAAATTCCTTACCCGATCTGATGCAAAACAAGCACCACCACAATTTCTCAACATATGAAAAACTTTTATTTCATTTTGTTTTATGTACTTATTTTGAATAAATATTATGCATGCTAACCGGTGTTCTCGCCTACCACTTGTACATTACCTGAAAACTACTTGCATTTCGATTTCAAACGATTGTGAAACGTCTATGGAATGATTTATTTTGAATTAAGATTAAGTTGACACCCCCATCTTAGAAAAGGGTTAAACTTGCATATTACAATCCCGCTCTAGAACTTTCACATTCAGAACTTTCTAAAACAAAAAATGTAAAGAACAGTAATTTAGACTAATATTGATACTTACGGATCAAACACCAGTCCCCCAGCTTCTTTCACAATAACTGCACCACCTGCTACATCCCTGAGGCAAAGCGCAAAATATTCAATCTCACGAAACTCTAGACTTCAAGTAAAACAATGTAACATCATACCATGGACCACCAAAGCCGAGTTCATAAAATAGATCAAGCCTCCCACACGCAATTCCACAGAGGTTCAATGCACAGGAGCCACTCATCCGAAGGGATCTCACCTGATCAAAAGACAAACTAACCAGCTATGAAATGACAATGCATTTCACTTTTCATTTCGCTTGAGCTCAATTTATGGAAGTTTGGGGTTTACCTTGAAAAGTAGGCTATTAAGTCGGTTTGTAGTAGCATCTACTGTTAACTTATCACGTTTTGTTCCAGCCTGCACGTTCAGTTTGACAAAATATGATTAGTTTCCTATATGCTAGCACAGTGAAAGTGGGTAAATTATGATATCAGCTGCTTTACTTCCGTTGGTTGACAAGACTTCAAACGTTTGTAAATAAAGCAACAGGAGAAACGTGTAATAATCTTCAAACTTGATATGGCTGCGATTCTACTCCAGATTAAGAAGAATATAGGTTTTTTATTGCCATTATTATTTTTTAAATATATGAAGAATGTAGTTAAACTAGGTATATCTTACTCAGAACAACAGAAAAGATTGGTATAGTAGAGACAAATACACAATTTCTGCTTGCTAAAGTGTTGGAAGCATGTTACCACTTACTGCATAAGGCAGTCATTTGATAACCGACAACAAAGTCTGAACCCCGAACCAATAGAACAAAGTGGGATGGCGAATAAAAGCTATTACATTATCAACATATTTTTAACCTTGTCATCAAATTTAATTGCTTACGTACCTCAGTTGCAAGGAGAGATGTCACAAGTTCAGATTGTGATGATACTGCAAAATTTTTAAGACATGAGCACTCAGCTCTTTCATGATGGTTTGGTGAGGAAAATTAAGCAACTTGAGATGAAGTAGGAAAATCACCTTTAATAGGATTTCCATTCAGAAAAGCACCTTTTCCATGAATGGCAGTGAAAAGCTACAAAATCAGAAACTCGTATTAATACTTTCATCAACCATTGGTACTTAGTATAATTCTAGGCCACTAATAAGATAGCATCTGTGGCTGATTGGTTGAATCAATATACAAAGAGCATTAGACCTCTCACCTCATCAATTATTGGATTGTAAACTACACCAACTGTGGGAAACTTTCCGATCGTGAGACCAATTGAAACACAAACAAAGGGGAACCTATAAAATTAATAACGTGGTAAGGCTAAAGAAAACGAGAACACTCAATCCTGCAAGTACCGAAATAAAACAAAAAATACTGATGCATACCCATGCACAAAATTGGTGGTTCCGTCAAGGGGATCAACTATCCATGTGGGTTCATCAGTCAGCTCTGTAGTACCATAAGCAGCAGTAGTTTCCTCCCCAATGAACTAATACGAATGCCAACAAGTTCAGGCGGATTCAAAAAAAGAAAAACTACAATGTGATTTTTTAATTTGGTTAACACATAAGGTAGGAAAAACTGAGACAGGAGTTAACCTTGTGTGTGGGGTAAAGTTGTTTAAGATGATTAAATATAAGATCTTCACATGCCTTGTCAGTTTCGGTGACCAAATCCACCTGCATTCCCCAACAAAAGTGGAAGATAAGTAGACAACAAGAAGAAAATTTTTAAGTCAAACAAGCACAGACATGCTTTGTTTTATCCGAATTTTAATTGTTTTACCATGAAAATTACTTGTTTAGTGATATTACATGAAAAAACAGAACGGATTACAAAGATCGTATGTAATAGTTATTCATCTGGCCAAAGATTGTTGGATTTTCTTCAGTATTTATTGCTACTTAACAAATTATCTATATGCATAAAACCCATACATTATATGTCATATGTCGATAATTTCTTTCTGCAGGACGCCCTCCAAATGATTTGCTTCTCCATTTTTAATTTGGGTAGCACATGGACAGTAGGTATAACTTAGCCATCTTAACCCATTCCCATTAAGTAGCCACATAATTTTCAATCAATTTGCCACTCTAAGAGCAACCCCGTTCACCTAGTGCACAAATTTTTTCTGCAGTAAAACATACGTCCTAACATGAAATATTCTCATTTCCATTCATAGATAATCAAACGAGAAACCTCAAATAGACTGCATTAAAATCTTGCATTTTCGTCTTTATTTCCAATTGATCAAAAAGACGTTATCCCTGTCCTGTGAAGTGATTTCTAAGAGAGTGCTTTTCAACTTTTTTCCATCACTCAGCACAATCACATTTTCTTCAAAAACAACAAAACAAATAAGGAAAAAAATAAAAAAAGATCCCATTTTTCACACACTTTTTTTCTGGGCTGAATTTGCTTGAAAATGATCGAGCACCCAATTTATACAAAATGAACTCACTTTAGAATGGCCAAAATTTGGCAATGCAAAACCCATAATTAATGTGGGTTAAAAAAAAGGGGGGGGGGGGGGGGGGGGGGTGGAAATGAAATTAAAAAGACCTGGCCTTTATGCTCCACATGTTTGGTCTGATAGAATCCTTTACGAATAATCTGCAAAAAACAAATTAAAGAAAATAAAAACAACTGAATAGCAAGTTGAAGCAAGATGACCATGAGTATGGGAAGATAACAGACCTCGCCAGCTCTCTTGGCTGCATCAACAGCAGAGGCGAGAAACTCATCAAGCGAACCTGAAACCGATTTAAAAGTGAATCGCATGGGAAAATTCATAACCCCCGAAAGAAGCTCAATAGCATAAATCGATTGATTAAAGAGAAAAGTAGAGGGTTGGGAGATTGATGGGGTCCTACCATTCTTTGCCATTTTCCTCAAATGAGTGATATGAAATACAGAGAGAGAGAATGAGGTAACTTTTGATGTCGATGATAGATGGAGTTTGGCTCTTGTTTTCGTGAGCTTTTCAGCCTTCCATGTTGCACATGAACCACATCGCTTGGCTTCTATTTATACACGACCATTTTTTTTTTTTTTCTAAAGTATTCACGACCTGTTTGGTGCCAAAACTCGTGCCCCTAATTTTCCTTTTTTTTTTTTTTTTAAATATTTTCTTTTTCCCTCGAGCTCACCTTTTTGCTTTTATTAACCTCGAATTTTAATTTTTAAGCTATCAGTTCAAGTTGATAAATTATTTATTTTCAGTTCTTATAAAAAAATATACACGTGTTTATTTTCAGGAAAAAATTGTGATTCTTAAAAAACGTTGTCGTTGTAGTAGTGTCCCCAGTTATTTATTATTATTGTTATTATCATTATTAGCTAAAGGAACCAGACATCCGGTTAATATCAGGATTTTAGAACCGAACAAGTAATATGCTTTTATATGCCGATGCCTCAGGATCGCATTGCCCAACAAACTTTATAAGGCATTTCATTTCTGTCACCAACGACGAAGCTTCCTTTGGCAATTAGAAAACAAATGGTTCAACACAAACGACCAAATGCTTTTATATGCCGATGCCTCAGGATTGCATTGCTCAACGAACTTTACAAGGCATTTCATTTCTGTCACCATCGACGAAGCTTTCTCTAGCAATTAGAAAACAGATGGTACAACACAAAAAGACCAAGATAAGGTGAGAATTCTACTGAACAAAATCATTTTTAATATCACCCACCCACCCCACGCCCACCCCCAATAATATTGAGATCCATTGGAATATTCCCAAAAAAAAAAATTTATGCCATATGGTTTTAGATCTGTCATTTTCATTGTTCACTCGTGACTCTTGGTCGGTGACGTCTCTTCTGCCTGACCATTCCCACTCCCACAAGAATTACTGTGGCACACAAAATACCATACTCTTCCTTCGTTCTAGAAAATGACCTCTTCTGTTTATGAGAGACGAGGAATTTGGTTTTGAAACGTTTTCCCTTGATCATGACAGGACCACCCATTAATTTGTAGGTCCCATATTTTGATTATAATATTTATGTTTGATTCAGTAAAAACAATTGGACAATGTACTAAGCAAACTGTTTTCATCTGGTTCGTTTACTTTGTTCAACACCAGTAGATTCAGATTCAATCAAGCAATAGTTTGGACCGGAGAGAGAAGCAAACATAGGACGTACGAGTTCCAACTTGATAAAACGAGTCCAATATATGCTTTGAGATTCTGCATTAAAACTCACCATCAATTTATTTATCTACGTTTTACACAAGCTTAACTAAAGATGCAGAACAGAGCCACAAGCTATGCAACAGGAAGAGTATAGAGAGAGAGAGAGAGAGAGAGAGAGAAGCTAGATAAAGACGATGAATTTTTCAAGTAGTGGTAGTGTCGCATGTTCCGACTATATGAACTGTATAAAATTCACAATTGAATCGAGCAAAAAACGCCCCATAGACCACAAAAAGCTCAATCATGGGCGTTCTATATCTCACAGGCATCGATTTCTTTCACCACCTGAGCTTTGTCTGCCTCAAATTGTTCATCCTCTGCAACAAGCCATGCCAAAACCATAAAACACAATGCCCAATCAACTGCTGGAAATAGAATAAACAGACATGGTGATATCCTACCTTTATCGGTTTTGAAATCAGCAAAGAGACGTAAAAGCTTGCTTTTATTTGCAACAAGTATGCTGACGATATCTGGAGGTTTATTTTGATTGGCAGCAAAAAGCTGTAAAAATTCACCATATGTTACTACAACGAACTGAAGGAACGTCTTGAAACTACAAGGATTCACATTGAGTGGAGACAAATAAGATTCTATGTGTACCTTAAAAACATGAAATGCTTCTATCTGGATGCTCTTGCTAGACTCCTGAGAAGTGCAGAAACCACCGTCAAGCACAAATTTTTAATAGTAACACAACTTAAAAGTCTTTTAAACATGTCATTCAAGCTTCTTTTCTTTGGCCAATTGAAAATGCTATTGTCTAGCTTGAGGTCTGAGAAAATGCCCTACTGGAAATTTTTAGATGTCAACTGGAATGAATTAATTTGTAGGGAAGATTAATTGTATGGAACTTGCGCATGTGTCAGGGCAGGGGACGCAATGACAATAAGTTTCAAGGAATCTGCGGGCATAGATCATACCCTGAGAAGATTCATGAGAATCCTCAAGTTGTCCCTTGAGCTCACGTATCGAGTCATCACAGCAGAATTCGACCGATCAAGAAGGATATCTCCTAACAGCTGTCATTTGGAAAATATTATGATTGTCATCTCTGTAACAGCAATCCCATAAAAGGTAGCCTGTTTCGAGAACATGGTAATCACAAAAGCAGTAATACCTTGACAGCTTGTCTTCTGGTGATGTAATTGGTGGACTCCAGTAGCTTAGAGTTATATTCTGCAAAAAACTAATACCAGAGGGGGGGGAAAAAAAAGAAACAAGAATTTAGAGCTTTGGTGAATCTGAACCAAAGAATTGAAACGCAGATAATGAGTATTATGACTGATATTTAATAGGAGCAACATGATTGAAGCTGTTAAAGACAATTTAAAGAATAATCGAATTCGAGGGAGAGGAGAAAAGTAATGAAAGCTGTCCACAGTATTTTACCCAGTCGTAGTTTTTGGAAAGAAATTCAGCTACAGTAGATTTATGCCTCGTCATGAGTTCCTGCAGATTTTGACATGATAGAATCAGATTGATACCCTAGTGCAAGTGTACTACTGCAAGTTCATAAATTGAACAAAATGACTGCAAAAAGCTGAATACACTCTATCAATAAATGAACAGAATAAGACACTGAACTACTCCATAAGCATATCCCAACACTTGGTATACTTTTTTCATATCATACTCTTGAATTATAGCAGAATGGACATCAGTAGAGAGAGAGTGAACAGAATAAGAATAACACAATGAACTACTAGAGAGGGAGAGAGTACATTGCATAATCGTGCGTTAATAATCGTGCGTTGTAACTTTTAGACAGAAGACAAAGAGAGTACATTGCATCATCGTGGCATTCTAACTTTAATTGCTAAAGCGCTACAGCACGTGTATCAGTATGTGTTTGTGAATTTATCCATGCCTATTAAGACCTATTAAGAGAGAAGACATGGGTGAGTTTATGAGTTAACTCAACCTTAAATGTTGCGGCAGCATCTGCAGCAATATCGAAATTTGGAAGTTGTATATAATCGAAAAACTTCTTCATGTGTTCAGACTCCAAAACGTACCTGCAGTAAATTTCAATAGGTTCACAAAATAATACAGGATAAAGTCATCAATAGTCGGTTGAAAATACAATTATATCTTTACCATATTTACTGTCTCCTTAACTGTAAAGATGCATAAACATCATTTAAATAGAGATATAAATCAAACAGCTGAGATTCTTTTTTTTTTTTTTTTAATTAAAGAAAACCAACGTTGTAACAATTTATAGTATTTGACATACGTGCTAGAGACCTTGGTTAGGACTTAGGAGTCAGATTGGCATTTGATCCAAAGGAAAAAGATATTGCATTATCACCAAGTTAAAAATTTTTTTTAAATAAATTTTGAAACTGACAAATCACAAATTTAAATCAGCAACTGATTCTGCTTACCTTGCAACACTTTGGTGACGTATGCACTCCCTCAACATTGCACCATAATGTAAAGCCATGTCTGTGTTTTCGTACCTGAACAGAAAGATATCTTTTTAGATCACGAACAGCATCCAAGTATCCCGAAAAACCAATCTTTGTACTTCTAAGAAACATCTTGCCATCATCACTCAATGGGCTAAGCTTAACTTGTCCCCAGGAATTTCATAGCATGCAATTACAAAAGCATTGTTTAGGAAGTCACTAATTTTAGTTTAAAGACAATGTCGATTTTCTCATTCAACAAAACAGCTTCCATTAGTAAAGGGGAAAAAACGTAAAAGAAAAACTACAAGAAAGTAAAGCAGAAGTAGAAGAGAAAGTTGGGCTAAGCCATAAGTCATTGTGTAGTTCTTGAAGAGTATAGAACAACTTGATGGTATAATAAATAAATTCTCCTAAACAATTACACATGAACTTACCCGGCCATCAAGATATCCAGCAAATCTATGTTTGCTTCCAAATAATCAGATGCAATTAACTTTGACTGAACTTGCTGCCTTTGCAAATTCGCAACTACTTGAGTGGCATCTTTCCGAGCCTGTAGGAGTTAATGCTGTCAGCATAATTGACAATAACAGAAACACAAAACTAGTAATAAGCCCTGTGATTGTAAATACTAGTCTCAAATTTACCAGGCCAGCATTTCTCAGCCAACTCCCAATATACAAATCGCTAAATGCTCCAGTACCTTCCACAGCCTAAATCTAACAACTAGTTGAAGTCAGACTGTGTACAAATTACTGTTTCATGCTTACCTCCAAGTTCAATTTTGGAAGACACCTTATGAGAAGTCTCAACGTGTTCTCTCTAAAGAACTCTTGAGTCAATTGCGCACAAGCTTCGGCGACTGGCTCAGATTCACTATTACCATAAAGAACCTGCTTCATCTCCCTGATATTTTTGCACAACTCTGCCATCTGCCGAAATGTAACATCCAAAACATATGGTGATCTAAAGATGGTAATTATTTAAAAAAAAAATAGCAAATCAGAAACCAACACAAATCGCATCAATTAGGGAGCTTGAATGCAAGTTTTCCATCATTCTTCTGGTAGATCCCAAACTATCTAAGAACTAGTTCACCAAAAATCAAGAAAAATTAAAGAATAAACAATCGATCATCTACTTCATCACATTCTGTTAGTTCAAAACGATATATGAACATGTTAATCTACTAGGAAAAGTTCAAAAAACTTCGGAAGTCAATCTTTTTCTACTTAAGCTAAAATAACCATCACGAAGAACAACAAGAGTAAAGACTAGCACCGATCCGGATTTACCATAGAACCGAATTCAAGAAACAAAAACCAAATTAGGATTAGGTCAAACAGACAAGAATCCGCGATAGATTTAGAGAGAAGAGTCGAATCGGACCTTCTCTTCGCGCTTGCCCTCGCGAGTGTCCGCGCTGCGATCGACAAGCATGAGGAGATCGCGAGTCTGCCGGACGATGTCGACCGGAGTTCGAGGCTTGGACTTGAACAGACCTTTCATTTTCGTACTTATCGTATCTTCAGCCTCCAAAAACCACCACCGTTTCGTTCCCCGGCTCCGCCTGCGTGAGCGAGAACGAGAGCTCCTTCGCCGCCGGCGAGGCGCTTCTAATCCAGAGGCTAAACTGTCTCTCTCTCTCTTTCTTTCTCTCTCTCTCCTAGGGTTTCTGAGCGTGGAATCCGGTTTTGCCTTTCTGTCCAAACCCCAATTTATCGTCGGAGCAACAGACCAGACGAAAATGATAGAGAGAGAGAGAGAGAGAGAAGCACTGAAGGATTTGTTTTCCTTTTTGGCTTTTTTTTAATTAATTCTTTTTTTGTAATTTTTGTTCAGATAATATCTGGCGTGATCCGACGGTTCTGCTTAGGGCTTCTCACCAACGGTTGGTCGTTACAATTGACAGCGTGGATTGAGATGGAAGTGCGATTCTGTGGTTGCAGGTGCACGAACTCACTCCAAATAATAACACTGATTGTGATTGGAAGAGTGATGGTTTAATTTATGCTTAAAATTTTTATTTTTTGCCCTTTTATAATAAGAGTGCAAGGCGAGCGGTTGGACGTTTTTTGGACAGTTTTATGTGGATTTGTTTTAGTTAGTTTGTGGAAATTACAAATACGACTGTCCAAAGTTTTAGGTCTTGATTGGTCACCAATTCTGTTTAAATTAAATTGTATTTTTTTCATCATATTTTTTGTCTTTTTCTGAAAAAATTTTTAATTTTTTTTGAAAAAGTTTTTTTATCTTTTCTGAAAAATTACTATTCAAGTTTAAAAATCTTAAACTAAACTCATTCACCAAACACCCACTTAGTGGTTTGAGTAGTTTTTTAACTAATAGTTTCGGCGATTTATAGAGCGGTTAAAGTTTTACACTAATATGTTTAATATATCATAACTAATTTCTCAAAATATTTTTTATCTTACCTAAAGTAATACTATTTCTAACTAATCTTTCACCATTAATCAAATTAGAGAGTCAAAATAGAAAGTAAGAAACAAAAAATTAAAACTTCTACATCAATTATAAAGCAAGATTTTTTTTTTTTTTGGTTTATTTCTATTAAACTATGAAATTAAGTTCAAGTTCCAACCGCCAGCAACTACTTTTATGATTTTATTTCAAGATTCAAAATACATGTCAAGAAAGAACAATAAAAGGGAAAAAAAAAAAAAAAAAAGAAGAAAATGTACTAATAGGATAATAGTATTCAAGATAACATACCAACTCTTAAAAAAAAAATGGATGATATGCTAACATGTGAGTAAGAGTTCAACAATGCAAATAAAAATTAAAAAAAAAGGTAACTAAATAAATTGACTTAAGCTAGTTAAACTAGTTAATAAATTTTAGGGTCTATTACATTTCACATATTTAAAACTAAACTCAAAAATTCATCATAATAATAAAAATAGTAATTAAAAATACTACGAGAGCAAGACGGTTTGAAACCGAGATTCATTTGTCAAACCATAATTATCCGCTTATCATGGCAGATTCAAACCGCTTTGTCTATTTGAAGTGCAGTTTTAATATAAACCTGTAATTTATTGGTTAGACAACACAATATGGGTAATTTAAGCAGTTTACGATTCTTTTTGTGCACCCCTGTTTTATATGCTTAATTAATCTTAATAATAGAATGCTTAAACCATAGTAAATTATCCATCTATTTGCTAAAAAAATTTTTTTTTTCCATTTATCCATGAATAAATACACCATATAAAATAATTTTTTTCTTAATCACATGTGTATTATGTTACATGAGTCTTAAATAAAAAACAATAATTTCTTTCTTTTATTAATAAAAAGGGATCAGTGATATCCTTACGTCCACTTCCAACGTCGTTTCAGGAGTCTATTGGGACTATAAGTGGAATGATAAGAGTTTTGATTTTAGGTTTTCAACAACCTTCGAGTTCAAGAAAATTATAGGATCCGTTTGGTGAAACGGTTTGAGTTGAAATTTTTAAGTTTGAGTTGATTGACCTTTTAAAAACTAGTTATAATTTTTGTTGATTTTTCAGAAAAAGACAAAAATTGATATGAAAAAATACAGTTTAATTTGAGTTGAACCATTTCACCAAACAAATTAATAGTCTCATATGACCTATCATATTTCAAGCTATCTAATTATTATTTTTTCTATTATTTTTCTTTATTTATTTATTTATTTATTTATTTATTTATAACTGAAAAGGCTATCCCATTATGATTGAATGGTGGGAAGAGACAACTCGTAGTTTAAACCCACATGTAGACAATAAAAATCCTCTAAAAAATATTTTTCAAAAAGCAAATTAAGTAACAATGATTGTATGTTTAATTATTTAAGAATGAGACATAAAGATCCAAATAACGATTCAAATAAGAACAATAAACTGTAGTCTTTTTCCATTGTGGATCACTACTAACGAGTGCTATCAAAGAACAAGCAAATCTTACAATAACAAAATTATAGTTTAGAACGGAAAAAAAATGATGTTCCAGTCGTTGAAATTTTTATTTTCTTGCTTTTTTCAAGTGCCAAGTGTTACCCAAATAACTCAAATATTGTTAAACCAATATTCAAGACGTACTTTGCTGATCTTTCTTCACTCACACTCTGTTGAATTCAGATGTAAGCAAAAACTTTCATCTCGTGAAAACAGCACAAAAACAAAGTGTTGTCCTCTGGGGCATATCAACGAGTCATGGTAAACTGGATTGAAGAAATATGGCTTTTGAGAGCGCTTAGAGCCCGTTTGGCAACTTTTGGAGATGAAATTTTTAGAGATTGATTTGAAAATGTGTGTTTGGTTAAAGTATAAATTGAACATGAATTGTGACATAGAAAATAATAAAAAAATTTAAAATGTGTTCGGAAAAAGATATGCAAAATATATTTTATTCATTCATCTTATCGTTGTGATCATTTTGATACAAGAATCATCTTATTTCGATTTTGGAATAAGAAAATAATGGATTTTTAAAGCTCGAGTCTTTTGAAAATGAAAGAGAGAAAAAAATGAGTTATAGATTTGATAGTTTTCGAGTTAACGGCAGAACATCGTTTGGATACGGAATCCCTAACGGGCTCATAAAAAGGGATGAAAGGAGAGAATGGGCAACTTGCCTTTGCATTCCAGCCAACACTCAGCCCTTTACACCTTCATGTTCACATGCCTTCACCACTCAAATAAATGCTCTCTCTAACATGCATCTTCTTCTTTAACCCCCCCCCCCCCCCCCCCCCCCCCCCCCCGACTACTTGTTTTTATAGTTAAAATACATTATCTTCTAGAAACTTCTTTTATGTTCTGCCTTGTGGATCACTAACTTTGTAAGCAAGTTAAGGCCTGATTAGCATCAAAAGCCAACACATCACACATGTGATGCATTTTCCATATAAGACCCTCTTTAAAATTCTCATACATGCCTTGTGCCGTACCTGCACCGAGCAGAGTTAGTGCTCGTCGGCGACATGATGTTTTGTCTCCCCATGACAAGGAGTTACCCATGGAAGCCAAGCTAACCAAGGAGGCGAGGTGGGTCAGCAAATCGTCCGTGATTAATAAATCTTGATTTAATCTTGGGGATTTAGTTACCAGATTTGATATTAAAATATTTAAAAGGTTAATTGTGAGATTAAAAAAAAATAGTTTAAATAAAAACGAAAGAATCTCCAATTTATGATAATTGTGATTTGATTGAAGAGATAATTCTCCTTCATTATTTGTCATAAGCCCTTATCACTATTTGCATACAGAAAGTAGATAGCAAGATAGTTGAAATTCACAAACGACATGATCTTCACATTTCTCAACGACACAATCTTCATATTAAAGACGAATTTTTATTAAATTCTACAGGCTTTGTTTAGTTGGTAAATTTAAACTTATCATTTCAAAATTTTTTTTTGTTTTTTTCTCAAAAAGTTTTTGTTTTTTTTCTAAAAAATTTTTTGTCTTTTCTAAAAATTCAAAAAAAAATTACTATTAAAATTTAAAAATTTCAACTCAAACTCATGCACCAAACGGATCCTATGTATCTTTTATTCTCTGCAATTTATTCAACCAGTCATCAAGTCTGATCGCAATGTGGACGAGATGAGCGTTAGTGTTTTCCCTTCTTGGCGAATTTTCAACGTCGACACATTGGTTTCCTTTTTTTTCTTTTTTTCTTTTTTTTTTTTTTTTAATTTTTAAGCATATTTGAGTTTCGATCTTTAATTAATGATGTGGTGGTGGGAGGGCTATTGGTAAGGCTTTTACGTGTTGGCTGTCGCGCTTAGTGAATGTGCATCCAAAAAAGGAAGTCTTTAACAATCATTTTACGCTTTTGATGTGTACATTTTCTGTATGGTACATAACGGCAGATGTTCTTCACAATTAAGAGCAAGAGCCAACATATTCGGATAAACAAATTCCCACTTTTATTAAGTGATATTTTCAAAACCTGGAAATATTGGTCAATTGCGTGCTGGCAATTTGATCTCTAGACTTATAAACAGTCATTATTATTATTATTATTAGAGAAAATGACACCGTCACCCTTTATGTTTTTCTAAAATTACAGAGATACCCTATTGATCAAAATTAATAACGTTATCCTCCTCTGATTTTTAAAAAAATTATAGAGATACCACCTTTGTTAGTTGCCCGTTAGTTTAACCGTTAATTATGCTCAAAATATCAGAAATGTCCCTCCTTGCATTAAAAAAGTCTTTAGCTATAAATGAAGGTATAAAATGACATTCTGAGAATGTATTTTCTTATACGAACTCTCTAACGCACAAGATTTTTAACCTACATTTTAAAAATCCAAAAAAAAAAAAAAAAAAGAAGAAGAAGAAGAAGAAGAACAGGAGATTAGTGCGGAGAAGCTCACACCGTCGGTCTCTCTCTCTCTCTCTCTCTCTCGCTCGGGCTAAAGCGTTGGTTTTTCTCTTTATCCTTCTCAACCTCTCCCTCTCTCTCTCTCTCTCTCTCTCTCTCTCTGCAAAACCGTGCCTTACTTCCGTTGGTAAGCAAACATCAGAGATTCATCATCTGTTCTCCAATGGGAAGGTTTTGCTCTAGACTTCAAGTTGTGAAATAGAATTCCTTTTTCCTTATTTTATTCAAAATATTTTTTTTTTTGGGAAGCCGAAGATGGTGGTTCTTCCTAGTTTTAGCTATGAAAAAAATGAAGGGCACTTTTGACAAATGCCACAAATTCATATCTTAGATTGATTTTTGTCCTACAAGAAAAAATCTTACAAAAAATATCGTCGATGACATCATAAATATCTTATTTATCTATTTATATATAAAATATCAATTATAGTTACTAATTAGTATCATGATGTGCCATATGGGTTATCAAATGGTAATTAATTGATTATCAACCATTGACGGGTTTTCGATCGGTAAACACCGTCGTCGGTGGGTAACCAGTTGGCTACCAAATGGTAACCAATTGATTATTGACAACCGACAGATTTTCGATTCGTAACCACCGCTACCGGCAAGTAACCAATTGTTTACCGACCGATAACCAATGCTTCCGAGAAGTAATCAATTGATTATCGACCACCGATGAATTTTCAATCAATATCCAAAATCGTTGGCGGATAATCAGTTGGTTAACCACTTGATTACCAATCGATAATTAACGCCTCCAATAGGTAACTAGTTAGTTATCAATTGATTACCTGCCGGAAACTTTTGATTACCAACTGGTTACTTGTTGGTAACCAATTGACTACCGATCAAAAACTTATGATTTCATCAGTTTTTTTCAAACTCCATCACCGGCATATTTAAACAAATACCAGAATTTACTAAATATCACAAAAATTCCTCAAAAATAATAGATCATATACAACAAAATTCAATAAAAATCATAAAAGGTAAATATATTAGTAGCATTTTTCAGATTTCACCGAAAAAAAAAAACCCTAACTAGATCTGAGGAGAACCGCAGGTCGCGTGCGGAGATCCGAGGGCGGAGTAAGGTAGAGGAGAAATGGGAGATCTCATCGGATCTTGTCCAGGCGGTCGCGGTGGGAGGAGATCAGCTCCGATCGTGGCTGCTTCCGTGGCAGATCTCCACACGAGCGGCGGCGACGGCAAATGCTCCAGCAAAGAAGATCGGCTCCGGCAAGGCGTAAAGGAGAACGGATCTCCAGCGAGTCGGGATCGGGAGAGGGTGGATCCAGCACCAGATCTGGTGAAATGGTAGACACGCGAGACTCAAAATCTCGTGCTAAAGAGCGTGGAGGTTCGAGTCCTCGAAAGTGCGATTGCTTACATAGTGGAGGAGAGCGCGGAGCACGGCGGCAGCTTCAATCGCAAGCTTATTGCCGGCGAGCTGCTCGTCAGGCTTCTTGCCGGCGAGCCGATCATCAGGCTTCTCTCCGGCGAGCTGTGTGGCTTCTTTCTGGTGAGGAGGTCACGACCGGAGAGAGAGAGAGTTTAGTGATGGGGCTGCTGAGAAAGAGAGGAAAGAGAAGGAAGAGTTAGGATCTGTTTGGTGCATGAGTTTGAGTTGAAATTTTTAAGTTTCAATAGTAAATTTTTTTAAATTTTCAGAAAAAATAAAAAACTTTTTGAAAAAAAAAACAAAAATTTTTTAGAAAAAAAATAAAAAAAAAATTTGAAATGATAAATTTGAATTTACCAACCAAATAAAATCTTAAAAAAATGATAGTTTAGTGTATTTTTAATTTAAATTGTTGTAAAAATGATGTCATTATTACGGTATCTTTTTCAAAAGTTTTTTTTAGGTGTGACAAATATCAATCCATATCTTGTTTTTGTGGCATTCCTCTCATCATCCCAAAAATGAAACTTTGATGGGTCTGACCCAATTGGACATTTCCCATTCACTCCCATAAGTTTTGGAACAATCATATGAATATGATGGAAGTACGAATCTATTTTCTGTGTCTCAACAATCCAGCCGTGGTGGTGGTGGTATCCGTCGGAGGAAGTTGCTGGAGGTGGTAGAATGATATGAACTTCGACGGTGACGGTGGGGCCACGGCTCACGGTAGGGTCTTCGGCTCTCAGTGGGTGGCGCCGGCGACGGCTCAATGAGGGGGGATGGGAGGGCATGCAGCAGCCCTTTACCCCTTTGCTGCTTCTTTTTTTTTTTTTTTTGACAAATTTTTTTACCATATTTTATTCAGTTAAAACAAATAAATCGGTAAATTTCAAAAAAAAAAAAAAAACAAATGAATGGTTTAGATTTAGTGTGGTAACGTCAATGGTTGAGATTTATTAGGAGTATTTTAGTCATTTTCAACTTAAATTTGACAGAATTAAGAAGAGGGGGTGTTAGTGTTATTAGTTTTGGTTAAGGAGTTGTCTCTATAATATTGAGAAAATATAAGGGATTTCAATGTAATTATCTCTTATTATTATTAGTATTATTTGGAGAAAATACACACAGATTTAAATATCACTATATCAATATGACATAAAAAATTAGCACTAAATTAATATGGTATAAAATTAAACTTAAAATTATTTAAAATTTATATCATGTTAATCAATAATAAAAAATTTGTGTCATATTGATTAATAGGTAAAATAAAAATGATGATTCAGATAATTTTTTCTGATTTTAATTATTATTATTATTATTATTATTATAACTAGGCTATCGTATCTTAACTGTTGCAATAATAGAAAGCGAAAATGGGTATTCACTCATTTCAAAAGTTCATAATGATCATTAAACGCTTGTTTGGATGGCCGGTTCAAGTTCAAAAAGTTTAGTTCTAATGATCAACTGTAAATTTGGATGAACCCATTAGTTCTAACAATCAGTTTAAACCTTGAACAATGTTTCCATATCAGTTTTATTATACAATATTCTATCCCCTTGTACTTTAAGAACATTTTCTCGTACAACTTTATTCCCAACGTCTCCACCTAAATAATTAACTCACGATAAATTTTTACAACTTAAACTTAAACATCAAATGCTCAATTCAAATAATCACTCAACTCAATTTAAAATCACCTTTAAAAAATTTCAACTTAAACTCAGGAATCCAATTCTAACATTACTTCAAAATGCATTACATACTTTATGTGAAACGGCAAAACAGTATGTACATAAATAGCCACGACTGTTTGCCTGGCCATACTATTGTCCTCGATAAATAACCATGATGATGAAAGGTGATTCAAATTGCTGCGCTGGCCTCATCATTTTAATCATTTCTAAATTTCTTTTTTATTTTTTTCATTTTTTGTTGAATGAGCTGGTCTCATGTTGGCCAAAACCTTCTACGGAGAAAGGAAACGGTGATGGTGGGGTGTAAATAAATGCAATGGAGCCGGACAACAGATGCCAGACGAAAATGGTAACCGTATTAATTTAAAAAAAAAAAAAAAAGGTCATGTGGATTCTAGGGCCCTAAGAGATGGCCGTATTCTGGTGTTAGTTACTTTGTTAGGTAGGGCCATCATCAATTCACTACGATGGAGCCAGGAATTATTTTTAGAGAAACATAAAATAAATTAAAATTTTAATATAAAAATTTTAATTTTTTTAATCTATATTTAATGAATGAGTTTAACTCAAATTTAATTTAAATTTTTCATCTTAATTTTTATCTTTTTTTGAAAAGTCAACAAATTTATAATTATATTTTAAAAAATCAACTCAACTCAAACTTAAAAATTTTATCTCATCTCAAACTCAACTCAAACACCGAATGAACCCTTAATTTGTTTACATCTTTGATATCTTTTTTTTTTTTTTAATAAACTAGTTTATAATAGAATTTGGTTCAACTTTTAAGTTTATAGATCAAGAAATTACTCATTTATGTAGTAATATAATGTGTTTTCTTTATTTATTTGAGATGCTATGTCTAAAATGTGAAACTTAAAAATGAAAACTTAGGTTATCATTGTAATTAAAAAAAACATTGTGCAAATTCTGTAATTAAAGAATCTCAAAGGGGCAAATAAGAAAAAAAAATTGCAAAAGTTTTGCTAACAACTTCTTATTTATTTATTTTTTAAATTACTTGGTAAGTGTTCAAAACTTTTTGGTCAAGAAAGAAGCCTCGAGTGCCAATTAACCTAACAATGTTCAAGAATGTGTTTGACTGTAGTAGAGAAAAGTGAAAGGAAGGAAATCGAGTAAAGGGATTAATTAAGCTTCCGTTTAGGTAATAGGTTCACATCTAAGTTTTTATTTTTATTTTTTTCTGAAAAATCAACAAAAAATTATTACTAATTTTTAAAAAATTAACAAATTTCAATATAAAAATTTTCATCTCAAACCCGTTTTTCAAATAAAGCTTAAATAATTTTGACATTCACGATTGTTTGTTTGATAAGAAATAAACGAGGAAGTCATAGATTAAGAAAATGACTCAAAATCCTTCACAATACCTAATTTTAATCTTTTTTAAATTAAAGAGATTATTAGGAATATTTCATATAAAAAATTATAAGAAAAAAAATACTAGAACCTCCTCCTTCATTTCCCTCGTTCACTCTTGTAGGAATCTAGAGATCCATACCATCAATTTCTTGTGAATTTTAATTTATCCTTATTCAGTAAATAAATAAAGAAATAAATAATGAAAAATAAAGTTAATTTTGTCCTTCCCATTCATTTAACGTGGTCGGTGACCTGTACTTTTTTACTTTTACTTTGACTTTTACTATTGCCCTCACTAGGAATCTGGGGGGATTCATGCCATCAATCCTTGCCAATTATTGTTCTTCCTACTTTGCAACATGGTTGGTGACTTCTTTTTTTCTGTACTTTTTATTTTTTTCTTTTTTCTTTTGGCCTCACTGGGTCTCGGGGGGGATTCACACCCTTAACTCCTTACCAATTTCAGTTTGATCTTCCTATTCAGCAACATGGTTGATGGCATGCACTTTTAGAGGGGGAAAAAAAAAACGGGACTTTTGTGAAATTTTGTCGTTCTATCTGTCTATTCTGAAATAACTAAAAGTTACATATGTTCAGCCCAAAAAAAAAAAAAAAAGACTAAAAAGTTAAATATTTGTGACCGGAGGATAGAGACTTAAAAGTTATTTTTTCCTCAAAAGTTAACAAAATTTATAACTAATTTTTAAAAAATCAGTCAATTCTAACTTAAAATTTTCATTTCTAACTAACGAACCAAACACAGGCTGAGATGAAAAAATACAGTTTAGTTGGAGTTGAACTTGAATACTAAACAAAACCAATTTATTTAGTGACAATTCTATACCTATTCTGAAAAGTTGAACTTGAAATAATAAAGTTATATATTTTTAAAATTAAAATTTTAAAGTTAGAACTGAAGTGTGAATAGCGAAAATGAATTTATTTTTGAAGAACAAGACAAAAAACAATTATTTGATTGGAGCAAATTAACCAAACACATGGTTAACTTATTGTAGTGACAATTTTACACCTTAAACTATAACTCTCTTATCACTTTACCTTCTGAGTTCTGAATAATATAAAAAACAAACCATAAAGAAAGAATAATATGAGGGATAATAACTCCAATTCCTACATGACATATGACGTGGCCTTTCATCTCACACACCATCTTCACATTTTTAATCTAATACTTATTTTGCTAATATACCCCCCGCCCAACTTTATATTCCTTTCAAATGAGATGGAAGGTCACCTTATGTGCCATATAGGTTGGTATATAAAAATAGAAATTGAAGTCAGTGTCCCTAATATTATTCTGGACAAAAAAGGTCATTTTGTTGAATTATTAGCAGAAATGACATGTGAGGCACAAGTGATGATTATTGTTGGATACTTTTACGGTGTTACCATGACCATAATTCAAGTGCAGGTTTTATAACTAAACTTAAATTTTAAATAAGAAAGATTACTATTATACCCTTATATGACATATTAGGATTCTCGCATGTGTCTTTACTATCAAAAACCCTGATAAAAGAAGAATTTTTGTTAATGAAATATAAATTAAAAGAACTTGGTATTATGTTTTGAAATTTGTTTTGAAATTTGAGAGACAGAGAATTATAATGATCATAGAGACGTAGCTGGACGTTTGGTATTTCATTCTGTCCTCTCCTTGTCTTGTTATTTCCTGTTAGTTGTTGTGTTGTAATATTATATAACTTATTTGTTAAGGAAAAGAAGCGTAATGAAAAAAACATCGTATTTGGTAAAAGAGAATGATTTATAATTATAACTAAAGCAAGGCAAATCGATTTAAAAAAAAAAAGAAAAATACCTGTTGTGTTTTCGAATTATCTCCCCTTCCTATCATAAAACCTCTAAAGACTATTTATTTATTCATTTTTATCAAAAGATAAGGTTTCATTTTCACATCAACAGTTACTATATGTTCATTGTTTATTTTAATTTCCGTGATTTTTTTTGGGGGGGGGGGGGGACCTGTTGTGTTTTCCAATTTTCCCTCTTCACTTTTCCCCTTCCTATCAAAAAACCTCCAAAGACTGTTTTCTTTTTCAAAAAGATAAGGTTTTATTTTCACATTAACCGTCACTATAGATACATTTTTAATTTTAATTTTCCCCTTTTATGAATGGGAAAGTCTGGAATAGAGTTCAATTAAGGAGCATTACCGGTAATGATTCATCTAATGATTAAAAATAATTATGTGAGTAAATAAATTATTATGATAAAAGGTACATTCAAAATTAATATAATCTTGAATACACACAATCAGTTATATTATTTTAGATTTATATTTTTTTAATTTTTTTCCTTCCACAAATCCCAGAACTAAAAAAAAAAATAAATGATCGCCGCCAGAGATGAAGAAGACAACTCCAATTTGACGCTGTCGCTGGCCTCGTTCTCTCTCCGGCCATTGGCACACAGATCGCGACCGGTGGTTGTGGCGTTCAGATCATGTCCGACAAACGGCTGTGTCGTCCAGACTCTGGCAATGCTCGCAGATCTCGCCATGATGTCGAGATCGCGTTTCCAGAGTCTTCGTGGCCGAGCCTCACTGAGCTATCGAAGCATAACGCCGTAGATCGCAGTAGCCAAAGATGGAGGGGAGATCCATAGTGGCGTTGGGTCGCAAACCTCGGATCGAATGGGCGGCGACCGTTGTAGAGGGGCTCATGGCCGGACTCGCCATATCGTGTCGCCATGCCTCGACTCGCCGATCGCCTCGCAGGGAAAGGACAGTGGACCGAGAACATGGATCCCGCGATGGACATCGGAGACCCAGACGGTGACAGCCGGAGGAGAGAAGAGAGAGAGGGGCGGAGGGAGATCCAGTGCCCAACCTCCTCCACGGTCACCGGTTTCTCTCGGATCGAGCTCTTGTCTTCTGGACTGGAGAGATCTGTCTGGTACAATGGTGGCTCGTGAACAATCCGGCGGCCGAGTAAGGTGACGGCTGGGGGATTTGTTAGCTTTTTGGTTGAATTTTGTTTTCTCCACATTTTAGAGTTTTTTTTTAATAAATTTTTATTCAGTACACAACTATACATTGAAAATTATATATTCTTATGTATTTTTAATCATTAGATTTCATCTTAATGATTTACAAAATAATAACTAATGGTATTGCTCCTTAACGGAGCTCTACCACTATCATTCTCTTTATGAATTCAAGTTCCTATTGAAGAAAACACTTCAAAATTTTTTTTTTCAATTAATATTAAAAACAATCAAACAAATAATCACTGTACTCCCGTTTAGTTCATTAATTTAAGCAAAAAATTTCAACTCACTTTTATCTTTTCTTCCCCTAAAAATTCAAAATTTTTTTTTAAATATTAAACAACTTCGATCTAAATATTTCAAATCAAACTACCAATCAAAAGCACGGTAAGATATTTTTTTGAAAAGAAGTTCCATTTTCACGTGAACAAATTCTATATTTTGGCGTTTTATGAAAAAAATTATCAATTTTATTAAGGTGTTTGGTAAATAAGTTAAGTTGAAATTTTTAAATTTAAATAGTAATTTTTATTGACTTTTTTAGAAAAGATAAAAAATTTTTGCAAAAAAAAATAAAAAAAAATACAATTTAACTTAAGTTAAACTCATCTTCCAAACAAACCTTATCTATATGTTTGGTTCACAAGCTCGAACTCAAGTTTTCAAGTTCAAATTTTGTTTTTTTTTTTAAAAGTCTTTGTCTTTTTTCTAAAAAATTTTTTGTCTTTTCTGAAAAATCAACAAAATTTACTATTTAAATTTCAAAAACTCAACTCAAACTTACGAACCAAACAAATCCTATATGTTCATTGTACATTTCAATTTTGGCGTTTTATGCTATTCTTGATGTCGACATCCGACAAAGTTTACCATGATCGTTCACGTGACAAGGATAAGCATGGTTGAAGATTTACCAATCCACAGCCTGACCCAAATCAGAACAACAAAAATACGCCACTCAATTAGAAACTTTTTGTCCGCTCTATGCTGCTAGATTTTTGCCGCACCCAGAAGATATCTACTATTAATTTATTTCTTAGACTCTATGTTTGATTTGACATTGATAACTCAAATTTTTTATCACTATTTTTATCTATTTTCTGAGAACTTCTAGGGTTTTCTATTTTTGAAGAACTTCTAGGGTAAGGTTGTTGTTTTACCCTATTGATAGGATAAAAAATCATTACCTTTGGATTCAAATCCAATCTAATGGTTAAAAAGAGTTAAAGATCACCAAATAAAAATAGAACCCCCCACATTTGATGTCTTTCCTACCAGAGTTCAAAAAAAAAAAAAAAACCGTACTGGTAATCGCTGGCGAGGGCCCCTGTCTCCGTCATCAGAACGGCGTGAGCCTCGCCTTGAAAATAAACCCGTGGCTGAGCCCGTCGCCGTTCCAAGACCGCTGCTCCCCAGCACGCCGTTGATCCACCGCCACTCGGCCTTCGCGGAGCATCGCGCAGGAGATCGAAAAGCTTCGACTGACTCTGCCATGGTGATCCGACGTGGCACAGGGCGTAGGCCGAGGCGGCGACCATGATCGGGCTCCGAGGCTTCGACGAATGGTACAGGCTAGGGAGAATCACTGGCGGGTAACGGTGGGAGCTCCGCTCGGAGGTCAAATTCGCCGGTGATGACACGGAATGACGGTGGGGGAGCGAGATCTGGCGTGGAGAGGAACCCGTCGGCGAGGGGAGCAGCGAGGTCCGTCGGTCAAGCAACCACCGGTGGGACAGCTTAGGAACTCGGCGAGCTTCTTCTCCGACCTCCGAATCTGGCGGCGAATACAATGGGCTCTGCCACCTCCGACGGCGGCCACCTCCTACCTTGTCGTGGACGACGAACTTGGAACTGGAAGCGTTTTTTTATTTTTTTTAATTTTTTTAATTATTTAATAATCAGGTGGAGTTGGATGCGCAATGGATTTTGTGTGGACTCAACGTCAAAACCATGTAAATAAAATCCAAGTCAAAAACTTGTACTCTATGAATAGGATAAAATCATTATAAAATTAAAATTTTTTTAAAATCAATAAAAATGATAATTTTTTAAAAAATTAATCAATCCCAACAAAAATATTTATTTCCAACCAAAAGCACCCTAATCATTTCTTGACAAGAAAAATTTATACAAAAATATTCCACAACGCAGAAAATTAACAACAAAAACTGAGATTCTCCATTTATTATTAAGTCAATTTCCTACAAGAGAAGTACAAAGATCATGGTTTCAAACAAAAAGCTCACACGGATTAGGCAGAAATTGAAAATTAACCCAAAAAAAAAAGGGGCCTAATTGACAAGCGTAAAGGAGGTCAAGTTCCTGAAGTGTTCCCATTCCTTCTCCCAAACGACGGCCTCGTAGCTCTCGGCGGCCTTCTTGTTCGTGACGGCGAGGATGAGGCGGTAGTTCGTGCCGGCGACGACCTGCGTCTCGCCGCTGACGATCCTCGTCAGTTTCAAGCTCGCCTTCGACTGCTTGTTGTGCTCGGAGATGGCGAAATCCGCGATCTCCTTCACGTGAGCGGCGTTCAGGTTCTTGATCGTCGACCACCCACCGGTAAGCGGTCCGGTCCGATTGGCCGCGAGAGGGACAAGGAGGACGGCGACGATCACGAGGAGGCAGTGAGGACGCATCTTGGCCGTTGATCTTGCCGAAGAAGTTTCTGATGATCGGTTTTCTTGAGATGAGAGAGAGAAAGAGAGAGAGTGTGGATTTTGGAAGTAGAGAGACTGTGGTTGTTTGGCTGTTCGGCGGTGGTGGGAATTTATATGGGGTGGTTGGACGTGGATAATGGGCAGCGGTTGTAGTTTTGCCCTTGAGTTTGTGGATATTACGGAAGGACCACTAAAGAATTATTATTATTATTTTTAATAACACTAAAGAATTAATTGACCTGAAGTCAACAAATAAAAAAAGTGGGGATTTTTTTTTTAATTAGTAAATAGTAACTATGGATTTTTTTTTTTGAAGGTAGAAAGGGGGAATTTTTTTTTAATCAGTAACTGTAGATTTTGTTAAAGGTGGAAAGGGAGGATTTTTAGTTAAAAAAAAAAAAGGAAGGGGGGGATTTTTTTTTAATCAATAACTGTGAATTTTGTTTTTTTAAAGGTAGAAAGGGTTTTTTTTTTAAAAAAAATCAATAACTGTGGATTTTGTCTTTTTAAAGGTAGAAAAGAGGGAATTATTTTTAATCATAACTGTAGATTTTGTTAAAGGTCGAAAGGGGGGATTTTTAGTTAAAAAAAAGAAAGAAAGGGGGGATTTTTTTTAATCAATAACTGTGGATTATGTTTTTTTAAAGGTAGAAAGTGGGGATTTTTTTTTCTAATTAGTAACTGTGGATTTTTTTTTTAAAGGTGGAAAGGGAGGATTTTACTTGCCGACAGAAAATTCCTTCAAAAAAAAAAAAGACAGAAAATTCCTTCAAAAAAAAGGGGCAGGAATTGGAGACTTTTGAGAGCTGGGGTTTTGCCCCTTGTTTTTTTTAAAGGTGGAAATGGGGGATTTTACTTGCCGACAGAAAATTCCTTAAAAAAAAAAAAAAGGACAGAAAATTTCCTAAAAAAAACAAAAAAGGGACAGGAAATGGAGTCTTTTGAGAGCGGGGGTTTGCCCCTAGTTTTGAAGATATTTACGGTTGAACCGGTAACTGTAAAGGGGGTAATTACGTGTTAAGGAATGTAAAGTAAAACTAGAGAAGCCGCGTTTCGGGCGGACCTTTAGCGTGAGCGTGTCCAATGCACCTTCATTGAAAGTGGCTCGTGAGCCTCTATTGGGCTGTTTTGTAACGTTTAGGTCCATTACGTGGAGCCCAAGCAAGCACTTTACGAAGGATTCCGGTTTTGTTTCAGGGGTTTGCCAGAATGCCTTAAATGGGGCACCTCCATATAATTCTGTCCACGATAAGAGTAAAGTCGATAATTTAAGATCTACCGGAACCGGCCTCATCGGAAACGCGAGAGTGGAGGTTGGCGTAGATCTCGCTATCCGGCCTAAGCTTCCATGGAGATGGAATCCAGTAGTAGCGATTGGATCCGAGACCGGATCCGTGGAGAGTCGCTGAGATCCGACGACATGCCGCTCTCCTCAAGCTCCGTCATCGTGGCGGAGGAGAGACAAACCGATTGCGCCATTAACGAGCTCGGAGAGACAAACCGCACATTCCAGGCCTCCCTTGAAATTCTCGGCGCGATAAACCACCACGGGAAGGGATCGGAGAACCGAAGGCTCGAGAAGTCTCCGAAGAGTCGCGTCGGTCGGTCTTGACCTGCGAGGACGAGGACGAAACGGCGCCATCACCGGCGGGATTGCTGTTCATCTCCGAAGAGGATGAGATGTGCGAGAAGAGAACCAGAGGAGAGAGAGAGAGCGATGTGAGAGAAAGAGAGAGATGAGAGAGAGAGAAGAGAGTGAGAGAATTGAATAGAGAGGACTGCGATTGTGAGTATTGATTTACAAAATATAAGCTTAGCCTACTTATTTATTTGTTTTTTTATTTATTTTATTTTTTTAATCATAAAAGAGCAAAAGTGTGTTACTGTTTTCGTCCACCCTCATCTCTGATCACGTGTTCCTCCTCCATTCTTCTTTTCCTCCCTCCATTTGCTGTCCAAATGACCAAAAGGCCGCTCGCTAAAGACGCCACTTTACTATTTTTTTTCTCTTTGCTTTCATTCATTTCTCATTTTCCCTTTATCCTTATTAAAACAAATCTTCTCAAATATATTCATATTCAAACAATTTTTATTACGCCTCTTTCAACTCTAATAATTTTTTTAATAAAAAAAAACTCTAATCAATTTTTTAGTTTTTGTTTTACTTTATTTATTTATTCTGTACACGTGAATCGAGTACTGTCCAACAAATATATTAAAAAAGATCAATACATATATTATCAATTTGGAATCATGATTTTAAAAAATTTCCAAAAACAAGTTTGTTTGTAAAATTGAACCAAAAAAAATTGATTATGTTGTCTTGACAAAAAAAAAAAAAACCTTAATTCTAATTTAAGAAACAAAAAAAAAAAAAGATTTCGTTCTAAAAAAAACTCCAATTATATTATTTATATTAGCTATCCAAAAAGATTTGGTCCTAAAAAAAATTTTCGTTTACCCAAATATTTTTTTCCTAAAAAACTGATCATCTATATTTTATTATTTGTTGTCAATATATATTGATTAGATCAATATATTACAAAACTATATTGGGTGAATATGTTTTTCTTTTTCTTTTACTCAATGACACGGTTAATATGATAGTGATCATGATAAAACATAGAATATGCTACATGAAGATCTTTTATAAAGTAATACGGTTATTGTCACATAGATCATGACTATAGATCATGACCTTATTGTTACTAATTAATAGTATGCAATATAATGATAAGATTCTTATAAAATAAATATTGTATGATAAAACATAATCGTCGAAGTTACAAAATTATTATTGTAATGATCATAATATTATTTTCACCATATTGAAATAATAATATTGTCATTATCAGAACGATAAAAAAATCTTAATACATATATATAGAAAACGTTGAGTCCGGATATATTAGAAAAAGTGAAATCCTGATATATAATAAAAAAAAGATTTTTTAAAAATTTTTTTATACAAAGACAATCCATATATATATATATATATATAAACATATCAAAAAAATGTTGAAGCGTAGGCGTGGAATAAATAAGGATGAAATTTAAAATCTGTTCAAATTTATAAGTAAGTGTTTTTCTACACATTTATTAAAAGGGGTATTCATAAATGATCATTTCATGTAGATACTATATAAATTTTTTTTTTTTGAAATATTTTCTTATCTTTTGACATCCTTTTAAATAAGCATGGATGGTAAGCTATTCAAGTAAAAAGATTAAAAAAAAAAACATTATATATGTTTATTTGAGAGGTCATTTAAACAATTTTCTCTTAAGGAAATTATAACATATAGGCTAATTAACTTTTAAAAATATTGGGAGTAAATAGCACATTTAACTATTAATTTTGTTTTTCTCGTTCTCGTCTTTCTTGTAATATGTCTTTATTTATTTTTGTTTCTCAAGAGGTGAAATCAGGTGTCTGGATTTAGAATAGAATTTTGATATTGAAATTGATTGATCTTTCAATAATTTATTATATAATTTTTGTTCATTGTTCAGAAAAAGATAAAAATTGAGATGAAAACTTTACATTTGAACCTGAAAGTCAAACGAAAGCTTACTTGCCACACACGATTGGAATTTCCCGGGCTCAAACTGCCAGCAGCATAGCTCTAGCCTAATAGATGGAGCTCTTTGGAGATCCTTGTCCAGACCGAGCCACAAACATCATGAACATATTGTCATCCAGCTCAAAATGGGAAGGAATTGCTCAACATTGCAGTTGTTTATTTGATATTTAGTTTGCATCTCATTTTATCCCTTTATTGACTTTTAAGACTCCGGAGCACGCATGTAACTTCTTAATTTAAAACTTTAAATTTCTAAATGTTTAGATTTTTCTCAAACTTTGATTAAACTTTTCATTTAGTGATTGGCCTTGATTTTATGTCGTGATACAATATGAAATGACTATTGCTATTAATGGTTTTAAGTGTTATGGATGTGGTCCGCACGTGGTTATCAACCAGCCACCTACTTAGGAAACAACATAAAAATGGGTCCTTAAATCCTACTCGGATTCGTATGTGCCGAGTTTTCCCGAACAAGACCGGCCCGAACAGGATTGCGAAGGGGCTGTCTTCAGATTTGATGAATTCCTATCCGTGGAGCTCCCAACTTTCTAATGAGCGCTCGATAGGAATCTCCACATGGCATTCTCTTCACGTTTCCGGTAGCGAAATTTCCAATCCATTGGGATTGAGGACATGTGGCACCAGATTAGCACACCTCCGATTACTGCAAGATGGAGTCAGCTCGGTCTAACGGGTCGGATCTGGTTTCTACCCAACATCAGTACACCTATAAATACTGAGCTGCTAAGCTCACTAAGACATCGGTCTAATGGCATGTAACATTGTGAAAAAAATTTGAAATTTGAATTCATTCCACTTAGTTGACAAACTTTTCACTACTTTTCAAACAATATTACAATTCATTACGATGGTAAATAAATATGGCATAATGTAATGTAATTTTAAGACAAACAAAAATCAAACAGTATAGGGTGTACCAAAGACGCCCATAAAACATTCTTACGTTGAAGAAAACCATGTACTCATACGACATAATTGGTACATATGCTACTTCATTAGACAAGAAGCAAAGAAATCTGTGCTCCGAATTGTCAGACACAACAATCCATGGACTCTCTAAAAGCACACCACATACAAACTCTCCTACATAACGATCGAATTATCTCAATTTCGAAAGCAAACTTTACACATTTCGAAGTAAATTAAACTTGCATGGAGGGTTGTTTTCATTTATTTTTGACCCCCAAATCCTTACAACAAAGTGGCTCAGATTTCAGATTTCTCACGGAAAATTCTATGAAAGATCAGCTGTTTCCTCAACGTCCCCGGAGATATTATCGGCAGATGTATCACCCTTGAGAGTCGAGGTAGCAGGATTACGCTGCATGATCTCCCTAAGGGGTTTACCTTCAAGAACACTCAAAGCTTCAGATATGGTGGGTCTGTTAACTGATCCTGCATGGGTACACTCCAATGCCAAGTTGAGGATGTCGAGAGCTTGTTTTTGATTATACTTATTCTTCAGCCCACGATCTACCAAGTCTTTGAGATTTGATTCCTTGTTTAACTTATAGGCCTGCAATAAATCAGAAGTATAATTTTGAAAACTGGAGCACAGATCATGACTGAAGTACCTTGTCAACAACAATAGCAAAGTAAGTAAAAAGATGAGAGTGAACAAGAAGTCTGACAGAGATTAGTATTTTTAAAACCTTTTATTATATAAATATTGAAATATCTAGAACCCAATTAGCAAGTGTGTAAAATAAACTTAAATACATATTTTCTTAAAATAACAAGAGAAGAAGACCTAAGGGCCTCCACTTAAATTTATTAAACTAGAGAAGAAGAAAATAAAAATAGAGAAAATCAGAATACAATCTCAACTCTCAAGGACAAACTAATTAAACAAAAAATAAAATAAAATAAAACATAAACAACCCTTTCTAAAAGACAAATAAATCCAAACTAAAATTGAATTCATTTACATCTTTTTAAATCTTGTTTCTTTTTAACACGAAGTTTATAGGCAAAAGAAACATATTATATAAAGGAATGTGTAAGTATTCAGGTTTGCTTACAGTGCTGAGTAGGTACTCCGTTTCGTTGGTTATTGTTCTCAACCCTTCAGTTTTCCTTCCACTAACAATTACGAGTAGGATGATCCCAAAACTGTAAACGTCACTTTTAGTGGATATATCTCCTTGAAAATACTCTGGTGGATGAAGACCTCTGTGCAACAAGAAGTTAAATCACGTGGTTAAACGATATATGATATATTGTATCATGTCTTCTGCTGTCAGCTTGCTTATTATTATCATTAATTTTTTTAATTTGTTTTTTTATCCTGATCAATTTTTTCAAAAATCAAAATCAATTTGATTAATTTGTAACTTACTTTGACGCTTCTGTTGCAGCGAGGTGCCAGAGTTCATTTTCATCATAATAGCTCACCAGTCCGAAGTCTGATAGCTTAACTCCACCCTTTCCCTGAAGAAGAATATTAGTAGGTTTAATATTTCCGTGAACAATAGATCTTTCATGCTCGTGTAGATGCTCCAAGCCCTCTGCTATTCCACGACAAATGCTTACTCTGGTATCCCAATCAACATCAATTTTTTTTGGGCCTGCAAAAGAAGAATTTTTTAAAATAAATTTTAGTGATAGAAATCAATAAGTGCACCAAGATATTCTGATTACGTGGGGACTCCTTAATTTATCATCTTTATCGTCTATCCATCCCTCATGATATTAATAATAAAAAGGAAATGTAATGAAGTTTGTCCCACCAAACAAATTAAACTGCTATGGAAAAAGGAGAAAGAACACAGAAAATCTACCATCCTATAGAATCTATCCAAACAAACCTGGTGCATCCTCAAGTGCCATGGTTACGTAACTTTGTAGACAACAAATGAGTTACCTAATAAGGCGTCATGAAGGGATTGGCCTTCCATAAATTCGTAAACGAGCAGTCGTTCGACTTCTCCTATATGAACATCCCACAATGTAATGAGGTTGCGATTTTCCATTGTTTTCATGTTGTAAGTTTGGGTCCTTAATTGATCGATTTTTTCCTTAAACTTGGACGAAAGTCTCTTCACAGCCACTTTAATTTTGCCATCTTCTAGTTCTGCCTGCGTTCATTTAAAGAATATTAATGGATATGAGTTAGTACTTTAGCCCAATCAGCCTCAAATTCAATTAAAATACAACGGTGAAAAAGAAATAAAAATTACCTTATAAACTGTCCCCAAACTCCCGCTGCCAATCTCATTCTCTTTGCTGAAATTTCCAGTAGCCTTTATTAACTCTTTGAGAGTGACAGTTTGGTCCTCGCTTACCGCTATTTTTTCTGTTTTTTAACCGAACATGTCAAAACAATGTATATGTCTATAATATATCTACAAATCATAATACACACACACACACACACACATATATATGGCTTCTCGCTCACTTTGTAACTCTTCATTTTCCAGCTTGAGCTTTACCCAGACAAAAACCGGTAAGAGCAGCAGAGCAACTACTATTGACGCTACAGAAATGAGTGCTTTTTGCAAGACAGAGAGTCCGCCAACTTTGAACTCTGAATTCAGTGATAAATTTGAACAAGCATTAATATACATATATATATATATATGTATATGTATTAAGAAACAAAATTAACAAAACCGCTTTGGAAATTAACCTTGCAAAGTGTGAAACTGAGAAAGCCTAAGAAACTAGGAAAGTCCTCAACTAAAACAAGCAGTAGACGCATATATTTACCAGGTGTGACGGAAAGAGCTGATATGAGAGGTCCATTGAAAGCCGGTGGTCTGGCGTAAGACCCTTTTCCAGTCCAGTAAAAGTGGATATGCAATAAATTGTTGTCGTTTACTTCAACATGTTCGAACGTTTTGTTAATTGGTGCATTGGGGCCTTCTGCTTGCTCTCGAATGTCGAAATCCGTCAATTCCCTCTTATCCTGCAAATATCACGCTTGAACTAACTTCAATAATTAGATTATAAAAAAAATTTACAAAACTAAAATGTTGCACTAATAATTACGGGAAATTAATTAATGGTGTCATGCGGAAAAAAAAAAAATAGAGCAGACCTGAATGTATACGTCAAATACGCGTTTCCTTAGAAGATTATAGTCTGCAATATCTTCCGTGTATACAATTTCGGCAAAGTAAAGTGTGACCTTATAACGGCCGTTTCGTAATCCTAACCCATAGTAGTGTAGAGAAACGGGGGAGAGACGAGCTTCTTCATATATGGATGCTTCAGAGTTGGGAATTCTGCAGGGTAATCGTTTCGTGTAATCAGTGCTAGAATTGACGGTGTCTACAAGGAAGTCCCCGGAAGAGCTATAAGCCCAATTTCTCATTGAATTCACAAAAGCTCGTGCTGTGTCATTATCTGCATCATAACGATCCCCGTTGAAGGTTGTTTGCTCACCACCACAATTTATAAACAGCGAGTGGACTGCAGTGGAAACAACAAACCATTATAATTGTCACCTATCTACTGCAAGATATATATATATATATATATATACACATAAATGTATATAAGATCTGTAACAGATTGTCACTCGTTTATAATTGTTACTCATGTACTACTGCCCTAAAAAAGAATACACACACACACACACATATTTGTTAGTAGTACTGCACGCCTAGGGAAGACAGCTTTACCTTTCATGTTATTGTGAATTACATTTAGATTAATTTGTTAACGTCAACACCACCCAAGCTCAACTTAATGAGTCTAACCCAAGGCCAAGAGAATTTTCTCTTGTGTGGTGCTAGGCTTTTAGACCTTTCTCAATAATGCAAATGTAATACTATATTTCACGTAATTAGAAGAGTAATTTCGTAACTTCACATTTAATATCCCTACTCATGCTTCCAATGAGTGTCATGTGTATTTTTTTAATTAAAAATTTAATGAAGAGGAAATTCACAAACTTTTTCAAAATTCGAGAGGAAATAATGTTATAAATTGAAGTTTAGGGGATATTTTGTGTAAAGCCTAAAGTTCATTGGGTTAAAGTGAAATTGGTCAAAAAAGAAAAAAAAAAAGGATGGAAAGCGACATTAAATACAAGTGGATGCAAACATAGCCAAGCGGTAATATAATACTTGACTCCACCTAAAGGTAATTCCCCACCCTCAAGTTCAAAAAAAAAAAAAAAAAAAATACAAGGAATGTTTTTGTTTTCCCCTTTATAAAAACAGTTATGAAAATATTTTGTGAACTCCAGGACATACGGATAAAAGAGAACTGTAAGCACAAAATGGCAATTTTTTTTAGGGAGCATGAAATGGTATTTTCCAACCAAAAAAAAAAAAAAAAAGTAACTGTGTATTTCAATATCATCTTTTTTTTTTTTGGTAAATAATTTTAAAATATCATCTGACACATCTGACTTCATTTTTCTTATATTATCTGCGTGGAAACATTTAAAAGTTGTAAACATCATCTTCTTGGTCAATCTACCAGCTTGTAAACATTAGTTCAGCAGCCTTGTCCAAGCAAATTAGATCAACGCAAGAAAAAGAAATAAAAAAAGAAAAAGAAAAAAAAAAAACCACAACGTTGAAGAATAAACTTACACTTATGTTTTCTTCCAGGGAAATACGCTTCCACCATCTCATCCGGTTTAAGCCTAAAAAGTAATAAAGCACCAATTAAACTTGTGAGAAATTAATCCGAGACTTATAATTTAAAAAAAAAAAAAAAAAAGATCGAGAAAACATCATCATACATAAATGGCTTAATGTTTGGGGATGAGGAGTTCTGAGAGCCGCAGCAGGCAAACAAGTTTCTGAATTATGAGTGAAAAAATTAAAACGTAGTAATTAGACAATAATTCCATTATTTTGCAAACAAGGTTGAACAGAAACAATATTAGTAGTTAATGCAAATTCTCACAGATCCAGGTCCTTTGGAACCGGGACTTCTATTGCTGAAAAATTATTATATGAAAGGTCCCTGAAACAATTAAGGAAACTTAAATTATATAGAATCAAAGTTATATGTAGAAAAATATAAAAGCAATGTGACTATTAATTTCCAACACAATATATTAGTTCACTCACTGATCCATAGAAAATTCATTGTAGCTAACTATCTTGTGAGAGATAACCATTCATTAGAAAATGTTCTATACGGCAGAGGAATTGAATTCACAGTCACCTAATTTGATTTTTATTTACACCGCTTTTTCCATTATTTATTAATGTCGTAACCAACAAAGCAGGTATATATATATATATATATATATATATATATATATATTTTGTGAGTGAAAGTATACGCTAATACTTCATAGACCTGTTAGGATTTTTAACTCGAAATTTAATTAGCTTTCGTTATCAGAAAATGTTGTTAATTAATTTTGTGTTTATGGCATGGTGTTGATTGATTGGTGCAAGTTGACTTCAGATCAAATTCAAACTTTGGTTTTTTTTTTTTTTCTCTCTCTCTCTTTAATTATTTGGTTCATTTTGGAATCTTGAAGTTTAGCTTAAGATTATTGATAGATTCAAATTTTGGGGGTTAATAATGTGCTTATAATATGGTTAAATTCATTATTAGCATTACTTTATTTGAGTGGTACTTTATGACCAAGTTAAATAACCATACGTTGTGTGTATTTTCTTATGACCTTTTTTTCTTTTCTGCAAGTGTTTATATTTGTGGTAACAGACTAATATTTTTGTTTATTGGTGTGAGTGATGAGTCAGTCACGAATTTAACAAAATCTGTTTCAAAATCTTATTGGATCTGTTTATATGTATGCCTAATTTTTTTTTTTATTTTTATTTTTTTGCATTGAAAGTAAGACTCTTAAGTTCTGTTCAGACTACAAATAAGAAGGTTCTCAAGTTTTTGTTTTGTATTGTTTTTTTTTTTGGTTGGTTTTTAGGTACGATTAGTGTGATTCAGAATGATCAAACCTCGTGAAATAATTGAATAACTTTTTGTTTGGTAAATTAATAATTCAATAACTTGATAATCTCTATAGAAGACAGTTTGGTATATCAATTAGCAAGGACACACGCAAACAAGGGAAATTAATGTTAACAAGGATTTGAGTTTGAAAACATACATCCTAGCTTGGGTTGCATGAAAAATCCAGCGAGGGATGCTTCCTGTGAGGTTATTACTTGCAAACGACCTGTGTAAGAATATCGACCGGACAACATATGATTAGGATTAAGCTATGATTCAAGCCATGACAGCTGGGAATGGATGTTCCAATATAACATTCTCACATGTATATTAAGCTTGACTCCCATGACTCTGGAACTGCACCTGTTAGGTTGTTGAAGCTCAAGTCGCTGCAATGCAAAATGGGAATACCAATTTTGGGACCAGGTCCACCAGTTAACTTTCTAATTTAAATGTTACAAAGCAAACATTCCCTAAAACTTAAAAAACCTCTAAACAAGTAAAGAGAAAAAAAATGCCGAAAATTTTAGAATAATCATCCGTTGGCCTCCAAATTCCACCATCTCGGGCGACACCCTGGCTAGGAAACATTTCTGCCTCTCCCATAACCAGCGAGTCAGCGATGAGAACTCCCGACTGCATCGTATCCCAAAGAACAAGATTTGTCCCCCTTTGGCACTGCCTCTTCCTCACACCGACTTCATTCATACTTTCTTCATACTAGAATTCACTTGTTTCCTGATGCGACTTCTATCCACCCAAATTTATATGTGGAACAACCGCTACCATTCCTTTCTGATAAAAGATTTCCATAAAAGGACTCAACGCGTGTGTAAATTATTTGATTATGCAGTAGCTACGTACTTACCAATATTAAGAAACCACAAGTGATAAATCATGAAATGATCAGCACTTAAGCTTAAGAATTGGAAGCGTAAACATCTTACATGGCATTAAAGCTCAAGATATCTATAGTTGCTCCTCTTAATTTTATATCTGTGGCAAAGATTAATTCTGCGTTTAATTCTTAATTGAGAAAATTTGCGACCTCCTAAATTATATATCTTCATCTCTATGAGTATAGCTTTGAGACAGTGCTCCACAGAAAAGCCTCAAAAGTACATCCAAAAACAAATAAAGGAACAACAGAGACGTCGTACAGGTATTTTAATCTTGAAAGCTCACTAATGTAGCTGGGGATTGAACCATTGATTGAGCAGTTCCTCAGTACCCTGTAGAAAAGAGAGAGAAAAAGGAAAAATGACATAACGGACGCTTATATCTTTAGACAACAAACGCCTTCATTTGAATTTTGCATACTACACCTAAATTCGCTGATTCACATGAAATCTCAGCAAACGCCAGCCCCACAAAAAATGTAAATGTTGAAACACAACTTACAGTTTGTACATGTTGGAAATGTTTGCAGCTGGTGGCAATTGGAGTGGAGAACTAGTATTTAGGTCACTTATCAACCTGCATTAATAGGAATTTGAAAACCAAATTTTAAAATAAATAACAGAACTAGGATCATTTTTATCATTGGAGGTTATACTCATATGAGTATATATATATATATATATATATATATATATTTGTGTATCTTCACAACTAAATCTGCACGCGCCTGATATCTTTCCCGTTGATTGCATTGATTCCTTTTCCTTTTTTGCTTTGTGTTTGGTTCAACGTTTAATGGTTTGTTGTCCTAGCTAGTCTAATACGCTGGAATCATCCTTTTGCTTTCATTTTGTATTGAAAGTGGTGTTATAAGTTACTGATCAAGTCAGATAGCTTTGAGAGTCCCATCATTTAGTTCCGTTTGAAGGTTGCTGTCAAACATGGAGTGTGATTAAAAGAAAAGAAAAGGAAAAAAAAAAAAAAAAACAGAGAGATGATAAGAAGGACAAAATAAGTCCTAGTTGGATGCCTTAAATGTTGAAGAATGATTCAAAAGTAGTGGGTCCATGTTTTGTGTCAATAAGTCCTAGTATCTAGGAAGTTTGTTTATTATTTCTATCTGATTTGTTAAGTGGGATTGGCAGCCCACGTTTAAGTTTTTTTTTTTATTATTTAGTGGTTATAGGAAGTTGTTCACGTGCCTACTTTATCGCTATGTAGTTGAGATAATGAAGTAAAGTTAGTTTCTTTTGTAAGCCTATATATAGGCCCCCTATTGAAGTTAATAAATGAATCAGAGCAATTCAGAATTATTTTTCTCTTTTTCTCTGTTTTTTAAAGATAACTTTATCCTCTTCCCAACAAATTTGGTATCAGAGCATTAAAGCGTCCTGGTGAGTGTCTCGGTGAGTGCTAAACACATTGAGTTGAGTGAAAGACAATGGCAGTCAATGGAAGTACCATGAGCGTTTCTCAACCTCTCATTCCCATTTTCAAAGGAGAGTGCTATGAGTTTTGGAGTATCAAAATGAAGACTCTATTCAGATCTCAAGACCTTTGGGATTTGGTAGAGAGCGGCTATGACGACGTGGATGCTGATGAAAGCCGGTTAAGGGAGAACAGGAAGAAAGATTCAAAAGCATTGTTCATCCTTCAACAGGCAGTTCACGACACGATTTTCTCAAGAATAGCAATAGCCACCACTTCAAAGGAGGCATGGGAAACACTGCAGAAAGAATTTCAAGGCTCTTCAAAGGTAGTAGCAGTAAAACTTCAGACTCTCAGAAATGAGTTTGAAACCTTGCTTATGAAGGGTAATGAAACGTTGCAAGATTTTTTGTCCAGAGTAATTTCAATTGTTAGTCAAATGAGGTCTTATGGAGAAAAAATTACTGATGCAATTATTGTTCCCAAAGTTCTACGAAGCCTGACTCCAAAATATGATTATATAGTAACTGCAATTGAGGAGACTAAGGATCTCTCTGTTTTTTCCTTTGATGAACTAATGGGTTCTTTGCAAGCTCATGAGGCAAGGCGAAACAGATCAGCTGAGAAGAATGAAGAAAAGGCATTTCAAGCTTCTCAAGTGAAGGCAGAGACAGAAAAAAAGGAAGACTTTGCTGGAAGAGGACGTGGAAGAGGAGGCTTTCGTGGTAGAGGACGTGGCAGAGGTAGAGGAAGAGGTCGTTCTGATGGACAAGAGAGGCAGTTCGTTGGGGACCAGAAATGGAACAAAAGTTCTGTTCAGTGCTACAATTGCAAAAAGTTCAGGCATGTGAAGGCAAATTGTAGACAAGGCTCACAAGCAAATTATGTGGAAGAAGAAAATGAGGAAAGTAAGTTATTTATGGTTCACTCCCATTCTAACGAAGTCCAAAATGATGTTTGGTTTTTGGATAGTGGATGTTCAAACCACATGACTGGTAGTAAATCACTGTTTAAAGAGCTTGACGAGTCACAAAAGATGCAAGTCAGACTTGGAGATAACAAGCAGATTCAAGTTGAAGGCAAGGGCACCGTTGCTGTGAAGACTAGCCATGGTAAAGTAAAACTACTTTCCAATGTTTTCTTTGTTCCTAATCTGGCACATAGTTTGTTAAGTGTTGGGCAGCTGATGACGGGTGGTTATGCAATTTTGTTTGATAATGGAGCATGTGTTATTAATGACAAAGAGTCTGGGCAGTCCATTGTCAGTGTACAAATGACAGAAAACAAGATGTTTCCACTTAGAATCTCTAACGTGGAAAATCAAGCTCTTATTGCCAGTGAGAAGAATGAATCCAAGATGTGGCACTTGAGATATGGGCATCTCAATATCAAAGGGTTGCAGCTTTTAAGTCAGAAAGGTATGGTCCTTGGATTACCTCAAATTAGCTCTCTTGATTTATGTGAAGGGTGCATTTATGGAAAACAGACAAGAAAGCCTTTTCCAAGTGGACAATCTTGGAGAGCTTCTGAATGTCTTGAGCTAATTCATGCTGACTTATGTGGGCCTATGAGAACTACGTCACTTGGTGGGAGTAAGTATTTTTTGCTCTTTACCGATGATTGTAGTCGAATGAGCTGGGTTTATTTTCTAACAAACAAGTCGGAGACTTTTGAGAATTTCAGGAAATTTAAGGTACTTGTGGAAAAGCAGAAAGGTACTTTAATAAAGACTCTCCGCACGGATCGAGGTGGTGAGTTTTTATCTAAAGAGTTTAACCGCTTTTGTGAAGAGCATGGCATTCACAGGGAGTTGACGGCACCTTATACACCGGAGCAAAATGGAGTAGCTGAACGGAAGAATCGAACGGTTGTAGAAATGGCTAGAAGCCTGCTAAATGCTAGAGGACTTCCGAATCTTTTTTGGGCTGAAGCAGTGGCAACATTTGTCTACTTGTTGAACATTTCTCCGACAAGGGCTGTCCTAAATCAAACACCATATGAGGCATGGCGAGGTAGAAGACCATCGGTAAGCCACTTAAGGATCTTTGGTTGTATTGCCTATGCTTTGATAAGTTCTCAAGTTCGTCAAAAACTTGAGGAGAAATCTGAAAAATGCATTTTTGTTGGATATTGCAATCAATCCAAAGCATATCGGTTATATAATCCTCTTAGTGGCAAATTGATTATAAGGAGAGATGTAGTTTTTGATGAAGATGCGAGTTGGAATTGGAATGAAAAAAATGAAGAGACTCAAGTTCAGATCTCAACGGAGAGCGAGACTCCAACAACTGAAGGTGTTGAATCTATTCCCGCAAATTCTCCTACTCCTTTCGTGTCATCAGCTTCCTCACCATCAACTTCAAGAAGTAGCAGCTCATCTTCTTTACAGGAATCATCTGATGAAATGCCTCCTACAAAGTTTAAATCTTTGAGAGAGATCTATGAATCTTGTCAATTTGCTTTATTTGTTACGGATCCTACAACATTTGAAGAAGCAGCAACAAAGGAAGAATGGCGGAATGCAATGAAAGAAGAGTTAATGGCGATCCAGAAGAATGAAACATGGGAGATGGTGGATCTACCTGAAGACAAGAATGCAATTGGTCTCAAATGGGTGTTCAAAACAAAATATCATGCTAATGGAACCATTCAAAAGCACAAGGCTCGGCTCGTGGCTAAAGGATATTCGCAACAGCAAGGTATTGATTTCGAAGAAACTTTTTCTCCGGTTGCTCGATTTGAAACTGTGAGAGTTGTCTTAGCATTGGCTGCACAACTACATTGGCCTGCTTATCAATTCGATGTCAAGTCCGCGTTTCTAAATGGAGACTTGCAAGAAGAAGTTTATGTCACTCAACCTGAAGGGTTCATAATTGAAGGCAAGGAGGCAAAGTTGTACAAGTTGAGAAAGGCACTCTATGGGTTAAAACAAGCTCCACGGGCATGGTATAGCAAGATTGATGGCTACTTTCGTCAAAATGGCTTCACAAGAAGTGAAAATGAGCCCACCCTTTACGTGAAAAAGCAAGGTAGAGATGACGTTATCATTGTTTGCCTTTATGTTGATGACATTATATATATAAGCTCCTCTGATTCTCTTGTGGCTGATTTTAAATCTAATATGATGAAGAAATTTGAGATGTCAGACATGGGTTTATTGCATTATTTTCTTGGCCTTGAGGTGAAGCAAGGAATTGATGGGATTTTTATTTCGCAAAGAAAATATGCAATAGATCTTCTCAAAAGGTTCAGTTTACTCAATTGCAAACCAGCTGTTACGCCCATGAATATGAATGAGAAGTTGCAACTTGAAGATGGTACAGAGGAGGCTAATGCAAAGAATTTCAAAAGCTTGGTTGGAGGTTTGATTTATTTGACTCATACTAGACCAGATATTGCTTTCTCTGTTGGTGTAATTTCCAGGTTCATGCAAAATCCCACAAAGCATCATCTTGGATCAGCAAAAAGGGTCTTACGCTATGTTGCTGGAACCACAAATTATGGGATTTGGTATACTCAAGTTTCGAACTTCAGCCTCTACGGGTTTACCGACAGTGACTGGGCGAGTTCATTGGATGATCGAAAGAGCACCTCAGCTAGTGTTTTCAATCTTGGGTCAGGAGCAATCTCATGGAGTTCAAAGAAGCAGGTTACAACAGCATTATCCTCTTCAGAAGCAGAGTACATTGCAGCAACTTCAGCAGCCTGTCAAGCAATTTGGCTTAGAAGAATTCTTGCAGATCTTCACCAAAAGCAAGAAGGTGTAACGGATATTTTTTGTGATAACAAGGCAACGATTGCAATGACAAAAAATCCAGCTTTTCATGCGAGGACTAAGCATATAGATATTCGCCTACACTTCATTTGAGACTTGGTTGCAAGTAAAGAAATTGTGCTGAAGCACTGCAGTACACATGAACAGGTGGCGGATGTTTTGACAAAATCACTTCCAAGAGATAAGTTCGTTTACTTCAGATCACGTCTTGGTGTTTGCAATTTTGAATCAAGGGGGAGTGTTGAAGAATGATTCAAAAGTAGTGGGTCCATGTTTTGTGTCAATAAGTCCTAGTATCTAGGAAGTTTGTTTATTATTTCTATCTGATTTGTTAAGTGGGATTGGCAGCCCACGTTTAAGTTTTTTTTTTATTATTTAGTGGTTATAGGAAGTTGTTCACGTGCCTACTTTATCGCTATGTAGTTGAGATAATGGAGTAAAGTTAGTTTCTTTTGTAAGCCTATATATAGGCCCCCTATTGAAGTTAATAAATGAATCAGAGCAATTCAGAATTATTTTTCTCTTTTTCTCTGTTTTTTAAAGATAACTTTATCCTCTTCCCAACATTAAATGTTTTTTGTTAATAAGGAAAATTCTATTAAAAAAATGAACATAAAAATATCTTATAGACCTAAAAGAAATAAAAATAACTAAAAATAACAAATGAAAAGCAAGAAAAACAACTGGAAGCAGACAAAGCAAGAAAAAAGCAACCAGAGAAATTATTACGATTTCAATTTAAAATCCTTCTCTTTATGAGCCCTAAACTCGTAAGATGTCGTTTTCTTTTCAAGTTCTTTGTTCAATTTTATTCGTAAAGTATCCAACTTTGATAATTTTTTAGAAACCTGAAACAATTGCATCTCTTTCGAGGCAAGCATACGGTTGTTGAGTTCATCATCTGCTTCAGAAATTCAATCAACTGAAAAGTCTCTGTCTATTATATGTGGGTCCTAGTAGTATAGGACCCTAGTATTATAGGACTGTCATGTTGCCATTTTATGAATTCTTCTTTCCCCATTTTTGCTTAGCGTTTGAAATCAACCGTTCATCATCTAGTTGATCGACCCCACTTTCAGCAGTCAGGGAAATATATATATTATATATATGTATATTAGTTATACATTATTTGTGTATACATTTTAACCCTTTAAACTTAATTATTGTTCTATTAAAAAGGAGAGGCAATAGAAAAATTAGGACCCGTTTAGTTTTCTATCTCATTTTAAATTAAATTGTATTTTTTTATAATATTTTTTATCTTTTTTGAAAAAATCAATAAAAATTATTATTCAAACTTAAAAATCTCAACTCAACTTATACACCAAACACCCCCTTAATTAGGAGTTAGTAATCTAAATTAGTCTTAATTAGTTAATACTGGTTAGCATGTGTTATTGACTGCTTTAGTTTTCAAACTTGATATATTTTAATGAGACATTTTGTAGTTAAGAATTTTAGTTTGCACATATAATTTCGAATGCCATTTGTTTTGTGGAACTTTATATTTTGTTCTAATAACTAAGTGTAATTTTCACATGCAGTTATGTTCAAAGAAAGATTGGGATGTGCATGAGGAAGGTTCCGTCAACGAAGAATCTCTGAACCCCACCCCACCCCTCCTTAGGTGGGGTTGAGGATGGTTTTGAGGGCCGGAGTTGGGATGTGAATGCATTCCCTATCCGTGTTCCGCCCGTTAGCATCACTACTCACAATTGCTTCTTTTAAATTTTCATTTTGTAACTTTAATTTTATTCAATTTATTGAGTGGAGACTTAATGTGGGGTGTGACATTTTATTTAGACGTGCTAGTTGTTCCCTTTTCTTTTTCCGAGAAAAAAATAGGGGGAAAAAAAAAATCCAACACCTAAAACCAAGTGATAAGAAGGGTGATAGTACACTTACAGGTACTGGAGTTGTGACAAATTAAAATATTCTGCGTGTATCGGTCCTTCAAAATTATTTCCCAGCAATGTCCTGAAAGAGAAGCGCACCAAATGGTGACTACTTTAGCTCTATAATTGGATATGTGACAATATTTGGATTATATAAGAGAATTGACAAGCAGTCCAATCATATTAAAGAAACAATAAAGGCATTGAGCAAGAAATCTGCCATTCCCATTTTGTGGTCCCTCATCAACACCTCATCAAAATTTTAGACATAAGATGTTACTAGCTAATTAACTCTAAATCTTCTCTTCCTAAACGTGAATTATCCGGAGAATATTCGCGTTAAACTTTCCTGCAACTTGTTAAAACTAATTTCTAAATAAAAGAATTGAAGTGATGAGAATAATTTCCTTTTCATAACTCGGGTAGAGAATTTCATTGCCGCTTTTAATTTTCTAAAATAAAAAATTAAAAAAATCCCATACAGATTTCATACCTCGGATTGTACTTCCAAAGCTGAATCACCAGGAGATATGGTAATTGGTTCAGTATTTCAACAAATTAAAATTTGAAACTCTAACAACTCATTGATTTTGCAACGAAATATAAAATTATGGGTGTGATCAGCATGTACAGACATCTGAGACTAGTCGATCACTTCTGGGCAGAGTAATTCTTAATCAACGCAGACTCGACCAAGGACCTTACGGCCGGGCTCCCTAATATCCCAAGGAGTACCCAACTTTCTGATTATCAGTGCCCGACTGGAATCTCCACGTGGCATCCTCCCCATGTCTCCCGTAATGGAATTCCTAGTCCATTGGGAATTGGGACATGTTGTTAGTTTACCAATCTATCTCAAAAGTTTAAGTTATTATAGGAACTGAGTTAACAATAGTTTTATATTTCAACGGCACTAGGTTATATATTTTTCCATAGCCGTGAGATCCGGTGATCATATGGCCCACTGGATTAGATCTAGTCACTAGCCGGACCAACAATACATCTATGAATAGTGGGATTTCAGCTATATATAGGTACGTACAATTCTATTATACTATTTTTCTGCTTTTCCACTGGCCTTCTTCTTCAGCCTTAATTAATTGGCTAAAGATTTGGAGAGTTATTAGCAGACATGCCACTAGAGTCCTATTAGTCTGAGGCCTTCTCTTCTTTTGCACGCTGAGGATCATATCCGAGAACTGGACACGACTGCACACGGTGTTATGTGTCATTCCTAGACATGTCAACAAACAAAATTCGAAAACTTTGGGTTATCTGATCAAAGGCACAACGTTGATTCTTGAATAACAATCTTTGCACAAATGTTGAATATGGGAATCAAAATACTCTAGCAACCATGTTAGTGACACTGCTTCGACCATCATATGTATTTGCTGAATTCGCGAAACCTATTCGCCAATTACTTCAATGCCCAACCTCATCAAAATTATCATCTGAAACTTTACCTTGCTCATCGCCTTTTTGAAAATCTCAGCCCTGACGTACATCCGAATCTCAATTTCCCTCAGTATCATCTCCCCATTATCATTGTTGCCTTCAATGTCGGCATTATTTTCAAGTAAATTTCAGCTTTACGAAGACGAAGGTTGAAATCAAGTTGGAAAAAAAAGATTTCGACTCCTTATTAGGTATTTGGTGTTTGAATTGAGTTTGAACTGAGTTGAAATTTTTAAGTTTGAATAGTAATTTTTATTGACTTTTTAAAAAAAATAAAAAACTTTTTCAGAAAAAATAAAAATTTGAGTTTAAACTTGAAGTTTAAACTCAAATGCCAAACTCCCCCTTAGTTAAATTTTCTAGAAATGTATGATGTCTAAAATTTTGATGATGTGCTGATGTTTAATAGGGGAACAACAAAGGGGACAATTTAATCTGAACTCATTAAGCAAAGCGGTAAACTAAATTATTATGCCAACGAGTAGAAGATCCAACAAGTAATTCATACAAAGGATTTAGAATCTTCCAATACCATTACGTCCACAACAATGTCTTATATTAGTTGCATGAAAATTGGTGAAAAGATTTGAAGTTTTGAGACCGCGGTATATTAACATATCGTAAAATCTATAGATAACTGAGAAATAAAAGTTCACTTACAGATACAGGACATTAGACCAGTTCGTCACAAAGTCAGGTAACGGGCCGGACAAATCATTCCCAGCTACTACACTGCATTGACAATGGCTAACTTTGAACGAAAATTCTAATAAAAAAACTTAAGTTCGAGTACAAGCAGTGAGGATCAAAATAGACAACACTTACAATGAGCGCATTCCAGTAAGGTTGGCATAACTCTTTGGCAATTCCCCCTTTAAATCATTGGACGGCAAATAGCTACAACAAAGAAGAAAGTTGTTAATGTTTTCAAAACTGTCATGATTTCTACTCTCTCTCTCTTTCTCAACTGTTTTCTAACGCAAAATGACTGAAAAACTTACAAATATTCCAGAAACTTCAAATTCCCAAGTGTGGAAGGAAGAGTACCAGATAGTTTATTTTCAGCCATTTGCCTTCAATATTCAAGTACAATAAAAGGCGTGTGATAATTTTATGGAAGGACAAAAAAAAAAAAAAAAAAAAAAATCGTGGGAGCTAGAGTTTAAGTAGTATATCGTGCATGAGTGATGAACAAACTAACATACAGACTAGTAAGATTGGTAAGATTTCCCAATTCATCGGGAATTGGGCCCCATAATCTGTTGAAGTTAAGATTCCTGCAAATCAAGTCCACACACCAGAAAAGACAGCACGCATGAAATGCGGATAAATCATGTATCTCGAAAAATCTGGTCGGTAAGTGGCATTAATATTGTACTTACAACTGTTTTAGAGAAACCAGATTGCCTAGCGATGATGGTATCATACCTACGAGGAAGTTATCCTGCAGATACCTGTGGCCGGAGGGGAAAAGAAAATTCGAACCATATCTTTAATTTGATCTTTATAGCAAACAATTTATTAAAAGAAAATGAAAGAGAGGGGGAAAAAAATCTTAAAAACACTACTTTTATTGTTCTAAATTAGAAATTAGTCTCTCTTAACTATTTTTGTTTGAATTCTCATTAAAACTAGATGGAATATACCTGACAGTAGATTTTACCGTATCCTCCCACAATAAACAACCTTTAATCACTACTTACCAAGACAAAACTCAAATATTAACCAAAAAACAAAAAATGATGTATTCGTAGTGAAGTTTCACACTGTCCGCGGAGCGTTATAGTTAGTTCCATGAGTGTCGAAGTTCTTTCTATGCTAAGTCATAATTTTACATTCTCCTATTCGTTACTTATTCTTTTTTTTTTTTTTAATGAGAAATCTAATAAAGAGGGTTAAGTCGACTAACTCAAAGTTTGAAATACTGAAGTGAGAAATTTAAAGATTAGAAGTAAAGTGAGAATGAGTGTAAAATTCAAGGGATAAAATGAGAATAATCCTAGTTTGAAATGATAGATCATTTATCCTATTCCCCTAGCATATATCTCACCCCCATACTACAATAACAATGACGAATCTAGAAATTTTTCTTAATAGCGCATATAAAAAGATACAATTATGTAATAAAATGACTTTACTTTGATGAAGAGTAATAATTTTTTATTTAATTTTGATCAACGTATTTTAATTACTAGATATAGCTCTTATATTTTGAAAGTATTACAAAATTTGTTCTTTGAACTTTATCTCAAATTTCAGAGTTATAATAAACAATAGGAGTTTTTAGTTCAAATTTGTTGTAGTTTGAATTTTTTTTAAAACTAAAAATTGGGTTTCACTTTTATTTTTTTCACACCATCATTTTTCCCTTTCTAATAAGATGAACTTTTACAAATTAATAAACACTTATATGCATCAATATTCGGGATATTGATAATTATTATAAAGTCAATGTCATTAAAAACAAAGAAAATTAAACAAAAAAAATTAGCAAAAGAAATGAAGTGAGGAAACAACTTTTTACAATTTTTCAATTTCCCCAAAAAAATCATTCTAACTTTTTTTTCTTCTTCTTGTAACAATCATGACTTTAGCCATGCTGAAGAGCTTTATTGTTGTTGCGAATTGTATATATTAGAGAGATAAAAAAAAAAACCTCGGATAAGCAATTTTTTATTTTTTCATTGCGTAGAGCCATGAATGACAAAATATTTCCCCTGTTCCATAATCAATCTCCGTTATTCCAGCCACACAAAAAAAAAAAAAAAAAGTTTTTAGAGTGTGACAAGATTGGATTAAGTTTTATTGTCCCGGATTTCCTGTTTTATTGAATGTTCCCCCAATAGTATTATGTCATATCATCTGAATTTCAAAATTTAACCACATTAAAAAAAAAAAACTAAATACTAAATATTCTTAAACAAATTAATGAGTTATCAAAATATTATTAGTGACTAACCATTGAAACATGTAAATTGAACGGTTGATCTAGACTCGACAAGACTTACAGGTATTCAAGGTTTTGCAAATTCCCTAGACTGTCTGGTATTGCTTCATTCAGTTGATTGTCTGAAAGATCCCTGAATTTATGCAAGAAAACAATCAACTGGATTTTCCAGGGAAAAAAAAAATGAAAGAAAAAAGAAACAGAATTAAATAAATGTCGAGTCCGAAAGATCTCCTTGTGTTTTAATTTGAGCTTAGCTAGACTTACAGAGTTTGGAGTTGTTTCAGATCCCCCAAGGTAGAAGGTATGCTGCCTTGAAGTTTGTTACCGGACAGAACACTGTTGTGCATTTATTTCCAAAAATCAAGAAAAGAAGGATTACAAATAATAAAAATAAAAATAAAAATAATAATAATAATAATAATAATAACAAAAAAACCAGTCATCTTATTTATCGACTATTGTTTATTGCTTGATTTATAATGGCTATTATCACAATGTAATTCTTCATAAGATACAAGTACCCTTTTTATATCTAAAAAACTGTTGTAAGTGACAATAACATAATAAAATAGTTGGAACTAAAATATAATTAGTTTTTGCCACACCGGATTCGAATTTATATTAGGATAAACATCAATTTCCTGCATAAAATTTTGGTACATTAATCCCTCCCTCAAAAATAGGTGAATTATCTGAGATTGGAGTACTTCTCAGCACTTCCTTCCCGGAAAATGCCGTCCCAAGCAAGCACCCCACTATCAGCAACAACCTGCTGCAAACCCAGCCCCTCCACACCCCACATGCATCTATCTCTTGACGATGGCGACGGTGACGGTGACGGCAAAGTCACCCAGCTCCATTTTCTCCATTTTACGCGAGTGATTTTTTTTTTAATATAGATTTTTGTTTTAAGTTATCAAAATTAGAAGTAGTTCGGCATAAAAAGAGATGAAATTAAAAATATGTTCATTGTTTCTATTCAAATTAATCTTTCTAAATTATCAAGTCGATAATATTGTTTTTCTAAAAATTAGTTTAAATTTATTAAGTTTATTTTATTGATCCAGTCTGATTATGCACCAAACACATGACAAAATTTAATGTAATCCTTTCCAGTTTTATTCAATCCAATCCCAACTTTCTAATTCTGTAAAATTTTGCATACCAAATAGGGCCTAATTAAGAATTTTTTTTTTTTTTTTCAAAGTAAGAAAAAAGAGTTGGTGTCATCATTGCCACACATATAAATTAATTAAAGAACTCTTGTAGAAGGAATTTACATGCTTTTCAGGTACAGAAGATCGCCCACTGCCTCATCTATTGTTCCAGTTAAACCCAAGTCACTGAACGTGCTGCCATGGTAAATAACTAGTCAGTGATGTGAGTTCTAATTAAAGAAATTGTTATGAGAGCTTTAATGGCTAAAACCTAATCAGAAATTCAACTCTAATAATTTTTTTTAAATATTGAAACTCCACTTATTAATTTTGGGTATCATGTAGAATTTTCTTATCTTTCATGACATTAGCTAGGTTGAACCTGTATTCAATTAAAAGAAATTTTATTGACCACTTTTTCTTATTTATTTATTTAAAATTTCAAAGTGACGTACTCTGCGGAAAATAATGTCATCATAACTTAACTGTTTTCACCATTAATTAAAATTGCCAAGAACCTGTGGTACTGGTCTATTACCAAAACAAAAAATCTAAGTTTTTTTTTCTTGGGAAATGTATAAACTCAAATTTACTATGAGAATGAAAGTAAAATTTGAATTCTGCGCGTTCATGTCATGCTCTAATTAAAAAACTATATATAGTCGTTTTCAAGCCAAAAAGAAACACACTTGCAAATAAGTAATCCGTAAAGTAAAAAGTCATTTATAATTCGATATGACAAGTAATAAACAGCAGTTTGTCAATTTGCTTACGTACAGTCCTATTATATGGCAAATTGTTCCATCCCCATCGGTGCAGCGATCGCAAGTGATGGCGAAACCGTAATTTGATCCAGTATAGTCGCAATAGTAAGAAGAAATAGAAAACACTGCCACCTTTGATTTGAACTGGTCGATAATGGTGCTCAGAGCAGACACTGTAAATCATTTATAAGTCATCATCAAATTAGATTTCTAAAATGATAAATCATCTGATTCTGTTTCTTGTTACTCTAGGCTTCATCAAAGGAAGGAAAAAAGTGAGATATTTGAAAAATTTTATTCTCTTGAGATATTTGGGGGAAAAAAAAACACACTTTAGGAAAAAGAGAACAAATGACCAAAATAAATAGACGAATTGTTTGAATAGTAACCAAACGAAATCATTATATAGAAAATTAAATAAGGCATAAATCAAAAAGAAATTAAAGATGTTTAAATAGGGAGATATTTGCAAAACAAAAAAAAATTTTGACAATTAAAAAAATAATTATAAGATTCACGTTCGATAAAATAATATTTGAAAAAAATATAAGAAAAATATTTAAGAAAGGGCTATGCACGTGGAAGCAGGAAATAAAGTGTAGTATTTAGTATATGGGTAAAAAGTATATACGCTGGTATATGTAGTTTATTATTATTATTATTTTGATAAATCTGGTATGTAGTCTTTTGTCTGGTCGAATTAGTGACACGACTGATTGTAATTTTTTCTTTAATTTTTTTTGAGAATAAAACTTTTTGTATGTTTGTTTACTTTTGTTTGTGTTCTGGATGGATCTATATATTGCCAGTTCCAGTTTACTTTTCACATGCAATTTCTTAAACCATCTATCAATTAAACTTTAAATTTTAATAATATTCACTTATAACACCTCTGTCATTATTAAAAAAAAAAATTCTTACAACTAAATTACGTATTTTTTTTCCTCTCCCATAGACAAAATTGTATTTTTTTTTCTCCTTTTTGTTCATCCATCAGCCACCACTTTCCTTTTAATTTTTGCTTTCTGCTATATAATTCTTCTCACAAAAAAAATATAGAGACATATGTTTAAAAGATACATAATGTACTGGACTTTTCTTAAATACAAAACACCAAGTTTATGTATCATCCAAACAAAACACCAAATTTATCATCCAAACGATTGAAAGACCTTAATTACCCATATACTTTGATTCTTCTTCCTTTATATTTCTTTCTCTTTCTTCTTATACGAAATACAATTATGGTGAGAATAGTAGCAAACGATCTGTATATAAGACACAAAAATAAAAAAAAAATGAAAAATAAAAAGACAGTTTTTAGAATGGTATGATATTTTTATTTCTAGGTGTGAAGTTTGGGATGAGTATTTTATTTTTAATATTTTTGTCCTCAAAAGTAATTTTACTATAAGGTAATTCAACAATGAAATAATTTATTAAAAGAATGGGGGCATGTAGTCTTGATAGACCCAACTTAGGCTTCTAACCCAAAAGTTAACTCTCTCTCTCTCCCAAAAAAAAAAAAAAAAGCTACTACAGAAAAAATGGTTTTTTGTGACCAAAAAATTGGTGGCGAATTTGTTTATTTTGGTTGCAGAAAGTTTTTTTGAGACTAAAATTTTGATCGCTGGGTGGCTTAGAATCGAAAGAGATTCCCCAGTTGTATGATCACTAGTTAGTTTGGTTTCAATACGATCTAAAAGGTGAAGGCTTAAGCGGACCTGGATTTAAAATTTTCATATCAGAATCAATAAAAATTATAATTAGTTTTTTTAACGTCAATTAATTCCAAACTAAAAATTTCATTATTAACCGGTGCACCTAAAATTTGATTGATTTGCGGTTTTGTGATTGATCTTGGAGTAGGATATATATATATATATATATTTTTTTTTTTTTTTGAAACTCTGAGTTGAAATCGAGCACTTGATGGGCCCCCTATATTTCGATCGATCCCGCTTGGCATAACGTACGGGATTGGCGGAATCATAATGACCACAATCGACTAAATTCTATAACGGAAAAAAAGATCATGATCTTTTATCTAGATCAAGGAAACAGCCGTATGGTTTTTTCCGATGTTAACTTTCTTTTTTTTTTTTGGTTGAAAAGAATTTCCGATGTCAACTTCACTACACAGCAAAGGCATCCATGGCTGGAGCTATATATATATAGTGATCAGTATATATATATATATATATGTGTGTGTATGTATGTATACACCTGAAAAGGGAAAGCAGGAATTGCAAAAACTGCACTTCTAATTAATTTCCCTTTCCATGTATGGCAAGCTTTATTTCGTCTTTAGATGCAGGAGCAAAAAAAGAAAAACGAAAAAATGTAGGAAAAACGCATGTCATAAATGTCGTCCACAAATAACTTGATATGCATAATAATTTCAGCATTTACATGTCAAGACATGGCCGGGAACTTGGGGGTATTCGTTTTTGTATTGGCAGTAGATATACACACACCAAAAGTTGGACTCATCAGATAAGAGATTTAGTTTGAGAAAAAACATGCGTATATATATATATATATATATATTTTTTATATATGAAAGAAGTTGATGATAAGTAATACCTTCACTGTAAGGCAGTTCGGCGGTCTCACACTTGAGGTAAGAACCCAATTGCCAAACGAGGAAGATCAAGAGGATGATACTCTTAACAAAAAGTCGATCGGAAGGCTTTCTCATTTTCATTTTCTCCAAGTTTCGTTATATTGAGATAACGAAATCTATTGCTGGAGGACATATAGCTTTTTCCGCACTCTTATTTTTAGTGTTATCTTTAGATGCATGTAACTATCTGCCTTGAACTTTGGAATATTAATTTAATTTCTGAAGTATTTATGACCGTCAATAATCATTTTTTTAATGTTATCTTTAGATGTAAATATATATATGTCTTAAACTTTGGGCTCTGTTAACTAATACCAATTTATCATGTGTTTGGTTCGTCCGCTTGACTTGAAAATTTTGAATTATTTTATTTGAGTTGAGTTAAGTTTTAGAATTATACATTTAGCTTATTGGAATTAGAAAATGTAAAAACTTAAAATGTGTTCCAAAAAATAAATATCAAAATAGATCTTATTTCGTACGTCTTAAAATTTTATGTATTTTTTTTAAATTATTTCATTTAGACTTGTATATACAAAGTTATGAAATTTGAGTTTTTAAATTATAGTTGGAGCCGTGAATAATACAACTGAGTTAATTTTTTAGAAGAAGATTATAATCAATTGATATATATATTTTAAAATCATCTCATGTCAAAACTTATTGGATTTTTTAAAATCATGTTTTTTTTAAAAAAAAAAAATCATCTCATGTCAAAATTTTTTTTTTGTTGTGGGTGGGGGGGGGGGGAGTGGGGGTGTTAAATAGGCACGCCTCTTATAATAGTCTTTTTAGTTGATAAATACGTCCTTAGTTTTTTTTTTTTTTTTTTTTTACGATTATGCCCTTATTATATATAGTTGATAATTGGTTGGGATGTTCTTTTCTGAAGTACGGGATACTCTTTTTAATTCATACTGAATTTATTAAACAAATCATCTCAATCGTATAATTAATAAAGTTAATTTGTCGGAACTTGGACTTTGTTTACAGTCATGACCATAAAAGAGGTGCGGATTATATATCCTGAAGCGCATAATGTGTTACACATGTTAGAAAAAAATAATCAATGTTGAGCACTTTTTACCGTGTCGACTCCTTATATCATGGAGTACGTAGGACATATTTACACACACGTCATTTTAATATATGCGTATACACATTAATAGAATCCTTTTCCAACTATAAAAAAAACGTAGATTGGAAAATTTTTATTCATCTACTCTTTTTCTTCTTTTAGTTTAGTACACTGTTTTTTTCTTCTTTCTTCTAGCAAAAAAACATAAGTAGATTAAAGGTTTGATCTCCCTCTTTTTCTTTCCTATTTTGATGGCGATCTTGTAATATATATGCTGAAATAAAATGTTGCAAGAATTTCTCTATAAATAAATAGAATGACAGAGTCATGTACATATATATGTATAAAAAGGAATAATCTATAGCTATATATATATATATATATATTAATGGAAACACGGGGACATGAGCCAAAGAGAGAAGTAAGAGAGTGCAGAAAAAAAAAAAAAAAAAAGACCAAGCATGTAAGGCTAGCATCAAAATTTATAATTTATTTCAAGATATCATTAAACCATTTTGAATGTAAAAGCTTATGCAAAGGTTATAATATTTCATATAAAAATGTAAAAACAATATGAATTTGATATATTGCTTCATTTTGTATCCACCAAATAACATATGTCAAATTTGATATTAAGTTCAACATTGCATTTGTGAATATTTTTTTTTTAATTTAAATACCAAATTTTACCGTTGACATAGAAATTTGGTGCTAAATTAGAAATGCTCTAGCACTTTGTTCCAAATTTGGCACGGGATATACATTTGTTAATTTGATATTAAAACATTTTATTGGAAGTAATTTTCTTATAATCCAAATATCCAATATTTTAATTACCATTAGATAGAAATTCAACAGTAGGTTTAAAAATACTTTTGGATTACAACTCGTATAGACTTGAGCAATAAGTTCTTAGAGTGTGTATAATTGGACGAAGAAATGGAGGGAGGAAGAGAAATGGATGGAAGAGTGGCAGAAGAGGATGCCCAACCCCTTGTTTGTCCACATAAACTAATTCTTCTACAACAGAAAGATCTACCAAATCCCTCAACTTCAAATTTTAAAAGATTTTTTATCCTTAGAAAAATTAATAAATAATAAAATTAACAATATAATAATTAGACAAAATATATCATCTATTATTTTAATTCTCTTTTTCTCTTATCAAACAATTTAAGTAATTGCTTTCAACAAAAAAAAAAAAAAAAAAAAAAAAATGGTATAATTCGCTTTATCCTTACATTGTCCTTTTTCCATCTTTTCAATTATAATTTTCCTCCTTCCTACTCTATAATCTATATTCTTCTCACCAAACAAACCTTGGTCATATAATGAAGCATGCTGTACCTGTTCACAGGTGTCAGCTGTCCCTCTTGGCTTTTTGTTAAAAGCTGACCACTTTTTACTTTATTATTAAATTTTTTGTTGAAAGGAAAAGCTTATCATGTGGCTTCCATAATTGAAGGACAAACGTCATACTCTTGTTTATTCCTATTAATCTGGTTGATTTTTGCAATTATCGAAGTATCAGTGCCCTATATTTAGATGCGAGAATCATCAATTCTTTTGCTCTTTGATCATGCTTTTTTTGTTTGTTCCACGCGCTTTGTCACAGTTTTTCTCTTTCTCTCTCTCTCTCTCTCTCTCTCTCTCTTTTTAATACCCACGCCCTTTATAATAAATTTTTTTTTTTGTTTTGGAGTATGGAACGCTCTATTTAAGATCATACTAAAATTTATTAAACAAATCTATCTTAATCTTATATATAATTACGTTTTTTTGTCGGAACTCGGACCTTGTTCATAATGATCAGGACCATGAATAGAGGTGTGGAACATAGCGCATAATGTGTTGCACAGGTTGGGAAAAAGAGGGGGGGGATGGTGGGGTGGGGTTGGCCCGGCTATGATAATTGCAAATATATGGGATCATAACGTGACAAAAGCTATTAGAAAGAGAGAAAGATTCCGCGCCTTTGGGATGATGTTTGGGCGCGATCTGGGCTTTGCAACAGTCTTCTCTTCAATAATAGTACGACCACGACTTGGCAAGGGTGTACTCTCGTGACGAGCTCAAGCGGACGCGGACAAGAAGACAACAACATTTTCTCTCTTCACATAGATAAGTTAGGGTTCTACATTTGAGACTAATTAAGAACTGATAATTAATAAACAAATTTTAGAATCATTAGACGTTTCAGCATATTTGTATATTAATCTCTTTAATTAGGTAGATTTTGAATAGAATAATTATTGATCTAATCAATGGTAGTAAATAGCCATTTTTCTTTCTTTCTTTCTTTTTTTGTGTGTGACATTTATAAGGAATAAAATAGCCAATTTTGACATAAATATGAGAATTATTAATATTTTATTCAGTAAATATCATATTTTGTTGATTGTATTAGCAAGTAAATATTAGATTTACTTAGTCAATATGTATGAGATTTATTAAAAATGATAATCTTTTAGAGCACTAAAGATTTAGTTATTCTTTAATTTCCCCCCAAAAATTTAATTGGTTTCTCCAACAAATTTTTTTCCCTTTTTATATATTTTACTGGATAAATAAAGAACTTGATTGGTGTGCGCCAATATTCCCTCTATTGTTAATGGTATGGATGGGTTTATTTACACCTCTCATTTTACTTTTATCACCCGCTTTTCAGAAAGTTTAACATTTAAAAATTACTTATTCTACCTCTTAATTTTCTCAAAATGCCCTTATAAATAAAGTAATTGCTTTCTTCTTTCTCTACCCATTAAGCCTAAATCCCTACATATATTTACTTTTTTTTTTTTCAAAGAATTTTTTATTCTGTTTTTAAATTTGAATTTTTTTCCACAATAATTTTTAAGTGATGATTCTTTTATTTTGTTTGTAATTATTCCTCTTTTTCAATAGTTTTTATAGTTCTATATTATAACTGTTTTTTTCCCCTAAGAAATAACAAGAAAATGGGAAAACAAGTACGTATGATGTTGATATATAATCAAATAATTTATCTTATTGGTTATTCATTTTCTATACATAGTTGAGAGAAATGGTTAAGAATCCATGCAAACTCTGAATTGTGAGTTTTTTCTAATTATCCAATAAAAGTATTAACCAAATTCATAATATTTTTTTAACCATGCTTGTAGAACACTCAACTTCATCAAGTTCTTATCATTTTAAGAAGAAGTGTATGAAAGAATAAGTTTGTAAATTTTTATCTCAATATATAAACTGATGTTGAAGAATTTTAAGATTTCTCAAAAAAAAAAAAAAAAAAAAAAAAGAAGAAAAAACAAGAAATATGGTGAGAAAAAAATTAAAAAATAAAAACATTACAAAACATATAATTAAAAAAAAGGAAAAAAACTGCATAGGGAGTTAGATTTAGTATGTGGAAAAAGAAAAAAGGTAAGTAATTAAGTTATAAAGGTTTTTGGGATAATTAAGGGGTGGAACAAATAGTTTTTTTAATCCTAAAATTAATTTGTCGGTGATTTTGAAAAGTGAGTGGGAAAAAATTCCCACTCAAAATAGGGGGAAATTTTAGCAATTAATTCTAAGATAAATGCAAAATAGCACAAATGATAAACTACAAAACATAAATAAAGGAGAGAGACATAAGAGAAATAGAAAGTTCATATTTATTATTTACCATCTTATTGTTATGTGTACACATTCTCATAAGTAAAGTAGAAGAGGTTTAAAGCCGTGGTTATAGTTACAACAATATGAAGTGTTAACTAGGAGGTTATGGAATACCAACCATTAAGAATAATCAAGTGCAAATAATGTAATTCATGAACGTATTAGATAAGAAGATTAACATTCACACTAGCTAATAAATCAAATTATTCATACCACTCCTACTTGAATGTTCATCACGTACGTAAGAATATGGTGCCTCATTAAAACCTTACTAGTGAAGGAAAAGGTGCACATTACTATCTCATTAAAACCTTGTTAGGAAAACTCTATGGGAAAAACCCTTGACCAGCTAAGAAAAAAGAGTTCAATGTGAATTGCTTCCCCCTCACATCAATATATATGGTTGTCTAGTAGTCCTTAATTTGATATGAAATATGCCGATGCATATAATTTTTAGTAACTAAAGAAATAGAACGGTCGATTTCCTACATTAACACTTTGCTAATATTCATATTTCAGAGTTCATCTGTGACAAAAATTTAATAAAAATGTTGGCTATATTTGATCGATTGGAATCTTATATATATATATATATATATATATATCTTTATCCATATTTACTTCTAAATAGGTACAATAATCACGTGATAATCAGTTGCACAAGAACTCAACTTTAGGTGAGTGTAAAATGAATTGCACAACATAACCAGTAACGTATATATCAGATTGAAGAATTTTATAAGTCCCTGAACCATCAAAATTTGCTATATTCACTTTCATCAGGGAATATGCAAATAATTTCACAAAATTGATTATTTTTTTATATTATGTGGCTATAAATAAAAGCCACGTCTTCTATGATATTTCATGATGGTTGCAACAATAATTACAGTATAATACAATATTCAAATCATGGAATGTGAAAAACCAAATGGAAATTAAACAAAATAAGTGGCTCTAATATATTTATTGGCTCAAAATTGCTTGCCACCATAGTATTTCTCCTTATCCATCTATACATACATACATATATATATATATATATATATATATATTCAAGAGTCTTTGTCAAATCCTTGCAAATACAATATACATAAAAGATAAAATGCAAAGGATGAAAATAATGTACAGTGAACTCACTATAATGTAAACCATATTTAATAAAGGTGATACTATAAGTATCTAACATAATCAATTGCCTTTTTAAAAGCATTCTAAATCACTAAGATGCTACTATATTAATAGACGTTGATAAGTAAAAGTGAAAAGAGTCACACTTACAAAATAAATTTAAACACTTGAAGTAATAAAAACATGCATTGATACGCTTATACGTATGAATTTAAGAAAGCCAAAGTTGATCTCATGTTTATGTGTGTAACTTGATTATCACATCTACTTGATCACAGATTGGGCACAATCATCACATGGGTTGGACAAGTGATAGAACTAGCATTTTATTCGAATAGGGCACACTAATTTTTTTAAAAAAATAAATTAAAAAATAGTTAAATTTTTTTAAAGAACTATATATCAAATACATACATATAAAAAGAATCATAAAACATATTATAATAGATTTTGATGAGTTTAATGCTTAAAAACATTACATAATAGTTTTATTTTCAACACAAGTGAAAATTTATTTCTCGATGTATACAACTAAACTATTTTTCAACCCTTTTTTTATTTATTTCTTTTTAAGTTTTTTTATTTCTTTCTTTTTCATATGTCTAATGATTTTTGACTAATAGGATGAAGTTTTTAATGGTGGGTTTAAACATGGATAATTAATTTTTAGTGCGTGTGCGGAATAGGAAAACCATAAATATTTTAAGGGAAATTAAAAAAAAAGTTTAATGGGAAAGATAGCCCTCACTCGGCCATGTGTGTGGCTCTGCCCTTGAGATTGGATATTGACAACCAGAGAATCTTCTAATATTGTAAAATTTCGAACTATTCTTAATCAAAAACAAAAATGGGCAGAACTTTTGCTATTCCATGTTATAAAATAAAATGTAAAATAGCACAAATATATGTTAATAGGATATTAAAATATTTTATTGAAAAAGATTTTTTAATTCGAATATCAAATATTTTTTCTTAGATAGAAATTGGACGTTAAGATAAAAATACTTTTGGATTACAACTCATTAGACTTAAGCAAAGTGTATAGGGTAGGAGGGAGAGACAGAGGGAAGAAAAGGGATTGAAGGAAGTGAAGTGAAGGAAGATGCCTAAGCTCTTCTTTATCCGTATAAACTAATTCTGATCTAACAACGAAAGGATCTACCAAAATTTTCAAATTAAAAAGACCATGTTAACCTAAAAAAAATCAATAAATAATAAAATCAAGCCCAAAAAAAAAAAAAACACTTGCAATACAGTAATTAGCATAAATAAGTATCATCATTTTACCCTTTTTTTTTTCAATCTCTCTTATCAAACCATATAAAGGATTGATAGTATTCATTTTCATTTTTTATCATTCCAACTCTTTCTGTCCATCGTTTTCTAATCAAGCAAGCCATTTGGTCACTTGCCCCACTTATAAAAAGAATTCCCTTCTTGGCATTTTGTTAAAAGCTAAGCACTTTTTTTTTTTTTTGGGACAGGAAAGGCTGATCAATCAATCACCATCTTTATTTAAAGTGGCTTTGATAATTGAGGGACAAACATTATTCTCTAGTCTATTCATATTATTCTGGTTTATTTTTAATAGTATCAGTGCTACTTTTCTGCAGCGTCAATCACACCTTGACCATTTTTGCTGAAGATAGTCTTTTTTTTTTTTTTGGCTGAAGATCACACCTTGACCATTAATCATACTTTCTTTATTTTCTTTGCTCAACGCACTTTGTCACAGTTTTTTCTTTCTTTGGTAGGGATGTCTTATCTAAAAAGAATATATTGATATGGGATATCATTTCAGATGATACATAAATTGTTAACCTCTGTGGCAAACCATAATCATGAATTCAAAATTTTGGATTTAAATTGAGAATTTAAAATGAATATGTTTAAGAAAAAGACAAATAAGTGAGATATTTATATTAAAAAAAATGAAAAAGTAACCTTTAATTTAAAATGAATTAAAGTTTTTGAATTAAAAATGGGATGACAAACACACAAAAAAAAAAAAAAAAAAAAATCATCTTTATCGTACAAGGATGTTTTGTCGGAACTCGAAAAATTGTTCATGACAAATATGTCCATTGGAAGGCGTGGAATATATCCTGGAGCCCATGATGTGTGACACATGTTAGAAAAAACAACAGGGGCTGTCTATGATAGCTGTAAAAAGAACAGAAGATCGTAACGCGATGGACGCTATCTGAAAAAGAAGATTCCCCACTCTTTAGATGATGAAGTGTCTGGGTGAGGTACTTTAGACTTTATGACGGTCTTTTCCTTTAAGAGCGCGTTTAGCAAGCCGTATAGGAATACAATGAGATTGAAAAATAAAATTAAATAAAATAAAAAAAAGAGACTTATTGATTCATTTTTAGTAGATGGTGTAAAGAAATATAATTACATTTTCTTTATAGTGTTTATTAATTTAAGTAATATTAATCTTATTAATCTATTTATTAAAAATATATTCTTTTGTACAATAAAAAACATTAATACATGAATATTTATTAAGGATATCTAAGTAAATTTATTATTTATTTCATTTGACAAAAAATCAATATCAAGAGTATTTAAGGATTGACATTCTTCTTTTTCATTTCCGATATTATGTGGGATTTATTAAATTCTTATTTTTTATTTTGTAAATAAACACATGATTAAGTGAGAAAGTGAATGCTTACTCACTTTTTCTTTTCCTTTGATGCAAAGTAAACATACTCTAAATATAACGATCATAACTCAACAAAGATGCACTCTCATGAATGACGAGCTCAAAAGGACAACAAGACAACATCAACGTTTTCGCGAATAACTTTAGTTTTTATTCTTATTTGTACGTTATTATTATTTTTTGTGTTCTTGTATCTATTGTTTAAAATTAAAAATCCAAATTAAATAAAAATTAAGATACAATGCATCTCTAATGCAATGTTAAATTGATACGCCAATGATAAATTTTGATATTTGGATGAAAAAAGTGATCTCTAATGAAGAACTATAATTTTGTATATGCTAAACTTGGTTGTAAATGTCCCGCCAAGTATGACTAATGTTAAATTTTGAATTTGATAGTTATTAATTGGTCCCTATATTTTATTAATCTAATCATTACAGTTTTGTCATTTTAAAAATATTTAATACTAAATTTTAATTTTATGAATTTTAAAATTTAATAATATGATGACAAAATGTATATATAGCATTAAAAATAACACCATACATTGGAATATGAATCATAAAAATGTTATCTTTCATACTCTTTTATAACTAATATAATATTGAGATTGATAAATATTTTGAAGATGGCATTAAATTTATGTATTTGGAGGAAATAACAAATATTTACAAATTAATGAGAAATAAAAATTAAGAACTAAAAAGTGAAATATTCTGATAATTTTAATATTTTTTAACGGAAAACAAAACAAGGAAATAAATAGTGAAGGAAAAAAAGACATGACAAGTATTATAGTATTAAGCTAGTGCGAAAATTTGAATATTTAACTATTTTTTAAATTTAACTGATCAAGTCTTCTTTATATCAATTTTTAGCTTCGTCCTTGCTTAATCACCCTCTTTATGTAAAGGGGATTTAATAATTGAGGTAGAAACGTTATTATATTGAAAAGAAAAATAAAGATATATCAATCTCGTTATTCATGTGATTGTTATCATTATGATTATTATTTTGATATTGTATCAATCTTGTTATCTTTTGCAAAGTATCAGTGCCTCATCTGATGAACCACTATAGTCTTTCCTTTTAATCATTCCTTTTTTTCTTTTTTCTTTTTTCTTTTTTTGGCTGAAGCATTTTGTAATAATTGGTAATCGATACGAGATACTCTTTTTAGATCATAGATCATAGAATATATATATATATATATATTGAAAGTAGTTTCCAGCATTCATTTTAAAAATTGGGATACACATTTATTGTTTTTTATTTTTTACTTTCTAGTGGAAAAGAAAGATAAATAAATAAATAAAAGTTGTTGATTAATAAATGAAATACGACTGAATTGACAAAGTCATGAGCGTGTAAGAATTTAAATGGGTGAGATTAAAGTGCCACTATGAATTTAATAGATTTGGTTTTATTGTGCATCCCAATCGCCATAAACAGGTGGATGAGCGCGGGACAAATATTGAACACTACTCCTAAGGCTTCGTTTGAAAAAAGAGATGAAGAGAATTGTAAGAATCTTTCATGTTATTTGATAAGAGAAAAAAAAATTAAAAAATGAATGATAATCATTTATCTAATTATCATATTGTCCTTTTATAAAATTTAGTAGTAATTTTTTTTTGAAGGTAGTAATAATCTTATCAAGCTCCAATAATATAGAGAGCTTGCATCTATTAATGGAGTCTCTCTCCACCTTTTCTCACCTTCTCTTCCCTTTAACCAAACAGTAGATTTCGTATCTCCTTCTACCTCTCTCCCTCCACTCCCTTCCCTCTCCGTCTCTCCCTCCCATCGAACTCTTTTCCTTTTACAATTTTTAAAACCATTTTTGGTTAATAAATTGAATGACGTTCTTCACTTGTCTTAAAAAAAATCGTCAAACTCTCTCTCTCTCTCTCTCTCTCTCTGTAACACTTTTCTTTTGGTCAAAATCAAATAACTTTCGTGGAATACTTTCTCTTAAATTTTATTTTAATCAATGTTAACGTCGGTTGGCTTTTCCTTATTATCTTTATATATATTAATTTATTAAAATAATGTTTGTCTCCCTCCCTAAAAATACTAACTTTCATAAGTGTAGCTTTGTTTATATTCTCTTAATCCCTTTCATCTTCTTTAATCTCACTTTATTCTTTCATTTTACCTTTCAACAATTTTCCTTTTATTATTCATGATAAGTTTATTGTAGAGTCACTTATAAAATTATTATTAGATTTTACATGCTATCATTTTAGGACATTATAATTAATTTTGATAATCAACAAATATATATATGTAAATATTTGTTTATTGATCAAAATAGTTTAGATATTTATATCTTTTTATTTTATTTTATTTTATTTTAGTACATAAAATTTTTATCCACTTGTCCGCTTACTCCCATTAAATTTAAATCCTAGATCCGTTATGTGACACTGGTCGTGTTGAGCATTATCTACTAATTGAAGGTGGGCTCAGTGATATGGGACACACAAATAAGATCCACCTTATAACAGTGATTATGGTGTTTACACTAGTAGTGCCCCCAAGCATTTTTCTTAAATATATGCATTTTTTGTTTTTGAAGTTTATTTATTTATTTTTCTTTTCTATCTGTTGTTGACTTAGCATGGAAGAGTTCTTCTTTAACAGTAACCCATCTCTCCGAGGGAGGTCGATCAAAATCAAGTGAGGTAACTACATACCCCAAGTCATCTTTGCTTCTTGTGTTTGTAGGCCTCAAATAAATGTTTCTCCCCATTCTTGGGGGATATGGGAGGATGCCAAAATGTTAATCAATGGTTTCTGAAAGTATGATATATATATAAACTGATATATATATATATATATATACATATTAGTACTGACGATCTACGGGAAAAAAAAGTTCGATCCTTAATTTAAGGGGTTTGGTAAGTTCACATGCGCTAGAATGTTTGCTAAGGAAATAACTCCAGCCAAAACTCATTCATATATAGACATATGTATATATATACACACACATATATTGGCGTTTGTAATAAAAATAAAATAAAATAAAATAAAATAAAATCAACGATTATATGCGTCGGATCTTCGAAAACTGGCAATCTTGCTCTCCGACCTAGTTAGTAATTTTTATTTGCAGGTTATTGTCCTTTCTGAATGTTGATGTCGTTTTAATGAATTATTGTTTCCCATTCCCAGGCTTTGTCCGTTTTGTTTGTTGATCGTCCCCACCTGGCAGCATCGCACCTGTTGAGCAGAAGAGAAAAAGAGAAAGAGAGAGAAAGGTAACAACAAATCAAAGGCTGAGACTTTTAGAAAAATAAAATAAAATAAAATAAACAGTGAAAAGAGAATGGAGAAAGACATAGATCACAAATCGAACCCTCTTGTTACTCTTTTCATGTGTGTGTGTGTGTGTGTGTGTGTGTGTGTGTAGTTTCTCTTTTCCAGTAATCAGAGAAGACTTGATCGGGTGACGGGTAATGTAACCCCATTTGTTGCTATGCTATTAGCCTGCGCCTTCAGATGGCGGAAAATCATCACATCCAACCGGCCGGGGCTTCACTACTACTGTTAATTGCTTTGATCGGTATAGTTCTTCCGTTACTTTATTTTAATCTATTTCTCAATATTCTCGCCGTTGGTATTCTGTTTTGCGTGCCGTTGTAGTTACTTGTTGTTCTCTGATCTATTTATATGGATGTCGTTTTTCCTTCTTTTTATTGTTGTTTTCCCAACTTATTGTTGTTCCGTGTCCTTTTTAGTTTTTGGTCATTTTTCAAAATTTTTCTAATCGATTTTTGATTGCTTCTTGTTGTGTTTTGAGAGAAGCCAATTCCTTATTTGGTCGGGGTAAGAAGAGAAAAATTACTTCTCTTCGTTCTTCCAAATCTATCCATCTTTCCGATTCTTTCTCTTTTCAACCAAAAAAATCCTTAAGTTAGCGCCTTGCACCCCATCCACAATTAAGGATGATATTTTTATCCATAGGTGCAGGTTTGAGGGTAATTATATCATGATATGGAGATGGATATGTTAAACCCCTAGTCGAGTACACAGTGGGGGTGAAGGAAGCTCCCCGCACCTATATCCCACCCCGTTTATATACACCCGCATAAATATACATGTATACTTATAAATTTAAGTCTAAATTTTTTTTATTAAAATACCAAAAAAAAAAAAAAAGGAAACACCTTCATAAAAGAAAAATGGAAAACTATCCCTAATCTTGATATATATATATATATATATATATATTTTTTTTTTTAAGGACATGTCTCTTTTGACTCTCCACACTCCCTCTTAAATTCAAAATGATCAAATTTGTTTAATATACACCCTCTTTTTTTTTCCCCCAAAAAAATTACCCATAATTACTATAAAAATAAGAAGTACTCTACCTTTTAAATTTCGTTTGACACCCACTTTTTTGTATTAATTTTGATTTTCTATTTATAGGTTAAATAAAAAAGTTTGCAGGAAAAAGAAATTAAGTTTTGAAAAAGAAAAAAGAAAAAAAAGGCAAACTGCAATAAAAATTCACAAGTATATATGTGTGTGTATATATATATAATATTAAATTGAAAATTTTGCAGGAAAAAAAAAGTTAAAAGACCAAAAAAAAAAAAAAACAACAAAACTAATTCGTATGTATATATATATCTCCTACCTATATATATTTACTCTTTTAATCATCATTCCTTATTACGTGACATCCATGTGATCGTCATGTAAATTATTTTATTTTATTTTATTTTTACTTTATTTGTTTGTTCTGCACAATCGAATACTATTAGTATATATATGAAGACCCAACGTAAGAAAAATAATATACAAAAAAAAAAAAAAAAAAAACGTAAGTTGAACAATATATGACCCAAGAACAGAGAAATACAATATACAATTAAAAAAAAAATCAACAACAGCATCAAAAGAAATATAATATGCAACAAACAAAAAAAAATTATCAACAACAACTTTTAACATACCTCCTGTTCTTTTGGACTACTCAATGAATAGTTAAAATTAAGGTGAAAATTAGAGTTTTATTATAGGTTTCAAAGTTGTAATATTTATAAGTTGTAATATTTATAAAATTAGAGTTTTGTTACAGGTTTCAAAGTTGATTTATAGGTATGTGGAAAGAAAAAAATATAATTGAGATTCTTTTTTATGATATAATTTTATTTATGTGAGTAAGTGCATAATAATTGTCCTTTTGAGTCATTTTATTTGAGGGTTTTTTATTTTTTATTTTTTTAAGGAGTTGACTATAGGGGATGAAAATAGTTAAGAGGGATGTGTCAATAGAACCACCTATTTTTTATTTTATTTTTTTGAAATTATGTTGCTAAATTTTTACAAAAATTTTAATAAAATTTGTTTTGAGTTTTATTTTTAATTCTTAATAGGTAAATTGATAAGATATTAATAAACATCCATTGGGGATTACTTATCGTCGTACCTGTCTTAAATTATGTGAGTATGAGAGGTATAAGGGTGAGGGAAGCATACCCACTTTCATTTCACCCCATTGCCATACCTATCCACAATTGTGATTCAAGTTTTTTTCTTTTTTAATATATTATAGTCCACATTAAGTATTTTCAAAGACTAAAAATGCTCATGCATCATGTAATACATTGTCATATGGTATGTGACAAGACCTTAAAAAAAACAAAGATTAAGGGAAAAATAGCTATGCTTATAGCGGTATAAAAATAGAACCTTCCTATTATTATTATTATTATTTTTAATTTACAGTATGCAGTTTATTTTCTTACCACAGAAACTCTTTTCTATTATTTTTCTTTAATCGCATAGGTTAAACACAGAACAGGCGCGAAAGAGTGCAAGTGTATCCCACACTCACACAGGGAAGGTGCTCTGTTCCGAGTAAAAAAAGGTACCTACCCTTCCACCTAACGTCCTAGCTATTACTGTAACATTATTTGTGTAATAATTATTTTTTATGTACTCATTTAATGAAAATTAAAAATACTTCATTAATAGAATTTGAAATTAACATTGACTAGGTTTACCAGAAATTCTAAAATTATGAAGAACCAATAGTTTTTAGCAATATATAATTATAAATATATATGTGTGTGTGTGTGTGTGTGTGTGTATTTTTAAATAAAGTTCGATAGATGTGTACTTTCATAAGAGAATAGACTGAATATATAGTTTAAAAGCCAAGTAAAAATTGAAAACCAAAGGTTCTTTCGGGGCTAAATATTTACTTCTTTTTTGATAGGTTTTATGTTTTCTAGATGACGAGAATTATTGTTTCTGGTCATCTATATATAACAATCCTCAAAAAAAAAAAAAAAAAAAAAAAAAAAGAGAGTTCCATATAACAAGCAATGTAAATTTGACAGGGAAAGGACATGGCGCTGGAAATCGTCGCAAGTGCTGTGCTTCAAACTGTACTGCAACAATCGGCTGAGTTTCTAGGAAAGGAAGCTCAAACTGCATCAAGTGTTAGTGATCAGTTTCAAAAGATGCAGGACATGCACAGACTTATCAGTAAATTCATTGATGAGGTGAGAAAGTTGGAGAACAAAACCGGCGTTGTCAAGGTAGCATTGATTCAACTGTGGGAGGTAATTTATGAAGCTCACGATGTACTCACTGATTGCATAATCAGATATGAATACCGGAAGGATGCAAGTTGCTCCAGTTTCATGCTTCAATCTGTACATGATCCATTCTTCTTGCATCAATTAGGAAAGAAATTGGAAAAAATTAACTCCCGAATGAAAGAAAAATATGGGACTTTGCACGGATTAATTGTGAACCAAAACATCAGTATAGAACAAGGGGAGTCAACTCAGAGTTGGAGAGTATTTCAGTCGCAGGATATAAATCCAGAGATAGTTGGATTGGAAAGTGATTTGAAAAAGATAAAAGAGTGGATGTTCAAGCCTACAAATGAAGTTAACTGCATCGCGATTGCGGGGATGGGGGGCTTGGGCAAGACCACCATTGCCCAGAAAATATTTCATGATGCTGAAGTTCGTGAATATTTTGGCGGGTTAGCGTGGGTGACTGTTTCACGGAGTTTCAATGCAAAGAAGATTTCAAATCGCATATTGGAAAAGTTACATGTATGCGTATCTGGAATAAATAGCAGTGAATTGATGCGTAACCTTCAGGAAGAACTTAAAGATAAGAAATGTCTTGTTGTTCTGGATGATGTGTGGCATATAGATGATCAGGGTTGGTGGTTTGACTTGTGCTCCTTGTTTGGTAAAAGCAGCTGCATCATAATCACTACCAGAGATCTTGAACTACCAGGCAAAATGGGGGTCAAAGACGCACAAATTCACAAGCCCGACACTTTAAACGATAAGGATAGCCGTTCTTTATTCTCCAAGATGGCATTTTCTTCAAGCAACGGTGAATGCCCGGATGAGTTTAAGGAAGTGCGCGATCAGATTCTAGATAAGTGTGGTGGCCTTCCTCTGGCAATCAAGATAATAGGATCTTTATTGAAAAACAAAGAGCTTTCCGAATGGAAAAAAATATTGAACAGTTTTCATGGATTCTCAAAAGCAGGGAACATTGATCAAGTCAAGAAGACTCTGAGATTGAGCTTTAATGACCTCCCGGGTCATCTAAAGCACTGCTTGTTATGTCTCTCTGTTTACCCTGAAGACTATGAGATAAATGCTACAAGCATTATCCACTGGTGGATTGCCGAGGGCCTTGTCGAGATCAAGGAGCACGACTCTTCCCACGATGATGACTTGGAAAGTTCTGTAATGAAGTCGGGCTATTCTTATCTTTCGGGACTAATCAGTAGAAGCCTGATCGAGGTTGTGAACCAACGACAATATGACGGGACAGTCACGACTTTCAAGATTCACGATATGGTACGCGAGATGATTATATCGATTGCGGAAGAGGAGGCTTTTTGTAGCTTTGATGACCAGGGCATGCAAATTTGGGAAGCAAATTCTTACTGGCTTGGTTTCATGGATGAGAGGGACGAAAAGTTGCCTAGAAAGAATTCAAATAAGCTGAGGGCACTAATACTGATGGCAAGTCTTCCGGTAGACTTTGGAAAAAACTCAGGCTTCTTGTTGTCCCTCAGGGTGTTGGACTTCTCTGGTATAAGCAATTATCTAAGCGATGAACATGTGAAGAATCTCTTCGAATGGATAGGTTCCTTAAGACGCCTAGCGTGTTTGAACCTAAGTGGGGCCGAAGCTGTGACAGAACTGCCATCTACAATCGGTAAACTCTTCAATCTGCAGTTGTTGATCCTGAGAGAATGCACCAAGTTGGTAAAGATACATGCTTCAATCACTTGTTTGAAGAGGCTCATTGTCTTGGACTTGGTAAGCTGTCCCCTCCAGTATTTTCCTCGAGGTTTAGAGAGGCTTTCTTGTCTTCAAGAACTGACGGGATTTAAAGTGACAATAGGGCAGGCAAAATCCAGGTGTTGCAGGCTTCGCGAGCTCAAAAGTCTAACCCAGCTAAGAGTACTACGCATTGTCATAAGTACTACTGATGACGCTATTACACTCTCCGAAAGTGAACCAGGCATCCTGTTGACCCTCCATAAGCTGAAGGTTCTAGATATCGACACGGAACTCAAGAAACAAAAACACGTTAAAGAAATGGTAGACAGCCTCGGTGTGCCTCCAAAGTTGCAGCAGCTGTATCTTAAGGGCTACTGTTTCGAGCTCATGCCGGAGTGGTTTGATCCCAAAAAGTTAAGCAGTTTACAATATCTTTGCATCGAGAATTCAGACGTTGTCCACTTAAGCAATCAAGTTGAAAGCAACTCGTGTCAGTCTGGTTGGAATGTCAGAGGTTTGTCTTTGAAGGGTCTGTCGAAGTTAAAGGTAGACTGGGAAAACTTGATAAAGGCCATGCCAGAACTGGAATGCTTGAATGTTAGTCTTTGTTCCGATGTGACCTTGAAAAACTTCCCCTGCTCCGTTGACAAGGTCATGCCAGAACTGGAATGCATGAATGTTAGTCTCTGGAAGAAGTAACAAGGTTGATCAGGAGTGAACCACAGGAGTTTGGTGAGTCGAACCATTTCCACATCGTCTCCTTTGGCTGGTTATTATGTTATATATAAAAATATAAATATATATATGTGTGTGCATATATGTAATCTGTGCGTGCGTGCGTACTGGTGTAATTGTTAGAGGTACGTATAATCTTGTGGGACTGCAGTGGTGTTTGATTTCTTATTGGGTGCTACTTTTAGTTGGAACGTTATTTCCCTGCATTTGAATGTAATGGATTTGTACGAGAAAGGATTTGCTTATGTATCATATCAATGTAATGTGCAAATATATTTGTGTGTTTATGAGGATGTGCGTTCATGCGTGTATGTGACAACAATTCTATACTACGTAAACAAATTATAGTTACATAAATAAAATTCCTTCGTATCAAGCGAACTTCCACTAGTGTAAATACACAGGAGAGGATCTCAGCCGGGAGGGGGGGGGGGGGGGTGTGTTGTGGTCGGGGTGGGAAAAAAAAAAAAGAAGAAGAAGAAGAAGAAGAAGACAAGAAAAGAAATACACACATCACATACAGAGGGTAGAAGCCCTTGACGCCCCGGGGAATCAAGGTGCTCCTTTAATTTTTGTCCTAAAAAACATTTTCTTTTTGCGCCCCCCCCCCCCCCCCCCGTTTTTTTTTTACCCAATGAAATTTTATAATTATAGTTTTTACACATGTTTCTTTTAAGAAAATTGTTGAGAGTTGAGACAGATGCAATAGGTAAAAGTGAATCTGGAGTGGTCTGGTGCATTGTTGGTTGGTATGTAGATATAGAACATCAGTGGACTAGTATGTAGACGACAAGCAGATTGAGACTGTGTAGACAGTGCACAGGTAGAGTGCTATGTAGACGGTAGGAATGTGAAGACAGAGGAAAAAGATTGTAACAGAGTTAGTTAGAATTAGTTTTAATTCTTAGTTAGTTGAAGATACATCTTGGAACTGTTGTTAGTATAAATAAACTTGGTTTTTATATTTTTAGCAATTAAGAGAGGAGAGAATAAGAGTAGGGGAGAGACAATTGTAGAGAAAGAACTCTAAGGCTAAAGAGAGAATTGGAAAACACTAGAGAGGGAAACTGTAGAAGTGGGTTTCTAGGCTTATGTTTGATTCTTGGATTCTCACAGGGTGTAATTCTCAGTCGGTGCTCAATAAAATTTGTCTTCGTTCATCTCTGTTTGTGTGTTAATTCTTTAAGTTTGTGGCATTTTCATAACAAAAATAAATTTATTAAGGTGAATTATAGGACTGTCCTTCAAAAGAACGTTTCTGGAGTATTGCTCTAGTTACAATATCTTCGGTTTTTTTAACCTTCAATAAGATGAGTATAAATGATAAAAAATATATAAACAAGAATTAAAAGAGTGCAAAAAACATAAGCATCTCTGTTTAAGAGATTGATTTCACAATTTTCTCAATTTAGGACCCGTTTGAGGTACTAGTTCCAATGGTAAATACCATCTGAATTTCAAAATCTCAACTCTATATCAAACTTTTTATTTATTCCAATTTTCAAAAAACTCAAATTTAAAAGTTCATAACTTTCTTATGTCAAATCAAAATGAGATGATTTTTATGTCAAAATGCTCGTATCGACAAGACGAATAAAACAATATCAATTTTTCATATTTTTCCTAAACACATTTTAAATTTTTAGATTATTTTCTATATTATAAAACTTTTTCAAAAGTTATTCATCTCAAAAACACATTTCTAACTCAATCTTAAAAAATTCCATCTCTATATGTCCCCCAAATAGGGCCTTGAATCTCTCAAAATTTAACTTTATTTGGGTTGGACTTTGGGTCTTTTTATGACCCAATTAGGCGTGCATAATGAGCTTGACCCATATAACAACATTATTGTTTTATTTAATCACAGTGAACTTTTGCGACCAAATTTTGGTCCTAGTAAATGTGTGGCCAAATAGAAAATTAACTCTCACCAAGAACAATTACCGACCAAATAGTGATTTGGTCGCGGGATATTATATTACGTGACAAAAGATTTGATAGCAAATAATACTATTGACGACCAAAATCTTACAGTCGAAAGACTTGGAACAGGTTTCATGATGTTATTTTGGCGACCAAATAGCGATTTGGTCTGTAGAAACATCATCTCGGTATAAAACAGACCAACTAGTTGGTGAAATATTTCCCTATATATAAAAATATCTAAATAGATTTTAAAAAACAAATTTAGGCTACCAAAACTTCACTAATACATCATTTCAAAAATATTTTTATTTAAATAGTTATGAATAAATAGGAGATAAAATTCTATACGTATTTTTGGCAATCAAAATAAATGTAGTCTTTGACACTTTTTGCTACCAAAAACTTTGGTATAGTACTAAAGGTTTTCACTACCAAAAATATTTGTAGTAAAAACCTTTAGCGATGAAAAACAATTTGATCGTGGAAACAATGTGCAACCACAGTAAGGGATTCCGCTACCAAACTTTGCTCTCGGTTACCCTAAATTTTGCAACAAAAAAACAAATAAATTAACATAATCTCACAAAAAAAATGTATATATATATATATGTAATAAGATAGATATAATAGAGTTAGAGAATGACAACATTTCTTAAAACGAGAATATGTCACCAAGCTGAAAACCTATGAAAACTAGGGATGCGCATGATACCACCACCCCGCCCATCCCCGCCCTCTTCTTTCCCATAAAAGAAAGTCACGTCATCATGCGTCATACTATGAGCATGTTTTCATCCTACGCGGACTGAGGCAATTTAGAAAATTGCCCACCCGCCAATTTTTGTTAGTACATATTTTATATTTTGTTCCTCTATATTAGTTTCTATAGAATTTGGGAGTTTAATATTATTAACTTTTATTGATGGTTTTCAAAAATCTAAAAAAACTGCATAGAATGTTGATATTTGAGGACAGTTTTCAAGTAATTGTTGTGAAATGACAAAAATCTTTTTTTTTTTAAGGCGGTTTTTTTCTCACTCATTCTTTATTCACAAATTTTGAAAATTTTTCTTCTATTTCCATAATTTCAAAATTTACATTATTCCCTCCAAAAAATCTATTTTCTAAAATTCTCTCTATTTCTCTTCCATCCCTCACTAATTTTTCTCTCAAATCCTTCTGAACTCTCTTCCATACCACGCTCTCTTACTCACTCCTCACTATCAAGGTTAAAAAGAAATCTGAGTCTCACTTAATATAAGAATATATATAACAACAATAACAAATATATATAAGAATATTGGATTACTCTACTTAACAAGTTGATCTTTAAAGATGGATGACTCACCAGTTAGAAGTCTCTAATTTCATACTCACTACCTAAACCTCACCGCTGTCATCGCTTAGACTCCCACGGTCATGCACATCGTCACTCGTGACACGCTACTTTGTCTACATGATCATCGTGACCACCGAAATTTGAGCACTGGGTTTAGTCTTGATGTTTGTTAATTAGATTCGTTTTTTTTTTTAAATAAACTTTGTAGTTAAGTTTTTATTGCTTGGGTTTATATTTGTGTTTTTCTTTGTATTTAAGTATTTTGTGTTTGTTAGATTTTATATCAGTTATATTGGTGATGATCATGATGATGAGGATTTGTAAATATATTTTTTTAAAGTTGTTATTTGTGTTGTGTTGATGAAATATGATACATGTTTTTATAAATTGTTAATAGTATTTTGAATACATATTGTTATTTGGGTAAGGACATAATCATTTTCTGTTTTTTTTTTTTCCTAAACTTTGTTTAGACATTTGACGACAACTGTTTAGAAAAATTTAAAAGACAAATATTGATTCACTAAGTACATAAACCATGTCGTAAATAAACTTCAAACGAGTACGATAGAGCTCCTAAATAAACTATACGAACAAATATGGAAACGACAACATTTTGTACACACGTTACGAAACTTAATTATAAAACGACAGCAACTCCTGAAAAAAAGACACAAGATTGTGAAAACGACAATAACCGAAAAGACTGTTTCTATATTAAAAAAAAAAAAAAAAAAAAGAGCAACAAAAATTAGGGTCATTACTTTACTGTTTTGTGTATTCTTGCAGACATGATAGTTCGTGGGGATTCTTATCCCACACATCACTGTGGGATGTGTTAGAGGAGTTTTACCAGTCAACATTGATTTTTCAAAAATTAACTAAATTTTTTATTAAGTTTTCAGAAGAAGACAAAAATAAATTGAAATATTTAGTTTGAAATGGTGTTCCAACTCTTTTACTAAAAAAAATTCAACATCTTGAAAACGACAAAAAATAAAAACAACACTACTTTAATCTTTAAGAACTGCCTATTTAACAAGCAACAAAATTTAGAGTTCAGCAACAAAATTTCGAAAACCACAATATCGCAAATAAATTGCAATCTCATTTTTAGCCCCCAAAAAATAAAAAAAAAATTGCAATCTCATTTAAAAAAAAAAAACTCATCAAAACATGCATGTTCTTTGTTGTAATGTCAATAACTACATAAATACTCACACAAACGTACGTCTCACAATACGCACACCCTCTATTTGGTCAAGACATACATCTAAACTCACACAGATTCACTCGATTATTTGAACAAAGTTGATATTTTTATCTACCTTGGTAATAGAAAAAGGACTACACACACACACACAAACCAAACATTTTAAGGTGGCTTGCAGCAATTTTTTCACTTGCAACTTTCCAGTTATGCTGAAGCAGAGGACTGATCTGTATCTTTAATTAAGTAGCAAGATCTTCAGAAGAGTCGTCGACAGATTTCTCATCTTCTTTAGAGGCAGGCACAGAAATCTCGTCGAGGGGTTTGTCATCAGCAAGAACACTCACAACTTGGGACATGGTGGGTCTGACTCCAGGGGATATATGGGTGCACTTCATTGCTAACTTCAAGATAGTCATGGCCTGTTTCATATCAAAAGTACCCGACAAACTTTCGTCAACCAAACTCGGCAGTTTTCCCTTTGAATCTGCTATGCAAACCTGCATTCATGCATTGTTTGTTAGTCATATTTAAATCAATTGCTACATAAAGAGAAAAGAGCTAATTATATGTCATTTCATAGTTTGTAATACCTCGTCTACAAGCAACTCAAGCTCGTGTTTATTTTTAAGGCCTGCTCCTACATTTTTTCTCCCGCAAACAATTTCTAGCATGACCACCCCAAAGCTGTAGACATCATATTTATAACCTGATTTCTTTCCAATCGCTGGGTACTCGGGTGCCATATATCCACTACATTTACCAATAGCAAACAAGAACATATAACAACGATTAGCAAATCAAAAAACAGTAGTGCAAAGTGCACCTCTATTTTTCTCAATTGAAAAGCTGCAGGACCAAAAGCTAAAATTGAAGTTTTATGTTTATAATTCTTGGGAGGTGAAATCCGAAAAGTCAGCACTTAAGAGAAAAATGTTACTGTTTTCCACTGGGAAAGAGAGGGGGAAAAAAAGGATTTGTTCCTGGCCACTGTAGATCTTATGAGTGGTACAGTTAATCATTACTTACGTTGACGCTTCTGATCCCATCATCGAAAGAAAATAATTCGCCTCGCTAGCATTCTCCACAGAAGCGCTTGCGAGTCCCAAGTCTGATATCTTAGGCTTGAGATTGCCATCAAGAAGAATATTAGCAGCCTTGATACCCCAGTGAACCATCTTCCATCTTGGATGCTCATGTAGATACTGCAAACCCTTTGCAATCCCCACACAAATGTTGAATCTAGCATCCCAATTCAGTTCAATTTTGCGCTCTGGGTATGCAAATCATCGACAAAGTACATAATTAATTAGCTTAATCAGGGACTAAAGATTGATACCAAAAACGGAAAATGTAAAAGATTAATTAAAAACAACAGTTTGTGCAAGTCGTGTCACATTGCTAAATGGCGTTTGTTACAATATTTCTTGAATTGTACTTTTACCCAAACGTGCCATCCAACGAAGAAAGAGAAAAGGCGAGTTATTGAGTTTGATTTGTCGTAACCAAAAATACTGTAAGGTGAAGGTAAAAATGCTTACGGAACAAGGCATCTGCAAGAGATTTGTTTTCCATATATTCGTAGACGAGAAAACACAAGTCTTTTCCAACATGAATGTCAAGCAGTCGGACAAGGTTCTCATGCCTCAAGTTTTGGAGGTGATAGATTCCAACGTTCAATTTTTCTATTCCTTCATCTGAAAGAGTGGAAACTTTCTTCACAGCAACTATCATATGATCAGGCAGATCAGCCTGCATCCACACGTAATTAATCCGGTAATTATTAATGTTTGCAACAAAAACAGGGGTGATCAATGCTAATTTGTTCAGGTCTACAACGTAATTAGGTACAAAGGGAGGTACGGTTTTATCTTACCCTATAAACTGTCCCAAAACCCCCCTTTACCAATCCCCATATCTTTGTTAAATCCTCGAGTTGCAGCTATATCAGTTGTTTGAGGGTGACGGTTTTGTCATCACCTACTTTTATATCTGTTCCAAGAAAACAAATAAAGATAACTACGTCAACGTAGGTTTTCCTTTTCCTCTTTTGAGGCTTAAAGTTCTGTATATTTATATTATATATGTATGTTTAGATGGAATGACAATGATAATAAAATTTTCATCGAATTTCATATCCTAGTGATTAGTGTAGCAATTATAAGAGTTAGTTTGTAGCTTAAATAAATACATATTTGTATTCTTACGGTGTCTTTTTTTTTTTTTCTTTCCTGTAAGGGAATTTAGGTGTTTTTAGTTATCAAAATTTCTCAAGTTCGAGGATAAAAAAAATCGTTAAGAAATCCTTTAGTTAATAGAAAAAGCGGTTTAAAAGAAGTGATTTTTTTGGTAAGTGTTTATAAATTACAATAATTTTTTTTAAAAAAATAATGGGTCAAAATGACTCTTAAATTTTCTAATATTTAAGCAATGAAATAATGTCTTATTGACCATCTGAAGAGACTGTACAAATTTCAAATCTATTTTGAAAAGCTTTTTTTTTAGAAGTTATAATGTCTTATAATAACTCTTACATTTTTTTTTAATAATATAAACGTTAAATATATGTCACGTTTATAAATACCGTGTAGCCAAAAAGGCTGAAGAGGAAAAGAACAAAGATGAAATTGAATAATAAAATGTATAGATATATTTATATGTTAGTATCCCTACTGAATTTTTAAAAATAAAAAACAAAGAAAAAGTAGAAAAAAAAGGTTGAAAGTAAAGGAATACTAGTATTAGTTGCTCCTTTCTAATTTCCACCTAGTCCCACGAAAAGCAACAACAGGAGTCACGATGTAAAAGTAATTAACAACAAATTTGGCGATGGGCCACAATTTCTATTCTTTTTAGGCGCATGGAATATTGTTGCAGTACCAATTCAAGGGACTCCAATAATGTCTAAACTTATTGGATGAAGAGAATATTCCTGATCGACAAACATAGACAGCATGTAACAAGAAAAAGAAAGAAAATAAAAGAAAAAATTGTCACAATAATGTTGTTTTTTCTTTACATAATTTGTTGGTGAGCTTTTAGAAGGATTATAGGTCATTTTTTATAATAAAAATGGGTCATCCTTATCAAGAGTTGTCATGGAATTAAACAAAAGACGCGACTTTTCGCATCCAGCACCGCAACAAAAGGATTCACTGAAATTATCAAAAAACCATATACCATATATTTTGAAGCCTATATTTTACATGTTAAATCCTTGACTTTTCTCTATCAAAGGCTAATTTTGAAATGTCCTTAGTACTTGAACTTTCTTTTTTCTTGCGTTTTTTGTTTCTTTAAGGGAATTTAGGTCTTTTTCGAGATCAAAATTTCTCAAGATGTAGGATATAAAAAATCATTAAGAAACCCTTTCGTAAATAGAACAAGAGATTTAAAAGATGTAATTTTTTTGTTAAGTGTTTATAAACTACAATTTAAAAAAAATAATAATGGGTCTAAATTTTCTAATAATTAAGCAATTGAAATAACAAATTGAAGTTATTAATATCTTTACTAAAATCTGAACAAATTTCAAATCTATTTTGAAAATCTTTTTTTAGAAGTTACATATTGTTGCTTTAATTGGAAGTTTTTCTTGAAAAAAGCTCCTTTAATAAATCACGTCCAAACATTTCCAAAACTACTTTTAACAGTCATGCTAAACAAGCTTTTATTTAACTATTGTTATTCTCATTTATAATTCGCCAACAATTCTTCTAAGCCTCTGATTCCGGACTTTTCTACTTCATCACAAGGAAAAGTAAGATTATTGATAAGCAATTTTTCATTATTCCCTTTTTACTTTGAAGAGAATCCAAGGTAATTGGTTATACTAAATCGAATGAAAGAATGTAGCCGAAGTTCAACGACCTCTGATTTTAACATGGGCCGGTTCAACAAGAACTTCTTTTTGTAAAGATTCAACTCAGCATCATGTTTCTACCTCAGTTGATGGTTTGAAATTCGATTAGGAAAATGATTGTCTTCACGAAAACAAGGGATCACGAATATCACGAATACTTTTAATACTTCATTTGGATTTGGGCCTGAGATTGGTCTTGGGCTTGCAAAATACACACACTTGCTGGAGTTTCACTCGAAAGCTAGTTCGTTCTTTTTTTTTTAATTTTAATTTTAATTTTAATTTTAATTTTTTTTTATAAATAGATCTCTTCAAACCAACCGCGTGAAATACTCCTTTGTTATTTGAGTGGAGTTTAGTAAAGAATGTAAAAAGGAATAGTACTTCTCACAATGCTCAAAACTAGTACTCTGCATGTAATATAGTATATTACAAAAATATCTTGCCAGAATACTCTGGTTACCAATGGTGGTAACCGGAGCGTGAGACGTCCACCCATCTATGCCCGAAAACAAATTCTGATAGATTATAAAAAAAAAAAAAATTCTGCCAAGATATTGGTACTAATCACTTAAGTCATATATATCCGGTCATTTATGTTGAAAACAAAAAAAAAAAAAAAAAAACTGATAAATTATGAAAAAAAATTATACTAAATAGTCTGGTGACCGGTGGCAGTGATTAGAGTTCTTGGTGACCAACAATGTCGATGGTCGCTGTTGGTTCGGATAACATGTAATAGAATATATGCTGTATGTCAGGAGCTTTTTTAATCATTATAGGAATTTTGGATAAAATATAATAGGTTAACCTTTGACTAGTCCATAATAATTCTCCAAAGAAATTAAAAAGAAACTAAAACACTCCTCCACTCCCACTCACAAAGCTGGCTTCAATATTTTTAATTATTATTATTATATTTTATTTTTATTATTTTTGCTCAATATATTGGGATTAGTGGTGGCCTTGTCATAAGACAATCTATTGAGATATCACGGATGGGATGGTAAGGATCTTAATCATATGCCTTCATGACACATGATTTATGTCAAAGGCAGACTCTAGTGTGTGAGGCATGACTCAAACATTTGACTCGATAAAAGTGAAGGCATTAGATAAAATATCATTACCAACATGCCACCACACACCAATGGTCTAAGGGGCCCCTTTAAAAATCGAACAAAAACAACTTTATTTGCAAGATTAGGTGTTGGTGTTTGAATTGAGTTTGAGTTGAGTTGAAATTTTTAAGTTTGAATAGTAATTTTTATTAACTTTTTAGAAAAGACAAAAAACTTTTTCAGAAAAAGACAAAACTTTGGTTTGAACCTCAAGTTTAAACTTGAGAGCCAAACTCCCCCATAATTTTAAAGTTTAAACTATCATAATTTTTATACTTTTTCTACCATTCAACATGTTTTTATTTATTTATTTACGCAGAGGCAGCTTTTGTTTTTTTTTTTTTCTTTGTAATTTTAGGGTTTTGGCTTTAAACTATTATAAATGTCGATTAATCTAAAAACAAAATAAATATGAAAACGACAGTAATGTGTATGCACGTTTTGCTACTTATAAAACGACAGCAACTCGTTAAAAAAAATGACAGAAGTATGTGAAAACGACCAAAACTAAAAGGAACGATTGCTTCCATAGAAAGCAACAAAAATTAATTAGAAAACGACTATATTGCATATAATTTGTAATCTCATAAGAAACAAAAAATACTCATCAAAACATGTTCTTTGTTAATATATGGATCTACGTAAATACTCACACGTTCGTCTTACAATAGTCATGCCCTCTGTTACGGAAATCAAATGTCAGACATGCATCTATTCTCACACAGATTCACTCAATCATTTGAACAAAGTTCATATGATTATCTACCTGATTTGTAACAACCTCACACAGATTCACTCGATCACTGAAACAAACTTCATAATTTTTTTTTTAATCTACCTTGGGTTCTAAAGAAATGATCATAGCTAACAAACTTAACAATAATTTCAAAGTAGTTTGCAACAATATTTTTGCTTTGCATCATTCCCTTTGATGCTCTTTTAGAGGTCACTTACGAGGAAGTAGTAGCAGAGAACTGATCTGCATCTTTAGCAAGATCTTCAGAAGAGCCCTCGATAGTTTTCTCGTCTTCTTTAGAGGCAGGCATAGACATCTCGTCAAGGGGTTTGCCATCAACAAGAACACTCACGACTTGAGACATGGTGGGTCTGACTCCAGGGGATATATGGGTGCACTTCATTGCTAACTTCAAGATAGTCATGGCCTGCTTCATGTCATAAGTACCCGACAAACTTTCGTCCACCAAACTCGGCAGCTTTCCCTTTGAATTTGCTATGCAAACCTGCATTCATGCATTGTTTGTTTGTCATATTTAAATCAATTGCTATATAAAGAGAAAAGAGCAAATGATATATGTCATTTCATAGTTTGTAATACCTCGTCTACAAGCAACTCAAGCTCGTGTTTATTTTTAAGGCCTGCTCCTACATTTTTTCTCCCGCAAACAATTTCTAGCATGACCACCCCAAAGCTGTAGACATCATATTTACAACCTGATTTCTTTCCAATCGCCGGGTACTCGGGTGCCATATATCCACTACATTTACCAATAGCAAACAAGAACATATAATAATGATTAGCAATCCAAAAACAGTAATGCAAAGTGCACCTCTATTTTTTCTCAATTGAAAGCTGCAGGACCAAAAGCGAAAATTAAAGTTTTATGTTTATAATTTTTGGGGGATGAAAAATCCAAAAAGTCAACACTTAAGAGAGAAAAATGCTATTGTTTTGCAGTGAGAGAGAGAGGGATAAAGAAGGATTTGCTCCAGGCCACTGTAGATCTTGTGAGTAGTACAGTTAATCATTACTTACGTTGACGCTTCTGATCCCATCAACGAAAGAAAATAATTCGCCTCGCCAGCATTCTCCACAGAAGCGCTTGCGAGTCCCAAGTCTGATATCTTAGGCTTGAGTTTGCCATCAAGAAGAATATTAGAAGCCTTGATACCCCAGTGGACCATCTGCCATCTTGGATGCTCATGTAGATACTGCAAACCTTTTGCAATCCCCGCACAAATGTTGAATCTAGCATCCCAATTCAATTCAATTTTGCGCTCTGGGTGTGCAAATCATCGACGGAGTACGCAATTAATTAGCCAGAAAATGTGAAAGAATAGTTAAAAACAACGCTTTTTGCAACTCGTGTCACATTGCTATATAGCATTTGTTATAATATTTGTTGAATTGTCCTTTTACTCAAATGTGCCATCCCACGAAGAAAGAGAAAAGGCGAGTTATTGAGTTTGAATTTTCGTAACCGAAATTCTACAAGGTGAAGGTAGAAAGGCTTACGGAACAAGGCATCTGCAAGAGATTTGTTTTCCATATATTCGTAGACGAGAAAACACAAGTCTTTTCCAACATGAATGTCAAGCAGTCGGACAAGGTTCTCATGCCTCAAGTTTTGGAGGTGATAGATTCCAACGTTCAATTTTTCTATTCCTACATCTGAAAGAGTGGAAACTTTCTTCACAGCAACAACCATATGATCAGGTAGTTCAGCCTACATCCACACATAATTAATCCGGTGATTGTTAATGTTCGCAGCAAAAACCGGGGTGATCGATTTTAATTTGTTCAGGTCTCCAACATAATTAGGTACAAATGGAGGTACGATTTTATCGTACCCTATAAACTGTCCCAAAACCCCCTTTACCAATCTCTGTATCTTTGGTAAATCCTCGAGTTGCAGCTATCAGTTGTTTGAGGGTGACGGTTTTGTCATCACCTACTTTTATATCTGTTCCAAGAAAACAAATAAAGATAAGTATGTTAATGCAAGTTTTCCTTTTCCTCTGAGGCTAAAAGTTCTGTATATTTATATTTAGTAAGTTTAGATGGAATGACAAAGATAATAAAATTTTCATCGAATTTCATATCCTACTGATCATCTAATTGTGTAGTAATTATCAGAGTTAGTTTGTAGGTTAAATAAATATATATTTGTAGTCTTACCGTGTAACTCTTCTTTTTCAAGCCAACCCATCATCCAGGAAAAAGCCAATAAAAGCAGCAGGGCAATTGTAATCGAGCCCAATGTAATCATTGCTATTTGTGAACGAGAAAGTTTCTCATCACCTCCGAGTTTGAAATCTGAAATTCAGTGAACAATTATCAACGAAAAGCAAAAGAGACGAGAAGTTTTTCCGTAGTGCAAAAGAATATTAAAAGAACAAGGGTCATGGGGTAAAGTTGGACACATGTCAGCTTCTAATTGAGAAAGTGAACAAGAGAGTATTCAAGGCAAGCATTCCTCATTGCCAATTTAGAGAAAGAAGTTATTTCTAATATATAGGACCAAGTGGTTGAAGGAAGCAATATTGAACCTGGAGTCACAGAAATGGCTGATAGGAGAGGCCCATTAAAATCTGGTGGGTCGCCTGATGACCCCTTTCCTGCCCAATACAAGTGGATCTTCAAGAGACCCTTCTCATCGACATGAGCAGTGTGGTTTACAACTGCGATTTTTTCTGTTCCATTCGCCGTAATGTTTATATGGAAATTTCTTTTCACCATCTCGTTCTGCAATATATATATGTATATATAGAGGCGAGTTCATTAAATGGAGATAAATATTCAAAGGAAAACTAGACAAAGATAAACAAGTATCTTTATTAATTACCTGAATATAAACATCGAATATACGCTTTTTCAAATCACCGTGGTGGTCTGTATCATCTTGATTATATACGATTTCAGCAAAGTGAAGCGTGACGCTGTAATTACCTTCGAGCAAACAGAGTCCATAGTACTTGAGAGAAACAGGAGCGAGGCGAGCTTTAGAGTACAAAGGTGCGTCTGCAACAGGAAGTCCACATTTGGCGCTTTTAATGCTATCACTGGAATTGGATTCTTCTGACAAGAAGCTTCCCGAGCTACTGAAAGCCCAGTAATTTGTACCATTTTGACTCACTCCATACGGCAATAATGTGTTATCTTGGTCATAGCGATTTCCATCGATTTCTGCTTCCTCACCACCACAGTCTATATACAATGAATGGTCTGTGAAAAAAGAAGATAAAAAAAAGCTTGTTTTATATATTTTTTTAATAAATGCCAGTGACATTTACGATTAAGTTGGTATAGCACCCTTACATATGTAAATAACAATAAAAAGAAAATACAAATAGAAACAAAGCCACTCTAGAAAAGAAGAGCAAACACAAAAACCACAACATGACTATTGTCCTATTTATAAGATATACCCGGAAAAGTCTAATGTCTCATCAAAACTAACTGTCAGGGAAAAAAAACAAAAACAAAAACGAAAACGAAAGAAAAAAAAAAAAACTGAATGAAAAAATCCAACAAAGGGAAAATGAATGCATGATTTAGGATAAACAAAATATATAAAAACTACAAAGGAAATCTATAAAAAGAAAGACCCTAATACATAATACACGAACTTATATCAGACGTGATCAGTAGCATGCTAAAATTACAGTATTTCAAAGCTTTTTTCCCTTTTGAAAGATAAGCACAGATATTATACATATATAACCAAGAACAACTGTACATACACTTAGGACTCCCATCACGCGCACAATATTTGTTCAATTGATCCACACCTCTCCTGCAATTGATATTATTTGACGAATATTAAAAAACTCGATATAGAATGACTTTTAAGTACAGGAAAATAAATAAAACTTAAAAGAAAACGATACAATATGAAAATTAAAGGACATACATTACTTCCGTGTTATTGTTTGAGACGTTCCAGGATGGGCAACAGGAAAACAAGTTCCTAAGGGCATGAAATGAAAGGTCAAACCTCTCTCGAAAATAGAGCTACGAAAATTAATTCAAAATTGACCCGGTTACTTTCAACACTTACAAATTTGGATTTCTTTCTTGTAAAGATCCAGGAGGTCGCAAAATAAAATAGTTTGGATCCGAAAAATTATTGTAGGAAAGATCGCTGAAAATGATAAGTATTGATGAATTATAATGTGGTCAAATCTAATTCTTTTGGTTACCATTGCATATATATAAATATGGGCCTAGAAAATGATATTAAAGGGCAGATAATAAAGAGTTGTTTTGCAAGTAGTACTGATTATGATATGAGGATAAATGTCTAAACTCTTCTTATATTTATTGAACTATCACGTTTTATTTTATGTTTTCAAGAATGCCATTATCTATCTCTGTTGTTTTAATTTTATGTTAAAATTATCCCTCTTTTGATAAAATTTATCCAAACTTAAAGTATGGAAAAGACCGTTTAACAACATTAAAATACTTTATATTTGATCAATTTGGTCAACCTCACACTTCAAATGTTCTTTTCAAAGTTCAAAATTTTGGTCATTTTGCCAAAAGAGAGGTTTTTAACATGAATTTAAAATCACGGGAGATGATTATGATATTCTTAAAATACATATACATAATAAAACATGACATTCCTATAAAATATATAAGGGTTTAGATACTTATTCTTGAGTTTTAGTGATGAGACTTTTACATCTGAGTCCCGTTCGCTGCACTAGAATTAATCCAATCTGGGATTGAACCATTAAGATTATTGTTCGCAAAAGACCTGGTGACAGAAATTATAATTGATAAAAAGAGGTTAATCAATAAGATCAGTTCTTCTGATTGATTCTTTCAAGCAAATGAACAAAACAATTAATAAGAGGATAATTTTTTTTAAGAAAAAAACAAGAATTGTTTATTATTAGAGGGGATCAGTAAGTAAAGGTTTATATATTCCCTTACATGTAATTCAAGACAGTTAAATTTTGCAGTGAACTGGGGATCTCACCAGTTAAGTTGTTGAAGCTGAGATCTCTGCAAGATGAGTTGGAATTGTTTTTCAAATTATCATCGACAAAATGTCCTCTTTTAAACGAAGATCATCATTATTAGTATGGTCAATTTAGACATTTTTAAATTAGGTTGATACCCATTGTAAAGTCTATGACACAATGAACCAATAGTTAATTTAAAATAAAGGAAAATCTCAAAAGTTAAACGAAAAAGAAAGAAAGAAAAAACCAACAAAACTAGCCCATAGGAATACAAGGGCTCAAGAGGGAGGAAAAAAAGGAAAAAGGAGACAAGTGTTAAAAAGTGGAAGCCTCCTCTCTTCTTCTTCTTCTTCTTCTTCTTCTTTTTCTTTTTCTTTTTTTTTTTTTTAAATCCCTCTTAATTTTTAATTTTTATGTTAATGACAGTCATGAGAATCAACAGATGCATGGATATCCCAACTAACTCGATACTCCTTTAACATTTAGAATCTGAAACCTAAAGTCTACTTAAAAAGGTCTCACGATCGAAAACTTATAAAGACAAATAAAAAAAAATTTTGGAGGCCTCATTGAGCCACAAAAGGGTCAATAAGTCTTGTGCTAGCTATAACTAGTTTAATGAGGATATTAAATCCCCAACTCTGCTAACGATCTTTAAAATTTCAGTTTAAATTACTCATTTTCCCAGGAACGAATATAAAACTCAACTTCAAACAATTTATAACAGATCAATTTCACGAGGCTGTAAACATGTAAATATGCACATGCACTCCATTCCGTTCCAAGCAACTCACTCAAATATATTGCTTATCAAGGAAAAAGGACCAAAAAAAATAATAATTCACTCAAAGATACCAATAAAAGAAAAGAAAAAGTCATAAAGTAAACAAGAATAAAAAAAAAAGGAAATTATAGTATATAACATATTTTTTAAATACATTTAAAATTTGTAACAGGTTGTTTAAAAGGTGACATATTATAAAATATTTTTACATGAAAATCTTTGGATTTGTAGTAACTAACAAATTTATTGTGAATTTTTTATAACGTATTTATGTGTACAGTTTCAGGTTAGAGAGAGAAAAAGAGAGGAGAAGAGAGGGGAGGAAGAATAAGGCATATTTTAAATTTTGTGTGTGGTTATCAATCTTATTATGTTATTTATTATTATGTTTAAAATTTTATACTATAATTCACTATATTAATCTTTTCAAAAATATTATTCGACTCTTTTTTCCTATATATATGAAAACGCCACCGAAATAGCCAAAACAGACCAAAAATACAACTGAATACAAAATAGGATTCCACACTTTCATCTTGTTAGACACCTAAAATTTGAGGCCTTAATTATAAGGGCTGTTGATCACTTCAACTAATTTTAATAATTGCCTAGAAAAGAGCACATTTCTAAAATATTGTCTTGTTTATAACTTCAGGATTTTTAACCTCTTATAAGATAAGTCAAAAATCAATATAATATATCTTTTCAAAATTACCCTTCTAATCAAATAGGTATTTGGTAAAACAGCACAAGTACTCTACCAGAATACCATCGGTACAACACTTTTGGCAGTTTACTAGAATACTTTTGGTATTAAAATGGTCTCCAATTGTCCGCGCTAGTGTCCCTTCACTGAAGAATATTCTATCTAATACTTTTCACATTGAGAGAGAGAGAGAGAGAGAGAGATGTGAAGAGAGAGGGAGAAAGAGAGAGACATGAAGAGAGAGGGAGAGGTACAAAAAGTGAGAGCAAATAGAATAGGCATGGAGACCTGATCGCCGAGGTTGTTGCCCTTGGATCTTCTATCATGAGTCACTGAGAGATCTTAGAGGGAGAGGAGGGAGGAGAGAGAAGAGTGGAGAGAAAAGCGGTAGAAAAGAGCAAGAAGAGTGAAGCTTGAAGGAGGCAAGGGATAGAAGAGAGAGAAGCAGCAGTGCAAGAGCAAAGAGAGTGGCGGAGGGCGGAGGCACATGAGAGAGAGTGGGTAGAGGAAGCGAGAGAAAAAACGGAGAGAAAAGAGAAAGGAGAAAAAGGAGAGAGAAAATAATTTTTGAGGTAGATCTATGAGATTTTAATCATTTTATCATAAAGTCGAGAAATTATTCGGTGGATTGGGTATACCACGTCATCATGTTTAAGTGGCATACCCGCCTAACAAAATTTTGATATTTGGCTTTTTTTTTTTTTTTTTTTTTCTATGTCATCGTTTTGTTTTATTTTTTTTTCTTTTCTAATGTGCAATATGTTAGTTGTCAAATTAAAACTACCATAAATATCTCATCTTAATCTCTTATCATAATCAATTAAATATAAATAAATATCATCTCTTTTTTTTAAAGGAATAATTTAATATTTTCTGATATCACTTAATATATTTAATTAATTTTTGCCTTTAGAAAGGGGGAAAAAAAAAAAAGAAGTTAAAAAAAAGTTCGTGGAGAATACTTTGAAATTCAAAAGAGTGCTTTATGTATTAATTTTTGTATTGATTAGCTTGTTTTTTCAAACTCATTTTAATTACATAATTTAAATATCATGTTTCTGTTTTTTTTTTTTTTTTTTTTTAATAAAATTTAAACTCCATTTTCGTTGATTTTGGGACCAAAATTGTAGTTGTGGTTCTTTTTTTATTTCCTGAAAGCAAAAATTAATTAAATGTTTAAAGTGATAAGAAAAAACATATTTATTTAACTTTAACAAAAGAAAAATCAACAGATTTTAATAGCAAATATACCTTCTTCAATTTCTATGGTGATAGGTTTTTAATAATAATTTTAATAATAGTAATAACAACAACAATAACAACAATAATAATAATAATAATAACACTTGCATAACAATAATAATAATAATAATAACACTTGCATGAAAACTGAAAGATCTCCTTTTTAATATTTTTTAATAGAAAATTACGTCTTTTATTTTTTTTCTTCTTCTTGTATTTACTAATTATATAACATGCATGTGGAATAAACAAGTAGAATAAAAGCACAAATAAAAAAAATACGTGATGATAATAATATGACCACCACATGATAATGATGTGACAACCACATGACTATTACATGACAAGCAGAGAATGTATATAACTAAAAGAGCTTTTAAAGAGTATATATATATATATATATATATATATATATATATATATATATATCTAATATCTCCTTTTTTTTTTCCTCTCAAAGCAAAAGTCTCTCCTTTCTAAGATCTTCTCAATTATTGTACACTACTACTGCAAGAAGAAGGAAAGAAAAATACATGTATGAAAGGAAAGGAACAAACCATTGAACATAAAGAGAAAATCAGGCTATTGCAAGACTTTAACTAAAAGAGATTATATATTTTTTGCCAAAAAAGCTCCATGTTATATATATCTTTCATACTCATTTTTAATCTACGTACTTGTTAATTATTGGATTTGATTTTCATACATATCTAAGTTAAAAATAAATGTCTAACAGATAAAATGGCGTATGAAAAAGTCAAGAAAAAAAAAAAAAAAAACAGGTGAATAGAAAGTTTAATTCAATCTCGAAAAGAGCTCTTGAAAATTTTTAGCACATGTTTAAAGTGATAAGAAAAAGCATATTTGTTTAACTTTAACAAAAAGAAAAATCAACAGATTTTAATAGCAAATATACATTCTTCAATTTCTATGGTGATAGGTTTTTAAAAATATATGGTGCTTGTCTTTTATGATAAAATTTTCTCTCTCTACCCCAAACTTGACAAAGCCTTCAAAAAAAATTTTTTTTTTTCTTTTCTCTCGGGATTTTTTTTGGCTGAACTCTCTCGTATTTGGTTTGAATGAGGAAGGTTCCTCATTTTTCATATACTAAGATGGGGAAGCATTGATTTTAGGACTAGAATCGTGGATGTGGTTCTTTTATTTACTTATTTATTTTTGCCTAAAAGCATAAATAAATTAAAAATATCACGTGATATTAAAATTAAAATTTAATTAATTATGATAAGAGATTTATGTAAGATATTTATGGTAGTTTTGATTTAATAATTATATTGCACATTAAGAAAGAGAAAAGTAAAACAAAAGGATGACATGGATAAAAACACCCAATATCAAAGTTTTGTTAGACGGGTGTACGATATAAATATCATGACGTGATATACCCGATCTACTGAATAATTTCTCCATAAAGTCAAATTAAAGTCAAATAAATAAATAAAGGTCAAAATTTTCAACTAAACATCAAAGGACGGTAAAAATCCTTAATAAATACATTAAAAAGACTATTCTTACAATTTCTTCTTTGATTTTTCCCTAGAGATAATGTCCTTCATATATACTAGTTTAAAAGCAGTGTGTATTATGTATGTTATTTTTTTATATGGTAAAAAAGATCTTTAAGTAAAGATGTATTTGAAAAAAAAAAACATTTTGATAGAAATTAATTATATAAATAGAAATTCTTCGTTAATATATAATTAAAACAATTAAAAGAAAAAAAAGAAATCATAATGAGAAAAATTAAAAGAAAAAGTGAAGATATATTTTTAAAAAAATTATCATTTAAAGAGGGGCAAACAGAAAAAAGGAAATGTAAGGTTTTAAGGGAAAAAAAAAACATAAAAAATAAATGGACAAGATGTTTGAATAATAACCAAACAAAACAATTATATAGAAAGTTAACTAAAACATATGTGAGAAAGAAAATGATGTTTAAATAAAGGTAAATTTGTCAAAACAAAATTAACAGGACATTTTGGAGGACAATATTTGAAGAAAATTATTGTATAATAAAAATATTTTGTTATACACATATTAAATTAAAAAGTATATATGATTATAAAGTAAAAAAAACAGAAAAAAAGGAAACGACAAAAAATGTGCTAAAACCAAGAAAAGGCAAAACCAAAAATTAAAAACGCTCGTTTCAACCAAAACGAGCGTTTTGGTTGAAGGTTCTTCAACGGTAAGAAGTATTGACACTTCTCATAAGCACGAAGACAGTGATGGCCCTTCATCCAGGCCATTTAAGCACGGATTAAAGGCCCCACTTTGAGGCCCAAAAATTTTTTTCTCAAAAATTACTTACAAATTTGCTACTATCATATTTTAAAATTTTATAATACATAATATATTTTTAATTCATTTGTTCCTTTTGACTTTTTATTGACGTTATCCTATAAAAACAAAAATGCTGGGATTCTTTTATTTGAGGAAATGCGAATTATAACGTTTCTGTAAAAAAAGAAAGAAAGAAAAAAAACATAATTGTCATTGGGATTTTTTTTGGGTTCATTAATGGAACTACAACATAACAACAACAACAACAATAATAATAATAAAACACTTGCATGAAAACTGAAAGATCTCCTTTTTAATACTTTTTAATAGAAAATGACGTCTTTTTTTTTTTCTTCTTCTTGTATTTACTAATTATATAACGTACGTGCGGAATAAATAAGTAAAACAAAAACACAATCAAAAAAAAAAAACACTCGTGATGATAATATGACCACCACATGATAATGATGTGACAACCACGTGACTGTCACATAATTAAAAGAGCTTTTAAAGAGTATATGTATATATATGTATATATATATATATATATATATCTAATATCTCCTTTTTCTTTCCTCTCAAAGCAAAAGTCTCTCCTTTCTAAGATCTTCTCACTTATTGTACACTACTACTGCAAGAAGAAGGAAAGAAAAATACATGTATGCAAGGAAAGGAACAAACCATTGAACATAAAGAGAAAAGCAGGCTATTGAAAGACTTTAACTAAAAGAGATTATATTTTTTTTGCCAAAAAAGCTATATGTTATATATATCTTTCATACTCATTTTTAATCTACGTACTTGTTAATTATTGGATTTGATTTTCATACATATCTAAGTTAAATATATATGTCTAACAGATAAAATGGCGTATAAAAAAGTCAGGGGAAAAAAAAAAAGAAAAAAAAGGAGAATAGAAAGTTTAATTCAATCTCGAAAAGGGCTCTTGAAAATTTTCTTACAAATAGTAAGAGAAATGTAATGAAGGCCAGTGAAAAACTATTTAACAAAAATAATATATTAAGGAATTAGAGAATGAAGAAGTGATGATAGAAAAATCATAGACATTAACGTTGTATTATTATATATTATAACAAAGAAGATCAAAACCAACTGAACATTATTAAATTGAATTGAAGACTAAAGATAATGACACTTTAATTTAGTGATGTGTTAATGAATGTTTATAATATGAGAAAAAGTGGAAATTTCTATAACTAGTTAAGAGATTTATTTGTGAAAAAAGGTTCCACTTAAAAGTTTTGCTTAATTAAGGCCCCAAAACATGTTGTGATTGCCCTGTATGATCAAGAGATCCCTTAAATTCTTGTGTGTGTGTGTGTGTGTGTGTATGGCTGGAAGATCCCTTAAATTCTTAGTTAATCGCTTAAGCTTCCTAAACGCAAGGGACGCAAAGAACTTACAGATATTTTAAATCTGTCATATTAACACCAATGTCTTCAGGGATCGGACCTGTGATGTTGCAGTTCCTTAATACCCTGAAAAAATCATATGGTTATAATTAGAAGGATTAAAACATAAATGTAGCAGGTATTGTTCGAAGGGGGATAAATAGAATTACTGAGAGAACATAAAAAGTGACAAAAAAAAAAAAAAAAAAAAAAGAGCATATGTAATTGAAACAGAATACAAACCCGGATATTTAAATACATAATATACCTTTTAATTATGATCATTTCTCAATTTATATTTCTGTTTTTAGAAACTACAAATGTATCATTAGAATTTTAAAATTTTTCTTCAATTTCTTTTTTTTTTTAAAGGATAAAAGACAACAATACCCTTGATTAGACTAAACTTATTTCTGAAATTTAATTTTTTCTCGAGAAAAAATTTTGCAAATTTTTACATATTAAAAAAAAATCAAATTCAAGAGCTTTTATTCAAACTTTAGTTTTTTAGGGTTTTTCGAGAAAAAATTTTGCAAATTTTTACATATTAAAAAAAAATCAAATTCAAGAGCTTTTATTCAAACTTTAGTTTTTTAGGGTTTTTTTTTTTTTCTCTTTTTGGCTTTAAGATGCATAAAATCTTTTTCAAACACTATTTAAGAGTATTTATATTGTTTTGTCATTTTTTTTATTCACAAAGAACGCAAGTGATGATATTGAAATCATTTACAGATTATAAAAATAGAGAGATGAATTGAGATATAATTAAAACTAGGAAATATAGTTATGTAATTAGCCCATATAATCCCTATGGTATTAGAGCACTTAGCTTTTATATCACATATAATTTTTCAAAAGGTTGACAAAAGGTTGTAACCATATGGAATTGTGTGGAATTGAGGAAGGTTAAAATAGCAACAACCTTATGGTTACAACCTCAATCATATATAGCAAGGTTGACATAAATTACGCTTACACGTGAAAGGTTGTAACTAGCTAATTATAGTTATTGCTTTCTACACTATAATATTCTCTCTTTTTTTTTTTTTCAAAAAAAAAAAAAAAAAAACAGGGGTTATAGGCAAGAATGCCATAAATTTGACACATCCTAGTATTTACTCCCATTATAATATTAGAATTGATAATTTTTCCATTTAATAACACTAAAATTATCAACTTTGATGTTAGAATGAGTAAAATTATAAGAAGGTACTTAAAATATGACTATCCACATAATTTTTTTGAAAAAAAAAAAACTAAATTCTTTTTCCTTATTTCTTGGTGTGTGTGAATGTGTGTGTGTCCATATATATATATATATATACACACACACACACAGATATACTATCACTAGATCACTAGATGTGTGGCGTGCAACATGTGATAAATTATTGTTAGCTCACAGAGTAGTTATGGAGGTCAAGTTTGCCGATCGCGGGAATGGGAAAGGAGAGGTCCCTACATCACTTATCTCCCTGTATAAAACAAAGCCAAAAAAAGATTTAAAATTGCTAAATAATATTAATTGGTAGTAATCAGCTAACAAAGCAGGGGAAAAAATGAGTGGAGAAAATGGGAGGTCAAATTATTTGCCAAACTTTTGGTGTCTATTAGTGGTGAATGAAAAGTTATATTTAGTCATTATAAGTTTTTATCACAAAATTAATTCTGTTGCTATTTACTAAAACAATTTTTTTAACTGGGGATTTACTAAAAGAATTAAAAGTAAAAAAAAAAACTCTATAATTACCTACTAATATTCTTGTTCACTACTTTTGTTAAATTTAAAATGTATTTTGATCAAATGATCAAATTATAGTTTGTATACTAAACAAACTCGTTACTAATATTGAATGACGACCTATGAAGTAATATGTAAAAAAATTTTAAAATCATTGAGATTTTTATTTAATTCTAGAAAAGTGTATGAGAACAATTAAAAAAATTTTTTTTTTCTTAGATTCTTAAAAAGTAGGAGGGGGGGGGGGGGGGGGGGGGTGTTTCAATAGTTGAGCCAAGAGGCAAGTAATTTCTTAAAAGAAAAAGAAAAAACTACCAACCTTATGGTTTTTTTTTTTTTTTAGAGAGATAGAAAAAAAATCAAATTCATATCTTAAATTTAAAAAATAAAAAGGAGAAAAAAAGAAAGGCAAATAATACTTATACGAAAGGCAAAAAATAAAAATAAAAATAAAAATAAAAGAAAAAACAAAGGAGAAATAATGAAAAGAGGCAACCATTTCATTGGAGACTCCCACTCTCTAAAATTGCACAGGCAACGATAAAAACAAGAAACAAATGTGAGGCATTAGGCAGAAAAGAAAAAAAAAAAAGAAAGAAAAAGAAAATAAGAGAATATAATAGAATAGAATTATGTAGATCCACATCCTTCTCTATCCAATTTTTTGTGTCATAAATGATGTCTAATCAATAATATTACTCCACTTCATTTGAAAAAGTTTAAAATACTTTATAACTAATTTTTTATTCTTTAAAATCTAACTTTTTTCAATTATGTATCAAAATATAATTAATTAAACACTATTTTGGACACTAAAATTTAACAGAAGATGTCAATCCGAATTATATTGACTACATCACACTTGCTAATGTTCTTTTCAATGACACAATGCCCGAAATACGATAAAAAAAACGCAAATGAAACCGAAGTTAATGAGAGAGGAGAAACGGACGAAACGTGCGTAAGAAACTCACTCTCTTTTTCGCAGTGTAATAGATAGATAATATCATAAATAACAAAATGGATAGTAAATAAATCAATAATTGATAATATATATTATCTAACTTCGTCACTCACTGAGGTTGTGTAGTTGCTTTTTTTTTTTTTTTTTTTCGTTATCCTTTGGTGACGGTGGATCCTTTGATTGCACTGGACAAGAAAAGGACGCGTCTTCTTGTTTAATTACATGACCTTTTTTTTTTGGCTAAATAATTACATGACAATTAAGGACTCTTTACTAGGATTCCTTATTTTTACTGTAAAAAATGACTGGTAGTCCTTTCAAAAGCTCAAGAACAAACTAGGTAAGAAAATCGCTTAGTTGTGCCGTTTATATAAGGGTGTGATTTTAATGATTGTTATAATATTTATCTATCGATGGTTATACTGTTATTTTACTTGTCCGATATAGATCAGAGAATTGTAATGACTTTGGGTAGTTGATCAAAAAACTTTAATAACAATTAAGGAACATAAAACTTAGATAAAATTTTAGATGGGTAACTTGTTATTGACTTATATATATATGACTTTTTTTACGTACTTTTTTAAAATAAAATATTTGTTAAAAATTCATTCCTCTTTTTTTTTTTTTTTTTTGGTATTTAGTTATCCAAAGAATCCAATTTTTATTGGTTTTATGGGTGATCATGGACGAAATGTTTGTCCCGATCTCTTTTAATTTAAAGAACATAAGGATTTTTTTATCCCTTGCGACAAACCTTCATAAGAAAGTAAAAAAAGATATATGACGTTGAAAACTGCCCAGAAAACCCCATGTCTAAACAAGAATTTTCAAACCCTAGTTCAAATCATAAGATTAAAATTTCAAGTTAACAAATGTTAAAAAAAAAAAAAAAAAAGGTCACACAATAAAAATTTTAAAAATTCGAAGTTAACAAATTACTAATTAAAAAATTCGGAAGAAAAGTTGTTTGAAACCAGGGAAAAAAAATTAAGGGGAAACAATGCTAAACACCCCTGACAAAATGATCGCCCTACCAACTTAATAAAGGTTAACAGTTAGTAAATATGAGAATCAAATTAACTGAGAAAAAGATTAGATCCCTTAATATGTCGACTGGATTTGGTCTTAAATAGCTGCTGAAAGTATTACATCCTTCACATTAATACTCTATAGGAGTAATTCTCTTGGACACCGTATCTTATCTTAATTTTCTGTTCAATGATTCGATCAATAGGTTCTTGCGTTGTTATAAATAATTATAAGTCAAACAGTTTAAGCTTACAAAGAGAAATTTTGAGACAACAAAATTCAACAGAAAATAATCTCTACCGAGAAAGAGGATGAGAAGTGTGAATAAACTTACAAAGTTTGAAGACTTGAGAGATAAAAAATTTCTGGAGGTATTTCGCCCTCAAAATTATTGCCATAAGATGACCTGTAAGGAGTTTGCCAGCGAATTGGCGTGTTTAGTGGCTTTCGCAAATTATCAAACATCGTAATCTCTATGCAGATAAACGATCGAACCACACATGTTACAATACACATATATAGTCCTTATATTGTTGGAAGCAAGGCACAATATTGCATGTTTAAACGTCCACTGGGAATATGCAAAACGTCGTTGCATTACTCTGAGCTTTATTTACTCATAAAAAAAGAAAAAGAAAAAAAGAAAAACATTGTTCACCTTCATGTAAAAGTTACGTTCACAAAGCTAGTCTATATAGAAAATTTGCGGTACAATATAGTAATGATTGAAAATGGAAACTTACAGATACTCGATAGAAGTCCAGTTCGCTATGAATTTAGGGAAAAGACCAGACAAGTAATTCCCGGATATTGAACTGCATCGGCCAATCAAGATATCGATCTCAGATACCAGTAAATCTAAACGAAAATATATGTATAGATGTTTAATCAGATCCCAAAAGTACATGTGGTTGTTGAAGCTCTCCCTTGAATTATGCTATAAAAGTAGCTCTTATTCAACTGAAATAATCTTTATAATTATAGGTCTTATTAAAATACTAAGATCTTATTTTTTAAAAAAATAAATGACAAGAGAGAGTAACTACAGTATTAAGATTAGCAAGCACATCTTAACCAGGCTGGCAATGTCACCTGCTAATCACCCCATCTTACACCTAGTTCCTAACTCAATATTATTAAAATAGAAAGAAAAGGTACAAAGGAAGTCAATAATCTCAAAGAATGCAACCTGAAAGGGAGAAATCCCCTGGAAAATCTGAAGTAAAAACATAAAGAGAGAAACAGAGAAAGCAAGAGTCGGATGTCAGAACAAATAGCCCTAATCATACATTTGAAAATTAGACTCTTTGATAAACTTTAATAAAAACCTTATTAGTAAAACCCTCATCAGGCAAAACCTTTACATTTGTCAAGTTAAACAAACAATTAATTGCAACAAATAAATCAATTAAACTAACGATTCAACCAAAGAATAGAAAGGAATATTTCAAGATAGTGTCCGATTGATGTTTTATAACTTCTCAAGAGGAATTTAAGCTCTCCATAATTTTCGTCTCTTTCAAAAATACTCTCCGCCTCTCCTGTAGGTTATTTTGATTAATATGATAATCAATTTATTGTCCATATTGATTTTCGTCTGTCTAAAATCTTCTGAATCTAACGCTCAGAAGAAATGGACATAATTAGAGACCAGATAAAAACACATTGAAACAAGAAACCTAAACAGAAAAGCACAAGCAAAATAAATCACCCCCATCACCATTTGAGATCTAAAAGGACATATATGTATAAGTTAAATAGAAACAAATGAATGAAATAGTTACCCCAAAAAAAAAAAAAAAAAAAAAAGAGACCTACTAGAGAGAGATCCTATAAAGAAGACCATTTTTTGGTGGAACTGATTGCCCGAAGTTTGATATGAAAATGAGAAGAAAAATAAGGGGGAAAAAATTCAAGCTCTCCATAATTTTCGTCTCTTTCAAAAATACTCTCCGCCTCTCGTGTAGGTTATTTTGATTAATATGATAATCAATTTATTGTTCATGTTGATTTTCATCTGTCTAAAATCTTCTAAATCTAACGCTAAGAAGAGATGGACATAATTAGAGACCAGATAAAAACACACTGAAACGAGAAACCTAAATAGAAAAGCACAAGCAAAATAAAGAAACCCCATCACCCCCCATCACCATTTGAGATCTATAAGGACATATATGTATAAGTTAAATAGAAACAAATGAATGAAATAGTTTCCCCAAAAAAAAAAAAAAGAGACCTACTAGAGAGAGATTCTATAAAGAAGTCCATTTTTTGGTGCAACTGATTGCCCGAAGTTTGATATGAAAATGAAATAAGGGGGAAAAAATCACTCTACAGCTAGGTTTTTCAAATTTTAATTAGCCATTTTTAACTGTATATAGAGGTTAGATTTTCTCTGTTTATATCATTTTAATTCTTCTAATAATTTTGAGGTGTGGAACCTAATTGCAATATTCATTTTTTTTTAATTTGTAATATTCTAACAAGATGGAAAAATGATGATGATACTAAAGAGGTGTCAATCTAGTCGGAATGTCCGATTGCATCTACGAATTTCTGTTATCATCATTTATTAAAAAAAAAATTTTGAGGAGCCTAATTGTAATAGACACGAAAATGTATAGTCAAGGAAAATCATGTTTTTATCAAAAAGAGAATTTATAACAAAAGAAGGACCGCTAAACACTGTTTTATCTTCACTATCTAGTCAACTGGAATCTAAAGTAAGCTACAAACTACGTTATCTAGTAATTGCAATCTACTACAAAAATATAAAGATTATTATTGATGCCAAAATTGACCTCAACACCACGTACGGCTGTGTACGGTGGTTGGGTTGGTACTCCGTCTATTAAGCTTGCAAGGAAGAAGATAAGAGTTTCGGAGTAAGAGGGACACTAGTGGGGTTAAGGGCTAAAAGACTTGGAGTGAGGCAGAGTATTTGGTAAGTAAGAAAGTCCGTATCTTATAAGCTGTATGAGCTTAGTATTTATAGGATGTTAATTAGCGCAAGTTCGAGTCGGATCCTGCCCCGTAGAATCGGGTTGCCCCGAAGACGAAGTTAACCCAGGAAACGAGAGATCGATTGTGTTTCTGCCACGTGTCCGGAATGTGAATAGTGCCATAGGCCATTCCAAGAAGCGCGGGATATAGTTGTGGAGGACGCGGGCTAGGTGCCATGTGTCCTGGGTGAGGATTTCTTGTGTCGGTCCGTTAGCATACAAGTTGAGTGGTCCCCCAGTCGGTTATAACAAACCATACCTTCCTTGCACGTGTCAGGGAATTGGAGAAGGTTTTGCGGGAAAGTTGTGTTCCTTACTGATTGGTCCAAGACTCTGACGGGAAGGTCTCATGGTCGTCTTCCTTGCACGGCTGCTGGGTAGGATTCTACTCTGCACGATCAGTCTTGTTCGGCAATATATCCTGGTGGGAAGGCTGGCAAACCAACCCGACCCGCAGGCTTGCCTGGTAACGCGACCTTCCGTGCGGCTCCAATAATATAGAGCAGGTAAGAGCTACCCCGCAACCCATGTCGCGGGGCAGCTTTGACTACCCCACAACAATTATGAACGAAAATCTATGAAACAAAGTACATTGGTTCGACGATCTCCGCGAGTTGGTGACGTCGGCGACGTCGATCCCCAACCAGCCCGACGATGCCACTCTTCGCGAAGCCATGGCCGCTCCGGTTTCTTTGCGATTCTAGCATCTTTCCGGATTCATGCCGATTTGGTGAAATGACTGCCCACCGAGACTGCACTGTCGCCGCCAGATCTATCCTCCACGACGACTTCTCTCTCCCTCATCAGCGGTCGGAGCTGCAGCACAAGCGCGATGGGAGCTCTCTCCGATTGCTGCGACGGCGGCTTAACAAGTAGGCGATCGAACTCGTCGTTCTCCGCGCACTGCTTGCCACTGATCTGATTTTATTATTATTAAATTTTTTTTTTAAATTTTGGTCGTTTATTGATTTTGGTGGATATTGAACTTTTTTCTGTGTTCGAAGTGTGGATGTGATTCGTTGGTTTTTATGATTTTTGTAAAATTTTGATGATTCTTTATCGAATTTTTTTTAGTGTATCAGTGATAAATATGGTTTATTTTATATTTATTTTCCGGTGATGGAACCCAGAAAATCCAGCACACTCAGGAGTTTTTTGCCGGTAACCAATTAATTACTTATTGGAGATTAGTAACTAACTGATTACTAATTGGTAACCAACTAGTTACCCAACGACGGATGTGGTTACTAATCGGTAGCCAACTGGTCAGTAATCAGTAACCAATTGTTTTCCCCTCAGCAGCAATAATTACCGATTGGTAACTAATTGGTTACCTGCCGGTGGTTGGTAACCAACTAGTAACATGTTAGTAACCAATTGATAACCTGTCGGTGGTGGTGATTATAGATCGGAAACCTCCCGATGATCAGTGACCAACTAGTTACCGGTTGGTAACCTAGATGATTACATCATAGATAACAAGTAGTAATTATAATTGATATTTTAAAATAAATAAATAAATAAATAAATATTTATAATATAATGTTATGACATTTCTTGGCAAAAATCAATCAAAATCATGATTTTATGGCTTTTCTCTAAAGTACCCTCATAAATTTTATATTCACATTTTTATTACTCATTAAAAAAACTTTAAAATGTGATTCCTAAGTACTTATTGCCTAGATTGTCAGGAACAGGCAGAGCGCAGTAATGAGGGGTGCCGGCCATAACAACTTTGTTTGATATGTGGGATCATGTGGTAGCTTCCGATTGGAGAGCGTAGTGTGACACGAGTCAACTTTGTGGTGTTCTGATATATTTGTTTTCTTTTACGATTTAATTTATATTAATAATAAAGAATTAGGGCTTCTAATTTTTAATTAGTGACATCCGTAATTTTAGTCTTAAGTGAAAGGGATGGTTGGCGAAGAAAGATTAACTCATTAAAATCAGTATATGTAATGGTATGGATTTTGTATTTTGAAAGATGCAAATGAAAAATTATCTATATGATAAAAGTTGCACTTGCTTCTTCTTTATAAGAAACCACAAGAAATAAAAAATCGGGGATCGAAATCTCCTTGACAGATAGGCGTCGGAAATAATCTGGATAAAATCATAGAAGAAACATGACTCGTAATATGATGAGGGAAATTGAAAAAAATGGAAAGTGGTGAGAAGGGAAACTCAGGAGAGAGAGAAAGGTGTGAAAAATTGATAAGAGAAAATGACGAGAGAAAATGTGATGAGAAAGAATTAGGAGAGAGAAAATAATTAGAGAAAGTGAGGAGAAAGAGTGAGGAATGAGGATCAGGATAGGAAAAGTGCTGAAAGATATTGCAGTTCCTAAATGTGTGTGTGTGTGTGTGTGTTTTTTTTTTTTAATCAAAAGAACCAAAAACAAAAATATGAAAACCGTTTTTGGTTTTCTGTTTAAAATATAGATATCAAACCAGACCTTTAATTTAAATGGGAAAAATAAAAAAGAAAGAAAAGTTTGTATTGATATCAAAAGCAAACTTACAATGACCGCAGATTTGTAAGTCGCTCAAAATCATCCGGCAAATTTTCAGTGATGTTATTGGATTGCAAATATCTGCAACGTTACAAAATAAATAAATAAATAACAAATTAAACATTCCAAAAGCTTATGGCATGCTCTTTTGCTTTGGTACGTATTATTACAAACATGCATCCTATGGTAGAGTATCATTGAGTTGATTTTGGAACAAATACCTACAAGATGCATGATAAGGAGCTTGACATGAGCAGAACCTTCTTCCCCCAACCCCCCGCCACACACCCCCCCAACCCCCCCCCCCCCCCCCCCCCCCCCCCCCCCCCCCCTCTTTTCATAAATATGTTTTTTTGGCAAACATTTACAGGTATTCAAGTGAGGTCAGCTTTAAAGAAAAAAAAAATTAAGACCTGCTACTGACATTAATTAAAGAAAATCTTGCAGATGAAAAATGTAAAAAGAAAATAAAGAATAAATGTAACCATTAGATAGAAAGGGGGAAAAATAAGCGGAAAAAATGGGGAAAAAAATCTAGAAAGAAACATGAGTTGACAAGTGTAAGACGAGAAGTAGAGCAATATTGGCTCTTTTATGTTTGTTAAGATTAAGATAAATATAAGATTTTTTTTCCCCCTAAACACTTACAGGTATTCAAGTGAGGCCAGCTTTCCAAGTTCTTGTGGAAGAGGACCACTGAGTTGATTTTTGCTCAAACCTCTTCAAGATGATAAGGAGATTTGCATGAGAACGCATCTTTTTTTTTTTTTTTTTTTAAATTTTCTTTTTACTATAATAATTATCACTTGTGATCTCTAAACTTTAGAATCATTATCAATTTGTCGCATAAACTTTAAAAACTCATATTTCACCCTTAAACATTGAATTAGTCGCACTTAACTCCATTTGCTAAAACTTTCATTAAAAACAGAAAGGGTCAAGATTTTATTTTATTTTATTTTATTTTTTATTTTTTATTTTAGGAAAAAAGGATTAAGAATTCTGATAGAAGGGATAAAGTGATATTAACTCACCTATTTTTCTGTCGGTTTTTAATCGAAATTCTAATGGAAGGGGTGTTAGCTTGGATTATTTCAAAATTTTTTGGGCAAAATTAGAGTTTTTGCAGTTCAAAAAGTGGAGTGAGAATGTCTCTAAAATTTAGAGATATTGGAGAAATTATCCTTTCTATGTGTGTGTGTGTGTGTATTATGGAAACTTACAGGCCGTAAAGGAAGGTCAGATTTCCAAGTTCTGGTGGAATAGAACCACTGAGCTGATTTTCGGACAGATCCCTTCAAGATAAATGGTAAAGAGCTGGCATGATAAGTAGACCTGCCTTTTCTTTTTCTTTTTATTTCTTGTATACATATATATATATTTATTTATTTTAGGGTTCTTTCTAGAAACTTACAGGACTTGAAGTGAGGTCAGTTTTCCAAGTTCAGGTGAAACAGAACCATTGAGCTGATTGCTGCTTAAAGACCTTCAAAATGCATGATAAAGGAGCTTCGTAAGAGAATTATAGTCTTGTACAATATTTAATAAAGAAAGTTCCCAGGGTAGAACGCGATGAGAAGAGATTTGATCACAGACACACGAATTAGTTAACTAAATTGCCAGAAAGGAATAATATTGAGCATTCAGGAGATTGAAAATGTAGTTTACTTACAAGACAACCAAATCCGACATGTTACCCAAAGATGGTGGTATTGGCCCGGTGAACAAGTTGTTCTCCAGATAACTAGAGAAAAAGAAAGTAGTAGTTCCAATTAGTACTTGTTCTTCAACTCCCCAATAACCAAGCTTATTACTTAATTATCTGGCTTTCAATTAATGAAAGAAAAAAAAAATTAAGACCCTGCTACTGACATTAATTAAAGTGAACTTATCTGGCATATCTATAAGGCCTCTTATACGGTCTATATATTACGCATTTCACAAATTTTGGTTCATGAATAAATAAATAAAATAAAATAAAATAAAAATAGAAAAAATCTCTTATTTGGTAGTCATACAGATCCGTCTAATGTAGTTTTTTTTTTGTTTTTCAGACTCACTTATCTACTCATTGATTTACACGTAATTTTATGTAATTATATATATAATATGTAATATTTGAAATTACTTTTACTATATAATTGATAAGTATCAACATATTTTTTTTCAAATAAATAAATAAGTATCAACATAAAAAAGGTTCGTTTTCTTTTCTTATATTTATCTCCATTTTATATATAAAGTTCTATAATTTTTATTGATGATTACTAGCATTGAGAAATTCTGAATGAAGAAGCGCCCAAAAACTTACAGGCGTTGAAGCGTCAAATCCCCCAGTTTAATCGGTCCAGTCAATTGATTATTTGAAAGATCCCTGAATACATACACTCAGTCACTCACATATTGATAAATTATATGCAATACATGTATGTGTATTTACTTCAAAGGAAAAATATTCAGAACCCTATGTGTTTAGCTTAAATATCACTTTTATTTCTCTTCTTTTATTAGTTAATACTCAAATCACCTTTGTCTTTTTAAAATAAGCTACAAAATACCCCTGAGGCAATTACATTTTTGAAAAAAATCAGATTATTCTTCTTATATATATTAAATGTTATTTTCAAATGACAACAAACAAAATTAATTAAAATTAAAAAAAAAGTAAGAAAAAATATTTCATTCAAACAAATCTTTCAATTATTTTGAGTATTTTTTAAGTTTTAAAATTTAGTAAATTTTTAAATCCTATTAATACAGGTTATGGTGGGTAAACTTTTATATTCTTAAAATTAATTATTTAAGGATATTTTGTGACTCATTTTACAAATACGAGAGGCATCATCATCATAATAAAAGAGACAAAAACGTTATTTTCAAATGATGACTAACAAAATTTTTTAATTATAAAAAAAAGGGATCTCATTCAAACAAATCTTTCAATTATTTTGGGTATTTTTTAAGTTTTAAAATTTAATAAATTTTTAAATTGTATTAAAGGTTAGGATGGGTAAACTTGATATTATAATAAAATTAATTATTTCAGGGGTATTTTGTGACTGATTTTATAAATACGAGAGGTGCCATAATAAAAGAGGCAAAAATGACATTTAAATTAAACACAATGAGTATTTTAGGTATTTTTCCTAACTTCAACAACCTAATTTTGATAAGGCCATACAGGACGGGTCTTGCCGAAACAATACTCACAGGTGGTTGAGCCTGCTCAAATTCCCCAAGGTAGCGGGAATTTCACCTTTAATTTCGTTGCTAAATATACGTCTGTTTATGAAAAAAAAAAAAACACCACCACCACCACTCGTATATTTAAATTAGTAGAAGGATTGCAAAAATAATTAGTAGTATAGGACTTGAAATTAATATTTCAGGGCACATAACAAAATTTGTGGTCATGATAATTGAAGAGGAATTATTACAGCCTTTCGAGATAAGTAAGACTAGCCACTTCTTCTGGTAGGTATCCGTCCAAACCTTTGTTGATCCATTCACTGCAATGCAAAATGACTTACGATTAGCAAAGGTCTAATTGGTATGTTTGGTAGCTTGTGCTTTGGAACATAAGTTTAAAAAGTTATTTTAAAAAAGATTTCCAATCAAATTGAAAATCTTTTTGTAGTGGTGTTTAGGAGAGAGAGAAAATGAATATGTTGTACATTCCGAAACAGTGAAAAATATAAATTGAATTGAAATCTTTTTAGGATTTTTATTAAAAAAAAAAAAATTCAAATCTATGTTCCAAACACAAGCTAAGATTAGTTGTTCTAAATTTGAAATTTTAACCATACATTCCGTTGATGTGGCAGGTTGTGTTGTCGTCAAAGCTGCAATTACAATAGACGCCGAAGTCATCATAATGTGAGCTGCCGTCTACTTTGCAATATGTTCGGGAAAATGATTCTGGTGATCCCTTGTACCCCAAACTGTTTGCAACAATATTCAGAGTGGACACTGCCGAATATTTCAACAAGTAACAGCTTAGGGTTTTACGTCATGCACTTCTTACCAAAGTATTACACTTGAAAAAAAACAAAACAAAAAAAAAAACAAGAAACAAAAAAAAAAAAAAAACAAAAACAAAAGAAAAAAACAACAATAAGGACATCAAGAAGCAAAGTTTTAAAAGGTTAAATGAGAAGCTCTTTGTAGAGAAGGTAGACTCATATGACTTTTTAGAGGAGTTTTCTATTAAAACATGAGAAAGTATTTTATAGCCTTAAAATAATCTGATCAATTTTCACTTTTAAGTAAAATACAAAAAATGTAATATAGGGATACCTAATCCATGTTCGTTTGAATATAATTTTTAAGTTAGCTAGGAAGCATGAAAATCTTGTCAATAGATATTAGAATATTGTTTAAGATAATATCTACTATTTCTTTTTTGACAGAAATTATCTCTACGTATCTTTTCACTTTCAAATAAAAATATAGAAAAAAAGAATCAGGAATAATGTGACAGGGGATTAAAGTTTTGTGCCTCATGGGGAAGGGTCCATTCGTTGCTCTCTATCATTTTTCATAGTCTCATACATGAGAAGACATTTCTACGCTCACATTCTTGCACTTTGATTTTTTTTCCTATTTAGAATTTTACATGACAAGGTCTGTCCCTTTTTTTTTTTTTTTTTTTAAAGCGTGATTTGTAATTCATGAACACTTTGGCTCGATTTTCTGCTTGAAGCTCTCTCACATGTTTAGGTCTTTCTTTTCCTTTTTAAGGAATGCATGGATTTCTTTTCTTTTTTCCTTTTTTTTTTTTTCTTTGAGACTGAATCTTGTATTATTTCATTTTGATTTTAATTTAATTTGAGTGGAGGTATTAGCAGAGCAATATGAAGGATTAAGTTAGTGTTACTCTAGTTAAGATGTGCTATTTTCACTTGACGCTTTGACTTCTTTTTTTAGTTCACAATGATTATATGAGAAAGAAACATGACAACAAAATTTTTACAAGTTTGCAAATATTATATGGATATATGTCGGAACTTAAAAAATATATATATATACATATATATATATATATATAGAGACAGAGAGAGAGAGAGAGAGAGAGAGAGAAGATACTTTAATAATAGTTCAACTTGAGAAACAACACCTATCTTGACATGCTTTTACTTGTATATAATTCATTATGTTTATTATCATTAACCGATCATGATTTTTCTTCATCCCAAACGGTGATGAAGATAAGCAGTACAAGATCTCTTATGTTATTCTCTTTTTGGTCAATGATAGATAAGAGATTAATCATAACTTAACCTTCAGTTAAAAAAAACAAAACAAAAGAAAAGATAAGAGATTATTTTTAAGCATAAAATTTCATTAAAAATAAAAATTTAATTGAAAATAAAAGAAAAAGGAACACTGGGAATTAAATATGAAAGAAACATTTTGGAGTATCTAATTACATACGTAAGCATAATGGAGACAAGAAGATGAGTTGCTTGCAATAATTAATAAAGTGCATTTTACCTTCTTCCTCAGGCAAGAGCGGGTCAGTGGTGTTCTGAGCTGTGGTCTGAAATTTGAATTCGTGACTGAGCTGCCAAAGCAGTAAGCTAATGTGAATAATAAACTTTGCAGAAAGTCGAAGGCAAAGCTCACCATTCATTTTGCTTCGATGTAAATCATGTAGTACAGAATAAAGACATCATGATGCTATTTATATCGGAGCAGAGACCTCCTTTTTCTTTTTCTTTTTTTTTTTCCGATAATAGTATAACTTCTTTATAAGATTAATGACATAAATATCCTCATTGACTTTTTTTTTTTTTTTAATTTCTTTCTCGATTTATTCTTCTTAGAAACAAAAGATGTATATCCTTTAAATTTGAAATTATTTGTTTCATTTTCATCCATTTCTGCTATTTTTTTGACAACGAGCCAAAGTAAAAGACACAAATACCCTTAAATAAATATCAGTCAAATCTTTTAAGAAAATTTTATGTTTTCCTTCATAAACATATTGGGCGGAGGATTTCTTTCCTTAAACATGTTTTCTTTTACAGAAATGATAATTGACTCCGTATATATTAACTCCGCACCCAGCTTGACAGGCATTAATCCATGTGTGCCAATGGAGTCATGAAGAGGTTGCAGTACTTTCTACGTGTGGATCCCACATTGATTTATTTGAGAAATCACTCTCTCCAATCTCCAACAAAACTCCATATGCCCACGCGCCTTTCTTTTTCTTCCTTTTTTATTGTTTATTAACTTCTTAATTGTTTTTGTTTTAAAACAAAAAAAAATTACAATATAATCTCCGACCTTTTTTTTTTTCTTCTGGAAATCAAATACAATCATTTAATGAATGTTAAATATTATCAAAACCATATTCAAATAAAAAAATTATAAAATCATGGGATTTAAGCCTTTTCTTAAGAAGTTTTTTTAACAAATGATAGAATTTTTTTAAAAAAATTAGTTGAAAGGCTATTTTTCTTAAAATGGTTTACTAATTTTCTCAAATGGTTAATTAGTGATTGACCACATAATATTGTTAATCTAATCAATCACTAGTGTAAATCACAAATTGTCATAATCAATCAATGATTGATCAAATCTAAAAAAAAAAAAAGGTAAACGATTATTTTACTGAATAAAATAAAGTTCGACCATCCATTAGATTGGATGACCAAACTAGCCTAATTTTCTAAAATCGATAGAACATGTAAAGATTTTAAGTTTCAAAACTGTACTCTATTGATAAATTTGACAAATTATTATTATTATATCCTACCAAAAATTATGAAAATACTTGAAAAAAGTTAAAAATTGAAACTTTAGTGTGGTGACTAAAAAATAAATTTACAAAAATAAGATTTTGTAACTAAAATTTTCTAACGTTTTTATGATAATTTTTTTAGATAAATTTTATGAGAATTATAGTGTCAACTATTTAGTTTCAAAGTTTTTTTTCTATGAATTATAATCTGTGAGTGAAAATATATATATATATATATTTTGTTATAAGTTTAGTTTATTTACTAATTTATTTTTAGTAAAGAATTTTCTTTTATGACTTAATAATTTTTTTTAGGGTTTATAACCTTTGTTGTGATTAGATTGAGGGTTTATAACTTAATACTTTTAGTTAAATGTATAACTTACTGCAGTAAAAAAAAAAATTGAATGTTAAATATTATCAAAAACAAGAGTGCACATGAGCTTTCTAAGCTTCCAAAAAGCGCGCGGATATCACATGGAGTAGTTCCTTCTTTAAATAAAGGGGAAAAAAAGCATGTGGGCACAAGTCTGCTAACTCCACTAATGTTGAAAAGCCGGATTATGTGGAGTTTGTGCGGAGCTGAGCTTATGCTTTGATGTTCTTTAAATTTTTTGAAAAATTTAATTTATTAATGGTCCATTTGGGTGGGGGGGGGGGGGGGGGGAGGAGATTTGAAGGTTGGAGATGAGTTGAGTTTTTAAAATGTATTTTTGATGAAAATGAATTATTTGGATTAAAAGAGTGTAAAAACTTAAAATGTGTTCGTAATTAAAAAAAAAATCAATACAGATCTTGTTCATTACTCTCGAATTTTTATACAATTTTATTAAAAAAAAAATCATCTTATTTGAACTTGAAATAATAAAGTTAGTGGTTTGAAGGTTGGAGATGAGTTGAGTTTTTAAAATATGTTTTTGATGAAAATGAATTATTTGGAGCAAAAGAGTGTAAAAACTTAAAATGTATTCGTAATTAAAAAAAATCAGTACGGATCTTATTCATTACTCTCGAATTTTTACATAATTTATTAAAAAAAATAATCTTATTTGAACTTGAAATAACAAAGTTATAAAATTTTAAAGTTTGAATTTATTATAAAAATTTAGAAATTTAAAAAGTGAAAAGTAATTTTGATTTGAAAAATAAAAAGACAAGAATATATTTATATTTGGAAATGTCCCCAAAAATACCCCTTAAAAGTTTACTTTTTCCGTCTAAAATATGTGTGGTGGATGAAGTTGAAACCTTTTTTATTTTATATAAAATGATGAATAAGTTTGTGCACTAATAAAATATTCTGACTAAAGAGTAGTATTGGAAATTTTTTTTTTTTGGGCAACTGGAAAGGCTGCTTTTATTACTGGATTAAATCATTGATAACAGCATTGAAAATACAATCAGATATTTCGTTCAGTAAAAAACGCTCATTAGAAAGAGCAAAACCATGTGAAGCTAGTGTGTAGGTTGCACTATTTGTAAGGTAAGAGATAGCACAACAAGATCCACCAGTTACCCTTAACAAAATATATAGATATCTTCAATGACAGGACCTTCAGGAGTTAGGATTTTTAGAAGAAGACACCGTGCACCGCCTGGGAAGAGTCACATATGATAAAATTCAAACTTTTATAATCTAGCTAATTGCCTTGAATTAAAGACTTTTACAATTCAAATGAGTTTAAAATCTGAACTAAGAAACTAGCTAGATAATTATATATAAACATTAATCTAAACTAAATAATTATAAAAAATATATAAATAAATATAATTATTTTACTGACTAGATCGGTACCTATTTATGATCCATTCCATGTATTGTTAAAATAAAAATAAAAAGATTACAAAAATGTGAAGGATAGAGAGAGAAAATAAACAGCGGACATGAAGAAAAGGCGAAGAAAAAAAAAAATACAAGACACCTAAAGATTAGGAAAACGAAGCTAGACTCAAAAAATTAAGACGAAACTCTTTTTGAAATGTAAACCTCAAATATGTCTTGTTTGTAAATACCCTCTAGCCAAAAAGACTGAAGAGAAAAAAGAACAAAAATGAATTTGAAACATTTTATGCATAAATTATATATAGGGTAATTCTTCAATAGGGGCAACTCACTTTTCCCATCAATGGCGAAAAAATTTTTGACCTTCGGATCATGTTTAAATGGTGTAGATTGAAAGAGTACACCAAAACTACAATATGATAATTACATATGATTATAAGTGAAAAAAAAAAATAAAAGAAAACAAAAGAAAAGAAGAAAATAACAGAGATTTTTTTTTTTCTTCCCCCTTCTTCATCCACGACCATGTTCATGATATTTTTTTTTTTCCCCTCGGTTGAAAGCATTTCAATGGAAGTGCAAGCCCGCCCACCCCACACGAACAGCAGCAATGACACAATAGATGAACTCTGTTCCTTCTTTCTGTTTTTCCTTTCCCCCGTTGTCATCCAAAGTAGCTTAAGCAAAGCTCGTAAGAGGTTCATACAGTAGAAAATCCCTTTGAACTTGAATAGCGATTTCAATCGGAACTAGAAGACCAAATAGCATAAAAATGGCTTTTTTGCTCCTTTCATAAGATCATCAATGAGAGTCCTCCTTCGTTGGGTAGAACTTTAAAGGTCTGATCGATTTCACATCAGACACAAGCCCGGAACTGGAATTCCCCAACGGTTTCAAAGAACAAGCCATCTGAAGCTTGGTAGAGGCTTTATTTTTCTTTTCTTGAAAAAACCCAAATAGTTGATCTGAAATTAACCCCCATATATGGGTCTACCATAACAAAATTCATTAAAAAGTGCAAAGAAAACTAAAACAACGACGAAGCCATCAAATAATTGAATAAACAACGACAAAATCATCAGAAATTCAATCTCAGGACAATGGGAAAAAAAATAAACAAAAATGATCTCTCATCTACCAAAACAAAAAACAAAAACTACTCTTGATAAATGGTGAGGAAAAAGCCAAACTTGGATGGCGTCCCAATGAGCACGACGACGAACAACCAGATTTGTCGCAACCCAGCCATCTATGCGGGATCCGTTAAACCAGATCTGCCGGCAACGCCTTTCCCGTTGCACCACCACAGCCGCGACCGAGAACTTCACGAAGCCATTCGACGACGACCCACGTCGACGCTAATCCTACTTCCCGTCCCCACGGCGGCGCGAGCTCCTCCGGCCTCCTTGATGAATCTCATGAACATCATAGAAGATTTCAATCTTTTTATTTTTTATTTTTTTATTTTTTGTATTTAATTCCATTTTTGACGTAAATTTTTCATTGAATCACAGGTGGGATATCTTATTTTACTCTGGTACTCCTTCACTACTCTTTATCCTACAATTTAAATCGATCTGTCCGCAATTTTTACACCATCGGTAGGGAAAATTATGTCCCCACCCTAGAAGTCTCCATATTATCCCTTCCGGATTTAAAAAAAAATTAAAGAAAAAATAAAAATAAAAAAAGATTGAAACTAAAGGCATGCTAATATTAGTTGCTCCTTTATAATTTCCAATTCCCACGAAAAGCAACAACATGAATCACGATGTAAAAGTAACTAACAACAAATTTGGCCATGGGCCACAATTTCTATTCTTTTTAGGCGCCTGGAATATTGAATTGCAGTAACTTATTGGATGAAGAGAATGGTCCCGATCGACAAACATAGACAATAGATAAAAAGAATATGGAAAGAAAAGATAGTATTAACACGCATTAAACTAGTTGATCCATTAGTCAGATATATAATAGGGTTTTGATTTAATAGAGATGTCCTTAATTACATAATTGTTTTGATGCTTTTCAGAAGGGGAAAAAAAGATTAAAAAAAGAAAACATTAAAGGATCATTTTGAAGTATTTTGGAGAAGTATTTTGGAATTGATTCTGTTTGGGTATGAAATAAAAACAAGAATGTTTTTGAAATGATTTTAAGATATTTTTTAAAATTATGTTTGATAGTGTTTTTAGATAAATTGATTTCAGTACAAGAAAAATAAAAATATATTTGTGTATGTTTCTCATATTATTTATTCGGTATGTAAACCTTAAAAAAAGAGTAATGAAAATAAGAAAACAACTTTTATTTTATTTTATCATTCCTTAACAAAATATGAAAACAATTTTTTTGTTTCGTTACTGTTTTCTGATTTAGTGTAAAATAAATTTTATTTCAGAACTATTTTCAAAATATATTTATTTAAAATGGTGAGATTTCTTTCCAAAACAGTTTCAAATTAATACCAAACAGGGCCAACACTGTGAAAGCACCTGTAAATACCTGATCGACTCTGTGACGTTGTGATGGTGGAGCTAAAAGCGACTTTAACCTTTATCTTTTAATCAATTGCATTTGAGTGCTAGCAAGGCTTTCACCACTACAGGTTTATCCCCCAAAAAAAAAAAAAAAAAAAAAAAAAAGACTTTCACCACTAGAGAGGTCATATCATTTTAAGCATTGGTTTTTTCAAGTTAATTTAATAGATGACCTTTAAATTATACATATGATATCTATGATTTTTGATTTTATATATTACAGTCTGATAAACTTTTCAAATGTTATGTCATGTCAATATTAATTCTACAAAAAATTAGATAGAAATTGAATATGTTCTAATCACATGAGCTTTATTTATAAATAAAGTCGTAATTAAATATTTTTTAAAGTAAATTGTACCTCAACCAGAGATATTTTAAAAGAAAACCGTACTTTAATAAAAAATATATATATATATAGCGCAAACTGTATTTTAATCAAAGATATATATTATCATTGAGTTATTTTGGAGGTATAGTTTCCTATATATATAAAAATATTTAATTATGATTTTGGCCTAATTAAAGCTCATGTGATCTAAACGTGTTCAATTTTCATTCAATTTTTTACAGAATACAGAGATAGAGACCGTTTTCATCACAATCGAAAAGTTTGAGATAGTGAGACGTGTAAAATTAAAATTTAGAAACCAACTTAAGATTAATAATATATAATTCAAGGATCATTTGTGAAAATAATCTTCTTTTTTTTGGTATATCATTTTAAACATTGTTGAACACAACAAGTGAGCAATCTCACTTCTCACTGTACTTCGACGATTTGTGAAAGCATTTTGCTTTCAAGTACTGTAGCATCACAAAATGGGAGAATAATTAAGGGGAAAAATACTGTTATGAAATGAATAAAATCCATTTTTAAAATGAGAATCCAAAATGAATGGATGTTTGGAAAATAAATTTGATGTGGATTTCAAAAAAAAAAAAAAAAATTAAAAAGTGGATTCAAAGTTTAATTTGAAATTAAATGAAAATAAAATCTTCTTTTTCTTCTTCTTATACTTAATGGATCAACTTTTGCCCAAAATTAAAATGAAGAACCAAGACTCTTGAGTATTGTACATATCACATCCTTGCAGAAATTGACAAATTAACAAACTGAAAGCACATTTCAAGGAATTAAAAATGTTACACTCCAACCACATTGATTACTAAACAACAACCTCATAATCTATATATGCAAGTTTTACTCCTCGTCTCTATGGGAGGGCTTATCAGTTAGTTTTATTACAAACATAGACTGGAAACAGAATCTTTAACATTCATCACACACACACACACACACACATATGTATTAATTTCAGAAATTTGTAGCATATGTAAGTTGGCGAGGGAACTATCAGGCCAAAGGACTTCCTAAAGATTGGAATTTGTTGCATGTGCATCAATTTCAGAGCCTTGCTTCTTTCTCCAGATCCCTGGTGTCTTTACAGAGCAGGGAAAATCTTTCAATTTGTAACAATGACTAACCTCCAAGTAGCAAAGATAAGGCATATCCTTGACCAAGTCCTTCCAGTCGACCTCCAACCTCGTCAGGAACTTCAAACACAGACCCTCAAGGTTCCATTTGGATTCACAATTCTCAATCTCAGGTGTCCAATTGTTGAGATCTCCATTCTCAATCGAAAGAAATTGCAACTCAGAAAGTTGTCCTGCATTAACCCATTTCGGAAGCGTTTCCCGGCAGTAGTTTTTAAGATACAACTCTTGCAGGCCTGTAGGAGGGTCTAATCCATCTAGCTTGTCCATGATATCTTTCTTCTTTTTCTTGCAATTTTCAGCATCAATAGCCAGAACGTTGAGGTTCTTGAGCTCAGCTAGGATATCCATTTCACTCTCTAAGATTTCAGTTTCGTCGCTTGTTCTGATCCGCAACAACCTTAGTTCGGTTAATTCCTTAAGCTCAAGAGCTGACAACATTGCCTTTTCGATTGATTCAATACCTTGAAACCGGTGAGTTCTTGGAGATGAGAAAACTTGCCTACTCCACGGGGCACATAGTCAAGTGGGCAAAAGCCTGTGTCCAAGACAATCAACTTCTTCTAAGTAGTAATTGAAGGATGTAGTCTTGTTAGCTTGTCGCATCCGCTTAAGATCAATAACTGCAAGTTCCGCAGTTTTTGAATCGACGATGGTACCATTTCTAGGCTTTGAACTCCACTCAGGTTGAGAGATGCGAAGCGTTTAAGAGAACTAATCCAATCGAAAAGATCGTCCATGCCTATCTCCTCTAGCTTGATGTCTGAGAAATCCAACACCCTGAGAGACCTTAACATCCCAAAACATTTGAAGTTAACATCATTGCTCGACTTCAGTACTACTAAAGCCCTAAGAGCGGAATCATTGTGGCCATGAGGGATCCAAAAAGAGTACTAAATCTGAGTTTGTCTTGTCGAATCCATGTTTGATATGCTGGGTTTGAAGTTGTGAAGCCGTCCTTCGTGATGATTGCCGGTAGACAAGGAGATGATCCATCTATGAAACGTTCAAGGTTGTAGTAGATGAGTGTGGCATGAAATTGAATTTGTCATGAGAGATAGTTTGTGGTTTTATAGTATTATGGGTTGAGATATTGATGGCTGTGAGAGCTTTTTTGGTTCATGAGTGTTTGGGTTGGTGATTTCTGCATTTGGAGCAGGGTTTGCGGCCATGGGAGCTCTGCGACAGTCTGGTTGACCGTTTAGGTGCTTCTGGTTGACCAATTGAAGGGGGCTAGGGTTTGCATGAGAGGAGATAGAGGGAGGGAGAGAGACCAAATCTCAAGAGCTTATTGCTCTGATACCATATAGAATTGAGGAAATTATGTCATAGCATTTCCGTTGATAAATTATAAAATTCAAACTTTCATAATCTAAGTAATTACCTTTAATTGAGGACTTGACAAATCAAATAAATACAACATCTAAATTAGAAAACTAACTAGATAATTGTAGAAATACATAAAATAATAAATACTAATTTTTTTTTTTTTGCAACGATGTGATATGTATGTACTCAGAGTGTGGATATTGTTTGGTGTATAATTGGTTCTCCATATTTTGGGCAAAAGTTGATTCGTAAATCTAAGTAATTCTCCTTTTTTCTATTTTTTTTTCTCCATTTACAGCATATTTCTCACACCAATAATGTTACCTTAAAAGAAAAAGGAAAAAAAAAGGTATTGAAGTGGCGATGAGAACAAATGGGAAAGTGACAAGGGGGAAAATGAATCTTTTCTTATATCCTTTTGATCACTGCATAGGAAAAATTATTCAGTAGATCAGGTATACCATGTCATGGTATTTACATGGTACACCCGTCAAATTAAGAGTTGACATTTGGGTGTTTTATCCATTTCATCTTTTTATTTTAGGTTTATCTTTTCTAATATAAATTTCCTTGAGTATTGAATCAAAATCACACAAAATTCTCACCTTAATCTTTTCTATTATATTAATTACTTTTAAACAAAAATTATCTTTTATTTTCAAAAATTATTTTCATATATTTAAATTTCTTAAGATTGAAACCACCTTATGATTATAAAAAAAAAAAATTTAAAAAAAACCTTGCCATATTTTTTTTTTCCTATAATCTAAAGAAAAACTTCACTGTTTGGAATGATGAAAACTTTCACATAAAAAATAAACTAAAAATAAAGATAAAAAAAAAAACCATTCATATATATATATATATATCAACACGACAAAATCCTAACAAATTGCTCAAATGTTTTTTTTATTATTTTTTAAATTTTTGAGGGGATTATGAAGTTTTCGTTTATATAAAGATTAAAAAAAAATGCAATGCCAGTTTCTTGATTTTTAATTTATATATATGAGGAAGTTTTCTTATGAAGTTTTTTTTAAGGGGATTATGAATTTTAGTTTATATGAAGATTTGAAAAAAATTTGCAAAGCCTGTTTCTATTTTAAAGAAATTTAAATCCATGAAAGTATTTTTAAAAATAGAAGTTGATTTTTATTTAAAAGGTAATTGATTTTTATAAAAGATTTAGGTGAGATTTTTGCGGTGATTTTGATTCAATAATTATGGAAATATATATTAGAAAAGAGAAACCTAAAATAAAAAGATGACGTAGATAAAATACCTAAATGTCAACTTTTAATTTGACAGATATACCACGTAAACACGTGATACATCTGGTCTACTGAATAATTTATTATTGTAACCTTAATAATTACTGACATTAAAAATGTCACACTCCAAAGTCCAACCTTAATAATTACTGAACAACTTCATGATCTAGATATATGGAAGGTATATTACAAACATAGACGGGAAACATTTTTTATAGATTGGAAACATAATCTTCAAACATTCATCACCTATTTAATAATTCCGGAAATCTGTTGCATATAGCTTGGAAAGGAAACTTTCAGGCCAAATGACTTCCTAAAGACTGGAATTTGTCGCCTGTGCATCAATTTCAGAGGCTTGCTCCTTTCTCCAGATCCCTGGCGTCTTTACGTGCCAGGGAAAATTTTTCAATTTGTAACAATGACTAAATTCCAAGTAGCGAAGAAATGGCATATCCGTGAACAAGTCCTTCCAGTCGACCTCCAACCTTGTCAGGAACTTCAAACACAGACCCTCAAGGTTCCATTTGGATTCACAATTCTCAATCTCAGGAGTCAGGTTGTTGAGATCTCCATTCTCAATCGAAAGATATTGCAACTCGGGAAGTTGTCCTGGATTAACCCATTTCGGAAGCGTTTCCCGACAGTAGTTTTTAAGATACAACTCTTGCAGGCTTGGAGGAGGGGCTAATCCATCTAGCTTGTCCATAAGTTCTTTCTTCTTTCTCTTGCAATTTTCAGCATCAATAGCTAGAACCTTGAGATTCTTGAGCTCAGCTAGGACGTCCATTTCGCTCTCTAAGATTTCAGTTTCGTCGCTTATGCTAATCCGCAACAATCTCAGTTGGGTTAACTCCTTTAGCTCAAGAAGCTGACAGCAATGCCTTTTCGATTGATTCAATACCTTGAAACCGGTGAGTTCTTGGAGATGAGAAAACTTGCTTACTCCGTGGGGCACGTACTCAAGGGGGCAAAAGCCTATGTCCAAGACAATCAACTTCTTCAAAGTAGTAATTGAAGGATGTAATCTTGTTAACTTGTCGCACCCGGTTAAGATCAATAACTGCAAGTTCCGCAGTTTTTGAATTGACGATGGCACCATTTCCAGGCTTTGAACTCCACTCAGGTTGAGAGATGCCAACCGTTTAAGATCACTTATCCAATCGAAAAGATCATCCATGTTTATCTCCCTCAGCTTTATGTTTGAGAAATCCAACACCCTGAGAGACCTTAACATCCCAAAACATTTGAAGTTGACATCATTGGTCGACTTCAGTACTACTAAAGCCCTAAGCTTGGAAAAGTCTTTTGATGAGGCATTTTTATGCAGTTCTTCAATGAAACCTAACCATCGAGAACCCGGTTTTGGTGTTTGGCTACCTTGTGAATCGAAATCACAAATTTCCTCATCTTTTGCATTTGTGATGATGAGTTCTCTCACCATATCATGCATCTTGCAAGTGTAGACCTTCCCGTCGTAGCTACGTTGCTGAACAACTTCAACGAGGCATCTTTTGATCAGTTCGGAAAGGTATTCATGGCCTATTTCTGATGCTGATTTCGAGCCCTTGCCTTGGACTAGTCCTTCGCCAATCCACCAATGGATCAACTTCTCGGCTTTTATCTCGAAGTCTTCAGGGTAAACGGAGAAACACAAGAGGCACTGCTTTAGTCGAGTGGGAAGATCATCATAACTGAACTGCAAAGAATCCATGACTGACCTATTTTTCCCTTCGGTTGTCAGCAAGCTCTTTGAAATTTGCCTCCACTCAGAAGGGGAATTGATCTTTGCTGCTAACAAAGCTCCTATGGTCTTGATTGCCAATGGAAGTCCTCCACATTTCTTTATGATTTCCTTGCCTACTTTTTCGAAATGCGTATCCGGGCAGTGTCCCTTGCATGAAGAGAAGGCGAATTTGGAGAACAAAGACCAACTGTCATCGTCGTTCAGAGTATTGGGTTTGTGGATTCTAGTACTTTCCACACCCATGTCATTAGCAACGCCTTCGTTTCTTGTTGTCACTATGATGCAGCTTTTCTTGCCACCTTGTCTTGGAAAAACAGAGCACAAGTTTGCCCACCACTCCACATTTATGTGCCACACATCGTCCATCACTATAAGACAGCTCTTATCTGCAAGCGAATGTTGAAGTTCACCCAACAGTTGATTGCTGCCTAATCCAGACACATTTTTCCCTAACCTCTCCAACATGGACCTCACAACATTCTCCTCACTAAAGGCCCTTGAAATAGTCACCCATATCATCTTGTCAAAGCGGCCAAGCACTTCCGTGTCATGAAATATCTTCTGGGCAATGGTAGTTTTTCCGAGCCCCCCCATCCCCACAACCGCAAATTGTTGAAGCTTCTCTTTGGCATCAAAAATCCACCCTTTGATCTTCTTCATATCCTCTTCCAATCCAATTGTCTCAGTTGGATTGAAATCTTGCGACAAAAATCTCCTCACTTGGTATGTATCTTCTGAATGGACGCTCTCCCTCGCTGTCAGATAACTTCCCAAGGTTTTCTCTATCTGTTCCATTCGCGAGTTGATGTCTTTCAACTTTTTTCCTTTTTGGTACAAGAAGAATGGATCCTTGAGGGATAAGCCATAGCATGGCCCGTCTTGGTGATATTCGTCTCGGATTAGGCAATCTGTGAGGATGTTGTCAGCTTCAAAAATCACTTCCCGAAGCGTAGCTAAGGCTTGTCGGACAGTTTCATTCTTGCTCTGACTCTTGAGATTCTCGGTGTCGGCAAGGAAGGCCTTCATGAGATCAAGCCTTGTCTTCATCTGCTGAAACTGACCTTTGAAGTCGAGGGCGAATTGTGCTTGGTCCTTTAGCGCCGTGAACACATTTTCCGTAAGGGTACTGACCATAGCTTCCACTGCCATGATTTCCTTTGTCTATATATTTTTACCTGTTATATACATATATCAAAACTATGCACTGTTATCTTCCAGATCATGTTGATTTGCTTCACTACTAATGAATTTGAATGACCAATTTGTTAGTTGGCATACCCGAATTAAGTGAGCAACTGGGACTATGAGGAGAATATTATCTTCTACAACGCCCGAGTTTTCTCTATCCACCAGAGATTATTCTGAAATGGAAGCTTCTCTGCTTCGATCGCCGCCCTTATTTACTATACGTGGATTAGCCTCTCTTCAGGGAAAATTCCTCCTGTGAAACACTGAAAATAGAAAAAGTTCGATGGATAATTGCAATGGAACATTTTTTTTTTTAACAGAAAGAGCTGATAATATTTAATTTTTGCCAATGACAATGACTAGTAATTAAACACGGTCAGGGGCCCACCACAACTTGCCTTGAGCTTTCAAAGTTACAATAGCTTGCTCAAATTGTTGGTTTTCGCTCCTTTTTTTTTTTTTTTTTTAAATTGTGAAATGACCGCCTTTTTTGGAATTTATCTTCGGTTGATTGTGAAACAACTATTTATGTTTTACATATATTGCGAAAACAACGTCAATTAGCTAAAGCGGCTTTAATTGTTAGCTCCACCATTTGTCCTGAGTTGCCCCTTGAAAGTAGAGATGTACAGCTCAATCTATCGATTTAAAGGGGTGCATCTAGATGAAGATTAGTTTATGTTTATCTTCTTTCTCTTATATCCTTTTCAGGCCAAGTCTGGTAACAGAGCAGGCGCAGCGACAGATTAAAATTGGATCCAAGGCGCCAATAATGAGATAGGGCTATCACATGGTGGAGGGCGCATCATAAAAAAAGCGTTTCGATCTTGCAGTCTTTTTTAAAGATGAATCATGAATATCGTTGTTGGAAAATCTATGATAGTGCGCACTACTAAAGCACAATCGATAGTGTGCACTTTCTTGCTCTAGATCACATCACGCAACGGTGAAGCCTTGAGTCGCGTGGTAGTTTTCGTGGAGACGTTTGCAGATTGAATGAATTTGAAAATTTCAAATTAACTCCAACATATCTTTTTGGTTGGAAAGTAGGCGTAGGGTAAAGGTTAGAAAACTGTTTGAGCAATTTATCGGAATTAAAAAAAAATGGAAGAAAAACTGCATAAAGACTGCAGAGACTGAAAGCAGCCGAGAATAGAGGAATCATCTGTTTGATGGTGTTGATGGACATTGTACAGAGCTTGATATTGAGGCAAAGCCATTCGACATCAATCTTAACACGTTCCTAACAAAAAATAAGGCACTTTTTTTTTTTCCTCTCTCGAAAACTTTGTTGCTTCAAACTTCTCAAAAACTTAGGGTGTTTTCCTTTCTTCGACTTTCGCAGGAGCCAAACTTCTAAAAAAGTTGGCTTTTTCCTTTGTTCCAATTTCAATATAGGAGCATGAAAGTTGGCATTTTCCTTTGTTCCAATTTCAATATAGGAGCATGATTTTTTATGAAATGAACCATAACGAGCACATGGTTCTAGACATAATCTAATGGTAATTGCATACTTAACTTTGATGATAAAAAGTAAATCCTCCCCCTCAAGTTCAAAAGTATATATATATATATATATATATATATATTACACGCCCTCTTTTAAAAATAAAATAAAATAACTAATCTTCTCCTTCAATCCTTTTTTATGCTTAAAATGATTGAAATAAACTTATTAGTGACTGAAGATCAATAGCGTTACTTGAAAGCGAAAAATTATTTGGTGAAACGGATACTAAAGCCAAAACAAACCATAACAATTTAACAAACACGTAAACCCCCGCTGAATCATATGATCACAAACAATGGGTATAATTTATTTATCAAACTCTGTTAAACTGTACAAGTATACATCTAATTAAACTGCCTAAACTGTCTTTTTTTTTTTTCATTCTTAATTTAATACGATTTTGACAAAATTTGATGGTTCAATATTATATTTTAATAATAGAGTTTACATAATTGAAGGATGTGATATTATCAGCTGTGTTGCACGTATTCAAGATCAAATCCATTCGACATATTAAGGGATGTAATATTTTTCTTCAGTTGATTCTCATGTTTACTTACTCTAACACTCTTTAATTTTCCTTTCTTCCTTCATTAACTAAGTTGGTAGGGCGATCATGTCAGGGTGTTTTTTTAGCATTGTTTTCCCTTAATTTTTTCGGTTTTTAACAACTTATCCTCCAAATTTATTAATTTTAGTAATTTAGCCTTCAAAATTTTGAAATTGTTACAAAACCTATTTTTGCTAACTATTGTCAAATTGAAATTTACAATTTGCAAGCGTTCGAACTTCCTCATTTGAGGTGTAAGTGGGATTTCCATCACCAAGTTAATAGGATGGTAAGCAATTAAAATAAGATGCATTGCAGTAATTTAGAAAATTCAAGAATAAATTGTCAAAATTAAAAATTTAAGAGATCGGATGTTAAAAGCTAAAAATTTAGGAGGTAAACGTACCCAAAAAAAAAAAAATGTCATATGATGGAACTCTAGTTGAGTTTGGTACTTTTTTAATTTCACTGCTCTAATTCTACGACGATATTGTAGCTTTCAAGAATAATTATTAATAAACATCAAGAAACCAAAAGACAATGGTCACATAGTTCGTGTAAACGTCATCTTGTGGCCTATGCAACGTATGATGTTGGACGTAAGCTTGTGATGTAACCATTATTACTATTATAATATGCAGTGGTGGAGCCATAATATAGCTCTCTCTCTCTCTCAGAAAGCGTGAATTATTTCAAAACTTAAAGCTAGAATAATATAGTGCAACTTTTAAAAATATATGGCTCACAAAATTATGAATTTATACAAAGATTGTTTTTTTTTTTTTAACTTAAAAAGTTTTAAATAAGTATGCTAAATGTCAATTTGGGGGTAATTTGACACTTTTCTTTTAAAAAAAAAAAAGTAATTTAATTATTGATGTTTAAAAATTTCGGGTGTTAAGAAAATGAGTGCCAAATTTTTTTGAGGGGTGAAAATGCAAAGGAACCTTTAAGAAAATATTGTAAAAAACTTATTAAATAGTACCTTAAAACAATATTGTAGAAAACTTATTAAATAGTACCTTAAAACAATTTTCAAAGGAGGACTTTAATTTATTGCTTAAAATTCCAGTTATTTTTTGTTTCTTTTTGTGTAGGATTGTTTACAGAAAATTACGAACATAAGTGCATGCAAATCTGACGGCGTACATCAAAATTTCTTTAGAATGTTTCTCTGTTAGAAAAGTAGAATCAAATCCATAAAATTTTCATTCAAACGATTACGAAATTAAAGAGTTTAATTTTCTTTCTTTAAGGAATACCAAAGTAGACTTTTGGCTCAAGTATTTCCTGTCATCATTATTTAGCTCGATATCTCCAGTATACCGAACTCGTCCTTATCTTTCTTTACCTCTTTTCATGAATAAATATGATTTTAGTAACTTTCCACAAACTACTCTTTTAGGGGTGTTCATCAAATAAAATTCTTTCTATTTTAATTATATTGCATTCGATCTGATCAATTGTCAATTTTTAAAATCTCATTCAATCTATTAATAACATATTATCCATCCAATCCAAACTGACTTTAATGAATTGGATTGATTTGTTTGATTTATGCATCACCTATCATTTAAATACTAAACTTTAAAACAAAAAAAAGTAAGAATTATAAGAAGTATAAAGGTGTATCATAATATACTAGGGAATTAGAAAATAAGATTAAAAAGATTTTCTTGTTTTAGGTTTTGAAGTTTTTATTTGATATGTTAAGGTTAATTTTTGTATGTGTAATATATATAAAGGTTGGATTAGATTTAGTCTTTTCAAGGTAAAAAGTATATTTGATATCCAACTTAGGTCGGTTTTCTAGAATTGCCATTCAACTTGTGTTTGGAATGAAAGTTTGAAATGGAATTTCGAGGTTGGGGTTGGTTGACTTTTAAAAAACTAACTAAAATTTTTATTGATTTTTCAGAAAAATACAAAAACTGATATGAAAAATTTAGGTTTAAACCTAAGTTCCAAACAAGTCATCAATTTAATCCAATTGAGGTAAGTTATCTAAAAAAGAGAAATTGAATTGGACTAGAGGGTCCGATGAATACGTTTTACTTTCTAATTGTCTTTTTCTGTTATTTATCTATTAGCTTTGCTTTAACGCAAAATTTAGAATTTGTTTAGGTGTCCACCTAGTTGGCTCGGATGGATACTTTCATTCAATTACTAATAACCTGAATCCAATTTTAACATATATTCTTTTTATCCATATTATAATATTTGAATTCCTGTACTTTTTTTGGGGGGGGGGAGGGTGGATTACGCTACCAAATAAATTAGAATGATCTGAAAGAACAAAATCTACAACTGACCTTACTAATTAAACTAAGAAACTCTTAATTTATGAATTCTCTTTTTTTTTATTCGTTTTTTTTTTCCTCTAAGATTGTAAGATGTTTGTTTTATTTTTTTAGTAATATTTTTCTTACATAAAAAAAGCCACAATATAATGGATCTCAGCTATTATATGTGGAAGCATTTTGAGAGATGTTGGACAGAGGACTTAGGTTTTTACTGTTTTTTTTTTTTTTTAACCCTAGTTATAGACGGCAAGCAATTACTTTAGCTTCAATTATCTATTTGCTTTTATGGTACATGTGGAAAACTGAAAAAGAAGAAAAGAATCTCTTTTCTCACAGAAACAAATAATTGACAAAAGGAAATTAGCATCCGCGCATCTTTCCATATCTTTCACATTGCTTCGAGGTCCACAGTTATTGAAAAATGAGATTTTTCTTATGATAAAATCCAAAAATGGATTAAAGGGATAGATGTTGAAATGTCAGATAACCCCAGAGAGATAAGTCTCGAATCCAAGCAGTCAGAGAGAAAAAAGAGCATCCTACCAACTCACCTAAGAGACGTTGGCTGAAAACTGAGAATTTATTACTAAGGTCTTCGGTCATTCGCTATTATTATAGTTTTTCTTTTTTCTTTTCTGTTGAATTTTATACATTAGTGTTACCATCAGAAATATGTCATTATGTTCCACTACTTTTTCAAAAAGAGAACAAGTGGTCCATCTTGCAGCTCTTTTTTTCGTTTGTTTGTTTGCAGATTTCAGTCTTAATCATTCTTTTGAATATTCCAAGATCATACTACAGAATCTTCAAATTATTTGCGCGACGGCTTCTCTTATCAGTTACTCATTTCGTAAATAATATACTTGATTAATAATGCGACTTGACAATTGTTTTCTTTCTGCTTGATTAATAATGAGTTCCGTAAAATCCATTAACACATAGCTAGTCTATGTTAAAAAATCGCAGTGAGTAATTGCGGGGGTTGAAATTATAAGATGTACTCTCATACTGAGACAAAAATTATAAATTTTTTGTGGTTGAGATTGTTTTTCTTTTGTGATTTTTATTACTTCTTGGGATATAAAATTAAAGTGGCTAATTCTTAACTTAAGTATCCTGTTAGCTTAGCTGATCGTATAGTATTTTTATATCGTTTAAGAAATTGGGGATATTGAAGAAGTACATCGCGCGGACAGTTCAAACAAAGTGAGATTAATGCCTCTAAAAACAAGAGAGTAAATCTATTTAAAACATTGACTACTAAGGATGATTTTGTAAATTATCATCGCGTTCCTTTCAGATAAGAAGAAAAGCGACAGTGAACAAAAAAGAAATAAGCTTTTCCAAAGTCATTTGGAAATTAGGATTAAAGGATCACGGGACGTTGTCCCCAATCATTGAGAAATTTGGAATTGATGCTTCGAACTTTGCCTGAATGACTTTATTTTAAAGGTCACTTTACGTAAAGGGACTTTGTATTTCGTATATTTATATAAACGACACAACTAAAGCGATTTTGGGATAGTAATTTGGATCCGACAATCGCTAGTGGTGTTTGTCACTTTTTTTTTTGTTTTTATTTTTTTTTTAATTTTTAACATAATTTGGTCTTGGGCGTCTGAAAGGTCGTTAATTGTCATATAATTAAACAATAAGAAGCTTCATTTCTCGTCCAGGGCAATCAAAGTCGACTGTCATGTTTAGGTCCATTCGAAAGGATAACTACACAACCTGCATGTGGTATTAGGTCCCATTTGACACATTTTTTTGCCATCACTTTTAGTCAGGGTACGGATTTTTAATTTTACTAATTACATAGCACGGGGGACAAACATAGTAAAGCAAACAAAACGATGCAATAAAAAAAAATACCACATGATAGGAATTGGGACAATCACGTGATAATCATTGGAGCCTGGATAAAAATGTACGGATTCACTTCTTCATATATAGTATAAATGTTATATCCTATATTTTATGGTTAACATATCCCTTATATCTTGAAGAGCATCACATTTATTATTTTACATTACAAATTCGTGTTAAAATCCTTAATTTTTCTCAATCAATCCTTCACATTTTGTTCTTTTTTCCTTTTTTTTTTTTTTTTTCTTTAAGGGTATTTAGGTCTTTTTCAATCAGATTGATTGACCATAGTGAATCAATGATTGACCAATATTAGTATATATTTTTTATTGATTAATTACGATTAATTAATAATTGATTATGGCCATGCTTCTTGCATGATGTCATTCATTATTAAATCAAAAGCAACAGCATTTCACTCTTTCTAATCTTAAAATTAATAAACTGGAATGTGTTACCTAATATGAACAATTCTGGTGACATCAAACGTTTCCTTAACTTATAAAAATAAGAGTACGAGATATCTGACTATATATCCAATAACACACTTGGATAAGAATCACTCTAATAATCATTTTATTAAATTAAAAATATTTTAAAAAAATTGACCATTTATTTAAATAAGTATTTAAAATCTATCTATTTATCTCATTTTTTTTTAATTAATAACCTCAAAATATGGGTACAAAAGAAGAAGATGAAAAAAAAAACACAAAACAAAAAAGGAAGCATTTTACCTTCTAATTGAAGCAAATCAGCTACTTTAGTTGATGGGAGAATTCCACTTCCGCCCAACTGTTACACGAAGATATATATACAGAAATATTAAAGTGTGTTTATATGATCGGTTTCAATGAAAAATACACCAATTGAATTTAAAAAAATTTTAAAATTTTTATTGGATTGGATGATTTAAAATTTCTAAGAGAAATAAAATAAAATTAATTCACATATAATTGATTTGATCAATTTAGTTTAGTCGATCAGTTTAGACTTATAGTAAAAATTAATCTTAAACACCTAAAAAGTTTAGGTTAATGTGGTTACATGCATAGTCTAGCTGACTCCATAATAAGATGTAGATAGTTTGAATCCACTTACCTTCAATTTCAAAAAAAAAAAAAAATATATATATATATATATATAGTTTATGTCAGTTTTCGTGGTTAATTTATCGGGTTTTTTTAAACACCCCTAAAAAAATATGGTGTGCTTACTTCCTTAAAATATCTTATGAACACGACAAATAGTTAAGTTGAGGAAATGGTGAGCAAACAAGAGGTTTTCATAACCAATCTTCGTGCTAAATTAATGTCTCGTGTGCCTCATGTGAGTGTTTCCTTCGGTTTGAAGAATAGACGAAGTTAAACCAAAATCTTGCAAGTTCAAAATTCATTGGCACTTTCAGACGAGAATATCCAAGTTCAAGAGAAAATTTTGAAATTCGTCCATTAGTTACTAATATTGAATTTTCAATTACTAATAACCTGAATCCAATTTTAACATATCTCTTCCTTTTGTCCATATTATAATATTTGAATTCTAGTACTCTTTTTTTTGTTTTGGGGGGGGGGGGGGGGGGCGCGGATCACGCTACCAAATAAATCTGAAAAAACAAAATCTACAACTGACCTTACTGATCAGACTAAGAAACTATTAATTTATGAATTCTCTTCTTTTTCTTTTTTTTTTGGTTGATTCCGTTTTTTTTTTTCCCTCTAAGATTGTAAGATCTTTATTTTATTTTATTTTATTTTTTAGTAATATTTTTCTTACATTAAAAAAGCCACAATACAATGGACCTCATCTATTATTGTATGTGGAAGCATTTGGAGAGATGTTGGACAGAGGACTTAGGTTTTTACTGTTTTTTTTTTTTTAACCCTACACTATTACAAAAGTTGGATTACACGACGGTTTTTGTAAAACCGTTATCTTAAATAGGATTACACGACGGTTTTTCGAAACCGTCATGTAAACAAAGGATTACATGACAGTTTTACAAAAACCGTCGTGTAATCCACTGGATTACATGACGATTATCAAAACAGTCGTGTAATCCGGAGGATTACACGATGGTTATTATAACTGTAGTGTTATCCGAGGATTACACGACAGTTCACAAAACTATCGTGTAATCCTTGGATTACATGACGGTTTTCATAACCGTCGTGTAATCCTCAGATCACACGACGGTGTTTAAAAAACCGTCGTGTAATCCTCCGAAAATTTTAAAAATTTTCAAATTTCATGCTTTGAAATCTGCACGTAAATCCATTACTTAGATACACTTTTTCTCTTCGTTTCTCTTTATTTTCATCTTCACCCTCTAGACAACTCAAAGTTTTCTCCTACGTACCCACCTCCTTCACCCACCCGCTGCCCCCTCTCTCTTACAATCTGGTCAAGCCGCCTCCGCCGCCGTCGCCGTCGCCGCCATCTACCACCTCTCTCTGTCGGTGTGGCCGTTACTATTTTCCTTTAAAGAAAAGCAATGTGACTTTCATATTGCTCAATTTCTTGTTTTCTAACAAAACAACGAACACAAAATGCTATAATAACTTACTTGGAGTGTAATTTATAGTGTTGTTTGAATGTTTTTTTGGTTGTTGCTCTTTGGAGATGAATGTTTTGTTCACGATTTTGGCACTTTACACACATTTTTAAACATGGTTTTTTTCCATCCGCTACATGCTCGATGTAATGTTCATCATTACATGACGGTTTAGTCTCAAAACCGTCGTGTAATTGGGCTTAATTAAAAGAAAATTTTGGCTTTTTTTGGTTGATTGTACACATTACACGACGGTTTCAAGCAAAAAACGTTGTGTAATATCTACATTACACGACGGTTTCGAGCCAAAACCATCGTGAATGTTTACAATTTTGCGGCATTTTGCTACTGTATTTCTTAATTCGATGACGGTGTAAACCGTCGTGTAATATTGAGATACCACGACGGTTATATAACAGTCGTGATATCTTCCACGACGTTGGATTACACGACGGTTGTCTAACCGTTGTGTAAACTTTACATGACGATTAATAACCGTCATGTAATCCTCAATTTTTACTAGTGCTAGTTATAGACGACAAGCAATTACTTTAGCTTCAATTATCTATTTGTTTTTATGGTACATGTGGAAAACTGAAAAAGAAGAAAATAATCTCTTTTGTCACATAAACAAATAATTGACAAAAGGAAATTAGCATCCGCGCATCTTTCCATATCTTTCACTTTGCTTAGAGGTCCACAGTTATTGAAAAATGAGATTTTTCTTACGATAAAATCAAAAAATAGGCGAAAAATGAGATTTTTCTTATGAGAAAAGCCAAAAATGGGTTATAGGGATAGATATTGAAATGCTAGATAATCCCAGAGAAGTAGATGCGTCTCGAACTCAAGCATTCAACGAGAAGAAAGAGCGCCCTACTAACTCACCTAAGGAACGTTGGCTAAGGAACGTTGACTGAAAAATGAGAATTTTATTATTAAGGTCTTCGGTCATTCGCTATTATTATAGTTTTTCTTTTTTCTTTTTCTGTTGAATTTTATACATTAGTGTTACCATCAGAAATATGTCATTATGTTCCACTACTTTTTCAAAAAGAGAACAAGTGGTCCATCTTGCAGCTCTTTTTTTCGTTTGTTTGTTTGCAGATTTCAGTCTTAATCATTCTTTTGAATATTCCAAGATCATACTACAGAATCTTCAAATTATTTGCGCAACAGCTTCTCTTATCAGTTACTCATTTCGTAAATAATATACTTGATTAATAATGCGACTTGACAATTGTTTTCTTTCTGCTTGATTAATAATGAGTTTCGTAAAATCCATTAACACATAGCTAGTCTATGTTAAAAAATCGCAGTGAGTAATTGCGGGGGTTGAAATTATAAGATGTATTCTCATATTGAGACAAAGTGGAGATTGTTTTTCTTTTGTTATTTTTTTTTACTTCTTGGGATATAAAATTAAAGTGGCTAATTCTTAACTTAAGTATCCTGTTAGCTTAGCTGATCATATAATATTTAAATATCGTTTAAGAAATTGGGGATATTGAAGAAGTACATCGCGCGGACAGTTCAAACAAAGTGAGATTAATGCCTCTAAAAACAAGAGAGTAAATCCAATTAAAACACTGACTACGAAGGATGATTTTGTAAATTATCATCGCATTCCTTTCAGATAAGAAGAAAAGCGACAGTGAACAAAAAAGAAATAAGCTTTTCCAAAGTCATTTGGAAATTAGGATTAAAGGATCACGGGACGTTGTCCCCAATCACTGAGAAATTGGGAATTGATGCTTCGAACTTTGCCTGAATGACTTTATTTTAAAGGTCACTTTACGTAAAGGGACTTTGTATTTTGTATATTTATATAAACGACACAACTAAAGCGATTTTGGGATAGTAATTTGGATCCGACAATCGCTAGTGGTGTTTGTCACCTTTTTTTTTGTTTTTTGTTTTTTGTTTTTTTGTTTTTAATTTTTAACATAATTTGGTCTTGAGCGTCTTAAAGGTCGTTAATTGTCATGTAATTAAACAATAAGAAGCGTCATTTCTCGTACAGGGCAATCAAAGTCGACTGTCATGTGTAGGTCCATTAGAAAGGATAACTACACAACCTGCATGTGGTATTAGGTCCCATTTGACACATTTTTTTGCCATCACTTTTAGTCATGGTACGGATTTTTAATTTTACTACTTACATTGCACGTGGGGCAAACATAGTAAAGCAAAACAAAACAAAACAAATGCAATAAAAAAACTTACCACATGATAGGAATTGGGACCGTCACGTGGTAATCATGAGAGCCTAGATAAAAGAGCACAGATTCACTTCTTTATATATTGTATAGATGTAGATATCTTATATTTTATGGTTAACATATCCCTTGTATCTTGAAGAGCATCACATTTACAATTTTACATTACAAATTCGTGTTAAAATCCTTAATTTTTCTCAATCAATTCTTCACATTTTGTTCTCTTTTCCTTATTTTCTATTTTTTCTATAAGGGTAGTTAGGTCTTTTTGATGATCAAAATTGTCCATGATTCGAGAAAGGTTAAGAATTGAGCATATATAAATTTAAAATATGAAGGTGAAAAAGTGATACAATGCAAAGTACAAAATATTAATTTTTACGGGATATAGGATTAAATTACTTTTTAAAAAAAAGTTTTTTAATAAATAACAGAAATTATGTAAAATAAAAAAATGACCTTTTTTTTTAATGGTCAATCAATCTGATTAATTGATTGATTATAATGAATCAGTAATTGACTAATGTTAATATATATTTTTTATTAATTGATTACGATCAATCCATAATTGATTATGGCCACGCTTCTTCCATGACTCCATGTCATTCATTATTAAATCAAAAGAAACAACATGTCACTCTTTCTAATCTTAAAATTAATAAACGGGAATGCATTACCTAATATGAACAATGCTGGTGACATCAAGCATTTCCTAACCTTATAAAAATCAGAGTACGACATATCTGACTATAGATCTTGTGATACACTTGGATAAGAATTACTTATTAACAATCATTTTTTTAAATTAAAAATATTTTAAATAAATTTGACCATTTATTTAAATAAGTGTTTAAAATCTGTCTATTAACCTAATTTTTTTAAATTAATAACCTCAAAATATGGGTACGAGAGAGAGAGAGCCTTAAGTGATAGAAAAAGATATTTAAAAACTCTGACTTTTGGATAAGTGTTTGTAAACCATTTTTAAAATAATGGGTCAAAAAAGAGTATTAATTAAATAATTTAATTCATTACATTACTACGAATCAAAGAATGTCGCCGAAGTTCATTGACCTCTGATTTTGACATGAGTTCAACAAGAACATGTCTTTATTAAAGGTTCAACTGAGCATCACGTTGCTACCTCAGTTGAATAAGTTTTGAAATTCGGTTTTTTTTTTTTTTTTTATTTCTTTTGCTTGGGGAATTTTGGAAGAGAGAGGAATAAATGTCTTCAAACCAACCACGAGGAATACTTTTTTTTTTTTTTTTTTTGGAGTTTACTAAAATATAAATAATATGGAAGATCAGTACTTTTCGTAATGCTCAAAACTCGATAGTAATCGGTGCATGCATGAATCTCTTCGAGCTCCGAGTTGCATTCGGAGGAGGCTTTGTGTTGTGATCCACAACCATTCACGACAAAAAGGCTGAAAGGAAATAAAGGACTAAATATGAAGATGACAATATTTTGTAACACACTTTTTGCAACTTAAAAAACGACAGCAACTCCTAGTAAAAGACAGAAGTTTGTGAAAACGACAATAACTAAAAAGAACGACTGTTTCCATTAAAAGCGAAAAAATTAGTTAAAACGACAACATTGCAGATAAATTAATTCAATCTCATAATAATAAAACAAAACTTGCTCGTCGAAAATTTTTTTTTTTTTTTTTGGTGTAATAAGAACAACTCCATAATACTTGTACGTAAGTCTAACAATATAGTCGCACCCTTTATTAGGAAAATCAAAGTTGGACAAGCAAAATTTATTCTCACACAGATTCACCCCATCATTTGAACAAAGTTCGTATTTCTACTTTGGTTATTATACAGAGATTAATGACCATGTATATGTAAACTCAAAGTTTGAAGGTGGCTTCAGCAATGTTTTTACTTGCAAATTTCCCTTTGATGCACTTAGAGGTCATTTATACAAAATCTATATCTTTAATCGGCAAGATCTTCAGAGGAGTCCTCCATAGTCTGGTCACCTTCTTTGGAGGCAGGCACAGAAATCTCGTCGAGGGGTATGCCATCAGCAAGAACACTCACAACTTGAGACATAGTGGGTCTGACACCGGGGGATATATGGGTGCACTTCATTGCTAGCTTCAAGATAGTCATGGCCTGCTTCATGTCATAAGTACACGACAAACTTTCGTCCACCAAACTCGGCAGCTTTCCCTTTGAATCTGCTATGCAAACCTGCATTCATGCATTGTTTGCTTGTCATTCTAAAGCAATTGCCACATAAAGAGAAAAGAGCTAATTATATGTCATTTCATAGTTTGTAATATAATACCTCGTCTACAAGCAACTCAAGCTCGTGTTTATTTTTAAGGCCTGCTCCTACATTTTTTCTCCCGCAAACAATTTCTAGAATGACCACCCCAAAGCTATAGACATCATATTTATAACCTGATTTCTTTCCAATAGTTGGGTACTCTGGTGCCATATATCCCCTGCATGTACCAACAGCGAACAACAACATATAATAATCACAACATTCAGCAATCCACATCAGGAATAATTTCTTCATAAAAGTCTAACCGAATTGCTTCTGATCAGTCCAATTTGCAACCATAGTCTTTATATTTAGTCAACTTGTTAAATTACTTACGTCGAAGCTTCTGTTTTCATCATCCAAAGAAATTGACTCGCCTCGTTCTCATTCTCCACGCAAGTGCTTGCGAGTCCCAAGTCTGATATCTTAGGACTAAGTTCGCCATCAAGAAGAATATTAGCGGCCTTGATACCCCAGTGAACCATCTTCAATCTTGGATGCTCATGTAGATACTGCAAACCCTTTGCAATCCCCACGCAAATGTTGAATCTAGCATCCCAATTGAGTTTGATTCTGAGCTCTGGGTGTGCAAATCATCCACCAAGAATGTACTTAATTAGCGTAAGTAAGGACAGAAGATGAGTATTAACGAAACGAAAATATGAAAGATTAATTATGAAAACATTAACACTTTAATGAAAAGACGCTTTACATTGCTATACATGGTGTTTGTTACAATATTTCTTGAATTGTACTTTTACCCAAATGCGCCGAACGAAAAAAAAAAAAGATAATGTACTAATCTGTTGCAATAATTGTTATAACCAAAATACTTTGAGGTGAAGGGAGCAATGCTTACCGAACAAGGCATCCGCAAGAGATTTGTTTTCCATATATTCATAGACGAGAAAACACAAGCTTTTTCCAACATAAATATCAAACAGCCGGACAAGGTTCTCATGCCTCAAGTTTTGGAGGTGATAGATTCCAACGTTCAATTTTTCGATCCCTTCATTTGAGAGATCTGAAAGCTTCTTCACAGCCACAATCCCATTGTTAGGCAGTTCAGCCTGCATCCACATATATAATTAATGTTCGTGTCTATGAAGCATCAAAAATCGCAGCAAAAATAGGAATGATCAACAAGTTGTACACGTCTCCAAAGTAAATTGGCACTACTGTGTATGGAAGGTTTGAAATACCCTGTACAGTGTCCCAAAACTCCCTCTACCAATCTCCACGTCTTTGCTAAATCCTCGAGTTGCAACTATCAGATGTTTGAGGGTGATAGTTTGGTCATCACCTACTTTTATTTCTGTTCCATGAAAACACATAAAAGGTGACCACTTCAGCACAATTTTTTTTTTTTTTTTTTTTGCATTTTTTTTTTGGAGGAAGAAGTTATGTGTGTGTGTGTGTGTGTGTGTGTGTGTGTGTGTGTTTATATATATATATATATATATATATATATATGGTGCAAGTTTTAGAAGGAATTTTCATCTTCGCGAAAACAGAAAGGAATTTAATGTTATTTAATCTACTTGTAATTATAAGCGTCAGTTCGTAGCTACATATTTGTAGTCTCACCGGGCGACTCCTGTTCCAGCCATCCCATCATCCAGGCGAAAGCCAGGGAAAGCAGCAGAAAAAATGTAATCGAACCCAACGCAATCATTGCTATATGTGAACCAGATAGTTTCTCATTCCGTCCATCTTCGGGTTTTAGTTCTGAAATTCACTGATCAATCATCAACAAAAACAAAAGAAACAAGAGGTTTCAACATATTTATGCAAAAGAATATCAACAAAACACTAGTTGTTGTTGTTGTTGTTTTTTTTTTTTTTTTTTTTTTTTTAAATATAGTAGAGAAAACAAATTTAAAAAAAAATTTAGTTGATCGAACGGTTTATTACCATTTTCTTCTTAAGAATTGAACATGAACCTCTTGCTTTTCCTAAATAGATCCCACTGTAAATTTAAGAAATGTCTATATCGATCTTCATGCAATACTCTTGAAAAATGGAATTTTGGCATGCACTAATATGATAAAACTATCATAATAAGTTTAAGAGTAGTACTTGAGACACTTACTCTTGATCGTCAACTTATGAAAGATAGGTCAGTACTCAAGTTTGGATTACAAACTAGAACGACGTATGAGAATTTTACTCCGACTCCCATAACCAGCCCGAACTACCAATTTTAAAGACACTGTTTAGCCTCATGCACATTTTTAATTGTTAGAGTCTGCCTGCTGAGTTTTGTCCATTAAGATTTTAAATTGACCTCTTCTCATTCATTGCGATTTAGTCATTTCGTCTTATGCTCGAATCGATCCGACTCATTAAATAATTTTGTTAATAAAAAAAAAATAGAGGTTTGAAGCCACAAGGAAAATGTAATTAAAAATACAAGGAAAAATAGCTGGATTGGAGCTTCCAAAGAATAAGCAAAGTGCAAAGACATGAAGAAGTCATTTTTCAATACATAGGAGATAGGACCAAGTGGTTAAAGGGAAAAACATTATACCTGGAGTCACAGATATGGCTGATATGAGAGGCCCATTATAATATGGTGGATAGCCCGAAGACCCCTTTCCTGCCCAATACAAGTGGATCTTCAAGAGACCTTTCTGATCGACTGGGACGGTGTGATTTGTAACTGCGATTTTCCGATCCGTTTCATTTGCTGTATCGTTGATCTGAAAATTAATTTGGACCGGCTTGTTCTGCAATATATCAACGAGTTCCATAATTGAAGAGGTGAATTTGATTGGACAATAGTAAAAAAGAAATTTACAAACCATAGAAACTTAAATTTACCTGAATATATATATCGAATTCACGTTTTTTCCTTTTCAAACTGCTATGCTCTGCATCGTCTCCTGTATATACAATTTCAGAGAAGTGAAGCATGACGCTGTAATTGCCTTCAGGCAAGCAGAGTCCATAGTACTTGAGAGAAACAGGAGCGAGTCGAGCTTCCGAGTACAAAGGTGCGTCAATAACAGGAACTCCACATTTTGCTTTTCTGATGTACTCACTGGCATTGGTTTCTGTTGATAAGAAGCTTCCCGACCTACTAAAAGCCCAGAAATTTGGACCATTTGGTCTTGCTCTCACTTGATATGGTAACGTGCTGTTATCTTGGTCATAGAAATACCCATCGATATCCATTCCTTGACCACCACATTTTATATGCAACGAATAGTCTGTAAAAAATGGGGAAAAAAAAAGGGTCACAGTTATTGTGGCGCTAAATTGTAGATCAATGAATAAGGTATACATTTGCCACGTACTCTTAACTCTCTCATGTGGACAATATTTCCCGTTCAATTGATCCACACCTTTCCTGCAATCAATATGATTAATCCGACTGACATAACATGTATATATTGATGTATTATTCTTTTATAAGTAACAGTTATTTAGTTCTTATGTACTTTGTTTTGATTTTTTTTTTGGTTTGCTTTTTTACCCTTAGAATCTTACATTTTTAAATGTGCTTCAATGAGATTCCATTTTTTTTAATAAGTTTTACATACCGAAATAATTTTTCTCCACTGATATCCTTAAATAGTATTTTAAGCATTTTTTCTTGTATCCCTTTTATACATAATATTTTCGCATGTTATTATTCCCTAAATAATTTATTGTCTAATGTCTACTACGAATCTTTCTTTTTCTAGGACGTGTTCTTCTCTACATTTTTTGTTCTAATATTGTCAAACTATAAAAACTAAAACTATATATGTATATATATAAAATAAAAAAAAAGATTAAAACCTAAAACTAAAAAAAAAAAACTAAAACTAAAACTAAAACTAATCCACGTACGAAAAAATTCAACAAATTTAGTATAAACATTCATAATCCGTGCTTTCAACTAATATATATATATATATATAATGATTTTAGACAGTACTTTTAAGTACCTTACATTAAAAAAAAATGAAAAATAACTTACAATTCTGGTGTGCAATTTGAGACGCAGGAGCGGCAACAAGAAAACAAATTCCTTAAAAAAAAGAAAATGAAAGGTGAAGCCTCACGAAAGTAAATTAAGCAACCTCAAATGTGATTAAGTACTTTCAACACTTACAAATTTTGCTTTATATGTGGGTGTCCAGGTCGCTGAAAAGGATTGTTTGCATCGTCAAAGTCATTGTATGATAGATCACTGAAAATGATAAAAAGTACGGGCCAATAATGGATGTAATTTCTTGGTTTGCATGTGTAGGTAGAAAAAGATAAAGGGAAGGTAACACGTAGATGATTTACTTTAGTCTAATAAGTAAGTACGAGTCTACTGGTCAGTCCAAAATTTCTTCAACTATATATAGATAATGAGACGGGAAGACACTGGTAAGTGCTAATCCTCTTTTTTTTTTTAATTAACAAAAGGATTATTTTTATCTACATCCCTCAAAAGTTCTTTTTTACTTTATCCTCTAAACTTAACTCCTACTTAAAGTGTAGGGACACAATGAGAGTAACTATAGACGAAAATAATCCTTAACAAAAAAAATGTAATTATGAGAGATACATAGTCACATATACACACACATTAATTACATAATTGTGTATCAGAATACCTCATACCTTTTACCTTTCCGAAAAAAAAAAAAAAAAAAGAAAAAGAAAGAAAGAAAGAATCCTCATACCTGCATGCAAGCTAACCAAAATTATATCTATTCAGTAAACTTTGCATTATGATATCTCCTGTATGTTGTATGCTGTAATAGCTATTGTCCTCTCTTACATATTCGAATAACCATCAAATCATTTCTCCAGCATTAGGCTGAGCCTATACTAGTATTTGATACTTTCTAGATTATCACAAGGAATTAGAATGGTAACCTAGCCACTCTATAAGGAACTGGGAAAAAATGTGGAACCCAAGGAAAATAACAACGATATGGTGTAATAATTTAATTCCAATTCAAATGTTAACAATTGTTTTAAGGAATAATATGTTTCACTTGGGCACTTTTCATCTGTTTTGCAACCTATATTCTGGATTTCGAGGGGGGGAAAAAGCAAATTTGCTGTAACAATTAAATTATATGTATATATAGGTCTAAATATATAGTATAGATGAATTCACCTGGTCTAACTTTACACTAGTATATAGGTTCTGCAATAAGGAAATCAATTACTAAAATTAATGTTCGAAAATGAGTATTAAGGATAGGAACTTCACGTATCAGTACTCCCGTTATCTGCACGGCGAGAAATCCAAGCTGGGATTGGACCGCTAAGATTATTGTTCGCAAAAGACCTGGTCCCAGATTTTTGAATAAATCATCATAGAATGTCATAAGATCAGTTCTATTAATTCTTTCTAGATGAATTATAAGACTTTATTAGAAGTAGCGAGAGCCGTGGAGTATAAGTTTAGTTTTAAATTCCCTTACATGTAACTCATAGATGTTAAATTTTCCAGTTCAATGGGGATCCCACCAGTTAAGTTATTGAAGCTCAAATCTCTGCAAGACAAGATGTGAAGGTTATTAATTGTTAATAATAATGAAGTTTTCATAAACAAAATGTACTGGCGCTCTAATTACATAACGAGGATATTAAATCCCAAATCTACCAACAATTCACAAAAATATTTCAGTCTAAATTACTCATTCTCCCAAGAAGTGTACTTGAATGAAGAAGCTTCTAAACTCGACTTTAAATAATTGATATTGTTCGACTTCGCGTAGCTGACAGCAATGAAAAGCATGTAGCTACAAAACATATATATATATATATATATATGTATGCGCATGCGCCGCATATCATATGTATATATAAAATTGATAATTAGTCGTCAGATTAACTGATATCAATCTGACAAATTAATTTTCCTGTTTGAAAATTGAATTAAAAGCTATCACAATTTAGCCTTTATTTTGTGTCAGGGATGAGCACACAAGGTTATGTTTAGTAGTGTTTTGAAAATGATTTTGTCTTTGATATTATAAAGGAAATAAGAATGTTTTGAGACCAATAATGGTGAGATATATTATTGTTTCTGAAATTATCTATGTTTTTTCACAGATATTGATTTGAATATAAGAAAATATAGATGTGTGTTTAGTTATGTTTCTAAAAAAGCTATTTTGTACATGCATCAACTGAACTTTTCGAATTTGATAATTTAAACCCCTAAAATTTTAACCTAGCAACCAAAATTCCTTTAACTTAAAATATTTAATACCAATATCAGTCTCATGTCCTAAAAATTTAGGGTTTTTTGATTACCCAAAAAGGACACTGCTAGTCTTTTTTATTTAATACTAATATATAATCATTTGAAAACTTGAGCCTAAACTTTAAAAGGAATTTGCACTGAAATTAAATAAAAATGATCATTAATGCCCTATCACATGCAAGTCACTTGTAAACAACATTCCACAGTTTAACATTTATGAGCAAAAACGGTTGATGGTGTCAAAAAAAAAAGTTTAGTGGGATGATTATAATTAAAAAATATTGTCAAATTCAATAATTTAGGGGGTGTCCATACAAAACAGACTTCTAAAAACATATGTTAAGTCTTATAGCCTTGGAAAATGAAAAAGAAATAAGAAAACAACAACTTTCAACCATTACTCTTTGTAAGTTGTTTCTCATTACCGTTTTCATAGTTAAAGTTTGTATAACTCAATACATGTTTTTAGAAACATAGCCATGTATAATTTGCATTTTTCCTATGCCTATATTAACCAATATCTAAAAACATAATTGAAAACAATTTTAGAATGATCTCACCATCAGTCTTTTCGTTTTTTATTTTTATACAAAAAAAAAAAAAAGAAATCTTTTTCAAAACAAATGAAGCAGATACGAAAACATGTGCGATTTCCAAAAACATTTGAAAATATTACTGAACACCATGTAAACCTTTGGTCCAAGGGTAATAGAACTGTTTAATATGAAGAGTTCACTTCATCACTTGCATTCTAAATTTAAATCGCCTAAAGTTTCTACACTCAAGGGGCCCAAAGAACTTACAAATATATTAACGACGACATGGTACCGATGTATTGAGGGATTGGACCTATGATTGAGCAGTTCCTCAATACCCTGAAAAAAATCGTTCATATAAATATTAGTATAAATTTTAAATGTGGTCAGGTTGTCCGAAGCGATAAGATATATAAAAATTGTGAGACAACCTAAATATTGATTGAGAAAAAAGGAGCTTAGATGGGAATTACTGACACGTGCGAAGGTTGTAACTAGCTAATTATAGTTATAGCTCTCTACACTATAACATTCTCTTTTTTTTTTTCAAAAATAAAATATTAAAAAAAACAGGGGTTATATGCATGAATGCCATAAATTTGACACCTCCTAATATTTATTCTTATCATAATATTAAAGTTGATAATTTTGTCATGTAATAACACTAAAATTATCAACTTTAATGTTAGAATAAGTAAAATTATAAGGAGGTACTTAAAACATGGCTATCCACCTAATTTTCTTGGAAAAAAAAATTCTTTTTCCTTATATCTTGGGGTGTGTGTGTGTAGAAACAGATATACTATCACTAGATGTACGGGGTGCAACGTGTGATAAATTATTGTAAGCTCACAGAGTAGTTATGGAGGTCAAGTTTGCCAATCGCGGGAATTGGAAAGGAGAGGTCCCTACATCACTTATCTCCCTGTATAAAACAAAGCCAAAAAAAGTTTTAAAATTACTAAATAATATTAATTGGTAGTAATCAGCTAACAAAGCAGAGGAAAAAATGAGTGGAGAAAAGGGGAGGTCAAATTATTTGTCAAACTTTTGGTGTCTATTTAGTGGTGAATGGAAAGTTATATTTAGTCATTATAAGTTTTATCACAAAATTAGTTGTGTTGCTATTTACTAAAACAATTTTAATAACTGGGGATTTACTAAAAAAAAAATAAACTCTATAATCACCTACTAATATTCTTGTTCACTACTTTTGTTATGTCGTTTATATAAGGGTATGGTTTTAATGGTTATTGTAATATTTATATATTGTTATTTTACTCGTCCGATATAGATTAGAGAATTGTAATGATTTTGAGTAGTTGATTAAAAAATTTTAATAATAATTAATGAATATGAAACTTAGAAATAATTTTAGATGGATAACTTGTTATTGACTTGTATATATGATTTTTTTACATACTTTTTAAAAATAAAATATTAGTTAAAAATTCATTCTTTTTTTTTTTTAATCCGAAGAATCCAATTTTTATTGGTTTTATGGGTGATCATGAGACGAAGTTTTTGTCCCCATCTACATTAGGATTTTTTTATCCCTTGCCAACGACAAACCTTCATAAGAAAGTAAAAAATATATATTTGACGTTGAAAATTGCCCAGCGAACCCATGTCTAACCAAGAATTTTCAAACCCAATTTGAACGCTAGTGCAAATCATAAGATTAAAATTTCAAGTTAACAAATGTTGGCAAAAAAGGTCACACTATAAAAATTTAAAAAAATCGAAGGTAGCAAATTACTAAAAATAAAAAATTCGGAAGAAAAGTCGTTAGAAACCCGAGGGGGAGGGGTGGTGGGGTGTGGAAATTAAGGGGAAACAATGCTAAACACCCTGACATGATGATCGCCCTACCAACTTTAGGTAATAAAGATTAAGAGTTAGTAAACATGAGAATCAAATTAACTGAGAAAAAGATTACATCCCTTACTATGTCGACTGGATTTGGTCTTAAATAGCTGCTGAAAATATTACATCCTTCACATCAATACTCTATAGTAATTCTCTTGGACACCGCATCTTATCTTAATTTTCTGTTCAATGATTCGATCAATAGGTTCTTGCGTTGTTATAAATAATTATAAGCCAAACAGTTTAAGCGTACAAAGAGAAATTTTGAGACAACAGAATTCAACAGAAAATAATCTCTACCGAGAAAGAGGATGAGAGGTGTGAATAAACTTACAAAGTTTGAAGACTTGAGAGATGAAAAATTTCTGGAAGAATTTTGCCCTCAAAATTATTGCCATAAGATGACCTGTAAGGAGTTTGGCAGCGAATTGGCGTGTTTAGTGGCTTTCGCAAATTATCAAACATTGTAATCTTTATGCAGATAAACGATCGAGCCACACATGTTACAATACACATATATAGTCCTTGTATTGTTGGAAGCAAGGCACAATATTGCATGTTTAAACGTCCACTGGGAATATAAAAACGTCGATGCATTACGCCGGATACTCTTTAAACTTTACTGCTGAGCTTTATTTACTCACAAAAAAAGAAAAAGAAAAAAAGAAAAACATTGTTCACCTTCATGTAAAAGTTACGTTCACAAAGCTAGTCTATATAGAAAATTTGCAGTACAATATAGTAATGATTGAAAATGGAAACTTACAGATCCTCGATAGAAGTCCATTTCGTTATGAATTTAGGGAAAGGACCAGACAAGTAATTCCCAGATATTGAACTGCATCGGCCAATCAAGATGTGGATCTTAGATATCAGTAAATCTAAACGAAAATATATGTATATATGTTTAATCAGATCCCAAAAGTACATGTGGTTGTTGAAGCTCTCGCTTGAATTGTGCTATAAGAGTAGCTCTTATTCAACTGAAATAATCGTTATAATTATAGGTCTTATAAAAATACTAAGATCTTATTTTTTTAAAATAAATGACAAGAGAGAGTAACTACAGTATTAAGATTAGCAAGCACATCTTAACTAGCTAGGCTGGTAATGTCACCTGCTAATCACCCCATCTTACACCTAGTTCCCAACTCAATATTATTAAAATATAAAGAAAAGGTACAAAGGAAGTCAATAATCTCAAAGAATGCAACCTGAAAGGAATAAATCCACTGGAAAAACTGAAGTAAAAACATAAAGAGAGAAACAGAACAAGCAAGAGTCGGATGTCAGAACAAATAGTCCAAACCATACATTTAAAAATTAGACTCTATGATAAACTTTACTAAAAAACCTTATTAGTAAATCCCTAAGGACAAAACCTTTACATTTGTCAAGTTAAAAAAACAATTAATTGCAACAAATAAATCAATTAAACTAACGACTCAACCAAACAATAGAAAGGAATTTTTCAAGACAGTCTTCGATTGATGATTTATAACTTCTCAAGAGAAATTCAAGCTCTCCATAATTTTCGTCTCTTTCATAAATACTCTCCGCCTCTCGTACCTGTAGGTTATTTTGATTAATATGATAATCAGTTTATTGTCCATGTTGATTTTCTTCTATCTAAAATCTTCTGAATCTAACGCTCAGAAGAGATGGACATAATTACAGACCAGATAAAAACACACTGAAACGAGAAACCTAAACAGAAAACTACAAACAAAATAAAGATATGTGTGTACCAAACCCCATCACCCCCATCACCATTTGAGATCTTAATTAAAGGACATATATATATATATATATATATATATAAGTTAAATAGAACAAAATAAATGAAATAGTTACTCCAAAAGAAAAAGAGTCCTACTAGAGGGAGATCCTATAAAGAAGACCATTTTTTGGTGGAACTGATTGCCCGAAGTTTGATATGAAAATGAGAAGAAAAATAAGGAAAAAAAAAATAGCTATCACTCTACAGCTACATTTTTCTAATTTTAATTATCCATTTTTAACTATATGTAGAGGTTAGATTTTCTCTGTTTATATCATTTTAATTCTTCTAATAATTTTGAGATGTGGAGCCTAATTGCAATATTCATTTTTTTTTTTTTTTTGTAATATTCTAGCGAGATGGAAAAATGATGATGATACTAAAAAGGTATCGATCTAGTCGGAATGTCCAGTTGCATCTACTAATTTCTGTAATCATCATTTATTCAAAAAAAATTTTTGAGGTGTCTAATTGTAATAGACACGAAAATGTACAGTCAAAGAAAATCAAGTTTTTATCAAAAATAGAATTTATAACAAAATTAGGACCGCTAAACACTGTTTTATCTTTACTATCAAGTCAACTGGAATCTAACGTAAGCTACAAACTACGTTATCTAGTAAATGCAATCTACTACAAAATATAAAGATTATCTTCACCGATCTATCTCTCTCTCTCTCTCTCTCTCCGCACTCCTATCCACCCAGACTGTCTCTCTTTCTCCTCGCCGACCAGAGATGCCCCATCGGTGACGTCCAAGGCCCCCCGCGAGACACCCACCCGCTCTCTCTCTCTCTCTCTCTCTCTCTCTCTCTTCCACTACTATCCACCCAGACTGTCTCTCTTTCTCCTCGCCAACCGGAGATGACCCACCGGTGACGTCCAAGGCACATTGGTTCGACGATCTCCGCGAGTTGGTGACGTCGGCTACGTCGATCCCTAACCAGCCCGACGATGCCACTCTTCCCGAAGCCATGGCCGCTCCGGTTTCTTTGCCATTCCATCGAGATCTTGCCAGATTCATGCCGATTTGGTGAAAGGACTGCCCGCCGAGACTGCACTGTCGCCGCCAGATCTATCCTCCACGACGACTTCTCTAGCCCTCATCAGCGGTCGGAGCTGCAGCACAAGCGCGATGGGAGAGCTCTCTCCGATTGCTGCGACGGCGGCTCAACAAGTAGGCGATCGAACTCGTCGTTCTCCGCGCACTGCTTGCCACTGATCTGATTTTTTTTATTTTTATTTTTTTTTAACTTTTGGTCGTTTATTGATTTTGGTGGATATTTAAGTTTTTTCTGTGTTCGAATTGTGGATGTAATTTATCAGTTTTTATGATTTTTGTAAAATTTTGATGATTCTTTGTCTAATTTTTTGTGTATCAGTGATAAATATGGTGTTTTTTTTTTGTTTAATTTTCCGGTGATGGAACCTGAAAAATCCAGCACAATCAGGAGTTTCTTGTCGATAACTAATTAATTATTTATTGGCGATAGGTAACCAACTGGTTACTAATTGACAACTAACTAGTTACCCAACAATGGATGTGGTTACAAATCGGTAGTCAATTGGTCATAAATCAGTAACCAATTGTTACCCGTCAGCAATGATGGTTACCAGTTGGTAACTAATTGGTTACCTGCTAGCAATCGGTAACCAACTGGTAACATGTTAGTAACTAATGGGTAACCCCCAGGTGGGGGTGATTATAGATTGGAAACCCACCGATGATCAGTGACCAACTGGTTATCAATTGGTAACCCAGATAGTTACATCATAGATAACAAATAGTAATTATAATTGATATTTTAAATTAAATAAATAAATAAATATTTATGATATAATATTATGACATTTCTTGACAATAAATAATCCAAGTCATGATTTTATGACTTTTCTCTAAAGTGCCCTTATAAATTTTATATTCACACTTTTATTACTCATTAAAAAATTTTAAAATTATTTTAACTTAAAAAATCCTTTTTAAAATGTGATTCCTAAATACTTATTAAAAAATAATTATTATTTTATTTTATTTTTTATTTTTTGATTAAAAATAAAAAATAAAATATCAGTCAAACGAGTTTCACAAGTCTTGACCATGTCATGACTTTGTTGGACCAGCGATTGTGGAGCTACTAGTCAATCATGGAGTGCCCACTAATCGCACGATGAGCACATGATTGCCTAGATTGTCAGGACTAGGCAGAGCGCAGTAATGAGGGGTGCCCGCCAAAACAACTTTGTTTGATATGTGGGATCACGTGGTAGCTTCCGATTGGAGAGCATAGTGTGACACGAATCAACTTCGTGTGTTCTTATTTGTTTGTTTTCTTTTATGATTTTATTTATATTAATAATAAAGAATTAGTGCTTTCTAATTTTTAATTAGTGATGTCCGTAATTTTAGTTTTGAGTTAAAGGGATGGTTGGCGAAGAAAGATTGACTCATTAAAATTAGTACATGTAATGGTATGGATTTTGTATTCTGAAAGATGCAAATGAAAAATTATCTGTATGGTAAAAGTTGCACTCGATTCTTCTTTAAAAATAAAAAAAATAAAAAAATAAAAAAAATAAAAAACCACAAGAAACAAAAAATGGGGAATCGAAATCTCCTTGACAGGTAGGTGTCGGAAGTAATCTGGATAAAACCATCGAAGAAACATGACTCGCAACATGATGAGGGAAATTGAAAAGAATGGAAAGTGATGAGAAGGGACACTGAGGAGAGAGAGAGAGGGGTGTGAAAAATTGATAAGAGAAAATGACGAGAGAAAATGTGATGAGAAAGAATAAGGAGAGAGAAAGTAATAAGAGAAAGTGAGGAGAAAGAGTGAGGAATGAGGTTCAGGATAGAAAAAATGGTGAAAGATATTGCAGTTACTAAATGTGTCTCTGTGTGTGTTTTTTTTTTTTAATCAAAAGAACCAAAAACAAAAATATGAAAATCGTTTTTGGTTTTCTATTTAAAAAATAGATCTCAAACCAGACCTTTAATTTAAATGGGAAAAATAAAAAAGAAAGAAAGGTTTGTATTGATATCAAAAGCAAACTTACAATAACCGCAGATTTGTAAGTAGCTCAAAATCATCCGACAAATTACCAATGATGTCGTTGGATTGCAAATTTCTGCAACGTTACAAAATAAATAAATAAATAAAATAACAAATTAAACATTCCAAAAGCTTATGGCATACTCTTTTGCGTATTATTACAAACATGCATCTGATGGAAGAGTATCATTGAGTTGATTTTCATACAAATACCTAAAAGATGCATGATAAGGAGCTTGACATGAGCAGAACCTTCTTTTTCTTTTTTTTTTTCCCCCTTCTTTTAATAAATATGTTTTTTTCGTAAACACTTACAGGTATTCAAGTGAGGTCAGCTTTAAAGAAAAAAACAATTAAGACCCTGCTACAGGCATTAATTAAAGAAAATCTTGCACATGAAAATGTAAAAAGAAAATAAAGAATAAATGTAACTATTAGATAGAAAGGGGGGAAAATAAGAGGAAAAAATTTGTTGGGGGGGGGGGCGGGGGAGAAGCTGGAAAGAAACATGAGTTGACAAGTGTAAGAAGAGAATAAGAGTAATATTAGCTCTTTTATGTTTATTAAGATTAAGATCAAGATAAGATTTTTTTCCCCCCTAAACACTTACAGGTATTCAAGTGAGGTCAGCTTTCCAATTTCTCGTGGAAGAGGACCGCTGAGTTGATTTTCGCTCAAATCTCTTCAAGATGATAAGGAGATTTGCATGAGAACGCATCTTTTTTTTTTTTAATTTTCTTTTTATTACAATAATTATCACTTGTGCTCTCTCAACTTTAGAATTATTCTCAATTTCCCATAAACACTTACAGGTATTCAAGTGAGGTCAGCTTTCCAAGTTCTCGTGGAAGAGGACCGCTGAGTTGATTTTCGCCCAAATCTCTTCAAGATGGTAAGAGATTTGCATGAGAACGCATCTTTTTTTTTTTTTTTTTCTTTTTATTGCAATAATTATCACTTGTGCTCTCTCAACTTTAGAATCATTCTCAATTTTTTAACCAAACTTTAAAAACTCATATTTCACCCCTAAACATTGAATTAGTCGTACTTAACTCCATTTGCTAAAACTTTTATTAAAAACAGAAGGGTCAAGAATTTTTTTTTTTTTTTTTTTGGAGGGAAAATGGGTTAAGAATTCTGAAAGAAGGGGTAAAGTGATATTAACTCTCCCATTTTTCCGTCGGTTTTTAATTGAAGTTCTAATAGAAGGGGTGTTAGTTGGGATTATTTCAAAATTCAAAGGGCAAAATTAGAGTTTTTATAGTTCAAAAAGTGAAGTGAGAATGTCTCTAAAATTTAGAGATATTGGAGAAATTATCCTTTCTATATGTGTGTGTGTGTGTGTGTGTATTATGGAAACTTACAGGGCGATAAGTGAGGCCAGACTTCCAAGTTCTGGTGGAATAGAACCACTGAGCTGATTTTCGGACAGATACCTTCAAGATAAATGGTAAAGGGCTGGCAAGATAAGTATACCTTCTTTTTCTTTTTTCTTTTTTTTTTTGTATACATATATATATATATATATATATTTATTTATTTTAGGGTTCTTTCTAGAAACTTACAGGGCTTGAAGTGAGGTCAGTTTTCCAAGTTCAGGTCGAACAGAACCATTGAGCTGATTTCTGTCCAAAGACCTTCAAAATGCATGATAAAGGAGCTTGGTATGAGAATTATAGTCTTATATATACAATATTTAAGAAAGAAAGTTCTCAGGGTAGAACGCGATGAGAAGAGATTTGATCACAGACACACAAATTAGTTAACGAAAGTGCCAGAAAGGAATAATATTGAGCATTCAGGAGATTGAAAATGTAGTTTACTTACAAGAAAACCAAATCCGACATGTTACACAAAGATGGTGGTATTGGCCCCGTGAACAAGTTGTTGTCCAGTACACTAGAGAAAGAGAAAGTAGTAGTTCCAATGAGTACTTGTTCTTCAACACCTCAATAATCAAGCTTATTACTTAATTATCTGGCTTTCAATTAATGAAAGAAAAAAAAAATTAAGACCTGCTGCTGACAGTAATTAAAGTGAACTTATCTGGCATATCTATAAGGCCTGTTATACGGTCTATATACTACGCATTTCACAAAATTTGGTTCATGAATAAATAAATAAAAAAAAAATAGGAAAAGTCTCTTATTTGGCAGTCATACAGATCCTTCTACTGTAGTTTTTTTTTTTTAGACTCACATATCTACTGGTTGATTTACACATAATTTTATGTAATTATACATATAACATGTAATATTTGAAATTACTTTTACTATAATTGATAAGTATCAACATATTTTTTTCAAAAAAAAAAAAAATTAAATATCAACATAAAAAAGGTTCGTTTTCTTTTCTTATATTTATCTCCATTTTATAAATAAAGTCCTATGATTTTTATTGATGATTACTAGCATTGAGAAATTCTGAATGAAGAAGCGCCAATAACTTACAGGAATCGAAGCTTCAAATCCCCCAGTTTAATCGGTCCAGTCATTTGATTATTTGAAAGATCCCTGAATATATACACTCAGTCACTTACATATTGATATATAATATGCAATACATATATGTGTATTTACTTCAAAGGAAATATTTTCAGAACCCTATGTGTTTAGCTTAAATATCACTTTTATTTCTCTTCTTATATTAGTTAATACTCAAATCACCTTTGTCTTTTAAAAATAAGCTACAAAATACCCCTGAGGCAATTACATTTTTGAAACAAATCAGATTATTCTTCTTATGTATATTAAATATTATTTTCAAATGACAACAAACAAAATTAATTAAAATTTTAAAAAGGTAATAAAAAATATTTCATTCAGACAAATCTTTCAATTATTTTGTGTATTTTTTAAATTTTAAAATTTAATAAATTTTTTAATCCTATTAATACATGTTAGGGTGGGTAAACTTTTATATTCTTAAAATTAATTATTTAAGGATATTTTCTGACTCATTTTACAAATACAAGAGGTATCATCATCATAATAAAAGATACAAAAACGACATGTAAATTAAACATAATGGATATTTTAGGTATTTTACCTAACTTCAACAACATTTTTTTTTTTTTTTTGGTTATGTTCAACAACCTAATTTTGATAAAGCGAAATACATAGGACGGATCTTGCCGAAACAATACTCACATGTAGTAGAGCCTGCTCAAATTCCCAAAGGTATCAGGAATTTCACCTTTAATTTCGTTGCCGTACAGATCTCTGTTATTGAAGGGAGGGGGGGGGGGGGGGGGGGGGGGGTGTGGGCGCCGCGGAAACCACCACTCGTATAAATAACATTGAAGACATAATACTCAGGTTTCTTTTTTTTTTTTTTTTAAGTGTGAAACTCAGATTTAAATTAGTAGAAGGGATTGCAAAAATTAGTAGTATAGGACTTCAAATTAATATTTCAGAGCACATAAACTAAATTTATGGTCATGATACTTGAAGAGGGAGTAATTACAGCTTTTTGAGATAAGTAAGATTAGCCACTTCTTTTGGTAGGTATCCGTCCAAGCCTCTGTGGCTCCATTCACTGCAACGGAAAATGACTAATAATTAGCAAGGTCTAATTGGCATGTTTAGTAGCTTGTGTTTGGAACATAAGTTTAAAAAGTTATTTAAAAAAAAATCTTTTAATTCAAATTGAAAATCATTTTGCATGGACAATTAGAAAAAAAAAAAAGAAAAAAGAAAAAAAAAATGAATATGATCTATATTCCAAACAATGAAAAAATATTAAGGACCCGTTTGGAGGACATTTGAAGTCGGAGTTTAGGATATAGAAAATAATATAAAAATTTGAAATATTTTCAGGAAAAAAGTATGCAAAATAGATAATGTTTTGTTCGTCTCCTCGTTGTGAACATTTTGACACAAAAATCATCTCATTTCGATTTGAAATGAGAAAGTTATGAACTTTTTACATAAATTTAGAAATATGAATAGTCAAAAATAGTTTTGAATTGGAAAAAAAAAAGATTTGAAAATTGTAGTTGGAGATGGCCCCAAACATGCCCTAATTGAATTGAAACCTTTTTAGGATTTTTTATATTTAAAAATATATATTCAAATCTATGTTCTAAACATAAGTTAAGGCCTTGTTTGGCAATTTAACTTAAACTGTACTTTTTCATCTCAATTTTTTAATTTTTTCTAAAAAAGTTTGTGTCTTTTCTGAAAAGTCAACCAAAATTTTCAACTCAAAATATACTTTTTCAACTCAAACTCATTCACCAAATGGATCCTAAGATTAGTCGTTCTAAATTTGAAATTTTAACATACATTGAGTTGATGTGGCAGGTTGTGTTGTTGTTAAAGCTGCAATCACAGTAGACGCCGGCGAAACGAGAAGATGAGTCGCTGCCCTTTTCTTTGCAATATGTTTGGGAAAATGATGTGCTGTCCCCCAATTTCTTTGCAACAATATTCAGATTGAACACTGCCCAATATTTCAACAAGTTTACGTCATATATATTAGCTTATTACAAAATTCTTACACTTGAAAAAAAATAGTAATAATAACAATAAAAATATTTTAGAGTAGTTAGACTCAGATGACTTCTTTGAAAGAGTTTTCTCTTAAAACATGAGAAAGTATTTTGGAATTCCAAAAGCCTTAAGATAATCAGATCTATTTTTCACTTTTAAATAAAATACAAAAAATTAAATAAAGTGATACCTAATCCTTTTTTTTTTTTTCCTTTTCTTTAATCAATCCATTCGAATTCCACACCCCCCAAAGTACTGCAACATTTACAATACCACATATAAGTATAACAAATTTTCATGACTTATACAATATAACATAGAAGCATACACACACACACACACCAACATTCTTGGATTTTTGTTTTTTTTTTCCTTGCACAAGCTTTAACTTATACGTTATTTTTTAAGACCGTTTAATAGTTTATATGTATGTATGTATATATGTATTAAAGAAAAATAATATTCTATTTACACATTTTATTCAAAACTTGAAACATCTTTTTTAGGTAGTGCCTATGATAGAGCCCCAAGGAACACTACTATAGAGTTCAATTTTAGGACCATATATTAAGATCAAAATGAATGGCCCCCTCCCCGGGAGATTAACTCATCAATGGAGGACGTATCTTATCTTTTATCTAAGTTTTCTGCTTGGTCTGTTTCTTCTATTCCTAGGAATGTAAACGTTTTAGCCCTCTAGCAAAAACTTTTTTATTTGTTTTTTTTTTTTAATTTTTGGTGCAGAGTCTTAAGGAAAGAAAAGTAGGAATTACTCAAATTGCCCCACTTCTGAAGCTAAGCTTCAACATGAAAGAGCGAGAGAGATCTAGGGACGAGGGATAATGTAAATGAGCTGCCATATGCATGTGGCCTTTTGTGCAACTTCATGATCCTTCCTATACGTTTTGATCTGTATGACCTTAAAATTGAACTCTATTGAACTTTATGATAGTACTCCTCAAAGGACTCTATCAGATACACTCCCTCTTTTTTAATCAAAAATTTTATTTAAAACCCTCAAATAAAAAGGACAATTGTTATTGTACCCATATATATATAATTAACTTATATCATTGGTATATTTGATGTTTGGGTTAAATTCAAAATGTAATAGAATTTTTAGGTTGAAGTTGGTTGATTTTTTAAAAACTAGTTATAATTATTTTTATTGATTTTTTCAAAAAAGATTAAAAAAAAACTAACCGTAAAGTACAGTTAAATTCAAAATGAACTCAAACACCAGATTACGTAGGCTATATGAAGAAAAACTCAATGATACTCTTTTTTCTCTCTTCCCACATTCAGATATTATATTCCTAAATAAACAACATAAAAATCCTTACTATTGGAAATCTATAATAAGATTCTTATTTTTTTTATAGATTCATTTTCTTTTCTTTTCTTTTAATTTTCTGGTGGGAAAATTTCATTTTTCTGGAAAACGTTTAAGTTAACAAATGTAATTGTAAATACAATAGATTTATTTATTTTTCAAATTATCCAATATGCTTTACGTATTAAAAAATGGGCTTCATCCGTAAAGCTTCAAAAAAAAAAAAAGTAAAGAGAGAGATGGAGCATGGAGAATAATAAAGTAAATATAATAAAAATAAAATGGTGGATATTTGAATTAATAGAATAAGAATTATTTTATAAAAATAGTTAGGGATAATTTTGGAATACACAAGGGTATGTAATAAGTAAATTTAAGTATTTTGAAATTAAGAGAGAAGTAAATTTAAAAGGGAGGTACGGAGAGTTAAGAAGAGCCATTAAAATATTATTTAAGATAATCTCTAACTTTCTTTTTTGACTGAGAAAAAAAAAAAAAAAAAAAAGGAATAACGTGACAGGGGATTGAGTTTGCGCCTCAAGGGGAAGGATCCATTCGTTGCTCTCTATCCTTTTTCATAGTTTCATACGTGAGGACATCTCTACGCTCACATTCGTGCCCTTTTACTTCCTTTTTTTTTTTTTTTTAACTTATTTGGAATTGGAATTTTACATGACAAGTTCTGTTCTTTATTTAGTTTTATTTTTTTCAAGGAAGATTTGTAATTTGTGAACAAAGTGAGAGTCTTTGGTTCGATTTTCTGGCTGCCGCTCTCTCACATGTTTAGCACTCTTTTCATGTTTTAAGGAATGCTTGGTTAATGGATTTTTTTATCTTTTTTTTTTTTTCTTCGAGACTGAATTCTTGTATTATTTTCTTTTGATTTTAGTTTAATTTGAGTGGAAGAAATAGCAGACCATGAAGGATTAGAGTCAATTTAGTTAAGATGTGTTATTTTCTCTTGACGCTTTGACTTCTTTTTTTAGTTCACAATGATTATTACATGAGAAAGAAACAAGATAATTTTTTTTTAATCGAAGTTTGCAAATATTGTTTGGACATAAGTCGGAACTTAAAAAAAAAAAAAAATACTGAAGATACTTTTAATAATATTTCAACTCGAGAAACAACACCTATTTTGACATACTTTACTTGTGTAATTTGTTATGTTTTATTATCATCAACCGATCATGATTTTTCTTCATCCCAAATAATGGTGATGAAGATAAGCAGTACAAGATCTTGGTTCTCTTTTTGGTCAATGATATAGATAAGAGATTAAAAATAACTTAACCTCAAGTTAAAAATAAATAAATAAATAAAGAATAATTTGTAACACTGGGAACACTTCGAATTTGAAACACTGGTCAATGGTAGATAAGAGATTATTTTTAAGCAAAATTTTATTAAAAATGAAAGACAAAGGATCACTGGGAATTAGATATGAAAGCAACACATTGAAGTATCTAATAATTGCATACGTAAACATAATAAACACTAAAGTTATTTGAGACAAGAAGATGAGTTGCTTGCAATTATTAATAAAGTGCATATTACCTTCTTCCTCAGGCAAGAGCGGGTCAGTGTTGTTCTGAGCAGTGGTCTGAAATTTGAATTCATGACTGAGCTGCCAAAGCAGTAAGCTAATGTGAATAATAAACTTTGCAAAAAGTCGAAGGCAAAGCTCACCATTCATTTTGCTTCGATGTAAATCATGTAGTACAGAATAAAGACATGATGATGCCATTTATATCGGAGCAGAGACCTCCTTTTTCTTTTTTTTTTTCTTTTTTTTTTTTTTTTTTTATAATCGTATAACTTCTTTCTAATAAAAAGATTACAAAATTGTGAAGAAGGACGAAAGAGAGAAAATAAACAGCCCATAAAAAGTATAAATATATATGTGTAATTATCCCTACTGAATTTTTAGAAATAAGAAACAAAAAAAAAAAAAAAAAAAGAAAGTTGAAACTAAAGGCATACTAATATTAGTTGCTCCTTGCTAATTTCCAACTAGTCCCACGAAAAGCAACAACATGAATCACGATGTAAAAGTAAGTAACAACAAATTTGGCAAGGGGCCACAATTTCTATTCTTTTTAGGCGCATCTAATATGAGCACTTTTGATAAATGTCATAAAATCATGTATTTGATTGAATTTTGCCACATATAAAAAAACTCTTGTAAAAAATATGACATCATAAATATTAATTTATCGATTTTATTTTAAAATATCAATTATAGTTACTAATTGATATCTATGACGTAACCACCTGGGTTATCAAGTAGTAACTAAATGGATACTGACCGTCGGTTGATAACCAGCTAGTTACCAAATAATAACCAATTGTTTGCTGATCGTCGGTAGGTTTCCAAACGGTAACTACCACCACCGGTGAGTTACCGGCTAGCTACCAAATGATAACCAATTGGTTACCGACTGTCGATGGGTTTCCGATTGGAAATCATCAACACCTGCGGATTATCAGTTAGCCATCAAATGATAACCTATTGGTAATCAGTTGACCACCAAATGGTAACCATTTGGTAACTAGTTAGTAACCAAGTTATTATTGACCAAAAACTTTTGATTTTGTTAGATTTTTCGAGTTTCATCACCAGAATATTTAAACAAGTATCATATTTTCCGAATATCACTAGAATTTCACAAATATCATAATCCATATACACCAAAAATTCAATAAAAAAAGGTAAAAAAAAAAAAAATCAATCAATTTAAGGTTAAGAGTATAATTTTAGGGACCATTTGGGTTATTTATTTATTTATTTATTTATTTATTATTATTATTATGCTATATCATTTTAAGCATTGTTGAACACAACATGGAGTGAGGGATCTCTCATCTCAGTGTACTTGAGGATATGTGAAAGCATTTTGCTTTCAGTTACTGTAGGATCAGGAAATGGGATAATAATTAAAAGGAAAAAAAAAAAAAAAAAAAAAAAGCCCTCGTTTACCACAGTGTTATGAAATGAAAAAATTCACTTCTGATATGAGAATCAAAAATAAATGAATGTTTGGAAGAAAGAAAGATAAATATGATGTGAATTTCAAAAAAAAAAAAAGTGGAATTGAAGTTGAATTTAAAATGAAATGAAGCTTTTGAATTTGAAATGATGATCGAAACACACTGTATGGAGGAAGAGAGAGGAAGGGTGTTATGCATTGATGGAAAGGATAAGAAAAGTTTCATTTCCCACCTTATCACTTTACGAAGATCCTTGACAATTCATGTGAGGATTGGTCCCTGGGAATCTCTCATTTAATGGAGTCTAACATACATACGCGTTGCCACTTCATTACATTTTTTAAAAAAATTTTAAAAAAAATTAGGGAGAATAGGTAAAATAGCATAATCTAAAAATTTAACAAAATAGCAGATTTACAAAAGGTAGAAAATTAGAGCATATTAAGGTTTCAATTTAGTGAAAATTCCCAAAATACCCACCGTCCGTTCTCTCCAGTCGCCGTCACAACTTCGGCACCGTCACAGACGATGTCGCGCCGGCTGAAATCGCGACACTGAAGTCGCCAACCAACAGATGCCGGGGAAATCGTTGAAGCTGTAGCCAGAGATCGCCGAAAACAATGGAGGATCACGCGAAAATCGCGTTGGAATCGCATGGACAATAAAGCCAGAATCGCACGAGAACCGCGCGATTCCTCCGGGAACGTCCTCAGAACCAAGAATCTCCGACGAAGTGCTCGCCGATGGAGCCCAAATCGCCTCGAAAAAATTGCGAACCAGATTTGGGGGAGCACGGTTTTCCTCACCTGGTATTCGTCGCCGACTCGTCAACCTCCTCCTTAAGATCTCCGGCCGTTTGTCGCCGACGCCGACTTCACCGTCTCCAACAATGGCGTTGATTTGAGGGTGGGAGTAAGTTAGGGTTTATTGTGGGGTAAGCTATGGAGATCGCCGTCTCCAACAGATCTCCGACAAGATCGTCATAGCGAGCTCCGTCGCCGACAAGAGATCTGAACCCCATCGTCACGGATTGTCGACGGCAACAAAGTCTGACATAGATCTAGGATTTCGTTTGGAATATTATAATAGTATAGGGGTTTTCTACAATTTTTAATAAGTGATTATTTATTCCGTATTTAAAGGTAAATAACTATATTTACTTAATACAAACTTTTACTTGCAAAATATAGAACATCGAAATATCAAAAAGTAAACAATTTTGTAGGGAAATAATGGTATTTATATTATTGTAGTTTATGTTGATTTGTACCTTTCTTATAGCCTAATTGTTAGGAAACAAATCAACATGGATGTATTTAGACAGGAAAATTATTTTGATCCCTCGAATCATGGGATTTGTAACATTTGACTTTCTTTCATGATTTGGGTAGATTAGTTTCCTATTTTTCTGCCTAAACTAGTCTATATAAGCTTGTATACCAATAATTCTGATTCAATGAGAAATTATTATTCTCTATCTTTCTTTGTCGTTAGTTAATTATGTCTTCTTTTCAATTTTAGTTTGTATGATAAATCCAATTATTTACTAAAAAATAATGATATTTACGTTACTTTCAATGTAATATGTATCGTTTTAAATTTTAATTTATATGGTAAATTTAAATATTTATTAAAAAATATTTACTTGTCTTGTCTTTTTTAAATTTTAATTTATATGGTAAATTTAAATATTTATTAAAAAATATTTACTTGTCTTGTCTTTTTTAACTTTTTTGTATAAACAACAAATCAAAATATTTATTAAGTAAATATTGTTATTTACATGTAAATATATTAATTTTCATTGAATAAATGAATTATTTTTAATTAGTATTCCATTTAAATATAATTTTTTTAGTAAATCAACGTAATTACACGTAAATCCTTTAGGGTTAATTTCAAAAATAACACATGTAAAAAAATATTAAAACTAGCATCATTTTTATTTATTTTCATTACTAACACTGTCACATTATTTTTTTATCTAATTTGTGGGACCCAGAAGCTAGTAAAGGATGCAAAATTTCGGGAATATCCCCGTCTTTCCACCCGCCCAAATCTCCTTCTGATGTCCTAACCCAATTTGAACCCATTTTCAAGATTTTAAAGAGAGAAACACAAGGTAGCACAGATAGAGAGAGAAAGAGAGTGAAAGAGAGAGAGAGAGAGAGAAAGAAATACCTCTAAAAAACCATCGGAAACTATCCGAAACCACCACCCACGCCCTCTATAAATTTCAAACTCTATAATGGGTGAAGTATCTTCAAAAACCACCTAACAGTCGAAAAAACCTGAGTCTTCCATATCCAAACCCACGAAGTTGGCGGAGAAAACCATTACTCCCGAAAAGATGTCTCCCCGATTAATGGTTTTGACAGAGAAACGCCTACCAGCTAAGAAAAACCCTAAAAAACTGGCACCGAGGAAAAAAAAAAAAAAAAAAAAAAAGGTGCCAGAGGAAGAGTTGAAGAGAAACCAGAGGGAAAACGAAGTTAAGGAATCTAAGAAGGCAAAAAGAACCCCAAAAGAGAAGAACACCGATGTTGAAGAGGTAAAAAGTTTGCATTTTCAATTGATTTTTTTAAAAAGTTTACATTTTTAATGGACTTTTGGTAAAAATGTGCATTTTTATGAAAACGTTTACATTTTTTATTGATTATATAAGAAAAAAATTTACATTTTTATATGTGTTTTTTTTTTTTTTATGAGATTCTGCATTTGTAATTGATTTGTTGAAAAAAGTTTGTATCAAAAACCTAAAGTTGGTTTTTTTTTTTCATGATTTTGTGATATAAACTAAAAGTTTGTTGGTTAGGTATTTGGATATTGAGTCCGAGAAAATGTTAGGAAAATTGAGTGTATTGGTTGAATATTTTTTTGGTTGCTGAAGGTGTTTTGATTTGTGTTGATGTTTGGTTAATTGTTATTGATATTGAAAATACGGTTGTGTGGTTATTTATCTGAGAGCATGTTGTAATTTTATTCATAGGTTATTTTTATGATGACTTATTGGTCATCAATTTAATTACTCAGAGTTCTGATATTACCTATTGGTTTTTTTTATCATGACTTCTCGGTCATAAATATAATTACTCTCTTGTAATACTACTACACAGGTTCAGTTTATGCGACGCGTCCCGGATATTAAAATTATCTACGTGAAGATAAATACTTTCATTAACATTTGGGAGACTATATATAAAATATTTGAAAAAGTAGTTGTCACACCATTAGTAAAGAGAAGGTCATAATGTAATTGACTAATTGATCATTATGAAAATGACATTTTGAATTAAAATTACTTTTCTATGTCAACTGTTATGGAATATTAATTTTGAAGTTATAAATAATGTATGACACCTCTAATTTGTGTGTTTCAAACCTCTATTTGTTACAACAACGCATGAAACAAATAACAGAGGTCATTATAAAAATGACCCAATGATCACTATAATAATTACCTATGGTTACTACTACCCCTGACATTGTATTTCAGTCGAATGTTAAACATTTTTCTTGACAATTATATTGACATTACAGATGATTCATGGTGTCTTCCTATTATGTGTTTGAAAACTATTGTTAACACCATTAAATAAAAAGGAATTACCAAGAAAGTCATAATGTAATTGATTTATTGGTTACTATAAAAATGACCATTTGATTTAAAATTGACCTTAAAGTATCAAATGTTATGCGACATTAATTTTGATATTAAACATTAAGTATGACAACTCCAATTTGTGCGTTTGAAAACTCATTTGGTTACAATAACATGTGGAACAAATAACATATGTCATTATGAATATGACTCACTGGTCATTGTAATAATTAATAACGCAGGTACTAAATTCAAATCCGATAACAATGATTTAAGATGGTTAACATACAAATACAAATAACCAAATACAAACAATCATAACACCTAGATAACAAACCCATAAATATAGTACTTAAAAGCACTAACATAAAGTTATAGCAAAACGAAAGCATGAGAAATAAGACATTAGAGTCAAACTGTCAACGGATACAAAATAGTGCTAATGCACATTAAAACCATCAAATAATGATGCTTCAAGAACACTCTTCACCAACTCAATAAGACCAACATAAGTTGTGGTAAGGGGCACCATTATTCCCTTCATTTCACTACCAACATATCTTGATACACCATCCTACTGACCATTATACTTGATCAAAACACAAACCGTGGCCATTTCTAAACGAAACAGCAAGATATTGGTCAATATCATAATTACCGTTTGGTCAAAAAATTATTCACCAGTCTGGTCATCATAATAATGATCAAAAGGTCATTATGTTGTTTACCATTACTACTGTCGAAAATTTTTCAGAACGGGAAATTGATTAGTACACAAACGTACACTTTCTTTGGTGTTTATTATTGTGTAAATGCTAAATTATTTAAGTTTTAATTATACATTTTAATTATTTTTATTCAAAATGATTTAATTGGAAAATGTCTAGTTTTAGCTTATTTATTTGCAGATTTATAAGAAGTGCAAGGGTCATAGACAAAAAGCCATACAATTGAGCCATAGAATCCATTCATTTAAGTCACATCAGCTCCCAATCCAGCCAAACAACAAATTGAAGAAAGCCATGTGACCCACTACCTGCAACAGCCATTCCATTCGTGCCACGTGACGGATGTGTGAAGCATTCCTTCACTTTCCGGATTTCTTACTCAGCAGGATCTGCATTTATACTTCAACGAGAATCAAATCATCTTGATTTCTTCCCCATATCAAATATTTGATTCATCCAATTAATTGTAATATTATTTTTAGTTTCCTAATTTTTATTTTCTAATTTTAGTTTCTCATTTTTATTGTTTTGTTTCCCTTTTTAGTTGAGTCTCTTAAACACTATAAATAGAGGGCTCTGCTTGTTGTAATATTCATTCAAGAATTGTGAAAGAAATTTAGTTTTATTTTTCAATTCTTGTTTCCTTAGTTTTTCTAGAGGTCTGAGAGGTGTAAGAAAATAAGTGTCAAAATTTTTTATTTAGGGGTGAAATAGCAAAGGAACCACTACAAGAAAAGTGCTCTTTAATAGCGTCGAGTCATAGCGTGTTCCAAAAAATGTCATCACTAAGCTTTGGGTGTCTTTCCTAATTGGCTACATACGTGGGGATTTTTTATTTTTATTTTTTTTAAGGCGGGAGATCATTTGGCATAATAACTTCCCTCTTTTTCGGTGAAACCCAACTAGAACATCTTTTTTTTTTTTTTTTTTTTTTTTTTTTTTTCTTTAAATCCAAAACAAAAACAAAAACAAAAACTCTCCCTCTCTCTCCCACGATTTCTCATCTGCCGTCCATCATCCAGTTATTCAAATGGAGCCGCCAAACTGGTTTCCCTCTCAAATTGGTTTCCCTCAAATTTCATTTTCATATATTTCCCTTTCTCACTAAGACTGGTGAATTAAGCCGCCTCTTTCCAAATAGTTTTGCTCTCTCTCTCTCTCTCTCTCTCGCTCTCTCTCTCTCTTTTATAGATTTTTCCTCTCTACTGATTCCCATCTCCGCAGCCAGCACTTCCAGCAAGTCGAGAACGTATTTTCCTTAGACATTTCTCTGGCTGAGTTTTTTGTCTCTCTGTCTGTCTCAATTCATTTGTGTCAAATTTCGCAGTCTCTTATTTGTTTTCAATGAATGATTCTCTACTTTGACGATTGATCAGTTCTCATTAAAGGATTAGGAACATGGGTAGATTAAGATTCACTTGTTTGTTTTATCTTCAGAAACAATTTTTTTTTGTTTAAGTTGTTTTTTTTTCCCCCCTCTTTGAAAGTTTCTTTGAATGGTTAGGCTTCTTTGTCCTAGTTATGCTTTTAGATTGTTTACAGTGTTTTTTCTAATTTGTTTCCTCATTCTTTGTTGTAATATTTTATCATTTGCTATAATTTTTTCTGATGCATCTATTCATTCTTTATTCTAACAAAAATTTCCCTTTCTGATACATCTTATATTCTTTCCTGTAGTATGAACTAGTTGGTCTGTGCATTTGCAGGTACCGGCGTAGTATTTTACTTTCATGATTAAGTTACCATTGTTGTTTCTTCCATGTGTTTTGTTATTATTATTTAATTTATTAGTTTTCTGAATTTAATTCATCTTCCCCAGACGTCAGTCATAGGTTTAATTATATTTTTCAGTCTTTTTATTTTATTTTTAAATTTTTTTTTCAATAGTGTATACTACTGTAATAGGGAAAATATAGGTCGGTAACATATTACATATATAACTAAGAGTGACCAAAAGCCATGTCTCTTTGTTGCGGATTCATTTTGTAACTTTTAGATTGATTTACGATACCTTAGGGTCTGGTAGAAGTCTATCTTTCAAATGCAAGAAATCCTCTGTTTCTAGGGGGAAAAACAAAACCAAACTTTTAATGTCTGATGCATTCAAGCCTATGTATCAGGAAAACGGGGTAAGTTTAACACTTGCAGTTTTGATCTTTTTCTTGATGTTAACCTTATTTTATGGTTTCTTTTCTATTAATGTTAATTGACTAAGATAGGTCTCTTTCACACTTATTTGTTGCCTTATAGCTGCATAAAGATTTTGTAAGTGCTTCTTGCTTTCCTGTTTAGTCGATTATACTCTGTAATCTGCAATATTAATTGGCTATTTCAACAACAGTAAATTCATATCCTTTAGCAATTGCAAATTTTGTTTTCTCTGTTGATATTTATTTTTGCATCCAAAGTTTCTTTTCTAACCAAATATAGCAATATCACTGTTTGCTTATTCTTTGCTGTAATCTTTCAACATTTGCTGTAATGTTTCCAAATCTTGTATGCCTTTTTAAGAACCTCATTACAAAATTTTCCTTATTTGATATGATTTTCTTTTTTGTACTAGTTGGTCTATATTTTTGCACATGCTTGTGTAGTGTTTTAATTTCGACAACTGAATTCTCATTGTTGTTTCATCCATCACCAAATTGGCAATTTTATCGGAAATAGATGAGCTTATTATCTGATTAGAAAAAGAATGTAGAGAATTGAAAGAGCAAGTAACAACCCAGCATAAATACTTTGAAAAATCATGTTAGTATTCAATTCATGTAAACTTTGAAAAATCATGTTAGTATTCAATTCATGTAAATGTTGATTCTTCCCAATTATACATTGTGATTAATATTTTATATGCTCTCTCATAGGGTTCATCTTGCCAAAATAGAGAAACAAACAAATGCACCTATGCGTTTTCCCATGGTAAAATTATGCTTATTTATATATTTTTTTTCATTTGTAAATTAAACATGTCTTTGTTTTAAAAGTGAATAATCATTTCTATTATAGTGTTTGCTGTTTTTCTTCTTGAAACTCACAAAGCAAGGAGTACAAGATAATGGATTGGGATGGTTCTGATGAAATTGTAGCCGAAGGATGTTGGCCTTCAAGTGATCCAACAGCTTTCGTTCATATTCCTATCGGACCAAGTGCTGTGAGAGTTTGGGTAGATGTTGTAAGAAAGGCTAATGCATTTTTGTGGAGGACTACATCAGAGATGCTTTACATTGAAGATGCTATTGGTTCTACATGGCCCATTGATAAAGTTATACGGTAAACAAAATATACACCTATATGCATAATGTATTGTAAATTTAGTTAGGTGATGGTTTAGTTATGAGTTGATTAATTGATATAAACATTAACTTCTTTTTTTTTACACCCCTGTATGTAGGACTTGAAGGACAATGACTATCGATGGAAGACAAAATTTAAAAGACTAGAGAAAGATTTGAACCATTACTAGAAGGCATGTATGGAGGCTGAGTCGTTAAGTTACATTTGGGAATATGAAGTATTGTTTTATTTATTTATTTATTTTTGGATCAAACATAGTACACTTGAGATGTTTGGTTGAAAATGTTGTTTTCATGTTATTAGATTAGGGGGTGAATGTATGGATGTTTATGTACTTAAAGTATTCAATCAAATTAATTGCTATAATCTTTAAATGTGTTATTTATTTATACAAAATATAGTACTGTTTGTAATCAAACTAAGAATAGCGTGACAAAAGAAACGTAGATACATTCTTAAGTGTTATGGCCCAATATAACAAAAACACTATGAAGCAACTACATATAATAGCGTAGTAGAAATGCTATGAAAAGTATCTTATAGCATGATATGAATGTTATAAAAATAGTATTATAGCATGGATTGTGTGCTATAAAAAGCAACTACATATAATAGCGTAGTATAAATGCTATGAAAAGTATCTTATAGCACGATATGAATGTTATAAAAATAGTATTATAGCATGGATTGTGTGCTATAAAAAATATTCTTATAGCACCAATGGAACGCTATAAAAATAGGACACTTTTAATAACATCAGATAAGATAGCGTTTGCAGAAATGTTATAGTATTTGTATGATAGCATTTTTTAGACGCTATTATAAAGAGTTTTTCTTGTAGTGAACCCTTTGAGAGAAAATATTGTTGAGTAATGACTTGAACAATATTCAAACGGGGACTTTAATTTATTGCTTAAAATTCCAGTTATTTTCGTTTCTTTTTGTGTAGGATTGCTATGGAAAATTAGAAGATAAGTGCGTGCAAATCTGACAAAGCATACATCAAAATTTCTTTATATTGTTTCTCTGATTGAAAAATAAGTTCAAATCCATAACATTTTCATTCAAACGATTACGAAAAGAGGGATTTTTTTTTTTTTTTTTTTAAGGGGACCAGTATCAAAGTAGACCTTTGGCTCAAGTACTTCCTGTCGTCATTATTCAGCTTGATACCTCCAGTATACCGAACTAGTCCTTGTCTTTCTTTACCCCTTGTCATGATTATATGATTTATTAATTTTCCACGAACTACTTTCTCAGGGAGTGTTTATCAAATAGAATTCGTTCTATTTTAGTTATATTGCATCCAATATGATTAAGTGTCGGTTTTTTAAAATCTCATCAAATTTAATCTATTAATAACACATTACCCGATCCAATCCTATTCATTTTAAGTCGGTTTGGATTAGATTTGATTGATGGTCTGATACAAATCTTAAAACAAAGTAAGCATGAATTATAGGGCGTGTAAATGTGTTTCATAATATGCTATGGAATTAGAAAATGACATTAAAAGGATTTTTTTGTGTTAATATTATATTATATTTTTAAAGTTTTTATTTGACATGTGATGAAGGTGTATAAAAAAAAAAATAAAAGACACTAACTTTTTTACATATAATATGTAAAGGTCTGCTTGGATTGGATTGGATTGAATTGGGTCTTTTAAAGGTAAAAAATTACATCCAATATCTAATTTAGGTTGGTTTGCTAGAATTGACATTCAATCTAATCTAATAATTGCAAACAATTATATGTTAAAAATTGATTAAATTGGATTGCACCGGTTAGTTTGATAGGTTGAATATTAGATCCGATAAACGCCCTTTAATTGTTTTTTTTTTTTTTTTCTGATATTAATCCTACACCCAGTTAGCCTGGATCGATACTTTCAAGAGTACAATAATTCAAACAAGTAACATTCATTAGACTTTAGTAATTTACAGTCTTTAAGCGGAAAAGGGGGGCAAAAAGCATTTTACCTTCTAATTAATAAAGCAATCCGCCCAACAGTTACACGGTGGTGTGTGTATACATATACAAAAATTAAAGAGCATTTATGATCGGTTTGAATGAGAGCGGTAGCCTTTTCCCAGTTGGTCTAGCCAAGCCCAAATCTCTTTTATTTTAGCTGGATTTGTCTGTTTTTTCTTTTGCTTTCTGATTAAGACCCTGATAGAAATCCTCTCAAATCCTATTTACAATCTTAGCGAAAGAAGCCGGGGGGGGGGGGGGGGGGTGGGGTTGGGAAGCATTTTACCTTTTAATTAATAAAGCAATCAGCTACTTTAGTTGATGGGAACGCGTCCGTCCAACAGTTACACGGAGGTGTGTGTATATCTATAAATATACAAAAATTAAAGAGTGTTTTATGATCGGTTTGAATGATTCCTTATTTACCAAAAAGGAAGGGGGGGGGGGGGGTTGGGGGAATCGGTGTGAATGAAAAATACACCAATTAAATTAAAAATACTGAAATATTTTTTACTGGATTGGATGATTTAAAATTTCTAAGAGAAATGAAATTAATTCAAATAAGTAATTGATTTGATCGGTTAGTTTAGTTAATCAGTTTAAAATTATACATTAAAAGTTTTTGTTAGTGTGTTTACAGACATATTGATTCTATATCCAAGGGGTGAATCTAAGGAAATTCAGTTCTTTATATCCTATACAAAAATAACGTCAAAGTTTATCTACCTCTAATTTTAACATGAATTAGCTTTCGGTCAAAGGTATAAAATGTGATTTCTATAAAAAAGGAAAAAAAAAAAAACTCTCAATGGACTGTTAAATTTGTATAGCGTTTGAGTATAAACTTCAATTAATATATTTATTGTGTATTAAAAACTTAAATAGAATTTATTCTGGGTTTATATTGACTTAAAATAATAGGAAAAGTTAAATCAAGTGGACCCTATAATTGTAGCTAGGTTATGTAGTTATCCTTTCTCTTAGCGGTGCCACGTTTATGTGAATGGGGACATGCCACTGACATTTTAAATATCAACCTTTTTGTTTTTATGCCTCTTTCTTTTTTGGGTAAATTTCTGTTATCTCTCGTTTTATTAAGAGACTATAATTTTATCCATACTTAATAATTGAAATATGTAACTATCACCATTCTATCAAAAGCTATCTTTAATATTAATACTTTTTCTATATGGTGCCTCATCAAAAACATTAATCCTTGGATTGCATTGGACATGGAAAGACGTGCGCATGGCAAAAGACATTTGAGCATGCCCCATTCTAACTTTAATTAATAGAGAACCAGAGAGAAGTCTTTTTCAGGCACACGAGAACAAATTATGCAGGGAAAGTGATAAACCAGCACCAAGTATTGTCGAGCCGGAATGATTGTCCCATAGCCCCTTTAGTTGTATTGTATGGCGTTCACAAATAAATAAATCATTCAAAGCCACTTATCTAAAGTGACTTTAATTAATACAGAAAAATCGAATCCCAGTCATTGGGACATGCATCGTGAAGTGATCCATATATGCCTAGTACTTCCAAATAACTTTGTAAAAGCTTATTTTCTTTTTTTTTTTTTTTTTTACTTTATTTTCCCCCTTATCTGAGAGGAACGTGTCGATATTATACAAAATCATACTGTGTTCAATTATTCCGTTTGGATAAACAAATCTCATGATAACATTTCTAATGGTTTAAATTATAAAAAAATTTAAATTATCATTGCAAAGAAAAACATATTGTAAAGTTGTGTTTGAATAGATATTCAAAGAGTTGTTGGTGTAACGAATTAGAAGAACACTGTTTGATTGATGGCGTGTTTCACATGGTTTTTATAAAGTTATTTTTCTCTTTCTTTTTTTTTTTAATGGAATTACAAAGTTATTTTCACTTGTTCGATCCAAAAGCTATTTAATTCTTATATATGTTGAAGTTTGATTAATCATACTTCTTATTTGTCTAATTCTCGGAAATAGATATACCACAAGAAATATTGCCATCAGAATTGCTTTTCCAAACGGAATTAATATTGAAGACAATAGGGGGGGTGTAAACAAAAAGAAATCAGCTTTTCCAGAGTCATTTGGAAATCAGCTTTTCCAGAGTCAGTCGAAGTTCATCAAGTTTTTTTTTTTTTTTTTTAATTATATTTTGTGCCTTTGATCAGAAGCTAATTCTTGTAGAAGTCGTGTTAAAATCAGAGATAGATGAACTTTGACGTTATTATTTGATATGATACAATTAATTGAATTTGTTTTGGATTTCACCTCGAACTGGAAAAAGGATATGAAAAATTGCTGAACAGAAATCATATATACTTGAAAATTTGATGAAATTAGAGGCTTAAAAGAATTGTTGGCGAATAATGAACGGGAAGAGCACTATATAATTAATGGTTTGTTTCACATGGTTTTTACAAAGCTATTTTTCATTTGCGAAGCTATGTTGAAGTTTGATTCCCCCAATAGCCGGAATTATTTATTCACACCAACCGCCAGAAACACTTCTCCCTAGTTTTTTGAGCGGAGTTTACCAGATTATAGATAGAGTACTTCTACAGTACAGCTATAAACAGCTTCAATATATCTTCGCATTCTTTCATGTTTTGAACCACGTAGTCATCAAATATTTTAATATATAATAAGCAAATTTTTTTTTTTAAAGAAAAGTAAAGTCGTTCAAAATCAAAGTCATTAAAAAAATCAAATGCAAAGTAATTATTGATAAAAAGAAAAACAGCAACAACAAAAAAAAAAAAAAAGTAATCTGAGTGAAAATCAACTTTACAATTTTTTTTCAGTTTACAATATTTGTTAATATAATTAAGCTCTTATAAGCTGTTAAGATAACATTTTCTTCTCTTATTTTTGTTTTATTCTTTACTCAAAACATCCAAATTTAATAATTTATCTCATGAATCTGAAGCAAGAGTTTCCATCTCTTTATAATTAGCAATGAAACCATTGTTTTAAGCTCTTATATAAGCCGTTAAGATAACCTTTTCTTCTCCTTTTTTTTTTGGTTTTATTCTTTTACTCAAAATATCCAAATTTATATGAATCTGAAGCAAGTACTTCCATCTCTTTATTAGCAATGAAACCATTGTTGATAGTGTATTCACCACTTTAAGATTTCGATTTTTAAAAGAGTCTTTACTTATTTTATATATATATATATATATATATATATATATGCATGCATTAAGTAAGAATTTCAAATCTGTATATATTCTACGAAAGGCTAAATTCCATAGGTGCCCATAAATTTATTGTACAGTTGTAATTTACATTATGAACATTTAATTTTGGACAAATTATACTTTTTTCTCCTGAACTTTAGGCATTATCACAAAATGGTCTCTAAACATCAATTTATGACATTATTTCCCCCATGAACTTTGATAAAGTTTATGAATTTTTCCCCTCAATTAAATTTTTGATGAAAAATACACAAAACACTTATTGAAAGCATGAGTTTGGGGTATGCTAAGTATAAAATTATGAAATGATACACATTGGGGATATTCTAGGCATCCGTTACCCTTATTAAGTGTGAAATTATGAAGTTATTTATAAGAGATAATTATGGAAAACAAATAACAATCAACCCTCAATATTTATTATTTTAACTCATTTTTAAGTGTTTCTCATTTAGTAGCTACAATTCATATTTCCAATGAGTGTCATGTACATTTTTTAGTATAAAGTGTAATTGAGGGTGGAAGTTCGCAAATTTTTTTAAAGTTCAGAAGGAACGAATGTTACAAATTGAAGTTTATGGGTCATTTTGTGATAACGTCTAAAGTTTCAGAAAGAAAAAGTGTAATTTTCCCCTTAATTTTTGTAATTTGTACTTTAAACTTACAAATTTGGACTATAGTAATCTACTCCTATTAATAACATTGTTGACTTTTTATGAAAATTGATACTTGATTTGCATATAAGTCATCAATTAAGACAATAAAAAATCTTTCGTAAATCATTATTATTCCAAATTTGTATTTAAAACAAAGTTATTTTAAAATTTCTTATTCTTATAAAACTTAATAAAAGATTGTAATCTCAAAAATTTCGGTTAAAACATATAAAATGACAATCTATGCTATTAAATAATGATTCATGTATAAATCACATGTCAATTTCCTTCCAAATATTGTTATCAATATGGGCAGGAGTAAATTGTAACTAAACAATAAATTCAGAGGGACCATCGGTACGAAAAAAAAAAATCACAAAATTACTTCGTATGTAAGGGGAAAAAAAAAAGTTATTATCCCGATCGTCCCCGTAGATTGCTAGTCCACCCATTAATTTCCCTTTTTTTGGTAATTTTGTGTAGTTTTAATTTGGATTCTTGGGGGTTCGAAGAGAGCCAGCTGAGAACCGGAGCAAGGCAATGAAATTTCAAACCGCCGGCTTCAAGCCGGCAGAGGTATAATATTGGGGTGATGCGAAGAGGAGACTAAATTGAAGCTGATCAGTTCTAGTTCGGTTAGTCCATTTTACTAGCCAGATCATTTATCTTTCTTTATCTGGTGATCTATAATTCTTGCCATTAAGTTACCTCTGTCATATGTTTTGTGTGTGTATACATACATATACACAGTGGCAGAGTGGGGGCGGGGCTACTAAACTTTTTATTCTTTTAGATTTACCTTAAAAATTTTATAATTTTTATAATTTGTCCTACTAAAAAAAAGAAATTCTTATATAATCCTTATTTTATCCCTATTAAAAACAAATATAATTATCACATGATCCCTACTAAAATTAACTATGTATTTATAATTTTACTGCTTTGCCCCTATTAAAATGAAAAATTCTCATATAAACCCACTAAAATTAAAAATTCTCATACAATCCTCACTAATATTTATTTTATCCTAAAAAAATTTTTGATTTACACACTCATTAGAATATATTTCTGACTTTGTCCCTGCATATATATATATATATATATATATATGGATCTTATTATCTATTTGTTAGTCAGATCAGCGGTCAGTATATTAAGTTCTCACAAACTCTTCATCTTTTCGTTTCTGCATTATTCGAATTCTTTTACCCTGGTGTGCATGGGTGTGCGTGATATATATGTATATATGTATTTCCGAGGTTTTATTCTTGTTTGTGGTAACTGTGAATGGATTTGGAGTGAAGAAAATAAGTTGATTAGAACTTTTTAGTCTGTCGAAATAAAAGATTTCCATTTTCTTATTTTTCCGACGATCAGTTTAACTGTTATATGTTTATGCGTGTATTTGTAATACGTACTCTGGTATGTTTAAATATATAATTATATACTTGTGGGTGTCAAATTTTCAATTATAAACTTGTAATTATTACATATACAAAAATATTACATATAAATTTTAGTTAAAATTTTTTTAAGAAGCAAAAAATTAATTAAAGAACTTTTCAAAAAAAATTATTAAAGAAAATAAAAAAGAAAAAATTGCAATCCGGCCTATCTTTTTTTCACAAAACACTGAAAAAACAACATTAATTGTTCTTTTAGTCTTTTTTTTTTTCTTTCTAATTTTGTTCGTAAAAATCTACTAATTTTGCAGAGAACCCTCGCTAATTAATAAATGTTTTCATTAATATATATAGGATTATCAACAGTATTATTGTTAGTCCCTCTTTGAGTATTATGTCACTTTAATCCTTAAAATTTTTTATTTTGATAAATTAGTCTCTAAGTTTTGCTTAGTTGAAAATTTTGGTCCTTAACCATAAAATTGACTATCAATTTCTGAAATATAATTAAAGATAATCATATATTTGTCAATTATGCGCTAACTAGAAATATCACAAAAATAGTTACATTGATCAATGAAATGTGTGTTCTCTTCACAATTGTTAAAAGCCCTTAAAAACTGCCATATTTTTTAAAAGTTTCAGCTTTTATTACGTGATAATTAAGTACGTGATTATCTCGATTTCACTTCAGAAACCATTCGTCACTTTTTTGGTTAGGGATCAAAAACGCTGAAAACCAAAATTTAAATTTGCTGGAATAAAAGGTTCTCCGATACGTCGATTGATCTTATGAATCCGATATATATATATATATATATTTTTTTAAAAGGCTTTTCGCAATTTATATTGGGCTAGCAAGATACTGGAGCAAGTCGTTAGAGACGTACATAAGTTTGGCACCCTCCAAAGAATGTTTAGTAGAATTCTTTTGGAGAATGATGTCCAACAGAATTTTCCTCTTAGGATTAATCATACGTGCACAACATTTTTTTTATTTTTAATTTTAGATAAGGGGATTTAAACTTTACAGCTTATAATAGAGTTATGTATCCATAACTGTAATCACATATATCGTTGTTGTTTTCAGTTGGAAAGAAGATAAAGACATGAAATTACCTCAAGTAAGAAGACTATTGATAAGGTCACGGTTTCCACAAAAATAGTAACCACTAATAATATATATAGTTAACGTTTATTTCATTTGGGGAATACAATATTAGGGAACATAATCCATTACCGCGATAGCAGCAGTTTCTATGTATGTATGCAATGTGAGATGTCTTTAAACTTTTTGTAAATTTCTTTTTTCTTTTTGATTTAATAAAATTGATGAGGGATTTATTGAGGATCTGATATTTAATTCCAGCATGCAAGTACAGCTATAGAAGTTAGGCGCATATTCAATGGATAAGCCACAAAACCAACCTCGAACCGCAGGCAATCCTAAATCTGAAAACGAGGAATGTATAATGTCGTTGCAAGATTACAACCCAAATGAAATAATTGGATTAGATGAGGACATCGAGAAGATCAAAAGGTGGATCTCAGAACCAGGCAAGGACCTCCAATGCATTGCTATTGTGGGGATGGGGGGCATGGGCAAAACTGTACCATTGCCCAGCAAATCTTCAACGACCCCGAAGTTTGTAAACGCTTTCAGACGATCAGGGTGACTGTTTCAAAGAATTTCAGCAAGTACTGAATTTGATGAAGCTATATTGGGAAACAAATCATGTTGAAATAGGAAAGCATATTTTTTACTCGAAGACAATTATTTTAGAAGAAAAGTTAATTAACAATTTCACAATATGGAAAGTTATGTTTATTTTATTTATTTTCCAAATTTTACTTGTAGTTTCCCGTTTACGTTTGGGGCATTTAAACTATAAATATATTAGTCCATTCATATATAAAAAGAAGATACAATCAGTTTTTGAATGAAATTTTGAATTTTACTCTTCTCTCTCCAATTTTTGATTTTTTTTGAATCAATGAATTTTGATGTCAATTTCCGGTATTCTGTGTGAATCAATGGAATTTGAAGGGTTTTCCTGTTTTGCTTTTCTAACATATGCTTCCACTACTTCATAATTTCAACTTACTCGTTGAAAAAGTTGGGAGGAGAAATATCTGAAGAGTCTGATGGTAACTTGATCAAAGCACTCGAGGAAGCACACCAAAAGAAGGAGGCAATCTATCTTGTTGTCATGGATGATGTGTGGAGCATGGATGTGGATTTGTGGCCTAAATTTTGCTCTGCTTTAACCGTACAAAATAAAAGCATTCGCATCTTACTTACTACCAGGGATAAGAGTGTCGCAGAAAAAGTTGTTTTCAGAGAAACGATGATTCATTGGCCGAAAAAACTAGATGCAGATCAAAGTTGGTTCTCAAAATTTGCCTTTCCTGCAACCATAGGAATATGCGAAAAGCTGGAATTTGAGAAGACAGGAAGGGAGATATTGGAGAAATGTGGAGGCCTTTTACCATCACAAGACAATGGGATCTTTGATGGCTTCCAAAAACAACAAGGTTTCCATATGGATAGAGGTGTTGGAAAGTTTTCACAAGTCGTCGGAAGGAAACAATGAACAGATGATGGCTTTTCTTAGATTGAGCTATGATGAACTTGAGGCTCATCTTAAGCAATACTTGTTGTGTTTGTCAGTTTACCCTGAAGACTATGAGATAAGAGCTGAGCAGATAATCCATTGGTGGGTTGCAGAGGACCTCATCCCAAGGCAGGGCTCAAACAAAACCGTTATAGAATTGAGATATCAATACCTTTAAACTCTAATCAGTAGATGCCTAGTCGAAGCTGAGGATCGTAGAAGCTATGATGGGAAAGTCTATTATTGCAAGATACATGATATGATACGCGAGTTGATTATGAAGATTGCAGAAGAGGAGGCTTTTTGCACCTTCAATGAAAAAAAGGGCATCCAAGAATGGAAGGAAAACTCGCACTGGTTAGGTTTTGTTGATGACTTGATTGGAAAGATTAATTCATTTGGGAACGATATTCAAAATTCCGGGCGATGTTACTTGTGACTAACAGTCCCGTTGATTTTGACAGAAACTCGGGGTTTCCTTTGTCCCTTAGGCTGTTGGATTTATCTGGGGGGTGCACAAATCTGGCTGAGATCAAAAGGGTGAAATATCTGTAAGATTGGATCGGTTCTCTTAAGCGTCTAGCATGTTTGAACCTAGGAAAGATCCGATGTCTAGAGGAACTACCATCTTCAGTTTGTAAAAACCGAAATCTTCAAATATTGATTCTTACAGGTTGCACAAAGTTGAAGAAGCTGCACCCATCAATAACTAAAATGAAGAAGCTAATTGTCTTGCATTTGGGAGGTTGTCCCCTCGAGTTTTTACCTCGGGGATTTGGGAAGCTTACAGGTCTTCAAGAACTCACTGGTTTTCGAGTTGTTGGTCGGACAAAATCCAAGGCTTGCGACCTTCTTGAACTTTCAAATCTGACACAACTTAGAGTGCTGCATATGGTGATAAATAACGATGACTTCGAAATCTCAGAAAGCGACCTGAACAAAGTCTTCTCAAAGCTGGACAGTCTCAAGGTTCTAGATATTGATGCAAATGAATGTAAGAAACCAAAGGTTTGGAAAATGTTAGATTGCCTCTACCCTCCTAAACACCTCAAGGAGTTGTATCTTCGTAACTACCATTACAACGTGATGCCGAAGTGGGTTCATCCTTCAACCCTTCAGGAACTGCAATATCTGTGTGTCGAAGACGGATACATCACCCGCGTGATTCCTGAAGTTGCAAGTGCGCGTTCCGAGTATGTTTGGCGAGAGCTTGAAGGTTTGTCTTTGAAGAAGTTGGGGAAGTTAGAGACGAATTGGATGGAGTTGAAGGAAACTATGCCTGTACTAAGATACATGGAGGTTAGTCCTGGTTACGGCCAATGGATAAACCTCCCCTCCGATGTTCAGCAGTCCGGGATCTGGCGGGCAAATTGAGGAACACCTTGAAGAATAAGGGATCAATGCGCAGCCGAAAAATTGCCTTTATACATGATGTGTGCTATGTGCTGGTGTTGTTGTTGTTGTTTGAAGTGTGTGCGATTTGATTCCTGTTTTTTTTTTCCCTTTTTTTTTTTTTTTTTTTTCTAAATTCCGTAATGTGAGCTTAAACTATGTGTTTGGTTTTCTGTACTAAAGTATATCCATTTCTATAATTCTTATGATATTTGTATATGAATTGATATTGTTGTGTTTCGAGATGTGTTGATGTAATAAAGGAGTGACAATTTGCTTCTTCGTATGATTTTCTTTATGTTTGATTAGCTTTGAAAGAAACCAATTTTTATCTCAAGTTCTCCATGATAGACTTTTTTTTAATTATTTTACTTTACTTTTTTTTTTCCTTAAGTAAACTCCTTAATTTACAACAAAAATTGAAACATGTATATCTTTGTCAATTTCTACATTGTGGAATTCAATTGAGCGATGTAAGTAAAATTCAACTTCTAACAATAATCACTATAATAGTTACGGAGAGTATATACAAAGCAATCAAAGTGAACAAATCAAAACCTAAAAAGGTTCACAAAATCAGGAAGAAGAAAAAAAAATAGTTTTCTTTCCTTTTTCTCGGATGATTTTTTTCATGGGACCATACACAACATTGACTCGTATATATGTGTGTGTGTGTGTGTATCTATATACCAAAAATATTATAGAAACATGGCTCTATTAGCACACTTAAGATATTATTGCTGACTTTAAACAGAGTACTCTGTTCTACGTGATAATGACTTTCCCATTTAATGAACAAATGCTTCATTCGTCCCAAACACATAAGCTCCTGCAAAAGCCAAAATTTGTTAAATCACACACAAAAAATAAATAAATAAATCTTCTCTTTTTCAGTTACCCTCATCAAACAAAAACAAAGCACTTACCAAGTGTGGGCATCAAAATGGACAGTGCAGCAATCCCAACAATCTTAAGTGGGAAACCAACCTTGAGCATGTCTTCGATCCCAATGTGTCCGGTCGAGAACCCGACAATATTCGAAGGCGTTCCGGTGGGAAGAAGGAAAGAAAACTGCGCCCCGACGGAGCCGGGAATTACGAGCAGAAGGGGGTGAACATGCATGGTTCTTGCCAATTGAATAAGGACTGGAATGACTAGTGTGGTGGTGGAGTTGTTGGAAGTGAACTCGGTGATGGTACTGCTAACGAGGCACACGGCTGGGGCTATGGCCCAGTAGGGTGCTCCCTCCAAGAAATCCAAGGCTTTCGACAATATGTCGGCGAGGCCGGTAGTCCTTACGCCGTCTGCAATGGCAAATCCCGCGCCTAATAGCAACACGATGTTCCACGGAAGCTTCTTGCACTTGTTCCAGTCCATCAACTTCTCCCCCTTTTGCTTCTTGCTTGGAATTATGAATAACAGGGTCGCCATCAATACCTACATGAAATGACGTGAAAGAATCCTCATTTAACATACAATTATGCCTTTCAAATTTGTAACTGATAGCTTGTTTGGTATTTGAGTTCAATTCCAACTAAACTAGTTTTTAAAAAGTCAATCAATTTAAATTTAAAAATTTTAACTCCAACCGGCGATCTAAATGGAGCATGAAATACTGTTAATTTTGAAAAATATTAAGAACACCAACTCTAAATCCGATTAAGAGTATCAATTTATGTGATATGTGAGCTGTCATTCTTTTATTAATAAATATTTAAAATATTATCATAACAATTGATTTATCTACCAATTAAAAGCTGCGTGAATTGATAATCAAAAATTAATCAGATCTAATTACTCACGCTGGCAGTTCCATCACCGGCACGCCCGCCGAAGAGGGCTCCCCAACCAGGAACGTCGTCCGTTATGCTTCTTGTCATCCATAAAACTACTAGCATCTGCACATGGAACACAAACCCACTATGTTAAAATTAGGAAATTACATAGCCACTATTTGTATACCAAGAAAAATAAAAAGAAAATGGCATTCGCTTAGAAACGCACCGAAAAAACAGCTATTACCATCTTTTCAGCAAATGACAGCGGACCTGTAAATAATATAATCTAAACAATTACTTACGTGAACCAACTTGATATTGGCTAGGCACAAAAAAAAAAAAAAAAAAAAAACGTCACCAATTCAATCATTTTAATGTATAATAAGTGAAACCAAACAATTACCAACTTGATATTAGTTAGGCACCGAAAAAAAAAATCGCCAGACGTCACCAATTCAATCATTGTAATGTATAATAAGCATCCCAAACATATTTATTTTTCTTCCATATTTAGCACACCATCTTAAATTCAAGAAAAAAAATTTAATTCGTTTCAAATCAAAATTCACCTTTTTACTTTATTGTTATCAACACTACACTCAATTTTCTTTCTCCTAAACATCTATTCATTTAGATTTTCAATACAAATAAAAGTTTTAAATTCAAGACGGTTTGTTAAACATAAGCTTCATTTAGAGATATCATTTAATTTTTTCCTTCAATTTTATGTTTATTTTCTATTAATATATTAACCGTAAATTTGTGATTTACGTCAACATATTATAATAGTTAATAGTGCTTTTACAAATCTAAATTAAATAAATAGCATAATTATAAAAATATTTAAAGTAATTAATTAATTTAAGAAACAAATTATATATTTATTAAAAATTAATTAAATTATTTATCATATAAATTTTATGTTTATAACTATTTATTCTAAATATTTTTAAAATATATTATTTACTTTTAAATATTTACCGTAAAAATATTATTTATTTTTGATTTGTTTAGTGTTTTAACTTAATTTTAACTAAATTATATTTTTTTTATGAATTTTTATTTTTTATTTTTTTAAATCAATAAAGATTATAATTAGATTTTTAAAAGTCAATCAACTCTAATTTAAAATTTTCAATCAACTCTAATTTAAAATTTTTCCTTTAACTGACAATCTAAACGGAAGCTTCATTCTCGCATAATTTTTTTTGTTTATATCTATAAATGTAAAATTTGTTGAAAAATAATTTATGGATTTTTTTTTTTTGGGTTAATGAATTAGGGGGTGTTTGGAAAACCATTTCAAACTAAAATTTTTATCTCAATTTTTATCTTTTTCTGAAAAAGTTTTTTATCTTTTCTAAAAAGTCAATAAAAATTATTATTAAAACTTAAAATTTCTAATTCAAACTCATTCACCAAACGAACCCTTAAAGCAATTGGGGCTCCAAACTTACCTAACATTTGGAGCTCTCTCCTCAAATGGGATTTGTCCAAGTAAGCAGAGAGAGCGTGGCCGGAGCCCCTACGGCAGTACAAGAGGCAAATAATGGCCCACATTGGAAAGAAAATCGAGAGAGCCAATGGAAACCCGAAGAAGAACCATTTGCTGAACGTGATGGGGTCAGCCTCCGGGAAATAGCTCTTCCACATCCCAGCCAATATGAGGTTGACACCTGTCCCTGTGAGGGTGCTCATCCCCCCGATTGCGGCGGAGTATGTGACCCCCAGCACCACGGCGCGGCAGAACTTGCTGACGACGTCGGACTGGCCGGGCCCCACCGGGAAGCGTTGGAGGATTCCGGTGGCCACCGGCATCATCAACATGGCCGCCGCCACATTGTGCATCCACATGCTGACGAACGCCGTCGTGGCACATATCCCCAGCAGCAACAGCGGTGGGTTCACTGGGTCCCCGCAAAATAACAGGGTTATCTGTTCAATTCAACCAAAAAAAAAATAATTAAAAAATATTTTAGAAATAAAAAATGATAAGACGTTATGTCTTGGTGGTCCACATGGATTATCATTCTTTTTTTTTTTTTTTTTGGTGGAAATTCACGTTGTGTGACGTGAATAATTGAAACACGCTATAAGATAGTACACATGGGTGAGTGATTACTAGTTTTGCAATAATGTGGTCACTGATCACATGAATAGACCTAGAATAAATAATTTAAATATAAAATTTTTCCCCCAATTTATGTTTCGTTAATAAAAATTATCTTTTTATTAAGATTTTTGACGGAAAAAACTAGGATCAAAATTCTAGTATAACATGTTCAAGTATTTTGATAAAATTTAGAATTTATTACAAAAATTTCTCCGAACCATGAAATTTTGTAACACTTTATTCTCCTAAAACAATCACCATTTATTTAGCATGTGTTCTTCTAGAAAATGTTTCAACAAAATAACTTTTTTTTTGTTTGTGGTTTGTTTATTCAGAAAGGACTATAGTTTTTTCAATTAATCCTGACATTAACACAACAATATGTGAGAGGAAGAAAGAACGTTTTCCACGGCAAAAGAAAACGACACAGAGAAGATGTTCTTATCGCGAAAAATGCGGTCAAAATATTTTGTGTACAGCGTGGAGTTATTATTACGATATTGTCCAAAAATAATGTACTAAAAAAAAAACTCTTACGACATCTCTAAAAATAATAATAATTAAAAAATAAAAATAAAAATAAAAATAAGAAAACTCTGGTGAATTTTCAAAAATTCTTAAGGAGAGAGGGAGAGAGAGAGAGAGAGAGAGAGAGATTGCATAATTAACATATATCAGAGGAGATTCCTGATTAACAAACAAATGAATATCAATTTTGATAAGAAAACATTTGATAAAGCATTTTCTGCAGTGAAGATATTTCGCGTGTCAAAGTATGAGATACAAGCTCTGAACATAGAAATAGGATGAAAGAATACAAAACTTTGCAAATTAGTATCAGAGCAAAAAAAATAAAAATAAAAATGGTGAATTAGAAGATGAAAAAAGAGAGAGCTCACATTGAGGGCCAATCTTCTATGGATGTTGTAATGCTCAACAGCAAGGGCGAGTATAAAACTGCCGAGAACAAGCGCAATAACGTCGTCCATGTAAGATTGAGCCACTTCATCGGCGGAGGCGATTCCGAAAAGCGGGAAGAGGAAGAGCGGCGTCATGGAGGTGATCGGCATCGGCACCGCCTCCGTCAGCCACCACCCGAATATCCACGCCATCACCCCCAGCATGTTGCGGCTGCTCGCCGGCCCCTCCAACTTCACCCATAGGCATATCATCGTGCACAACAACGGTCCGAGAACGATGAACGCGTTGTTGCGTGTGAACACAACGGACCGGAAGCTCTCCGACCGCCCGACATTACTCGGTTCACTTAGCGGGAGAAGTGGGGCTTTGGTTTCGTCGGAGGTTGAGATCGGATTTGCCATTTCTCTACTTATATTTAAATTTTAATCATTCAGTTTTGGACTCTGCAAGAAAACTGGATAGAAAAGTATGGTTTCCAGCTTTGTAAGTTTTGCTTGTTTGCACTAAGCTTGAGATAGGTTGTGGAGACTCGTACTCTTTTTTATTGATGAAGTTGGGAATTAAAGAGAGACAAGTGAACAATTTCACTTTGGCCTCTGAGGTTTTTGTTTTTTAATTGATTTATTTGATTCGAGGGACCACGACTAATCTCATTAACACGTGGCTTGTGGTTTTTATTAGTTAGTATATACGGGGGTTGATCATTATTGATATTCTATTATATGGGTTATTTATTTTGGATTTTATCGATTAAAGGTCATTTATCTGTCGAGGTGGCCATTTTTGTTAAAATATAACATTATTATTTATCTATTGTTTAATTAACAATTTAAGTTTTTAAAATAAGATTGATAATTTAATATGAAATTAAAATAGGAATTGAGTTTAAATTCATGAAATTAGACTCTTTAGTCCTTTTATTATTTTTTTAAATTAATCTTTATTTACACGTTTATTCATTATTTAACATATATATAAAAAAAATATTAAAATATAAAATTATTATTAAGCCACCTGTCAAGATAACTTAGCTTTCATAATGGATTCAGAAACTAACAAAGTCGTGATCTAATATAACCCTTTGTTTTTTTTTCTTTTCTTTTCTTTTCTTTTTTCTGGTAACAAAAAGGTCATTTTTGATGGAGTTTGATTGGTCTGTGGAGCCAATGAAAGAGAGGCAAATGTGTGGCTAAGCGAAACACAGATAGCCTCAGCACAACTGCTGATGAAACTAGGCCATGAGAAATTATTGCATCCTCCAATAATTAAATATTTGATGGTCGATTGCCTCTGACATGTACTGAACTAGAAAATCATGGGTTGCCATGTGTTATCCCGATTGCCAGATTTGAAGGATGTAGAATAGCTGAGTCAGATTACTTTATCTTATTAGGCTTTATTTATTTATTTTTTAATTTTGTTCTTGCAGTAAATTATTGTGTATTTGTTATTTTGGACTTGAAAACGATGTCTTTAAAAGTGGCGTGTAGGATGACCATTGAATTTTTTCTTTTATTAATTTTCAAAATATGATTAGGATCAAGCATACATGTAAGCATTTTTCTTTTTTTCCGGCTAAAGATGCAAAACAATTAGCGATCTATTCGATCTAAAATGAGGACGCACATCGAAATCTTATATATCTACTTTCTAATAAATATGCAAATACATAGTTAGAACGAAAACCTTGATTTATGGGAATGGACCTTGGTACTTATTTTTGAGAGAAAGATCAAAATAACATACTGGATTATCATATTTTAAATTTATAGCAGAAATCAAAATATTTTAACAAAATAATATAATTAGGTCAAAAATTAAAATAAAAATATGAAAATACCATTCAATCAGAATCCCTCTTAAGACCAAAACCTTCATCATTTCAAACATTCAAAAACATAATAACTACTAAGAGTAAAAAAAATAAATCAACAAGTTTAAAAATATAAAATCTACTATAATTTTACAATAATAAACAAATATGTTATATATTTAAACTATGCCTTTATAATATGCTATATAGTATAAATTATGCTTATTGTATTTTTCTATTTTTAATTTTTCAATATCAATGTTCTGGACCATATTTTAAAAAGTCGTTTGATTTTTTTTTGTTCGTCACCAATGTGTTTGATGTGTATGGACAGACACAATCAGACAAGTCCCTTATTATATATATATATATATATATATATTTTTTTTTTTGGTTATACAACCTTGTATGATACTTGAAATTATATTCTTTTAAAACATAATTCTTAGCATGCAATTGCACATGATGCAACGTTTTAAACAATTTTCGTGTCAAAACATACAATTAGTAGCGTACAAAGACCAAGCTCCAATTCCATATATATGTTGGAATTTTATAGGTCTAACTAAACAAATAGGACTTACTCAAATAAAATAAAGAAATAAAGAGAAGAAAAAATCAAATATATACAGTACTTCATCCAACCATCTTCAACGTATTTATCAATGCCAATATTATATTTATTACAAAAAAAAAATGTAAAATTTAACATATTTGAGATTTGTGTTTCAGTGTGTGTATATATATATATATTTTTGCAATATCTATATTTTGATCTTATCATTCAACTTTATAATTTGTGAAAATAAAATTCTAATATTTAAATAACTAAAAAATGACAAAAATGTACTGGAAAAAGAAATGTTGAGATAATATTAAATAGCAATCAAATGTTAAATAACGTTTACTATGTTTTTGTGAGAAATTTACCACCGAGCTGTTTACGATATGGTAGATGTGCCATTGAATATACCACTTTATTGAAGGCACTTGTTTTTTCCCTCTCAAATACCAAATATATCATTGATACATCAATTTAGCAGTTTTTTCTATGTTTGGTATGATGGAAAAAGAGGAAGGAAGGAAATTGATGGAGTGAAATTTGATGGAATTGTTTGGTAAGAAGAAAGAAATGAACGAAGGGAAAATAGATTGGATAAAAATTAGAATGGGACCCATCAATTTTTATCTCTCCGATCATGATGCTTAAATTTACCTTCTTTATCATTATTTTCAAAATAAAAATAACATAAACAAATGGATAAAAACGTAACTGTATAATTTTTTTTTATTGTCTTTTCATCCTTTTTAAAAAAATAATTTAAAAGAAAACTATAATTATCACTATTATTTAAAAAAAAAAATTTATCTTTTATAAATTTTCTCTTTATCTCATTTTCTTTCCTTTTTATCAAACAGTGCAATTGCAGATGCTCTAATAATGCAGATGTAGGGTCATAGCCTCCCATATATATGGCCAATAAGAAAGTGACCAAATATTTTCTTTCTATTGTTTTCATTGATCCTCTCTGAGCCTCACACACATGGATGATCTGACCATGAAAGCACATTTGTTGCAACATGAGAAATAATTGAGTATATGACCGGACACCGGACAAATCAATTTATGAGACTTTTAGTGGAGATCGTTATCAAGAGACGGGCCTTAAACATTTATTCTGCTTGACCTAATTTCATATGATATATGCATTATTACATGCACCATTTTAGTACAAATATTAGTGGATGTACCAATTATTGTAATTGTCTAATTTCAACTAATTCCAAATTATAGTTCATTATAATTATCCAACATGTTCTATGTCATTACATTAATAAGAAACTTGTCCGACGATTTTCAAGCTATCAACTAGTTTAGTAACTTTCCTCTTAACATCTATAGAGGTGTAATTGGAGGGCTACATTGGAACTTTCTTGTAAGGCTTGGAGGCAAGGATTTGACGAGTATTTGGCTTTCTAAATTGCAAAAATTATTTTTGAAATTGTTTAAATGATATCTCACAAGAATTTTACCTTTTATAAGAGTTTTTCAATACAAAGTCACAAAATATGGTTTATTAAAAAGAGCTCTTCTAAATAAAGGCTAGAAGACTGAATTAGAAGGGCTTCCAATCTTATCGAGGGTGTATAGTTGTTAATTATTTTCTCTGTTTTATAGGCTACGGATTTTAAAAAAAAAAATAGTCACAAAAGGGGGGTATGATTTTTCAGAGAAACATTCATGAAAAAAAGGAAAAAGATTTATTAAAGTCAACAAAAGAAAATATAACTTACGTTTGGTTCGTCATGAAATTTTAAGTTAAAATTTATTAACTTTTCAAAAACTAATTATAAATTTTATTGATTTTTCAAAAAAAAATATAAAAATTTATATAAAAATATAATTTAATTAGAATTAAATTTAAATACAAAACAAAATCAAAGGATCAGACAACTCTACCCCATCATCCAATAAAAGAAAAGTTTCTCGATTCGTGAATCACAATTCACAAACACATACGGATTCACAAAATTTCGTACTTATTTATATATATTTTATCAGTGGCGTTTAAAAAAAAATGGGCGAAAGGGAACAATAAAATTAGCTTTGACCTCTAAAAAAAAGTTAAATTAAAAAAACAAAAAAAGGTCTTGAAGGAAGCTTCGTCTATTTGTACAATGAACAAGTGTCATGACTTTTTACCCTAAAAAAAAAAAAAAAAAATCCTCGAACAACCTTTGTTCTTTTCTTCTTCTACAGGGATTTAGACACTGATGAAAGATTCGTTTTCATGTGGCTCACTTTAGCTTTTGCTGTTTTTTCTTTGGTGTAAAAAAATAAATAAATAACGAAGCCAAAATATCTTTTCATCGCTTCATTGGCTCATAGAAAAAGAAGCTCTTGAATCACATGTGTATATCCACACGTACATCTGGGGCATTTGTTAATATCGGAACTGATGAGAGCACACACATGTTTTAAGCTCCAGTTTGGAATATAAATTATCTACAACTCAATTGTTTTTTTGACAGTATTTTATGTTTTTTTTTTTTTTTTTGAAATTTTTCTATTTAAATTTATGAACATAGGCTGAAGTTGTTTGTGTGTGCAAACTGTGTTTAAAAAAAATAAAAAAATAAAAGATGTTGGTTCTTGTCCAATGTGATGTAATATATGATTATGACGAAATCGATTACACCAATATATACATGCATGAACTGGTCAAGCGGTCGTTGAGTAGAGACAGTCAAAATTGGCCTGTTGAAGAAAAACAAAATCTGTTGGTTTGAAAACGTTGGCGGCCGGAGCATGGATCGGCGGATGATTAATATACAAAACTTCAGTTTTTTATTTTTATTTTAATTTTTATGTATTTAAGTTCGATTTTGTTTTGACAAAGAAATGATTCGACCTCTATCTTACTATATATAGACTGAGTAAAAGGTTGCTTTATATGACAAGCTGTAGGAAGCAAACTCAAATTAATGTTAACATTTGGAAAGCTTAAGATGACCGTAATTAAAGGGGGAAAAAAAAGTATACAATTTTCAAAATAGAAATTTTATACTTTTCGTCCTCCCTTAATAATGTTTATTTTTTATTTTATTTTTATGTAGCTAACAACTAGCAAGCATGTAGTAGCAGCCGTAAAGAAAGAAGCGGGTATTTTTTTTAACTATTTACGGGCTCCTTTGAACTGAAAGCTCAACATTCCTAAACAAAATCTGTTTGACGCCGAAAACTAAAATATATAACTGACATTTTTAAACGAACAATTTTTAGTGCATCTTCCTACCCAAAAAAATAAATAAGTAAATAAATAAAGTAAATGGATAGATAACTAGTTCATTAAACATCATGAGTTTTCTCTAATTAGCTAGCTCCCATATCCTTTAACAACTCCTAATTAACGAAGTGTCGTTACTGGCTAGTTAGTTAAGCGTTAAGCCTAAATTTACTAAATTTAGAATTATTGGACAAACTAATTAATTACGTCCATGATGCTTATAAACATCAAGAGAGTAATCAAACTTTCACAAAATCTAAAACAAGTTTAAAGTCTAACAAAGCACCCAAATTAATCATTTTTTTTTCTAATTAATAATTACTCTCAAACTATGAATCCCACGATGGATTTGAGGTTCAGTTTTCAAAAACTATGCTCGATCTTGTTAGTGTTAATTTCATTGGCAGCTAATATTGATGCTGCAAATAGATCAGTTTTCAATGTGAAGAACTTTGGCGCTGTGGCGGATGGAAAGACGGATGATCTAAGGTCATAAATTTTAATCTTCAAGATTCCGAAGAACACAATTTTTATCCTCTTTTTTTTTTTTTAAATATAAAATACTTATTTTGCTTGTGATCGCCTCCTTCAGGCTTTTCTAAGTGCTTGGAAAGAAGCTTGCGGCTCAAAGGTGAAAGGAAAAGTGTTGGTTACAAAAGGAACATACCTGTGAGTTTTGCCAAGTTCGAAGGAACATGCAAAGCACCAATTGCATTTGACATTCAAGGATTTGTCAAGGCTCTCCCTGGTTTGTCAGCAGTGGACAAGGAAAGGTGGATCACATTTCAATACCTCAACAGATTTAGACTAGTCGGCGGTGGCGTATTCCATGTCCAGGGAGCCACTGCTTGGGCTCAAAACCAATGCGCTAAAAATTCAAAATGCAAACTTCCGACCGTAAGTCCTAACATAGCACATCCGTTGACCCTTGATTTTATTTTTATTTTATTCCTTTTTGTCCAAGAAGGAATTTAACTAGAAGAATAATCGACCCTTATTCAAGTAACGTTTTTTTTCCTTGTAATTGGGCATCATCTTTGCGGTTCAACTTCCTCAACAATTCGATAATCCAAGGAATACAATATGTGTGAACAGTAAGTTGTTCCACATCAACATTTTGGGGTGCAACAACTTGAAGATGAGGTCACTAAACATCTCGGCGCCAGACGACAGTCCCAACACAGACGGTATCCACATCGGACGCTCTAACGGCATTGAGATTTCCAACTCGGTCATAGGAATTGGAGACGACTGTGTCTCACTAGGCCAAGGCAGCAGAAACATCTGCATTTCGAATGTTTTCTGCAGACCAGGGCGTGCGATTTGATGCAGAGGGTAAACCCCCAAAATGGAGAGGAAAAACCAATACTCTGATTTTAACATTCAATATTCAATAATAATATATTATACTTTTTGCCTTAGACTTATATAATCTTACTAACAATCACCAAAACGACATTAGAACAAAGAAATGACACCTAAATGAATAACAAAATTTTAACAAAAAATAACAAAACAAACTAATAATAATATTCTTCCTACGTCAGGATTAGTGTAGGTAGCCTTGGCAAGTCCCCGAACGATGAAGTATCCGGACTCACTGTGAGGAATTTCACATTCACTGGCACAGAAAACGGCGTGAAAATCAAGACATATGGCCTGATTCTACTAACGGCGCCGCTTCCAATTTCACATTCGACGATATCATTGTGAACAATGTGCGAAACCCCATTGTCATAGACCAGCTATACTGTTCATATTCTACCTGCAAAGCTGAGGTATATAAACAAAACTTGCCCTTTTCACAAAAGATTAGAAGACAGAATTTAAGGATGTTTGTGATATTGATTTTTCAGGTGCCTTCTCGTATAAAAGTGAGCAATGTGAGGTTCAACAACATCCGAGGGACATCGTCTTCGAAGGTTGCGGTCAGTCTTGTTTGCAGCAAAAGCTTTCCGTGTAGAGATGTGGAGACCGGGGACATCAATTTGGTGAACACTGGCGCTGATGGACCTGCTGTTTCTTCATGTTCCAACGTTAAACCCATCCTTACTGGAAAACAAATTCCGGCCACTTGTGTCTAGCTCTGAATTATCCAATGCTGTATGCCAATGGAAATATATGTAAAACCTCATCTGTTTATGCGAAATTCACGAGTGTATTATATCCATATACTTTTCCATCGTTATTTAAAGTTGTGGGAGAACTAGAGGAATGCCATGTGCCCTCCTTAGTCTTCGTTTCTCATATAAATATCAAATTTAAGAGCGCGATAATTTTAAAAGAGAAAAATGAGAGGATATATAAAACTAAGAAATATGTTTAAGGTAAAGAAATAAGGATGATACATATTTTCGAAATTTTTGGATCCATCCTTTCTACCATGATATAAAGTCATATTTATAGCATGGTTAGTTACCTAAATTTTCATATGTGTGTATATATCACATACATATATCTGCAAGAAGGAAATCACCTTTCACGTTTCCATATTTCCATTTTTTTATTTATTTATGCTATCCATACATATATGATTTATGAGTATTTATAGTATGCAATACAAATTTATTTCTAATTCTAATTCAAATTGTTAAAAAATTAATTAAATAGTTAAAACAATCGTTTTTATCGATGATGTAAAATGAAAATAATTTTTTATTTTATTTTATGTGTGACATTATCTTCCAAAAGTGTTCATATACCAAACCAGCTGACCCAAGTTCCTTGAAGCGTTGTGTGGCCCTTCTCTTGCTAAGTTTTTATTTTCTTTTCTTTTCTTTTTGGTTTGAACTTCTCTCGTAAAGTTAGCTCTGGAGTCGTTTTGCTGAAAAAAAGAAAAAAGACAAAGTGGAAGCATTCAAGTATGTAGCTGACAAATATCACCCCTTGAGTTGTTTCGCTGGCTAAGGAATTTTGTTATTGGAAGCTGAAGTAATAGGATAAGAGGGGTAAAAAAAAAAAAAAGAGCATCATGATTATCATTTTTCCATTACCTTCTTTAGGCAAATAAAAAAAAGGGACAAAATTCATAATTTTACCATCCCATTTTGTTCCCATGTTTCTCTTTTATTCTCTAATATTCTATCCTATTTTTGATAATTTACTAATTTTCACCTAAAACAATCTCTCTACTTATTTCCTTTTTCTCCAGGGAGCAATTATGGAATAGTCCTTCTGAGCAGCACTATCATAGAGCTCATTTTTGTAGCCATGCGATCGAAATTTAATGATCCTGATGGCGAAGGTATATTAGATGCAATGTAGATCTGATTGTATTTAATAAGTCATTAAAAAAAGAAAAAAAAAACAAACAAACAAACTCATTTACAGACTCAACGTTGCAAAGGAAGGGGGGCTCATCACCGGTTTCTGGGCGAGCGGTCGGCCGGTGGGGGGGCTCGTCGCCGGCACTGGTAGAAGGAGGGGAGGGGGGGGGGGCATGGTCAGCTCCCCTAACTTTTTTTTGAAATTTTTTTATAGTGGCATTTTTGTTTTACTTTAAAAAAATTGATATGTATATAAACTAGTCGTGACCCCTCACAAAATAAAGAGTTCTCTCTTTCATTAGGTAAATAATTTAGATTTTAAAAAAATAAAACAATTGTATTAAATTCATATATATTAGTGAGTATAGTGACTTGATCTAAAATCTAAATTTGAACTATAATTTTAATAAACTAGTATTTTTAAAGACTAGCCCATTATACTAAATAATATTTTGTCTATACATAAACTAAAAGCTTCCAAAGGAAGCAAACTTTTCATTTCTCATTTCACCATTCTCAAACAAATTTGGAAATTTGCTCTGTTGTTTAATATGTGATTTTTTTTTCTTTAGTTTACTGTACAGGATTTCTTTTCAACTTAACACAATTTTGTCTTGGTCTGTGAATTCATTCTTCTTCAATTTCTCGTTTTCGCTGTAGGTTTGTATCTCCTTTTCTCGCTACTTGTTTTGATTTTTTTTAATTATTTAATTTTGATTTTTCTATTTATCTTAATGTGGAATTGACGAGCCATGGTGCTACTATTTTTTTTTTTTGAATTTTTTCTGTTTGCTCTTATGTATTGGTGATGATATGCAAATTCCGATTAGAAAATTGAAAATATCTTGCTAAAAATTAGTGATTTTTAATTTTTATTGTGAATTTTAGCTGAGAAAATTAGAAATAGCATTGCTTAATTCTGGATTTAAATATAATTTTTATTTTTTTTTCAATTTAGTTTGTGATAAACTTAAACGTGTCTTTTTTTTTTTTAAAAGAATTTTCAGCTTATGAGCTCATGTAATGGTGTTGGTGCCAAACATGGAAGATTATTTTTTTTAATAATTACTTGATTGTCTACATTGAGAAGGAAATTATTGTAAAATTTAATAGTGAATCAATTTTAGATAAGTTTGTCTTTATGAAAGATCGTCAAGCACAACTTATATTTAAGAAAAGAAAATGATATTTTAAAATATATGAATTCAACATAACTGCTTTTTTATTGAGAGAATAATGTGATTTACAAGTATATAATTTTTTTTTTTCATTTTTACAAGTGATATATTAGACTTAGAATTTCAAGATGTGAAACTTAAATGACTATAATGTTATAAAGATATTAAGATCAACAATTTAATTTCATATTTTTTTTTATTATTTTTATTTTTAATTACATATAAATGATAGTAACAATGTTGTTTTATTGAGATATAATACTTAGATTTTTATATGTTAATATATCATGAATTTAATAAATGTTGGGGTGCACGGATCCGGCGTCGGTTAGTGGGGTGGGGTGGGGTGGGGTGGGGACTGGGTCCATCATTAAAATGCCGTTCAAAAGATTACCTCGTTAATTAAGGGCCTCAATTTTCCGTACTTGGACTCACACATGCCTCGGCCCACTTTTATTTTTACTTTTGCCCCCACCAACCGCGTCTCGTACACTACACACCATTCCAATTTATTTAAAAAAAGAAAAAAAAAAAGAAAAAGAAAAAGAAAAAGAAAGGTAAGGTAGGAACAGTGTCTAAACTAGCGTGTCTTCTCACGCGTCTCAACCGCTCGCCTGGTTCTTGGTCACCGAGCAGTACCATCCACTAGTCAGCAAAACCCTAGCTTTCTAGCCAACGAAAGATGGAACCCCCAATTCCCAATCTCTAAACCTATCAGCCACCAAGCTCATCATCATCGTCATCATCCATGGCGTATCTCCCTTTCGAGGTCATCATCGACATCCTCGCTCGCCTCCCTGTGAAGCATCTCCTCCGCCTCCGCTCCGTCTGCAAGCCATGGCGATCCCTCATCGACAGCCTCGACTTCATCCACTTACACATATCCAGATCCCTCTCCGCCAAATCAAATCTCCGCCTCATCCTCCGCAATGACTCCCGCCTCTTCTCCGTCGTCGACGCCGGCTTCTCCCCCCTCACCGTCGCCGCCGATCTCCCCCACCCTCTCATGTGCTACGGCAACGAGATTAAGATCCTCGGCTCCTGCAACGGCCTCCTCTGCATCGCTAACGTCGCCGACGACATCGCCTTCTGGAACCCCTCCATCAAAACCCACCGACTCCTGCCGTTTTTGCCCCTCGATCGGAGCCGCGATCGCATGTCGCTCCGGGTCTACAGAGTCTATGGCTTCGGATACGACTCCATTAACGAGGATTACAAGCTGGTAAGGATTTCGCAGTTCATCGGGTTGGATTACAGGTCGTTTCAGTCGGAGGTTAGGATTTACAGCCTGAGGTTGAATGAGTGGAAGAGTCTGGAAGATATGCCTTATGCCCTTTGGTATACTGATAGAATGGGGGTTTATCTCGATGGCTTTTTGCACTGGGTGGTGATAAGGAAGATCGAACTGGACGAAACCGGATTAATTGTTGCTCTTGATCTTGCCCGAGAGAGCTATGGGGAGATTCCACTACCTGCGTTTATGAACAATGATTACCAAATCGATTTGGGGGTTTTGGGTGGGTGTCTCTGTGTTCTTGCTAGTTTTAAAGAAGTGGGTTTTGATGTGTGGGTGATGAGGGAATATGGGGTGAAGGAGTCATGGACGAAGCTGCTGAAGCTTGGACCCTCCGTGTTGGGGATCAGACCTTTGACTTATTCCAACACTGGCGGCGATATCCTGTTTGAGGAAGGGTATCGGAAGCTGTTTTGGTATAATTTGAAAAGTCAAACAGTCCAGTATGTTAAGATTCGCGGCGTGCCGGATGTCTTCGAGGCTTTGGTTTGCGTCTGCAGCCTTGCTCCAGTCAATCCCAGGAGCAGAAGAAGGAACCGTGAATCAGAAGAGGACAATAGCAGAATGAGGTACAAAATTCACAATTAACTTGTCATTCATGTTTATCAAATTGGTTATCCTCTATGCTAAGTCTTTTGATTTCGATTTGTATACAATTTGGTTTATAAATTCATGATTTTCCTCAGGGATGACTTTCTGTCAGAAGGCTTCAAATTGGTGCTATAGGCAACCATATGTATGAATAAGTAATGAGATTTGTAAAGAGGTGAGATTCAGTAAACAATCTAATTGACATTTAATAATGGAATCTTATTTTATCTTTTGGATTTTTAAATGCTTTCTGTTTCCGCAGAGCTGAAGAGGAAGGGATACATGAGCTTGTTCATGAAAGAGTGTTACAAAAATAAGGTAGAAAAGAAGTTCAGATTCCTGATATATATATACTTGTTACATTTGCTCCTAACTATAATCACAAGACGAACGACAGGACCTGTAAAAATATGGAGAGTTTAGTAGTTACTGTTTGTTCGAATCTTTGACAAACAGAACGCTAACCTTATATTGAGCTTGTGCTTCGACTTATGTAAAAAGGTTTTTATTGTTGTGTGTTTCGCATGAGAACTGAAGCATTAATACTTTCTGACATTGTGACTTAAGAAAAAAAATATATATGAAGACTTCCTTTTGAATGGTTTATGATTGTCTCTTGCATGCGCACATATTACTTAAAATTCCTACATCCGGACTTATGTTTTATAACTTTAGGGTCTCTGTGGGACGCAGGATTTAGGAGGGGACTGGGGTTACAGATTTTAATCCAGCGTTTGTTGCATCCATTTTAAAGGATTGGACTGGAAAAAACTTTAATCCTCGTCTTTCTTAATCCGGTTAGGAGAGGAAACCAGCATGCTATCCAAAAGTTGGGATAAACTATGATCGTCTTTCACAACCAAACCCACACAGACTCCCCCACCACCACACACCGCCGCCCCCCCCCCCCCTCCTCCCCCCCCTCCTCCCTCCCTCTCTCTCTCTCTCTCTCTCTCTCTCATATTTTCCTAAGGACTGATCTGCAATTTTTAACCGAAGTTATAAGACTGTGAATAGTATTGTTCGAATCTGCATCTCTGTGTTTGGACTTTGGGGTTCTTAGTTTTCAGTGTTTTTGACTTGCCTTGTTGGTTGATTCTTGTTCAGAATGCTTTGTTCTTCAGATTTCACTCCTCCCCTTTTTTTCTAGGATTCTTGGTTTTTCCATTGAAACTTTAAGCTGAGAATGGGTCTCTCTCTCTCTCTGTGTAAATGCTTTGGGTAAGATTACTAGTTTTACATATGATATGTATCCTTAGTTATACGGCTAGGAGATTTTGTCGGACACGAACGGCAGCACATGGCGATGGTTTGCTGATGAGAGGGGGAGAAAGAGAGGCGCTTTGGGATCGTCAACGGTGAAAAGGCCATGCCGGAGGCTCTCGAGGCAAGCGACCGACACCTGATTTCCACGAGTGCCGATGAAATCCTTGCCGGTGACAAATACAGATTGGAAAATAGAGAATAAGCACCCTCCTCGTCGCTGTTGTCATCGACGGCCATCTCTCTCTCAGTCAGGATTGTAAGTTCGGCTGTACGGCATTGCCGTCTAACAGTTTTCATATATATATATATATATATATGTATACTTTTCTAGTCATTTCTTAGGTTAATGCTATTTTTTATTTTGCCCAATATTGAGAAAAAAAATGGTTTTATTAGTACTAAACCAAAAAACATAAGATGGTATTGACAAAATATTTTGAAATTATACCATCCGCAAATCATATCTTGCTTGCCAAATGGGAGTATTGCATTATTCCCTAGAAATAAAATTTCTTGGTGTGGACAAAGGGGGCTTCTCCCATGTCGATTTGCCTTTGAAAGTTCGCTGTGTTTCAGAACAGAAAAAATTTTGCAGTCTTGTGTAGCTAAATGTTGTTTTGCACATGATCTCTCTAATGGCTTAAACTGAACCAAAATATATATATATATATATATACATATATATATATTGTTTGTTATGTTTATTTTCCCTCTATGTTACGAGAAAAAGGAATTACCGGGAAATGAAAGTTAGCTCTGAAATCAAGTAAATTTTCGGGAGACAGATTGAGAGAGAATGGTCTGAAGGTTGCAAAAAAAACACTTGCAGGAGACCTTTTTTCTTTGGGCTGAAAACTTGCCATAGTTTGTTTTATCTGTGCGCCACCACTCTGGGTGCAAAGGTAGAGATTAGGGGTCTGTTTGAGAGTGTTTTGAGAATGATTTTGTTTCAAATGTGAAATAAAAATTAGAATGTTTAATAAATAATGTTGAGATATCTTTTGAAATTGAGTTTAATTGGTGTTTCTAGAAAAATTGGTTTGAGTACAAGAAAAGGTAAAATTGTGTTTGGATATGTTTATGAAAATATTTGATGAGTGTGTACATTTTAGGAAATGAAAATGCAAACGGGAAAATTAAGTTTATTTCCTCTTCAAATTCCTTAACAAAAATGATAATAATTTTTTATTTTCGCTTCTCTTTTGTTGATTTTTTGCAAAACAAACACTATTTAAAAACCATTTTTAAACAATGTAGTTGCAAACCGTGAGATGATTTTCCAAAACGTTTTGAAAAACAATATCAAACGGGATGTAGATTTCTAACATGTGCTGGTTTTTCTTTTTCTATCTTTTTTTAGTAGGAAAAGAAAAAATTACAACTTTTTTATGGCAAACTGATATGTTGGTGTTGAACTTTTAAGTTAGTGAGAGTTGGATTTCTTTTTTTTTTTTTTTTTTGGTAAAAATGTCTATGAATTATTGAATAGATGTGAGTTTGGTCCCTAATGTTTTTTTTTTTTTTTAATTATTAAAAATACCACCCCCTCCCCCCTCCAACTCTAAAAAAATATGTGGTTTGCTCCTTTCTTCAATTTTGGACTGAGGGTGTGGATATGACGCTGGCATGATAGTGATAGGGAAGGTCGTCTAGGCTCATGGAGGACGGCAACAGATTTTCGGTTTTTTTACAAAAGTATAATATTACCTTAAAAAACCAACAAGTTCAGAACAATCCCCAATCAAAAACAACCTTTATGAATGCAGTTGAATAAAATGTAAAAGTATACGTGTGTTTTTAAAAAGTGGGTATTAAAATGTGTGCATTTTAACGGAGAACAATGGGCAAGTGCTCTCAAGAAAATAGACTAAAAGAAAAATAATAGTAATGCTAATGCATCATTAGTCCCACATCAAAAACGAGATAAAAGCTAAAGTAAGATTTTATTAGTACCCATAATATTGATAATTATCTCACGAAATTAGTAAAGATTCTTCTTATACTTTTATCCTATGATAAAATTACCTTAAAACCTATTAAAAATGCTTATACTGTCATGTACATATAAATAGAAATAATCTTTTTAAAAAAATTAAAAAATTACACCACATTAACTATAAATGGAATATTATTTTATAAAGAAAAACTTTCCCGACAAATTTAATTAAAATTAATTTCATCTTATGTACCCTTTCTTTAATTTTGGACTGAGGATGGGGATATGACGGTGGCATGATAGTGATAGAGAAGGTCGTTTAGGCTCATGGAGGACGGCAACAGATTTTCGGTTTTTTAACAAAAGTATATTATCTGCAATGGATATAGTTTATTAGTTCAATAGGGCCGTATGTTAGACAATAAAGTTTTTAAAAAATTTATATATGATCAATCAAATTTATATTAGGTGAATAATGTAATTTTTAGAAGTAAAAGTAAAAAATATTATAAGTTCAATGGGACGACTTGATCATAAGTGGTTCCACTTCTAAAGATAAAAGTAAAAATAATTATTTTAACTTAAAAATTTATTTCATTCTTTCCCATTTTTCACTCTATCAATCACCTAATATTCCCTTTTCCTTTCTTGAAATCCCTCCAACTTCTTTTCTCTCCGTTTTTTACTCTTGTTTTTTCCCTTAAAAAAAAACGCCATAAGATTTTCAAGCGACAAAAGTACCCCAGTTCAGTTGAAGCCATTTTGGCGGACTTACGAGGGTAAGACCGTAACTAAAGTACGCTGTTGACTGACTAAACAAACCGGACCCTTTTGTTTCTCAAATTCGAACCAATCTGTGCCCTTCCGTGTTCTCAGTCACTTCACACACCATCATTACACTCTTAATTTTATTTTTAACTTTAATTAAATTTTATTTTTATCTTAATTTTTAATTTTTTAAAAAATTAAAAAAATTTATAATTAATTCTTGTTTGTTTGATAATTTATTTTAAGTTAAATTGTATTTTTTTCATCATATTTTTTATTTTTTTTTCTAAAAATTTTTTATCTTTTCTTAAAAAGTCAATTAAAATTACTATTTAAACTTACAAATCTTAACTCAAACTTATACACCAAACTAACATTTAAAAACTTCTATCATCAAGTGAAGAATCAAGCATAAACTTAAATATAAAAAGAAAAAAGGAACTCTCTTTTGAATAAGTTAAAGGTACATTTTCATCACATTATATGAATGAAAAATAATAAAATTATTTTATATTTTTATTTAGTAGGATCAGCCTCATCTCGTAAGACACCAGAAGTGTCCTGACTTTACTCCTTTCCTTTCCTCCTTTCTCTGCAAACGAGCAACGTCATATCAGCCAGACTCTTCGTTTCTAGAAGAATACCATTTTCCCCAAACTCACAATCATGACCAACCTCCTCCCGCCGGAGATACTCGTCAACATACTCTGCCGACTAACCGTGAAAGATCTCCTCCGTTGCAGGTCTGTCTCCCGGTCATGGTGCTCCCTAATCGACGGTCCTGATTTCATCAAGCACCATCTCAACCACTCCATCTCCACCAGCCGCAACCTCGGCCTGGTCCTCAACGCCCGCGACCGCGACCTCTACTGGCTCGACCTCGACACTCTGCTATCGCCGGCACGGCTCAGCCAGCTCCCGATAGTCAACGACGACGACGGAGACGGAATCGAGATTCTGGGTTGCTGCAACGGCGTGCTTGCTCTCGGGAATTCGTACGGCTTCATGGCTCTCTGGAACCCTTCCACTCGCAAGTACCGAAACTTGAGTTATTCCGATGTCATTGAGTTTCCATCTCGCGGTGTGGTCGATTTCGGCGCGACAGGATTTGGGTACGATTCTGTTAACGATGACTATAAGTTAGTTAGAGTAGTTCTTTTCATAGACATGGATCTTGACTGTTTTCCGACCGAGGTAAAAGTCTACAGCGTAAAGGCCAATGCTTGGAAGACAGTTAGTGACTTCCCTTGCTATTATGGTTACCAGCGTGTCAAGGGCGTTCTTGTTAACGGTGCTTTGCATTGGCTGGTTAGTAAGAAACCCGAATGTGACTCGTTGTTCCTGATCGTTGCGTTTGATCTCGTGAACGAGCAGTGCCGGATGGTTCCGGTGCCTAGTTATGATGACAAATATTTCTACGTGAAGATTGGGGAGTTAGGAGGGTGTCTTAGTTTGGTGAAGAATTACAATACGGATAACCACTCGGTCCGTGTTGAGATTTGGGTCATGAAGGAGTATGGGATTAAGGAGTCTTGGACTATGCTGTTTTCTCTCATGCCCTCGCATATGAGTGGCTCCTTCAGTTACGCGGAAAACGTGGCGTATTTTGAGAGTAGTGATCGGGTTCTGTTGGATTTGGGTGGTGAGATGTTTGTTCTGTATGATTTGAAAACGAAGACGGTTGAGAATTTGAGGATCTTCGGTGTTCCGAAATTCTTCGAAGCTCGGCTTTGTGTGGGAAGCCTAGTTGGATTCCATGGTGGTGATGCGGACAACAAGACTGCTAGGAAGCAGAAGGAGGATGGGAACAGTAGAAAGAGGCAGAAGCATCAAAAGGGTGGGAAGAAGAGGTAACATTTAGCTCTTTTTTCTATGGAAGAAATTAACCTCTTATTTATTTATTTATTTTTTTTTTCAATTGTTCTGCAAGATGAGCTTTTGTCTGTTGTATGGTACCTTCTTTGATTTGGAGTAGGGATGACTTCCTCTCGGAGGGGTTTAAACTGGTGTTATGAATGGAACATGCAGAGTGAAAACAGAGGTACATAAAATGTTTCTTGTATATTAAAATTTAATTTGTGATTCAACTTGTGCCAAATACTTTACTTAACTACTCTGTATTACTTCCTTGTTTCCTTCAGGTAAGGTTGATACCGCAGAATGCTGGGGTTTTGATGATATTTTGGTTTCCTTATGGCATCTAGATAGAAAAGAAAGAACGTTGATTATATGAAGCTCCTAAAATGTCTTTGAAGTTTGCTACTTATTATATTTAAGAAGTGTAACTATCTTTTGGAATTTATCTTCATATAACAAGGCCATTTTGCTTCTATGTTCTTTTGGAATGGTAAGTATACATTAAATGATCATGTCCAAATACTTGAAGAGGCCTAAGACATGGGGAATTTAGTCAAAGTGCTTTTGAATCTTGAGATTGTATTTTGGCTGTGGTTTTGTTGGAGATTAGTAAATGTTAATATAGTCATTGAATTGGTGAATTTTGATTGTGTTTTGCCTGAGACAAAGCTGCTTCTACTAGTGATACTGTGAGTTTATGTCTTTCTATTTTTTCAGCTAAACTTTCACCCCATATTTGACTTCTCTCTGCTGTAAATATTGTCATCTATTAGTTTCATTTACTTTAATTCCAAATTGAATAGAAAGAATCGGAAGCATTAATCAGGTGTGAAGCAGCGATAACTCATACTTTCGTAACAGATATAGATTGTTTTTCAAACGAATCGTTTTTTTTTCCCCCCTCGTCTTGAAATTTTTGGGATTATCTCGTTTTGAAAGGGGTTGATTTATTGTCCAACACAAAGAGATTATCTAAGATTGGTGTATGAATAGAATTCTAGGACGGGATTTCGAGGTATTATATTCATCGAGTCTAAGACTGCAATTCTTAGGCCGGAAGAGCTACTGCACTCGGGAAAAGAAATTTCTTCCATTTATTTAAACTGCATGATTTTTCAAGTATCAGTAACCGACATCACTAGCAGCAGGCAAGGGCAGGAAAAACAAAAGCTTCGTAACGTGCTCTTGGAAAGAGAGGCATGCAAAATGAATGAGAGGCATGAAAATAACGCGCCATTAGCCCCATATCGGAAACTTACAAGTCAATCCTTGGCCTTTGCAGCCCTTGGCATTGAGGAAGACCAAGCATGCGTTTGGTGCTAAGGTTTGGATTGTAGAATTTGGGTTTGAATTGAATTGTGCGTTTAGTGAGGCATTTGAATTGTTAGAGTTAAAAAGTATAAAAACTTGAAATGTTTTCGGGAAAAAAAATAAATATGGAGCTTGTTTCATTCGTCTCGAAATTCTATACAATTTAAAAAAAATCATCTTATTTGGACTTATATATTAGTTATAGACTCTTAAAGTTTGAGTTACAAAACTGTGTAAATAGTGAAACTGAAGTTGACTTTTCAAAAAAAAGATAAAAATTGAGTTATAATTTATGATTTAAATCTTAGCACCAAACCCCCCTTAAAAGTTAGAATTAAATCAAGAGCAAATAAATTACCAAATTTAGGATTAGAAATTAAATAATAGGTATTAAACTTACCTTCACCTTTAATGTTTCTTTTTTTTCCTTCTAATTTTGGACAATTGTTCGATTTAGATCAAGTATAAGCGGAATGAAATGTTTTTTTGTTTTTGTTTTTTTGTAATGTATGATTTTCAATTTCTTAAAAATGTGTCTCATTACGCTCAAAACGGATTTGTTTATTTGAAATTAAAACTTCCCAAAAATTGCATGAATATTGTGCAGATAGTGCACTGTAATGGCATGTTTACTTATCCATAATCGGAGTGATCATAAATTAGAGTGGATAGGATTCGTAATGGGCTGGATTCCGAGTTAGGACTCGGAGTCAGAATATGTTATTTACTTGGGTTCTAGGAATCGGAGTCGGAATCACTGTCAATCCAATTTATGCGTTTACTTAGAACATGAATCGGAGTTGATTGCTGTAAATTTACTTGTATACTCATTTATTTATTGTGTTTTCAAAAATTAAAAAAAAATGATTAATTTTTTTATATTTATTATCATACTATTAATCAAAAGTAAAATAACCATTATGATATTAAGACAATAAAATTAACTTGTGTAATTTTTTGTTTAAAAAAATTAAAAGGAGTTAAAAAAAAATTAAAATAAGTAAAGTATAAAAAATATAAAAATAGAAACATAATAATATATTATGATTAAAAAAAAGTTTTTTATTTACTGTAATAACGGTAATAGTAATTAGGATAATATAATATTAAGTTAATAAAAATATATTATATTTGGTTAATAAAAATAATTAATATAGGTTATTATTATTTTTTAATATAATTTTTAACAAATAAACTAAGGATAAAATGATAATTTAATATTAATAGTGGGAATGGGAATCACAATTCAGAGGGAGGCATGTGATTGCCAATCTCATTCTTCAATCTCAAATTGGTATGGGACCCACCATTCTCACTCCCATTTCAGAAAAAAAAAAAAATGAGCAAATAAACAAGGAATTGACTCTCATTCTTCACTCATATTTCCTACTTCTGATAAGTCAACATGCCATAAGTGTGTCATGTAGACATCACGTATGATTTTCTGCATTTAAAATTTAAATTACAAAAACAAATATTATCTGTTAAACTATTTTTTTAAATAATTATCTATTAAACTATTTGAATCATATATGTTCTATTTACCTTTTAAAAAAGAATAATCGATCAAAATGGTCAATTAACTCTTTAAAAGATGATGATTTAATCTTTAATTTTGATCGAGAAGATTATGAACTTTTTTAATAAAATCAAACAAAAAGGATCTGACAAAAAGGATCATTTTGATAAAATCATATAATTTATTTTTTTAATATTAATTAAAAAAAGAGCAAAAATGAGGTTTAAAAAAAAAAAAAAGAAGAAGAAGTTAATAGCTCCACGGTGGATCTGGCCTATTGATTTTCCTCTTTTTGGTCAGGTTGTTGGTTTTTGGTTTTTGGTTTTCTTTTTTTATTTTGGAATTTTGCTAGAGGAGCATAATATGGTTCATAGTTCAAGATGTTGGTTTTCTGCTTTCAACGATGCTATTATTATTTTTTCCTGATGTTACTCCCATGCTTGTAATTGGTTTAATTTTTTTGTTTGTGAGCTCTATCTAATATCTGGGGATTTGATTCGTATCGTGACTCGGAATATGAACCTGTTTAGCGAAGGAAAAAAAAAAAGAAACGAAATCATGAACCAAGGCACAACTCACAAAGAGCTTTACCATACAAATAACAATGTGGATAAGCATGGAAGCCAAACAAAAAATTATGATTTTATTAGAATTAGTAAATTCACACGTGGCTGCCACAGCAGAAGCTCACACAGTGCACCTAGCTTTTACAAGCAGAACCTACAAATAGATATCATGATTTTATTTGGAGCATAAAATCCATACCAGATTATATTGATAATTCTTTTCTTAATTAACACGTCTTCTTCGAACACACACACACACGAGTTCTCTTTCTTCTTTGTGGCCCTTACAAATGGCAAAATATTTTTGTTCACTGTTGGTTCATCAGCCACTGAAGTAGATGATCAGCAGGCCTACTACTAGTCTAGTCTAGTAAGCCTGAGTGAAATGACTATAATAACCCTTCAGTAGATTTCCCAGCTGTTTCTCACCACAACTCCAAAGTTTATGCAAAACAGACCCCTTTCACTTCCCCAAACAACAACAATGGCGAACACCCACCAGTTTCCTCGAGAGATAATCGTCGACATTCTCATCAGACTAGGCGTCAAAGATCTCCTGCGCTACAGGTGCGTCTCCAAGCCGTGGTGCTCTCTGATTGACGGCCCTGATTTCATCAAGCTCCACCTCCACCACTCCCTCAAAACCAGCTCCAACGCCGGCCTTATTCTCCGCTGCGGCCGCGACCTCTGCTGGGTCGACCTCGACGGCGCACTCGACTCGGCCTCTCGACTCAGTGTCCCGATCCACCAAGGCGGCAATGTTCCGATCCTCGGCTGCTGCGACGGCTTGCTCGTTGTGGCCAATTCCCACGGAGACGTGGCTCTCTGGAACCCGTCGACCAGAAAGCACGCTCATATCTCTCTTCCCGACGTTGACAAGACCTCAATTTCACTTGGCGTGTTTGAGAGCGAGATAGTCGGGTTCGGGCACGACCCGGTCACCGACGACTACAAGGTTTTGAGGAGAAAGCTTGTGGTAGATGAGAATCACCGTCTCCGCTGTGATCCGATGCTTTTCAGTGTAAAGAACAAGACTTGGAAGAGGGTCTCTGGTTTACCGTACTACTACGGATCATACAGAGACAACCACGCTCTTGTTCATAACTCTCTGCATTGGATTTTTAACAGAAACTACGAATTTGGTCATTATGTTCCCCAAGTGATCGGGGCATTTGATCTCGTGACGGAGAAATACCGCGAGGTTTCGTTTTTACCTAATTTCGATGAACAAGGTCAGCCTTTTCTGGTGAAGCTGGTGGAGTTCGGAGGTTGTCTGTGCTTGGTGTGTAGTTACAGTTCGGAAGTTTCTTTTAGCTTCTCGATGAAGTTGTATCGAAGTGATATTTGGGTGATGAAGGAGTATGGAGTTGAGGAGTCTTGGACTAAGTTGTTCAGCGTGGAGCCCACAAGGGAGACTGGCGCTTTTGGACACGTGGAGCCTGTGGCGTATTTGAAGGGTAGTGGTGGTGGTGGTGGTTGTCTGGTTCTGTTGAATATGGATTGCCAGAGGCTTGTTGTGTATGATTTGGAAAGTAAGAGGGGTAGGGTTTTGAGGATTTCGGGTGCTCCGGTGCATTTTCGAACTCGCGTTTGTGTTGAAAGCCTTGTTGGAGTTGGTACTGGTGGTGGTGGTGGAGAAAGCAGTACTAGTACTGTTCGCGATGAGAAGCAGGAAAGTTTGGAGAATAAGAACGAGGGTAAGAAGGAGAAACGGCAACCACCAAGTGGGAAGAAGAGGTGATATATGTGTAATGATATATATATATATATGTAATTTACTTTTTGTTTAGTAATTTTTATCACTGATAATGTTCAAAATTCAGTGGCCGATTTAGTAATTTCTTGAGAGCTTCTTGTGATCTGATCACTATTATGATGTGTTGTGTTACTGGGCTTATATTCGTTTGATCAGGGATGATTTCCTGTCCACGGGATTTAAGCTGGTGTTGTAAACAGGGAAGGCAGAGGTATGTTGTTTCTTGTTTTAGATTTTTCCTTTTCCCCAGTTTCATAAGTATGAATGTTAAATTATTTTTTATATTTGTATTAAAAAAAAAATGCAAACATAGGAGAAACCTCGATTACACTTTTGGTCGTATTCTTTCTACTGATTATTGCAATGCCAATATATCATGTGCTTTGTCTAATATAATATATATCCTTATGCTTTTTCAAGTAGTTACACTCTAGATGGAAAGGAAAAGATGTATAGTTGATTAATCTTATAAGCCATGTTGAAATTGCTATATCATTTTAACGCATTGTTCATGTTCCAAAGGGCCATGAGGGCTATTTTCATTTTATATTTCGAGTTAATCGACTTGTTTCTTTGTAGCATATACATCGTGGAAGCAATTGTTATGCATATGTTTCTTTTGGTGGCTTTCTTTGCAGGGAAGTTTGTATTAATGTTCTGGTCTTGTCTAAGATCTCGAATTTCCTTCTCTTGTCTGATGTTTCCATGGTATATTAGAGTTGCTATTAATTTTTTTCACAACCATATCATATGTGAGGATTATTTCTTCATGATCTTCTACTTGATTTCTTCATGATATTCTTCATGTTTCTTGTTTTCGTAAATTGTTGTGTAGATTTGGGAAGGACCATTTCTGTACAGTTCTTAATACTTGCTTAGACTTTTGTTTGTTCTCCGGTTATTATCCAAGGCTGATCTTTTATACCTTATGCTTGAGTAGTGAGTTCCTATGGGTTTAGAATGAAGTCAAATACTCAAAAGGACCTTTGTATTTGTAACATATGGGGATCAAATAAAGTTAACGTGTTTTCGAATCTCATCACATACGGAACGTAATTTGTCACTCTGATCCTTATTTTCCTTAACCTCGACGTTCTCATGAATGATAATAATATTGAGTCGGTGATTTCTCAGTGGTGCTTTGCATGAGAGAAGAGAATCAGCTTATACCTTCTGATACAACGATTATTTCAGCCTACTTTTCGACAAAATAGTTCTAGCTCACTGAGCAAAATAAATAAAATATTGCTATTTGCTAATTCCAAATTATACGTTAGCTAGCTAGTTCGTTGTTTTGGCATGTTAGAGTACAACAACATTATCAAATACAATCCTTATCCATTTTGGTGCTTTTGTTCTTTCAGGCTGATAACTGATAATAGGTGGTGCTGAAAGTATGAATGTGATGTGTGTTGTAAAATCATATGCATGGAGCTTAGCTGAATTTGGTAGTACATGTGTTTTGGGGACATGTTTTGAAGGGGCTTGTGTTAAGTTTTGAGGAAACAAAAGGCTTTTTTAAATGGGATCTCTCCTGTACTCAATATAAATTGCCTTTTGTTTTTCTTGACTTTGTTTGTATAATCATGTTACCTTTTTTTGCTGGAAATATAATCATGTTACTCTCTGATATTTTTTCCCCCTCTGACGGAAGTTACTTTGTGACTTCGGTTTAATAGATGATTATTATGGCCCGTATTGATGTTCATGTCAATTTTTTCACTGTTTTCCTGTGTCTTGTTGGCTCAATGCGTCAAATATAGTGTCCCATGTAGAGAGGATATTGAAAAACAGAATCCATGAAATGGACATATTTGTTCCACGACATCCTTTGCATGGGAAACGAAATTGCCTTCTCTCGCTTGCTGAATTCGGTCCACAAATGTTGTTCTCTCTCTTCATTACTTTTTTTTTTCCAGTGTAATGATGTTATTTTAGTTTAGACAGACCATATTGTTTTCCCAATAATGTTTGCTGTCTTTTTGAGAAAACAACACGCCGTTTATTTGTTGGAGTGTGTTGCCTTTTAAATCGAACTTCTAATGCAGTGCGGTAGTGTGAATAATAATAATAATAATAAATGGATAAAATGATAAATCTTGTTAAAGTGATAGAAGTCGGTTAATTCCGGAAAATAGGCATTTGATTCACTCACGAAAATCAGAAGAATAAAACGGTAATTGTACCGTATAACATATTTAAGATTGAAACAATCAACATATTTTTAAATTATGATAAACAAACAACCTCACTATTACAACGGCGGCGGCTCCCTTACAACATTTCTCATATATTGAACGTCACCGGAGGTCGCGACGAAGAACACGTTGGCCGCCGTCTGCACTTCCAATTCGCGAGTCGTTTTCCATCACCGTCGCTTCTGGCTGAGTCGTCGGAGAAGGTCGCGACGGACCGTTTTCCTTGCGAGCACACGACCTTCGGCGACTCGCCGGATACGGAACTCTGATGACTACGGACGCCGAAGGTCGACCGGCCGGAGAAGTACGACGAATTTGGTGGAGATGGCGCGATCCGCAACGGGAGCTTGGTCTGTCGTCTGAGCTAGTGACGACGGCCGGTGATACGCTGAAGGTGAGAGGAAAAGAGCGAGGAAAGAGGGGAGAGAGAGAGATGATGGGTTGTTTAATTATGTTAAATTTGGTAATATAGAATATAATCAATGTAAAATTATTAAAATTATGCTATTTAATACCATTATTTGTAATTATGTTATTTATTAGCATTGACCTAATTCGTTATGCTATTTTGTTAGTTCTCCTAAAAATAAATATCAAAGTTTATTATCTTAGAAAACATATTTCATAATCACTTCATATTAAAAAAAATATTACACAAGTATTTATAGATATTACAAACTCACTCACGATCACAAACCTTTTAAATTCTTCCCTCAAAAAAAAAAAAAAAAAAAAAACCTTTTAAATTCTTTAAAAAAAAAAAAAAAAACCTTCAATAAATTCTAAAACCCCAAATTAATACAAAGATAATATTAACTTTTAGACTTTCAAAAACCTCAAAAAATAAATACTTCATAACTATTTAAAACTTCAAAACAAATAATGACTTTTCCATTTTTAAATACCCAAATATAAATTCATGGCTTTTGAGTTTTCTCATTTTAATACATGACCTGTATACTTCCATTAACTTCCATATTAATAAATAGTATCAATTAATTTGAGTACTTTTTTTCTTTTAATGTCCCACTTAATCATCTACGTAACTCCATCTTATCTTATTTTTTACTACATCAACTTCTAATTTTTCTAGTTGTTCGTCCTGCTATTTTATATCATGCTGCTAACTGAAATTAGTTTTTGTCCTAAGCGTAAACGACATTGTTAATCTAAGGTTTTGTATAGTATATTACAAAATTAATATGTCTATAAATGAACGCCCCTTAAAAAGAAAAAAACAAATAATAAAACGCATTAATGGTGCCAATACTCACGTACATTTATAGCAGCAATTTCCGAGTTCCAAATTATTTATTTATTTTTAACATAATTTGGACTCTCTGCATTCTTGCTATCTATGAGCTAAATCTAGCAAGAGGTGTTATCTCGGTCTTGGATAAGCCCGACGTTCTCACGAGTGATATAATGTTGTGGTGGGATTTGCACCAGTACTTTGCATGTACTTTCTCTAGCCAAAAAAAAAAAAAAGAAAGAAAAAACTAATTGTACTTCAATTACATGATTTGTTTTTGTCCTATTCTTTTACAAAAGAGTTGTACTTCACTCGTAGCAAATATTGAAAGGACAATTGTATGTTTCCAAGCAAAGAATTGTTGGAGTTTCTATTTCTAGCTTACAAGCCAAGGAGCAAACGATGTACGGTTTTTATCTTCAGTTGCACTTCCAAACACAGTAATTGTCAGAAACATGATAAGAAGATTCTATCTTTGTTGCTCCCGTATTGTACCTTCGTTCTATCAGTATATACCCTTTATCGATCTTGTCATTAATTTCGTTGCTAATTTCCCATGGATTACCTGGTTCATCGGTCTGATATGTTAATTGCCTTTGTTTCTTTCAGGCTGATAATAGGGAGGACCATTTTGCAGGCGTTGAGCTGTAGTAGTAGTCTGAAAATGGAGAAGAATTAGGTCAGATGCGTGTTATGAATTCTAATATTTCGAGATTAGCTAAAGTTTGCAACATATGCTTTTGTTGGGACTTGTATTGAAAAGGCGTGTTGATTGCCCATGTAGTAACTCATGATGAAGTAAATATGTTTTGCCATACAGGTTTCTCAGGACTTATTTATAGGAACATGTTACCTTAACCATGTTGCTTATGAAGTTAAGAGTCATGTAATAGAAAATTGCCCTGCATTGGAATTAGCATTTAGCATCCAACTCACCATTTTCCTCATGCCCACCATGGAGAAAATTGCTTGTTTCAAACAGGGTTTTTTTTTCCCCCCTTCTTTTTTCTATATATATTTTTTAATCAGTTTGGAGCCATAGGTTTAAGGTATGATTTTGATCCCCCATATAGGAATGTTCAAGTCTTATTCTCCCCCATTTCTGTGTCTTATATTGGCTACGATGCGTCACTGGATGATGTCTCATGCAGAGGATATTGGAAAACAGAAGGCATGAAGTACAGTGCTTCTAGTAGTTTTTATAACGTTTGTCGTTTTAGTCATCATATCGTTTTTCTAATAGAGATTGCTGTCGTTAAGAAGGAAGAGCTAGTTGTTGCGTATGCCGGGGTTGCTGACATGTATTTCTAAAACGACACGCCGTTTATTCCTTTGGAGTGCATCGCCTTTTAAATTGAACCTCTCATTTTTCACGTTTGAGAGATTCCAGTCGTTTGCTTCAAGCTTTTTGTTTATGATTTGTTGCTGTCGTTTATGTTAAGGACGACAAGTAGTTGAAATCCAGGTTTTGTCCCAACTCCCAAGTCCCAAGCTTTTTTTTTTTTTTTCCATCGATGTTTGGATATCCCTTAATTTTATATTTACTAGTGTGGACACGTGCTTAACATGTGTGGTTTTATAATGTGATAATTAATAGTATAATTTGTAGATTTTTTTTTTGAGAGATATGGAGTACAATTTATAGATTGATGATGGTAATATTTTTAATATTTACGTGTGAGAAGGAAAAAAGATTGAATATATAAGATAAGAATAATGAAAAAATGTACATAACATAAGAATAAGGAAATTCAAGTAAATTCATGTTCGAGAATATTATTACAGTGGGATAATTAATAAAATGTTTTCATAAGGCTCATTATGATAAAATAATAAACTGAAGGATTACAACATAAATATTTTTGTAGGAACATATTTATAAAAAATATATATAATTTTGAAAGGGGGAAATTAAAATAAAACTGTTTTCCGATACGTTTTTTTGAATTAAAGATGGAAAAAAAAAAAGTACAAGTTAGTAAGGAAAAAAGATTTGAAAATGATGTTTAAAGGACAAGAGAAAAGCAAAAAAAAAAAAAAAAAAAAGAGGACCGTTTGAGGCGCTAGTTAATAACACCTACCCTTCAAGTTGCACAAATAGGAGTAAATATTTCGACTTTCAAGAACATAATCCTCATCGAATATTTTGACTTCCGAGAACATTAATCTTACTCGCTAGCTATGCTCATTATTTCGGAGTCTCTTATGTATTCTTCGTTCTTGTAGAGACGTTGTAGGGACAATAATTGCATTCCTTTTTGGAGACTTCAAACGTCACTACTAAGGGTTTGTTTGGTGAATGAGTTTGAGTTGAAATTTTTAAATTTTAATAGTAAATATTTTTGAATTTTCAAAAAAAACAAAAAACTTTTTAAGAAAAAGATAAAAATTTTATAAAAAAAAGACAAAAAAAAATTTGAAAATATTGATTTGAGCTTGTAAACCAAACAAGCCATAAATAAGTAAACAAACTGAAATTTCAATTATTTTTCTTTCATTTCCTAAAACTAACGCCATATTTTCTAAAACAAATTACATACAATGGCGAAGAAGACCCTTCCTTGGGAGATTATCGCCGACATTCTTTGCCGGCTACCCGTGAAGGATCTCCTTCGCTACAGGTGCGTGTCCAAGCCGTGGTGCTCTCTCATCGACGGCCCTGATTTCATCAAGCTCCACCTCAATCACTCCAAGCAAACCAACTCCAATCTCGCCGCCGTTCTTTGCTACAAACACAAGCTCTTCTCCGTCGACCTCGATCCCCTTGGCGGCGGCGCCGCCGCCGTGGAACTCAACCATCGAATCGAAGACGTGCACGGGATTCAGATACTGGGTTCTTGCAATGGCTTGCTTGCTCTTTCAAACTGGCGCGGTGACGTTGTTCTCTGGAACCCCTCCACTAGAATGTACAAGAATCTTCCGATTTCTAACGTCGATGTTTCTTATGATTTTCTTTTTGGAGTTAAAGAAAATCTTGAAATGTACGGATTTGGGCATGACCCAATTAACAATGACTACAAGTTGGTGAGAACAACAGTGCATTTAACTGGGAGCCGTGGAGATTTTGATTTGGATGTTAAGATTTGTAGTTCTAATGCCAATGCTTGGAAGATGTATGAGAGGAACTTTCCTTACTGCCTATCCATCAAGAAATGGCGGTGGTATGGCGTCAACGTAGGAAGTGCTTTGCATTGGGTGGTCCTCCGAAAGCCCGGTTTTGATTTTGCGGACTTAATTCTTGCATTTGATCTTGTGACCGAGGAGTACAACGATCAGGTTCCACTGCCGGAGTACGAAATGTGTCATGACTACGAGTTCGTTGACATTTCTTTGGGAGTTCTTGGAGGGTCGCTTTGTTTAGTTTGTAACTATATTAATGATCCTTGGCTTATGACCTTGTCCTTCCGTATTGATGTATGGGTTATGAAACAATATGGGGTTAAGGAATCTTGGAATATGATGTTTAGCATAGAGCCAACAAGAGCAGTTGGAATTACTTTCAATTTTGTGACTGTTGTTGGGTATTTCAAGAGTTATGATCAAGTAATTTTGCATTTAGATAACTCGGGATTCATGTTGTATGATCTGCAAAAGAAAAAGGCTAAGAAGCTGAGCAATTTCCGTCTTCGCTTCGCCTTCGGAACACAATCATGTGTTGGAAGCCCCGTTGGCCTTAATGGTGGTTGGAGCAAAGGATTGGAAGCAGGGGAACAAGAAACACAACGTTAATGGGAAGCCGAGGTATTGTTTGATTTGTTTTCAATTCTTTGAAAATTTAAGACGCATATTCTGTTCAACTTTAAGTTTTGGTTTATCGAATAATATAATATTATATATTGTCAATATTTTCATTTTAATCGGGATGATTTCTTGTCCAAAGGCTTAAAATTACAATTCTTATCTTCCACTAATATAGTTTGTATTTTTTCAGGCTGCTATTGAAGGACCTCTGAACTATTATTGAGCTGAAGCAGTAATCTGAAAATGGAGAAGAATTAATTAGGTGGAGTATATCTTTTAAAATTAAATTTGTCGAACTTGGTTAAATTTGGCAATGTATGTATTTTGGAACTTATATTGAAGAGCTATTTGCAACTGTTGGCATACAAAACAGAAGACATGAAGTGTAATGCTTGTAGTCGTTTTTATTGTTTTAGTTGTTTTAGTCATCATCATAACGTTTTCTTCTCATAAATTTTGATGTCGTCTAAAGGAAATAGCAAGTTGATAGTTGTTATATATCTTATGTCAACTGTCACCCTCATATATTTCTAGAACGACATGTCAGTTTATTCCTTGGGGAGTGCGTTGCCTTCTAAATCCAACTTCTCATTTTTCATGTTTGAGAGATTTTAGTCGTTTGCTTTTAAACATGCTAGCTTCTTCTTCTTTTTTTTTTTTTTTTTTTTTATTTTTATTTTTTTTTCTTTCAAGTAAGCATGTTAGCTTGTTGATTGTGTTATTTGTTTGCTATCGATTATGTCAAAAGCGACGAGTGGTTGAAATTCAGCCTTTGAGCCTTCATTTTAACTCACATGTTAAAAAATTCATCAGAGCATCACCAACCAAAAATACCAAAATGGTGTTTCACATCAAATAGTAAATTTATATCCAATCTATTACATTATTTCTAACACCTAAAAAAATATTTCATGTATATTTCTTTTTATCTCTCTTTTTATATTATTTTTTACCCAAAAAAAAAAAGAAAAAAAAAAACCAAATTTGGTGTTGAGTGAACAGTGAAAACGTTGTTCAGCCCCAACCATTCACACCAAAATGGTGTGAAAAATGGTGATCGGTTGAAGTTCATCAACCACCATCATTCTCATTTTTCAACACCATTTTGGCATATGGGTTTGAGAAGCTCGTAGCACGGTCAAAATTGAACCTTCATTCTATAAGAGATGATGTTTTTATCCTATTATTATTGAATATATGAAATTGACAAAATTGTTCATTCGTTTGATGTGTTTACTATTGATTACATTTTTCAACAAAAAGTGTAGTACTTAAGCTTGGTTATACCGATTTGAAATGAAAACTTTATGTGATTTACAAAAACTAGTTGTAATTTTTTATTTACTTTTTATGAAAAAGATAAAAAATAAAATGGAAGTTTTATATCCAAATGATTTAAGAGCCAAACAATCACTTAGAATAAATAGACATTATTTAGACAATTGCATTTTTTTTTTAACAAATAATTAGTTGTGGTAGAGCTCTTCTTTATTTTATTTATTTTTTAACTGGTATGATAGGCGGTTCCAAAATTGACTTCGTAATACTTCTTCTTTATTTATTAACTAATAAAGTTGTATGAGTAGAAAAATGTGTACCGTAAAAATCTAAAATTTTATTATTTTAAATCTAAATAAGATATTTATTTTTAAATTACATAAAATTTTAAAGATAATTAAATAATGTCCTTATTTATATTTTTTATTAAACATATTTTAAGTTTTATATTTTTTCATTCTAAATAATTTATTTTCATAAAAGCATATTTATAAAACTTAATTCATTTCAAACTTTCAAAAAACTGTTTCCGAACGTTTCCGAAATGGGCCCACAGGTAAGGTGTATGCAAAAAAAGATATTTAAATAAAAATTATGTCTACTCTATCCGGTCAGAATTAACTACTAGACCTAAAGCATGAAATATTTACCAAAAAAAAAAAAAACCTACGGATAAAATGTCCATAATAGCCCTTTTCCCTGAAAAGGCAATGGTGGAAATAACTGAACCCATTGTCCGTAAGTACTCCACAGTCATTACGAAGACTGTCATCTTTCACTTCACCAACCTAATACACAATCACCATTCACCATAAGAAACAACAATGGCGAAATCCCTTCCTTGGGAGGTTATCGTCGACATACTTTGCTGGCTACCGGTGAAAGATCTCCTGCGCTTCAGGTGCGTCTCCAAGCCGTGGTGTTCCCTCATCGACGGCTCTGTTTTCATCAATCTCCACCTCAATCACTCCCAACGAAACGAACACCAACCTCGCCGCCGTTCTCTTCCGAGATAACGACCTCGCCTGGTTCGACCTCGACTCGCTCGGCCCCGCCGTGAAACTCGACCACCCAATCGACGACGGCCTCCAGGTCGAGGTGCTGGGCTCTTGCAACGGCTTGCTTGCGCTCTTGAACTCACGCAACGACGTCGTAATCTTGAACCCCTCCACCCGAAGTTACCGGAAGCTACCGAGTTGTAACGTCGTCTCTCTGCTCTTCACGCAACATGTAATTTTCTACGGATTTGGGTACGACTCCGTTAATGATGATTATAAACAGCTTTCACCATGAAGCTTCTTGTCGTCCGTGTTGATATCTGACTAATGAGAGAATATGGAGTTAAAGCGTCATGGATTAAGCTGTTTTCTGTTGAGCCCTCGCAAGCGATTGACACTTATTTTTTTGTGACTCCTGTGGCGTATTTCAGGAGTAGTGATCAAGTTCTTTTGCATCAAGACGGTCAGAGATTCATATCTTTTGATCTGCGGAAGGGAAGGGCTAAGAAGGTACGAGTGTCCGGTCTTGAAAAATGGAGATATATAGGTGGAATGCATCTTGAAAAATAAATGGAACTTAGCTAAATTTCGCAGTATGTGTATTCTGGAACTTGTATTGATCAAGACCATTTTGCCACTGGACCTATAAACAAATTATAATTTGTCATGTATGTTTCTGGAAACTTTGGTCTTTGTATGATCATGTTTAATTTCAAAGTTCCAACTTACCATGTTCAAGGTACCTATGAAGTTTAGTCTTGAATAGAATGCCATGAAAGCAATATGAAGATTTATGTTTTTGGAATCTTTGGTCTTAGATTTGTGACTGCAGCGCCCTCTGCCCTGCACTTCAAAATTAGCATCTCAGACAGGAAAGCAAAGCGGAAAAAACCTAGTCCAATTCACCATTTGTCTTTGCTTCATGAGGGTTTTTTTTTCTTTTTTTTCCCCTTCCTGTTTTATTTTAGTTCTTTTAAATATAAAGTTCTAAATGGAATTTTGACTGTCAATTACAATAGTTTCTGTGCAAAATAAAATCATTTAGCTCTTTTCTTAATTGTTATTTCATATAGAAAATGCAGGGAGGCTAGCTAGAGAGAAAACAAAAGTTTTCCTAATTCAATACACATGATATTTTCATCCCCTTGGTTCCCGATCTTCTTAATTGTTTAGTAGTTTTTTCAATCTATAAATTTCGTTCTCTCTTTATTCCCTTTTGTTTGGTTTCCTAGAAAAAGAAGGCAAAAAGAGGAACTAGTAATGTATTTTTTAGTTTTGTTTGTCCGTCGTTCTGCATTTTCTCGTTTGCCATATGAAGTTGTAAGAGTCGGTGTTTGGCACCTTTACTTTCCTTCGTTACCTCAAATGCTTGAAAATAGTTGAGAACTCGACGGTGTTGCCACTGAGGTCCGATTAGCAGGAGCCCTCTTTTTTTTTTTTTTTTTGGGTAAATTTTAACTTTTAATTGAAAAAATATAAGTTATTTTCACATTTAAGAAAAACTACTATATAAGAACAAAATTTTAATTCTTTATACAATAAATTTTAATTTAAATTGTTGTTAGATTGAAAAAAAAAACTACTATATAAGTTGGAAAATTATATTAGTAATAAGTACACTTTCATCTCTTACCATTAGATTATAAAGTGAAAGTAAAAAGTACTTGTAACACTTACAGATGAATGAGTTGACAAAAATAGGTGTCTATGTTAGCTTTTTCCTTTCGTTTATTCATGTTCGATTTCCGTGGCATTTCTTTAAGCCTTGCTTCAATTTCGACCGTTGAAATATGGTTTAGAGATGATTGGATAGACTTCGGATGGTTGATTGAGAAAAACTAATATAAAAAACTTGTATTTCTGCCATATCTAGGAAAAGAGATTCCTGTCTGTAAGACTGAAAATCTGTAAATGATGGGAGAAAGGAATTCCTGTCTATCGGGCTAAAAACCTAAAAATAATGAGACCATCCTATATCCTTTCTATTCATCAAAAAAAAAAAAAAAAAAAGTACTTAGTGCTATACACACATAAATTTTGCCATAGAGTCTAGAGTAGCTTAGCCAACTTTAGATGAAATGAGTCATTAATTTCATTAATTTAACTATTGTAACCTTTCTCCAATGCAAATTTAGAGATATGGGAGGGCAATCGCGGAATCAAGCAAGTGATGTTCACTGGCCAACGACTTTAATTTGACCACCTCAAACACCATGAAAAAGGTGAAGCAGAGAAAAAAGGAAGACCCTTTTCATCTTCCTAAACTTTCCTTTCCCCTCCTTTCCTTGCGTGGAAACTTCAGAGGGAACAACAATGGCGAACAACCTTCCTTGCGAGATAGTCATGAACATTCTCAGCCGAATACCCGTGAAAGATCTCCTGCGCTACAGGTGCGTCTCCAAGCCATGGTGCTCCCTCATCGACGGCCCTGATTTCATCAAGCTCCACCTCAATCACTCCAAGCAAACCAACTCCAACCTCGCCGCCGTTCTCTTCCGAGACAACAACCTCGCCTGGGTCGATCTCGACTCCTTCAGCCCCGCCGTGAAACTAGATCACCCCATCGACGATGGCAGCCGTGTCGAAGTCTTGGGTTCTTGCAACGGCCTTGTTGCTCTCTCCAACTCTCGTAAAGACATCGTTATCTGGAACCCCTCCACCCGAAGGTACAAAAAGCTTCCCATTTTTAACGTTAATGTCTCGGTACCTGTGCGAAATCTCGACTTTTACGGATTTGGGCATGACCCTGTTAATGATGACTACAAATTGGTGAAAGTAACATTTTTAGTTGGAACCCCGGGTTGTTTTGGCTCTGAGGTTAAAGTTTATAGTGCAAAAGCCAATTCTTGGAAGAGAATTAACAAAAACTTACCTGATTTGATCGATATCAAGACGCAGTTTGGCATTTTTGTTAGTAATGCTTTGCATTGGTTTGTTACCGGAAAGAACGGATCAACTATTCCAGAGCTAATCGTTTCGATCGATCTTGTGACCGAGGATTTGTGCGAGATTCCGCTGCCGGAGTACGAAAAGGCTGGGCATGTTGTGATGTTTTTGGACGTTTTGAAAGGGTCACTTTGTCTGAGTTGTAACTATATTGAAGGTTTCGCCTCATCGTCCCGTGTTGATATTTGGATGATGAAGGAATACGGGGTTACAGATTCGTGGACTAAGCTCTTTACTGTGAAGCCCTCGAAAACGATTGGAACTTTTCTTTTTGTGACTCCTGTTGCGTATCTGAAGAGCGGGGATCAAGTTATTTTGAATCAACAGTGTCAAAAATTCATAACTTATGATCTGCGAAGGAAAAGGGCTAAGAATGTGAGAATTTCTGGTCTTCCCGAAGGCTTTAGAGCACAGTCATGTTTTGGAAGCCTCGTTCGAGTTAATGGTGGTTGGGACCAGGAAAATGAAGGTGGGAAGGACAAGACGAAGAAGAAGAAGAAGAATACGGACGAGAAGCAAGAGAACAAGAAGAAAGACTCGAATAGGAAGCAAAGGTAAAGTGAATTGGCTTTCTTTTCTGTAAGTTTCTTGTAAGCATTTTGTTCAAAGTTTTGTAAAACGACAATGATTTCAATATTTTTGTTTCCCCTTTTTAGTAGCGATGATTTCTTGTCCAAAGGATTTAAACTGGTGTTATAGATGAGATCAAGAAAAAAAGGGCAAAGGTATGTGTAAATTTTTAGTTTTACTATTTTGTCATGGTCAGGATTCATGGATTACATGTTTCATCATTTTAAGTGATTGCTGCAACATTGATATTAAGATGCGCGCTTTACATACATACATATCTATATATATATATATGTATTTTTGGTGCTCTCTCTCAGCTAGTTGATCTAGGGGATCTAGCAGTAGCTTAGCTGATATAGTTGTCTGACCATGGAAAGGGAAAAGAGATTTCGTCAATATGTCTCATAAACTTGATATGATCTTGCCATATTGCTCTGCTTTTTGGACGTGTATGTATGTATTCCTGCTTTGGTCCTGCCTCTGTAGAATTTTGATTCATGGGCTAATGGCTTCATGCAATTACGAGTTTTTTTTTTTTTTTCTTTTTGACCGAGCATATCATATGTGAGAATTGCTTCATGATCTTCTAATTGATTTCTTTAAGCGTTTTTTTTTTTTAATTTAATTTTATTTTAATTAAGTGTATTTCATGTTGTGTAGGTTTCTGAAGTAATGTTCATGAACTAGTTTATGCTCAATCCTTGTTCATTCGTTCTGTTGGGATTGATTTCTCTATGCCAAAATAGCGGGTTTTAGGGGGTTGAATTAAGTTGGCGAACATTATAAGCGTTAACTCTGTGTTGGTGTCTTTATTTCTTTCAGGGATAGTTGAAGGGCCTTTGAACAAAGCAGCAGTCTGAAAGTGGAGAAGAAATAGGTGGAATGTATCTTGTACGATTAAATATATGGAACGTATTTGAAGTTCACAGTATTTGTATTTTGGGACGTGTATTGACGAGGCATGTTACAACTGTTGGTCATGTCACTTTTAGAAGGGAACAAAAAACGGTTTTGTAACTTGGACTCGATAAAACATAATTTGCCATGGCCAATGACCACTTGGTCAACTGCCATTAGGACTCGATGTGGGTGGGACTTGGGTTTGAGAGGGTGCGGGTTTAATCCCTCATTTCTTTAAATTTGTATATATAATCTGCCATGTATGTTTTTCAGGACTTTGGTCTAGTCTTTATAGTATTTTGTTGTGTTACCTATTCCCATTCTCTCTCTCTCTCAATTACCATGTTAATGTTACTTCTGAAGTTGCAGTCCTTTAATTTGCAAACATGAATAATTTGTAAATTGTTCTGTAACTAGTTTCTTTTTTTTTTTTTTTTTTTTTTTTGTATTTTTTTGGTGACTGGTTGTGTGAGTCCTGTCGATGCGTAACACTCGTGGTCACTTGTCAATTTTGTGGAATCAAATTAAAAGACGATAGGAAACGACATCAATATGGAAACGAATAAGTAGAAAACGACATGATACCTGATTAATAGAAAAACAGCGAGATTGAAACAGCTTCAAGTGAGAAACGGCTACAAACCAAAAAAGTCAACATCGTGTCGTACGATTCATGAACCGGCGACACCTTACCGAAAGACCACGAAACGACAACCTCCCACGGCCCACCCACAAAACAACTTTAACAGGGAACTATCTCTTACTACCCCACTATTCACGACAGTCCCAAATAAACTAACAAACAAATAATGTCATTCATTCTTTACAAGGAAAATGATAATAAATAATAGTTATTAGGGTCGTACAAAAATATCATCAGCCACCTTGCCCACCCACACTGCACATCACAACTGACAGGTTCACGTCAAAATCATGCTTCAAGTGGGTGGAGCAGTTTGAATCCGCCATGTTGAGTGGGTGGTTACGTTTTGCCCAAAAATGTGACAAGTTCAAACCGGTCGTTAATTTTTTTTTTCCCCCCTTCTAATTTAAACCACGGCGATGATATTTGAACTTTAATTTTGAATGTGTGATATTTAATAGACATTAAGGTCCCGTTTGGTGATCAGGTTTAAACTGTATTTTTTCATCTCAATTTTTATATTTTTCTGCAAAAATTTTTATCTTTTTCTGAAAAATCAACAAAAATTTTCAACTCAAACTTAAAATTTTCAACTCAAACTCATTCACCAAACGGTCCCTAAGCTTATTAACTAGTTGGCATATAAGTTTAAGAAGCCAATCTATTTAGTTACCAACTTTTGTTAAACTCTAGTCTGCCAATGTATTGCCCAACTCACTAGTCAAAATAACCGTCGAAGCCATCTAAACTTAAAATGGTCATGATTTGTAATTTTCACAAACTATTGTAAACAAAACAACACCAAAAACACCCAAATCGTCCGTTAAAATCATGATGATACTGTTAAAATTTAAACTGTGCCTAATTGGCGTTAACTCACTTGGTAAAGATAGAGCGGATTATTAGAAAAATTTGAGGCTCAAATCCTAAAAACTATAACATGTTTTTTTTTTTTTTTTAAGCATGAAAAATAAAAAATAAAAAGCTGTTCGTCCAAAAAAAAGTCAAACATTTTAAGTTGAGAAAAAGTCCAACATTTTAAGGGGAATAAATGTCTGAACCCAGTTAAAGAGGTGGCTAGCTTCATTCGGTTTACTAAACTAACCTTCGCTTTTTAACGTTTAGACGTTACCACAAGGGCAATTGTGGAATTTAATCAATCTTTGCACCAATAAGTACTTCAATGCTACAATATGCTCATGCAAACGCAGAGAAACTTTTCAACAAAAAATAATAATAATAATAATAATAAAGCAGAGGAACCTCCTTTCGTTTCGTTTCATCTGTCTGACAAACCCTTTTGCCCCAAGTTAGCTCAAGAATTCAACAATGGCGGAGAGTCTTCCTTGGGATATAGTCGTGGACATTCTCAGCCGATTGCCCGTGAAAGATTTGCTGCGCTACAGGAGCGTGTCGAAGCCATGGCGCTCGCTGATTGACGGCCCTGATTTCATCAAACTCCACCTCAAGAATTCCCAGAGAACCACCTCCCACCTAGGCGTCGTCTTCGGAGGCAGCAACTTTCTCTCCTGGGTCGACTTGGACGGCGCTCTGAACTTGACCATTCGACGACTCTCTTACCCAAACGACATTGGAGACGGAATCAACTTCCCGATCGGCGGCAGCAATGGACTTCTTGCTCTAGCAAATCGCGACGGAGATATGGCTATTTGGAACCCGTCTACGAAAAGGTACTGGGCTTTGCCGGTTTCCTTTCCTGGGTTGTCTCATCCTTTCCGTTATTTCCACTTGGTCATGATAGGATTTGGGTATGACCCCATTTCCGACGATTACAAGTTGCTGAGGAAGATCAACCTTATTGATCAAGAAAAGGCGCAAGATCTTGGTTTTTACTCTGAAGTTGCGATTTATAGTGTAAAGTCCAAAACTTGGAAGAAGATAGATGACTTTCCTGATCACTTCCTTTACCGTCGTGGGCATGGTGTTCTTGTTGGTCACACTTTGCATTGGGAGGCGAACAGGAAATGCGACCTCTCGAACTTGATCTTCGCCTTCGACCTTGCGGTGGAAGATCACCGCGTGTTGGCGATGCCGGATGGCGAGGATGTTGTTTGTTGCTCGAGATTGGCCAACTTAGGAGGGTGTCTTTGTGTGGCGGTTTTACGCAATTACAATCCCTATTCTAAGAAGTCGGAGAGGGTTGATGTGTGGGTTATGAAGGACTATGGGGTTAAGGAGTCTTGGATTAAGTTGTTTACGGTGGAGCCATCGGAGGAGACTGGCGGCCCTTTCTGTTATGTGGTCCCTGTTGCGTCTTTTAAGGGTGGTGGTCATCAAATTCTGTTGGATTTGGACGGCGAGAGATTCCTTTTGTATGATATGAAGAGGAAGAGAATCGAGCAAGTGAAGGATTCTACCTTTCCTGGAAAAGACAACACACTTGTTTGCGTGGAGAGCCTCATTGGAATTGATGGTGATGATCGGGGACAAAACACTAAGAAGCAAGCAAAGACGAACAAAAACGACCAAGGGAAGAAGGAGATGACTAAGAAGAGGTAACGCAAAACAACTTTCCTCATTAATTCTAGCTGTTAATTTATTTCCTTTTGATTAATTGATTGAAGTTCTTTTTGTACAGACATTCTTGACTCAAAATAGCTATTGACTCAGAGATGTTGTGTGAATCTTTTTTAGATTGCAAATGATCATATGTGCCGTTTGGATCATAGGTTTAGACCTAGCTACAATTCAACAGGAAAAAAAAAATGTGAGAAGTAGATTTAAACGGGGTGTTAAACGTGAGCTTTGGAGTCATATACGTAATTACCACAAACTTAATTCTCTTCTTAGTGTGGAGGAAATTTCATAATGGCTCGCGTTCTTCCTATCGCATTAAACTAAACCTCTTTGTAGATATTCTCAATGCACTCTTCTAAAAAATTTGAACTTCTGCTTTGCTTTTCCGAGGAAAAAAAGAGATATATTAGTCGACATGTACCATTGTACTTGTCCTTTTTTTTTTTTTTTTGGATAGCATACTTGTCTTATGCAAGTTGAAATATTGCTCATATTGGCAGCGATCCAAGATATAAATGATTTTGTGTATGTAACTGATTCTATCAAAAGGATATATGATAAGATATGTGTGTGTGTGTGTGTGTGTGTGTATCTACACTAATTGTTTGGAAACTTGACTACTGAGAGTGTTATTTGAAACCTATTGAAGTACTTCACTTTCTTCCTTGTCCTTGTTTAGGGATGATTTCTTGTCCCAGGGATTTAAACTGGTTCTATAAATAGAAGCTCGAAGAGGACAGCTGAGGTATAGTTAATGCTTAATTGAGTTGCTCTTTTTAATGATTGCTTTTGCTGCAACATTACTAATCTATAAAGCACCTGATTAAGTATCTTTTTTTTAGGTTGATTTTAAGGGATTTAGCAGTTGCTTAGAGTGGTCTGATCATGGAAAGGAACAGGAGATTTAGCGAATTGATCTCCTTAACTTGACATGACTGATCTGTTACGTAATTCGTTTGCCATATATGTTAGGATTTGGTCTCTATACGGTAAAAGACTAATGTTACCATATTTCCATATGTTTCTTTTGAATTGTGTATAAAACTCTCATATATGATATATCTAGAACACCATATGGAAATGATAGCTAGAAAGATATGCTTTGGATGGTTTCTTTTGCTGGTAACTCTTTTACATGACCAATATGAAAATATGCACGTGGGGGTATATGAGCTGCCCCACTTCATGCACCCATTTTGTAAGGAAGCTTTACTCCTGTGTTGACTGATGAGTTAGGCCACTGTCAACCATGTTAAACACGAAAAACAAAACGAAAAACGGGATCGAGTTGAATCCTCATTACTCACACCAACTAGGTCCCACCATTTTGTGGATTCAACCCCACGATGCTATCGAACCAAATTGAAAAACTTATATTCACTGTTCAATTCTCTTTGCTTTATGGACGGCTAAGAATATTTTTTTTGTCTGGCAACAGGATTGAAAATATGCTTTTTTTTTTTTTTTTTTTTCCCTTTGGACGGCCTATCTCGATTGACGTCTAATTCCTCTTTGCAAGTCTTGTCTCAGTTTGTCTTAGACTATTAATATTTTTTGAATCCTATTTAAAAATTTCTATTTGTTGCTCGGCAATATTAACTTTCACCGAGTTTCGCTGGCGAAAAGGCTTGCATTTGCATAGGAATTGTTAGGTGATATTTTCGTCATATAAAAGTTATTAGTAACGGGTTGAACTTAGACCCGAACCCAAGTAGGAGTTTATCTAGGTAGAAGCCTACCTAGTAATGAGACAAGAGACATGTAGGCTTCTACCTATTAAGGTAGAAGTCTATCGGTAACGAGGTAAGAGTCTACCTAGTTATAAGGTAGAAGCCTATCTAATTATGAGGTAGGAGTCTACCTAGGTAGAAAGCCTACTCAGCAATGAGTTAGGAGTCTACCTAATTATAAAATAGGAGACAACCTAGGTAGATACCTACTTATTTATGAGGAAGAAGTCCACCCAAGTAGGAGTCTTCCTAAGGTTATATCAGACGTCCGAGGGAGAAGTTCAAGCATCTACAAAAGAGTAACAGTCAACAATTAGTAGGAGTTTACAAAGGGAACTCAATCGTCCATATTTAATATCAAAGACGTTAAACGTTCGGATTTATTACATATCAAATTACCAGAATATAAAGGTTTTATTGTAATTCAAGAGAGAATAAACTCTCAAATTAATTGGAGAATTAAACTCTTTTATTCCTAATGTATTATTAATTCTCTCAAATTGAGAGGAAAATGATAAGACACAATTCTCAATACAAAGCCTTGAGGTAATTATACCGGATTCTGGTTTTTTCTGTATTGTTCTTAAGGTTCTTGTGTTATTGCTTAAAGTTCTTGATTATTTTATTCATTTGATCTTGTTTTCTAGTTTAAGAACGTTAATTTGGTGTTGGACGAAATTTTGCTTCAACTGGAATTAATCTGATAAACTATGTTGAACGTTTTGATATATCATAACAAGATAACAAGGCAGTGTGTGTTTTGGGATTTGTCTTCATGGGGCCATGTTGCCATTTTCATCTTGAACTATTGTCTTCCAAATTGTGCAATAAGCTTTTTATAGTTATTTAATTGTTTTTTTTTCTTTTCTTTTTAAATAGAATTGCATGAAAAAGAAAGGAAACGACATCAATACTGAAATTAGATATAAAACGAGGACAGGGACACAGTTGAAAACGACAATGTGTTTGTCAAACGACGACAATTTAAACATCAACGGACAAATCATTAAAACAAGTTGATTAAGAAACATAACAATGTTGAACGGTTCATAAAATGACAACACCTACGAAAAGACCACAGAAACGACATCAACTTCGTAACTCTACAATTAATATGTTGCTGTCATTGGTAAATTATTTGGTTGGTACTGATTGGTCCTAAATTTTTAAATAGGTGAGAGTCTATCCTTAAATTTTTTTTTAATGAAAATACCCCTAAATTTTTAATTATGTGAAAGTTTGATCCTTAATCTTTTTTTTTTCCCATTAAAATAACCCATAACTCTTTAAAAAGTGTGTTTCGGTCCTTCCATTAATTTTGGATGGAGAGTGGGGGAAGGATGTCTCGGCTCGTGGAGGACAGAACGGACATCCATTTTTTAAACAAGAGTATTATATTACCCCAACAAAATTAACAAGTTTAAAACAATCACCAACAAAAAATTATCTTTATGAATTAAAAAAAAAAAACCCTCACAATAAAGAGACAAATAAAAATTGTTGTTTCTTGTTTGTTGCTTATATATATATATATTAAACTGATTAGTCTTATCACAAGAAATAACATTTTCCTCACTATTAATGATTTGTGGATTTTTTAAATTTGCAAAAATTATTTTTTGGTTGGGGATTGTTTTGAGTTTATTGATTTTTTAGGGTGATATAGTACTTTTGTTTAAAACCGGATGTCCATTGTCGTACTTCACAAGCCAAGGCGACCTCCTACATCGCCGCCATGCCACCATCCTACCCTCACCCTTCATCCAAATTGTAACATAAGGACCAAAAACACACCTTTTTCAAGAGTTAAGGGATTTTAACAAAAATATATATATATTAAGAACCAAACTTTTATTTACTTAAAAGTTTAGGGGCACTTTTGTCAAAATAAAAGTTCAAGAGCCAAACTCTCACATACTTTGAAGTTCAAGACAAACAGAATAATTTACCCTAAAATTTAAAATAATACTTGGGAACATTAATAGAGAGTGAGTCCCATTACATAAGGTCCATCAGTGGGACTCATCTTTTTATTAGGGTGATGTTTAATAAAATTAAAGGGTTCTATGTAAGAATGCCATAAATTTGACACCTATTTATATCTATACCCACCATGATATTAAATATGATAATCTTGTCATTTCATAATATTAAAATTATCAACTTCAATATTAGAGTGAGTAAAATTATAAAAAGGTATTCAAAATATGACTCTCCCCCTAATTTTTTCAAAATTAAATGGAGTCTAATACCACGTTCAAAAGGAAACACTAGTTTTGGGTTCTAAAAGTCTTAATTAATAGAATAATCACTTACATAGCTAGCACATGTATTTTTTCAACTTGAGGTGGAGATTTGTAAGGTGTAAAACTACAGTCATAATACCTGCAGCTCCTATAGATTTTTTGTAATACAGGATTCAGTTAGTGATGGTGTTAGGTGATCTAGAGAACGAAAATGCCCTTATTCATGTCCAAAGTGTTTTTTTTTTTTTTTAAATCACACATTGATTCTTTGACTCTAAACTATAAGATCTAACTTTCAAAAGACATTCCAGATTTATTCCTGATTCATGTAATGAAGAATGAGAAATTCCTTTTATATCATATTGATTCAATATTATTGCTATGTGATCTGAACAATGAAAATACCCTTATTTTTGTTTGGTGTGGTCCTAAATCCTTGGCCCAACTCTGCAGAAGAATTGCCCCCATGCGTAAATCATTCACATGAAAAGCGATGGTTAAGAATTCAATGAAACTCGATTAGATGTGCAGGATTGAGAGATAGAAGATAAAGTTCTTTTGCATGGTAGGGCTACAAAGTACATTATTTAATTAAAAAAAATAAAAAAAAGAGAGAAGAAGTGATGAGAAAAGTAGAACTGGTGTGGGTAATGGGCAGACCCATGTCGTCGCCAACCACAATGTCGTCAATGAGGAGTATAAATAGAAAGATTGTTCAAGTTGGTGGTGATATTGTGAGATGCTCCGCGACAAGAAGCCGACTTGGAGTGTTAGGTGTGGTGGTGGATGCATGGTGTGCGTGAGGTAGCTGTGGTGTCCATGTTACCAGAGGTCGAGGAGCCTGAGTTGGAGAAGTTGCCGTCAAGCTATAGGTGGGACATCGCTTGGCAGTGTGACCTTGGATGTTTCATGCCCTGACAGTAGCCAAGTTACGGTCTTGGGGTGGTCAATTATCACATGGAAGAGTAGTATGCGGCCTGGCTTTGTGGAACGTGAGGGAAGGATTGCCTTGAGGTGGAGGGGGACGCCAAGTTTTGATGCGGGGTGTTACCACCCTAGATTGGCTGAGACTGGAAATGGAGTCTATGGAGATTGAGAGTAGCGCACGCGAGAGTTCCTTGTTTATCAGCTTTTCATGAAATTTATCAAAGGAAATCGGAATCTTGTGGCCATTGATGATGTTGACGATTGATTTGTAAACATCGTTGAGACCATGAAGAATTTTCCCAAGGAGATCTTCCTTATCAAATGGTTTTCCTAATACGGCAAGTTCATCGGTAAACTACATATATTCGGAGATAATTTGTGATGCTTTGGTACATGCTTGAGCTGCTCCTTGATTTTCTTGATGTGATCCCAAGTGGGTCTCTCATATGGGATAGCAAAGATAGTCGAAGCCTGATGAGATGTGGTTTCCTGAGTGATAAGTGGAATGATTGGTGTAGTGAGGGATTCAACGAGAGCACTAAAGATTAATTTGTCTTGTCGCGTTCATGTTTGGTATTCTGGGTTTAGGTATTGCCGTCCTTTGTAATGGTTGCCATTGGACATCGTTGAGACCTATCCATATATATACTTCTAGATTGTAGCTGATAAGGGTGGAATGAAATTGGTGTTGCCATGGGAGAGAATTTGTGGTGACTAGTTTAATGGTATTGTGGGAGGAGATTTTATTTGGTTCATGGGTGTTTGAGATGGCGATTTTCGTGTTTTGAATGGCCATGAGGAAGAAGACAGCAGCTGACCAGTGAAAGCGTGGTGAGGCTGGCTAGAGTTGCGTGCATGGAGAAAAAGGAGAGAGGAACCAGGAGCTTATTTGCTCTAATACCATATGGATTGAGGAAATTATGGCATTCATGTTCATTATGAGATTAAATATACATATATGTATGAAGTACAAAATTCAAATCTTCCTAATCTAAGCTAATTTCTCAAGTAAAAGGACTCCTACAATTCAAATAAATACGAAATCTTAAATAGAAAACTAATTAGATAGATACAAAAATAAATAAATACAATTATGTATTTTCTCTGATACATACTAACAGAATACTTGTCAAATTGCAAGCATAAAAACGCTTACTCGACGTTTAAACTCGTTTCTCATCACGAAAATGGTAAAAATTAGAGATGTTAAAATAAAACAGCTGCCAATTCTACATAATACAAATTTAATCCACCAAAAACTATTGGACTTGTTGCACATCGTCACACAGTTATTAGAGAAAATTCAAAAAGTAAAAATTTATCTAAAAAAAAATTCCTGATACCATTGACCAAAACTCATATATATATCTATATAACATCAAAACACCAGAATCTGTATTTCATTTCATGGCAACAACACCATCAAAAGCCCATTCTAGATTTGTAACAAGTTAAGGTACTTAAAATAAACGTAGCAGCACGGCCACAGCCTAAAAAAAAAAAAAAAACATAGGTAAAGTTTAACATATACACTGACAATATTATAGCAAAATTTAATAGAGTTTATCAGATTCATTCACTCCGTTTCATCTGGAGATTACTACTTTAGCTAAAACCCCAGCAAAAACCTTAGCAGTATCAACCTGAAAGAAACAATGGCCCCAAGATATATGATTAGATAACCATATTAATCATTATTAGTGCTGCATAATCATCTAAACACAATAACTAACACAGAAATCCTAAATCTGCTTATGGTAAATTAGTAACAACAGAAAAATTAATTAAAGAGCAAACTCTAATTAGCAATAACTATACCTCAGGTCCTCCTCTTCAAGCTCTATTTATAGCTCCAGTTTAAATCCCTTGGACAGGAAATCATCTCTACCGATCAAAACAAGGTAGAAAGTAATTCCAGTTAGACAGCAATCAACACTCAACAGTCAAGTGTCCAAACAATTACTGATTAAAAAAAAAGCGCAACCAAAACCAACTATTTTAGTAAGGATTACACTTTTGGTTTCCGCATGTGAAGTTACATAGAGACTCTGCACAGACCGAACGTTGGGTCCAACAGAGACTGGTAGGAAGACCACCCCTCTATCTATGCGGAATCCTGAGAGCTCCAACATTGCGGAGCCTCTTAAGAGGGCTCTTTTAATAAAGAAAGGTAGTTGTTATTCTTTCATTCACAATATAAACACTAAGGTTCAAATATTTACTGAGAGGTAATGTACTTGTCAAACTTGCATCGTGTTGCATCATCATAATACCCAATCTTTTATTGTAACGTCCACATTTATCACACACATTATCAAATTGAGTTCCCGCCCACTCGCCCTCCTCTAATTTCAATTAAATAATATCTATATGCTGTCGCATATGCCAAATGGTATCAGTTAGATGTACACTACTAATCCAAAAGTGTTGCTTCATTGGATCTTTCTTAGGCTTGCTTTCAATAGGGAGCAAAATTTCAAGTTGCATAAACTTAGACAAGTACATGCGGGGCATATCTCTCTCTTCTTTTTCTTTTCCCCCTCTGAAAAGCAAAGCAGAAGTTTAAACTAACTTGAGCCATTGTGAAATCATGTCCTCCAGACAGAGAAGAGAAGCTAATAGCATTAGAACATAATATCCCAATAATCATCGGTTGTTTAAGAATGTCTACACGAAAATAAAGGATGCAATTAGAGGAAATATGTAGAGAGGGAAAAAAAAAGTTCAACTTTACATTACCTCTTCTTGCCACTCTGCTTCTTTCCTTTGCCGTTGTTGTTTCTCCCTGCTTTCTTCCAAGAACTTTCTCCATCCCCGCCACCATCAAGTCCAACAAGGCTCCTCACACAAACAAGGGTGTCACAAATATTAGGAAAACAAGAACCCACCTTCCTGACCCGCTTCCTTTTCATATCATACAAAAGGAGTTTCTCACCATCTTGATTCAACAGAACCTGATCACCACCTTTCAAATATGCAACAGGGACCACATAATTGAAAGCTCCAATCACATTCGTAACTGTAAACAGCTTAGTCCACGACTCCTTTACTCCATATTCTTTCATCAACCAAATGTCAACCCGGTCCGAGTTATTAGAATCCGGGTTGTAATCAGGCACCATGGCAGCACAAAAGCACCCTCCCAAGTTCACCAGCCTCACCCAACCACTCTTTACACCCTTATAATCGTAATCTGGCAGCCCCATCTCGCGGCAATCTTCAGTGATAAGATCAAACACGAAAACCGAGCTCGAAAGATCGGACTTTAAGTAGACCACCCAATGCAAAGCATCACCAAAAAGGACTCCATTTCCACGACGGTAAATAACGTGATTAGGAAAGTGATCAATCCGCTTCCAAGTCTTGGCCTTTAGACTATAAACCTTGACCTCACAGTGAAAAGAGTCAACAAATATACCACGAAAATTGATCATCAACAACAACTTATAGTCGTCAGTAATGGGGTCGTGGCCAAATCCAGTAAGGACAACTTGGAATTCATGGCATGGAAATGAATGGAAATGCTCAGAAATGGGTAAAATGATGTACTTTCTGGTTGATGGGTTCCAAAGAGCCATATCTCCGTCGGAGTTCATAAGAGCAAGCAAGCCATTACCTCCTCCGAAGACGTCTATTCCGGTTTCTATGTCTATTGGGTGAGCGAGTCGTACGGCCGAGTTGAGATCGTCCAAGTCGACCCAGCAGAGGTCGTTGCGGCCTCCGAAGACGAAGCCGACGTTGGAGCTGGTTTTAACGGAATGATTGAGGTGGAGCTTGATGAAATCACTGCCGTCGATCAGGGAGCACCATGACTTTGACACGGACCGGTACCGGAGTAAATCTTTCACCGGTAGTCGGCAGAGAATGTCGACGATTATCTCCCAAGGGAGGAGGGTTGCCATTTTTTTTTTTTTTTTTTTTCTGGTCAGTTGGGTCAAAAGTGTTTCTTCTAGAATTAAATGGAAAATAGACCTCCTCAGTCACTTGTAAAAAAAATAATAAATAAACAAATAATCAGAAAATAATTTTTTTTATTTTATTTAAAGCTTGCGTTTGATTTGCCGGTTGGAGATAAAATTTAAAAAGATAAAAATTGAGATGAAAAAATACAATTTAATTAGAATTCAGTTGAAATGCCCAACAAAGAAAAAGTTTTTTCTTTGTTTGCTAAAATTACTTTTAAGTTTTAAATAAATGACTAAAAAGTTGATCAATTTTGTTAAATTATTAATTAATTTTTCTAAGTTTTTAAATAAATGATTAAAGTTTTTAAAAAATTAATTAAATATCATTTTTTTAAATGATCTATCAATTTTATTAAATGTTAATCAGTGATTGATTGTGATCTATCATTGGTTGACATTGATATAAATCACCAATATTCGTAATTAATTACTGATTGATCATAATTAATTATTGATCGACCCACTTTGAATGTCTCAACCCGTCTCTCTCTCATTGTCACTTTTCTCCTCGACATCGTGGTCACCGGTGTCGTTGTGAGCACTAACTACAAACGATTTTCTCTTCGGGCCCGACTGATGACCCTCGCGACAATCTCCATTTATCTACGTCTCTCTTCGTCACGAGCTCAACCTGGCAAGTCTTCTTCAACGCTGATATAGAGGTGAGAATTTGGGCCTGGCCAAACGGGCCGGCCCGCGGCCCGTAATTTTGGCACGGTCGTTGGCCCGGCCAGGCCCGGCCTGAATTCTCGAAGCCCGGTAAAAGCCCAACCCGCCAGTAAGAGGCGGGCCGGGCTCTCCTTTTAGGCCCGACGGGCCGGGCCGGCTCGGTCCTAAAATTTAAGCCCGTTGGGCCGATCCGGCCCGCCCGTTATTTAAAAATTAAAATTTTATCTATACATTATTTTTATTAAATTTTTAATTATTTTTAAAATTTTTATTAAAAAATTATATATATTATAATTTTATATTATATATATTTTATATATATATAAAGAAAAGAAAAAACAAAAAAAAAATTTAAAAATTTTAAAAAATTAAGCTCAGGCTGGCTCGGTCGACTCTAAACCAGCGGGCCGGGCCGGGCTTATATTTCAAAAATTCTGGTCGGGCCGGGCCGGCCCGTGTTTTCAAAGAACCGGGCCGGCCCGACCCGATTTTCTTAAAAAGCCCATCGGGCTCGAGTCGGGCGGGCTGAATTCCCAGCACTACACTGGTACATCTACAACCACAGATTGATTAACTAGAAAAATGCAATTAGGCCTTTTAATTAAAAAAAACCAAAAAAAAAAAATCGGTCATCTACTGCTCAATTGGGTGGTCAAAAACGGCCACCCAACCTAATTTCTCTAAGTTACCGTTTGGGGCAATCATTTGAGAACATTTCAGGAATTCCATTTGAACAGTCATTTCAAATATGCATTTGTTAAAAACAATTGTAAATGGAACATCGAAATATCATTTGGGACTTTGTTCTTAAATGACAAAAAATTCCTTCCCAAATTTACTTCAATTCTGATATATTACAGTGATTAAAAAAAAATTAAAAATCACTTCATATATCATTTTTTTTTATCTTTTTCTATGTATTTTCAGATAACTACTTTCAAATGTATATTTAATTATTTATAACATCCAAACATCAACTCGGATGATAATTAAAATATTTCTTTCAAATTTTTCTATTCAAACGTTTCTATTCGTATGCTTCTCTAAGCGGATTATAAATAATCCAAATGGAGTAAATATTGGTTTGATAAAAATAAAAATAAAAAATAAAAAATAAAAAAGTAAAGATTTGTTTATTCTAGCCCAAAAAATAGGTAAAGATTTTTGTATTTCATAATTGCCCCAGTAGATGCTGGCGGTAGCAGATTTTGAAGATGTTAAAAAAAATGAAAAACGGTTGCTTTTGTCACTGAACGGTCTTTGCAGCAATGTAATTGGGTGTTTTTTTAAAAATTTTTTAATTTTTTTTAATAGAAGTAGTGAAATTGGTGTGGGATTTTTTTTTTTTTTTAAATGAGATATTTGGTCTTGGAACTTGGTAGTCCGTCGGGAGAAGGGCCTGGCTTTTAAAATTGCCCTTTCACAAAGCTTTTCTTTATCTCCTTTCTTTAATTGTAACCACGAGGACAATGGTGGAAATTAAAGAACCGATTGGCATTGGCGGTTTCGGTGTTAATTGCTGCATCGTTCAAAAGCACTGCACGTTCAAGCAAAGTCGCAAACACTATTTCATGAGAGACGTTTCATTTCCTCTAGTCACTTTAGCATAACAACAACAACAACAACAAAAATGCCCAAGAACAGTCTTCCTTGGGAGATAATCGTCGATATACTTTTCCGGTTACCGGTGAAGGATCTCCTACGCTACAGGTCCGTTGCCAAGTCGTGGTGCTCTCTGATCGACGGTCCTGATTTCGTCAAGCTTCATCTTGATCACTCAAAGGAAGCCAACTCCGAGAACAACAACCTCTTCTGGGTTTGCCTCGACGTTCTCAGCGACGCCGCCGTGAAACTCAACCACCCATTCGACGACTGCAGCTAGGTTCAAGTTTTGGGTTCTTGTAACGGCTTGCTTGCTCTCTTGAACTCACGCAACGACGTCCCGCCACCAGAAAACACAGGCAGCTCTCTCTTTCTCATGTTGATGTTTGCTCTGAGATCTCTATTGAAAGTTCCGACTTTTACGGATTTGGGCACGACCCCATTAACGATGACTATAAGTTGGTAAGGATAACTCAGTTACATCAGACGCGTGAAATGTATTTTCACGCCGAGTTTAATGTTTATAGCGCAAAAGCCAATGCCTGGAAAAAGAATAAGAGGTACTTCCCTCATTTCTTGAACTCCGATACACAGCGGCGCGGCATTTTTTTTTTTTTTTTTTTCTGGTAATGCTTTGCATTGGCTTGTTCCCCGAATTCCTGAATCCAATGATTTTGAGGGAATTGTTGCATTTGATATTGCAACTGAGGAATACCGTGAGGTATCCGCAACCGGATTACGAAAAGGAATTGAGAGTTTTGGGAGGGTCACTACGTGTGGTTTGTAATTGTTTTCTTGACCCTTATTTGGCAAGCTACTCGGACTATGTCGATGTATGGGTGATGAAAGAATACGGGGTTAAGGAGTCTTGGGGGTATTTTGTGTGTAAGTTTGAGTTAAGATTTTTAAGTTTAAATAGTAAATTATATTGACTTTTCAGAAAAGACAAAAAATTTTTTGAGAAAAAAACAAAAACTTTTAAGAAAAAAGACAAAAAAAAAGTTTGAAAATATTAGTTTGGGCTTATCAACCAAACTAATCCTTGGACTAAGGTTTTAAACCGTTGAGCCCTCGGAAGGGATTGGAACTTTTGTAAAAAAGAGTGTTGTTGCGTCTTTTAAGAGTGGTGATCAAGTTCTTTTGGTTCAAGACTGTCAAAGGTTTAAAATGTATGATCTGCGAACAAAAGAATCTAAGAAGGTTAGTATTTCCTTCCCAAAATCTTCCTAGCAGGGTCATGTATGGCAAGTCTCGTTGGACTTGATGGTGACTGGAACAAGGCAGAGGAAAACCTTCATGGGAAAGAGAAAAGAGATTTATAGTCAGCTCATTTATAATACTATTATTTTCTTTTTAATGAAAATGCATCTTATTTACTTGATATGACTTTCATCTTACTTTTTTGCTGTGTATGTATTATAATGTTTTTGTATAAATACTTGTCTTCCCATGGCTGATGATTCCATGATCATCAATACAACTTTTTTAAACATGCATATCATATGTGAGGATTGCTTCATGTTATTCTAGTTAATTTTTGTAAGCATTATTTATTAGATAATTCACCGCATGTTTCATAGTTTTGATATAGTTATCATAATAACTATATCAAGCACCATGCTTATCTGTATCTTTTATGCCCTTTTTTTTTTTTTTTTTTTTTTTTTTTTTTAAATTCAGGTTGATAGCAAGTGTACATTATGTTGAACGTTTATATTGCTTGTAAGGTATTTTTAACTTGTTTGTGTCTAGAATATAATGGGAGCCAGGGTCAATATGTGTTTTTTATGGTTTTCTTGCCATGTAAAATATGTTGTGAATTTGTGATTGTTTTTAATCCTTTCTAGATATATAATTGGGTTTTTCATGTGACAGGATATTTTTATTTTTGTTCTGAATATACCTTCCTGTGTTTTTTTTTCCTAAATGGTTGGATTCACAAGTTTTTTTTTTTTTTTTTTAACATTAAGTTTTGAATTTGTGGGCAGTGGGTACAATATCGTCAGCTGATGTTAGTTGGGTTAACATCTCAAGTTTAGACTCTTCCACCTTGGTCGTTCCATTTTTATTTTTCTCTAATGGAAAAAGTACTTGATACTTGAAAATGTTACAACACCAACATGCTAAAACATTAGGAAACGACATCAATTTGGAAAAAGAGGTAACAAAAGGACAACATGCTTAAAAGGCAACGATACGCTTTGCGAAACGACAACATTTTAGGACGAGCATGAGGAAAACAATATATTATAATAGACTGCAAGTCGAATGCGACATGATACTAAAATACAACACGTGCTTTATAAAATGAAAATAAATTGAAATACAGCATCGTACGACAAAAGTATTGAGACACAGAGCAGTTAGAAAACGACAATAAATAAAAAGGGGCAACGATGGTTTCGTAAAACGACAATAAATCAGAACATATTCGCTACAAAAAAAACATAACTTGGGAGATGCCTGTTATGAATACGTATCTAATAAAAAGATAGACTAGACTCATTCGAGGACCTGTTAGGTCCATTCCGTAAATAATTCTTTATACTCTTTTCGCATTACATGCAAGTATTTAAATAAAGAGATTCAAATTTAAAAATAAGAGACCATTACTATAAATTTCACTAAGGTGATTTTCTTGACACATTCCTCTTATTGCACACCTTTACTCTATATATTTCAAAATTACACCCAAGTATTTCTTTAAAAAATACTATTCTACTACTTAAAATATCTTTTCAAACCAATTATATATTTTATTCACTTTGATATTCGCATTTGTCCATCTTTCAAACTTTGTTAAATTGAAACTTTAGGATGAAGCTTTTTTTTTTTTTTTTCCATACATAAAGAAAATCGTAAATTAAAAAAAAAAAGTATATTTACTATACACAACAAATTATAACCGTACTTAACCAAAAAAAAAAGGAATAAGAAATTGCAATGTATAGATGGATTTTTTTTAGAAGAGAAATTCATTGCAAATAGATAACAGGAACAGAGAAAATGATATAACGAGGAAAAAAAAAAAAAATCTACTTGCAACACGACGGCAAATCTACAACATGGCAAACTGTGGAACTTTGTCAGTCGTAGAAAATTGTGATTTTTTTTTTTTTTTTTGAGGTAAAGCATAAAGCTTGCTGCATACTCTTCTTAATATTTAAAAATAAAAATTAAAAAAAAAAAAAAAACTAAATACTTGCTGCATAAAGTAAACTCCATTTTCAAAGCGGCAGTTCATATTCGTCCTTCATGCAAACAGTAATCAGAGAGAGAGAGAAAGAAAGCAAAAGCAGCCTTGGAAGTTGATTTCTGGAAGAAACCCCCCAAAACCCTAACCCATTAATTACTCATCAGAACAAGAATGGAGAAGACCCAGCTTCCATGGGAGATAATCATCGACATTCTGAGCCGACTGCCGGTAAAGGATCTCCTGCGCTACAGGTGCGTCTCCAAGCCATGGTGCTCCCTCGTCGACGGCCCTGATTTCATCAACCTCCACCTCAAGCATTCTCTGCAAACCAACTCCAATCTCGCTCTGGTTATCCGAGGATGTGGGCTCCACTGGGCCAACCTCGATCCTCTTGATTCAGCCATCCAACTCAACCACCCATTGGACTACGAGGGTGGGACCGAGGTTTTGGGCTCTTGCAATGGCTTGCTTGCCTTGTTCAATTCCGATGAAGATGTCGCTCTCTGGAACCCAGCCACTAGAAGGTACCGAAACTTGCCCAAAACTGAGATTGAGTTTCCACGCGGTTTTGGTATTTGTGAATATATCATTTATGGATTTGGGTATGACCCCATTAACGATGATTATAAGTTGGTGAGGATGATACAATTTTATGGTGTTGATGATGACTCTTTTGATTCCGAGGTTAAGGTTTATAGTCTAAAAACCAAGACTTGGAAGAGGATTAGTGACTTTCCTTATTACCTTCGTTATAAGCGTACTTACGGTGTTCTTGTTAGTAATGCTCTGCATTGGGTGGTGTCTCGGAAGCCGCAATCCGATGTTTCCAACTTAATCGGTGTTTTTGATCTTGTGACCGAGGAGTATCGTGAGGTTCCTCAGCCGGAGTACATGGATAAGAGGAGTTTTCACATGAATGTGGCGGCTTTGGGAGGGTGTCTTTGTGTGGTTTGCAATTACTACACCTGTGACCGATATGAACAAGTCAAGGCGGACCGTGTTGACATATGGGTGATGAAGGAATACGGGGTTAAGGAGTCTTGGACTAAGCTATATTCCATCAAGGAGTCGGACGTGAATGGCTCTTTTTCTTATGTGATGCCTGTTGTGTATGTAAAGAGTCGTGATCAGGTTCTTACACAACAGGAATCTAAGAAGTTTTTTGTGTATGGTTTGGAGAGTAAAAAGGTTGAGCGTTTGATGATTCCTGGTACACCTGACTTCTTTGAAGTATTTCAATGCTTGGAAAGCCTGGTTGGACTTGATGGGAGAGATGGGGAACTCAGTGGGAAGAAGGCGGAGAAGATGAGGAAGAGGAGGCTGAAGCAGGAGATGAAGCGGAAGCAGATGGAGATGAAGCAGCCGCGTGGACTGAAGAGGTGAGGCATACTGTTTTTGCTCTTTTTATTTACTGTACAATGGCAGCCTCTTTCTCAAGATTGCATTTTTACATTGCGAATTGTAACTTCATTCTGTTTGGGATTCAAATTGGTATCATAATCAAGTTAACTAAAAAACGGACAAAGACGAGATGTTTAAATGCTTAACATCTATTTCATCTGTTTCAATTCTACAGTATGCTCATTTTAGTGCCTTTAGTCTTATCTTAAAATTATTAGCTTATTGCCAATTGACTATATGCCTTTTTATGATCATAACTACGATTTTAATAGTCTCAAGTACCCTGTACTCACTTTATCTATCTTGGTTTTTGTTTCTTTTAGGCTGATAATGGGAAGACCTTATAACCAGTTCTAAGCTAATGGACTAGTAGCTAATTGAAACGGAGAGGGAAGACGGTTGAATGCATATCGTAAAAATGCATCAATTTACTTGCTCTTCTACTTTTTTGTAAGTTTATGTTTTGTTGGATTTTTATCAAGGAGGCATGTTCCTAATTCCATAGAACTCTTGAAGGACATGAAATATGCTTGTCTAGAAAGTTATGGCCGCAAATGATAGTAAGATCTGTTTTTTGTTGCTTCTGTTGAAATATCAATGTGTTCGGGTCTTATTTGATATAGAATTTGATCTTCTCATGTGCATTGGCTGAATGCTGCAAGGTTAAGAATTGATTCTTTCTTTACCAGTATTATTTGACAATCATGAAGTATCATCCGTGCGGATTTGCTTCATGGTTTCTTTAGCTAATCAGCTTGTTTCTCCTTGCTTTGTTCGGTTTTGTAAATGATGTTATTTAACACGTGCTGTGGCTGAGCTTGAGTGCATGCTTTGCTATGTAGATAGACTAATCAACAAACTCTGCATCATATTTCCAATTGATTTGACGATGACTACTGTAATTTATCTAATCTATTTTGGTGCGTTTTTCTTTTTTTCTTTTATTTCTTGCTGATACTGCACGGTTGTGTTGTGGCTTAGCTAATGTAGTTATCTCTAGATGAAATGAAGAAAAGGTTCAGTAGTGAATGAAACTAGTAAACTGTGTTGATCATGTTTGTGGCAGTGCATATTCAGTGAAGTACCTTAACTTGTTTGTGTCTAGAATGTTATTGAAGCCATGGTTAATGTGTGTTTTTGATGGTTTTGTTGCCATGGAAAATGTTTGTTTTTGTTTTTTTAGGGAATGTTTTGATCCTTTTCTTTAGACAACATAATTGGGTTCGTCATGAGCGATCCTTTCGAAACACTTTAACCTGAACATAGTCTACTGAATTTTTTTTTTATTTTTTATCTCCTTAGAAAGGTCTAATGAAGATTTTTCTGAATGGTCTTGTGTAGTTTCGATATTTGTTTTTTAACATTTATTTTATTGTGATGGGATGCAACTTGCGCTTATATTCCTGCTTTCGTGTCAAACTTATTTTTCTGGCGTACAAAAATAGAATTTATGCGTACAGATTCTGCATCAGCGTATGATTTCCTTAATAGACTTTTCTTTGTTCCTTATCTTCCCCCTACCACCCCCCCCCCCCCCCCCCCGCCCCTACTTTTTGTGTAATTCCCACGAGAAAAGCCGAAGGACATTATAACACTTAAAACGACAACGATACGTTAAAACAACATCGTACGACCACAACATCAATTAGACTAAAGGCAATAAAACAAGACAACATAGCATAAAACGACATCGTGCTTAAAAGCAACAATTACTTTTTAGAACGACATCATCGAACGACAGGAACATCGGGAAGGATCAAATGTGTATTCAATTCAGTGATTAAAATATTACTATTGTTATTGTTATTATTATTATTATTATTATTTCTAAAATGACAGTTTCAAAACATAATTCCTTCAATCTTATTAGCACTTAAGTGCTTCTCTTCTCTTCCTCCAAAAAAAAAAAAAAAAAATGGGTGGTCGTCTTTTCAACGGTAATTAAAGGAAGATTCATAATTGTATTTTGTCTTATATTTCTTAACCTTAAATAAAATTAAATGTAGGCGACCAGCACATTAATATAGCATTTTAAAACTAATAAACTATTTATTAGACGGTTTTTCTACAGGTCCCAAAATTAATTGACCAAAAATGTTAAAAGAGAGTCATACAAATTAGGTGTGATTCGGTGACATTAAAATGAGATTTTTTTTTTTTTTTTTGAGAGAATACATAAAAATGAGAATTAAATGGATAAAATAATTTAAGAAGTTAATTGATAATTACAGTTTCTTAAAACATCTAAAGATCCTTTTAATTACCTATTTTTTGGCAATCCTATAAATAGGTATTTCTTCCCCAAGAACACAATTGTTGTCTTGGCCAATAAATTAACTTTAAAGTTTTACCATGGCAGGGTTTCAGTTTAGGTTACACTCCTCATCATTAAAATTGGTTTTATTTTGGTGACTGTTGCTACCTTGTTCATGTTAGTGTTACCGGCCGGTTGTGCAGTCCCTGCAACTCCGCCAATTAACGACAAGTTCTAACTCGACTGCGCTATCAATCTTCGTGCAAGTTGCGGGACGGAAGTATTTTATGCAGTGTTCTAAGAATGCGACGGTTAGTGCTTACTGCTGTCAGCGCCTGGTGTCTGTGGGGAAGCTTTGCCATGAAGAGATGGTGAAGTACTGCTTGTCACAACATCCTCTCTATGAGGGCAATAGAACTGAAATTTTGGTCCAACTATCAACAAACTTGGAATAACTGTTTTCACGTACCACTTGCTTTCGTGACTTCTTCTTGGTATTATTGAGTTTTCACGTTGGCAAATTATACCCTTATCTTGAATAAAATGTCCCCGTTATATATATATATATATATATATATATGTATGTATGTATGTATGTATAAATATTTTGTGCATATGTTCTTTAAAAAATTTGAATGTGCTTAATTTCTAGAGAGCATTAATAGTATTAGAAAACCAAACATCGTTTGAAGGAAATTACAAGTGCTTCTAAATCTCAGGTACCTTAATTAACTTGTACAATGTAATGGAAGCCGTGGGTTTTTTTTTTTTTAATGGTTTTGTTTCAATGAAAAATATATGTAATGATGTGTTGATTCTTTCTTTGTATATATTCAGATTCTTCACTAATAGTGTGAGGAATTTTTTTGTAAGATTTTTTTTAATTATTTTTTATCTGAAAATGGTATAAGGACTCAAAAATATTTTTCTATGTTTCTTTAAATGGCATTCTGTGGATTCGGGAGGTATTACGGTTAGCTTGTTTTACGCTTGCAATTTTTGAACTCTACTTTTGTTTCACCTAATCTTATGGACTTCCTATTCTTTTTTTCTTTTTTTTTCCCTGGCAAACAAGAAAAGAAATAGATGGGGTAACAGCACCAAGTATGTACTTTTCTTTGTTCTCTATATATATATATATATATTAAATTCTTAGAACAGAAAACGACCATGTCTTTATAAAACGACAAATCAAAATGTCATACGACTAAAACATCAGGAAACTGCATCAAATGGAAAACGACAATTAAAAAAGACAGCGGTATATAACGACATCGCGCTTCAAAGGCAATAACAGCTTTGAAAAACGACAACATCTTACGCAAGGCATCAAAAAGCGACATAAATTTGAGAACGACAATGCTTAAATTGAGTGCATGGTGGAAAGCGACATAATACTTAAATACGACGAGAGGTTTAAAATGACACCAAACTCTAGTGCAGAATACGACAAAAATATCGGGAAACGACAACATATAGAAACGACAATAAATTGAAATGGACAACAATGGTTTCGTAAAACGACAATAAATTTGAGCAATATCATTTCGCGACAGAAAATAAGGAAACGACATCAATTAGAAAACGCCCATAATGCATAATACATTGTATCCAGCGAATTAGTACTTAAAACACAGTACATTTTGAAATGGCATATATTTAAAACGACAGAATCGTACTGAAACACTAGAGAAGATATCTATTTGGCAACAAAATTAATTACTAAGATAGTATCAAATCAAACGACGCTAATACTCAAAACCAACAATTGAATAAAAATTATTTTATACTAGGAAAAGTAAATTAAACAAATTGACAAAGACAGCACACCTCGACATTGTTATCAACTTATCTACATTAATTTTCCAAGTTAATTGACAGACAAAAAATAAAAAAGAAAGAAAGCAAGAATTGAATTTTCATGATTCGAAATGTTGATTATCAACTTATCTACATTCTAAATGTTGATTATCTTTTTCCTCAAAAAAAAAAATCTTGATTATCTTGTAATTCCATGCATATTTAAATATTAATTATACATTTGATTCCGTCGTAAAATATAAAATTTGAATCGCCCTTCTTAAATTCGAAATTGAAAAAAAAAAAAAATCCTGTGTGTCGTATACCTCAATTATCATGGATACTAAAGCCAAGAATAACTTTTCAAAAGCAAAAGAGGCATCTAATTTTCCAACACCAATTACATTAAAAATAAAAACTATAACAGACCATTCCATTTCCACCTTTCTTTTCAACATCTCGAGTGAAGACGTTTCCACTGGGTTATTTACGAAACAATTTTAACCTTTACTATTATTATTATTTTTTTTTTTTTTGAGATGAAGAAACCAAATATTTACTTCAGAGCTAAGCAATATCGTTTACTATTCTTTCAAGTCAATTGAATCTGAAGAGACTGACTAGTTTCTAACCCAACTGACCTGACCAGAAACGAACAATGGCAACCCTCCTCCCTTGCGAGATAATCGTCGACATTCTCTGCCGGCTACCGGTGAATGATCTTCTCCGGTACAGGTCCGTATCAAAGTCATGGCGCTCTCTGATCGACGGCCGTGATTTCATCAGGCTCCACCTCAATCATTCCGTAAAAACCAGCTCCAACATCGGCATCATCTTCGGAGGCCGCAACGACCTCTGCTGGGTCGATTTGTACGATCTCAAAACGGCCGTACGACTCCCTCGTCCGATAGACATCGGAACGGAGATCAACGTGATCGGAGGCTGCAATGGCTTGCTTGCTCTTATAAACCCCAAGGGAGACATGGATATTTGGAACCCGTTCACTCGAAGGTACATCATTTTACCCATTTCCGAGCATTTCCATTCATTTCCGTTCCATGTATTCGAAATAGTCCTCACCGGATTCGGACACGACCCCATAACAGACGACTACAAGTTGTTACTGATGATCAATTTTCGCGGTATAATGGTTGACTCTTTTCACTGTGAGGTCAAGGTTTATAGTCTAAAGGCCAAGACTTGGAAGAGCATTGATCACTTTCCCAATCACATCAGTTACCATCGCGAGAATGGAGTCCTTTTTGGTGATGCTTTGCATTGGGTGGTCTACTTAAAGTCTGATTCTTCGAGTTTAGTTTTCGTTTTCGATGTTGTGACCAATGATTGCGGCGAGATGGGACTGCCGGATTACAAGGGTGCACAGAGTTGTTGCATGAAGTTGGTGAATTTAAGAGGGTGCTTTTGTGCCGCAATGGTGCCTAATTACGACCCGGAGTTTAAGAACTCGGATCAGGTTGAAGTGTGGGTGATGAAGGAATATGGGGTTAAGGAGTCTTGGACTAAGTTGTTTTCGGTGGTGCCGTCGAATTTGACTGGCGCTTTCAATTATGTGGTTCCTGTTGCGTATTTGAAGGATGGTGATCAGGTTTTGTTGGATCAGGACGGTGAGAAACTCCTTTTGTATGATATGAAAAGGAAGAGGGTCAAGAATACGAGGGTGGGTTCGGGTTTTCCTAGGATTTGCGACACCCTTGTTTGTGTGCCAAGCCTTGTTGGAGTTGATGGTGGCGATTATGGAGAAAGTACTTGGAAGAAAGCAGGGAAGAACAGCAATATCAAAGGAAAGAAGCAGAGTGGTAAGAAGAGGTAATGACAAAAATTGATTTTTATCCTCTCTAGCTATTTCCTTTAATTGCATTATTTATTTTTTATGTAGACACTTTAATTTTGCTCCAAGAGCTCTATCTGATATTGAAGTTCAAGATTCATAAGCTTAAAAAATCTCACTTTCTACTAGTACTTGTTTGGAAAATTGACTGTTTGAGTGTTGACCACTGTCTAACTGGAATTACTTTCTACCTTGCTTTTGAGTAGAGATGATTTCCTGTCCAAGGGATTTAAACTGGTGCTGTAAAAATAGAGCATGAAGAGGAGGACCTGAGGTATAGTTATTGCTTATCACAGTTTGGTCTTTTATTATCTCTTGCTGTTGTTACTAATTTACCATAAGCAGATTTTATTAACCTACAGAAGGAAAATTACTATAAGCAGATGTAGATTTTCCGTGTTACATGGCTTATTATTGGTTTTAAATGATTTCGCAATACTATCGATAACGATGTTCATTAATTCGTCTTGTTGGCATTGTTTCTTTCAGAGTGATACTGCAAGGTTTTTGCTGATGAGAGGAAATGGAGTTAAATAGTGTCATCAAACTATGTTCTACTTTGCTTTATCATATAGGCTGTGTCCATGTCACTACGTTCATCTTAGTAATTTCATAAGTTGGACTGGCTTGTTTTAAATTCCGATCTGGTTTCATACCAAAGAACGACGGATTACGGTCTAAAATCTGCTAGACTAGTCCGGCCTGGTGGTTTGCGACCTCCTCTGCTGTTTTGATACCATGTAGATATATAAGAAACGAGTTTTAAGTTTGATAAAGTTTGTGTTGTACTTGCAATTTGATTTGACAAGTTAGTATGCACTAATTACAACAGAAATCTTGCTTATATTTTTGTTTAATTGTATATTCTTGCACCATTTGCACGGTAGTTCAAAAAAAAAATCTTATCATGTTGTAATTTATACTTAAATCTCATTTTAGGCAAGGAGTTTAGCCAGGGACTTTAGAACTGAATTTTTTTAAAAAATAATAAATCTCATTTTCCACACTTTCTTCTCCTCTCAAAAAAAAAAGTCCTCAAAGAAGAGCGCAATTTATTAAAAATTTTCGTGCGGATGGAAAAATCGAAATAAAAGAAAATGAAAAGAAAAGAAACAAATCTTGAGTAACAAGAAACTCTTAACTCTTGAAACTGATCAGCCCATCAGAACAACAATGGCGAAACCCCTTCCTTGTGATGGCCTATGTCGATGTTTAGTTCCTGCTTTCGACGATTCTTCTCGGTATTTTCTTTTTTCATGTTGTGAATCCTATCCAGAAATTTCATGTTCTTGCAGATGCTTTCTACCATTTAATATTCCATAAGTTTCTATCTCATAAATATCTTATTAGGGCAGTATGTTTGTTCGTCTTCTTGGATTTATAATTATAAGGTCATGTTGCTATGTTCATCTTGCGCTTATGTTTTCTAAACTCTAATTAAGCTTTCTTAATTAGCAAAGTGTCGTTGTGAGAGTAAAATTGAAGCGTAACGCTCGCGTTTATTTTGTAGAACAAAAACGACATCAATTTTTGAAAATGAGGTTAACTTGAAAACGACATAGTTGGAGCCAAAATCATGCTCAATAAACGACAACGTCTTTAGAAAGTTATGTACTTCCAATAAGCAACATCATTTAGGAAGCGGCACTGTTACCTTAAAAAAAAGGGTAGCGGCGCTGTGTGAAAACGACAGCACTGAATCTAACGGCAATACATTCAAGACGACAGCACTTTATAGAATAGCGTGATGCATGAGATTCAATAATGAAATTTATGTGGCTTCATCAAACGACAATCAGTTTAAACAACGAGATCGTACCACGAAAACATAATGAAACGACATCAATTTGAAGTTTGAGCGACAAGAGTACGTTTAAAACGGCAGCATAGTTAAAAAAAAAGACATATTCTTAATTCTTAATCATAATCTTTAGCTTCTCCTCATTCCAACACGTGTTAGGTCATAGATTTTTTGGGCCTTTTTTCATTTTTTTTTTCCACTTCTTTTTATCTTCTCTTCTTATTTCTCTCCACCTGCTTGATTTAAAGATCATTAAATTAGCATGTTATAAAAATTTGATATTAGACCACTATGATATAAAAATAAAAATAAAATTTATGATATATTAGTTTAGAGAGAGAATTTATATCATATTAATCAAGAGGGGAAATTTGTGTCATGTTAATCAAATAAATTAAAAAAATATATTATTTAGATAATTTTTTATTATAGAAAAAAGCTATAAATTGAAACGACAATTGATATTGGCCCATTGCTCAGTATTGCTATGGAGTAAGAACCCTTCTCTCTCTCAACTTTCAAACTTTACCCTCCATATCAAAAACAAACCAGAACGTTGTCTATTAGATGATCCAATATTTCTATTAGATATCCTTTGTATCTATTAAAAAAAAAAAACAAAAACAAAAACAAAAACCTCCTACTAAATGAGTATGGAGGGTTAAAAATCTAGACAAATAATAGGTAGGGTTAAAAAAAAAAACATAAAATAATATTAGAGCTATTTCTACAATATAATTTTTCAGCAAATGTGTTGAAATAAAATTCTTGAAATTTGTTATTCTGAGTAGGTACACGCTTATGGTTTGGTATCATAATTCACTGGGTTGAGAGTTTTGATTGTTGGTGAAGACAGTGGTTGTAACAGAATTTGCTTTTATTTAGTGAAGGTGAATATTATTAAGATTTGACAAAATAAAATGGGAGTTTAGTCCCACATCAGAAAAAAATGAGGGTTTCTCGACCCTATATGAATAATCCAAACCCTTTATTTTAAGTTAGAGAACACTTTAAGAATTGCGTTTTGAAAAATGTGATTTACTATATACTTGGGTATTGTGTGTTTCTATTAAGAAATATCGTGAGCGATTTATTGGTTCGATTCAGCAACTACTTAAAAAAACGGGCTTTTTCTGTGGCTTGCTCTCAATTAATTGTTCTTATACATTTAACATTTAAAAGTGAATAGTTTTTCTCTCCTAATTTTTTTCCGTAAAATTTATTATAACTGTTTTACATATCTATCCAAATATATGTTTAAATGTTTTTGTTTAAATGATCTAATTTAACTTGCAGAAAATTATAGCAAATAACATATTTTATAGGTACATTTAAAGTTTGTATCATGTTTTTTAAAAAATGATAAATTATAACATATATTTATGGTAAATCTTTAGATTTTCTAAAAAATTTAGATTTTTTATTAATTTTTAATAACAAATTTATGTGCATAATTTCATATTAGAATGGAAGAAGAGGAAAGTCTGCTTGTTATTATGTGATAATAAATTTGATTATGCTATTTATTATTATGTTTAAAACTTTATGCTATAATTTACTATTATTTTTTTCAAAAATGCTATTTTGTTCTTTCTTCCTTTAAATTGTAGTCAAGTATTTAGGAAAATTATAGCAAATAATATATTTCATTGGTACCTTTGAAGTTTATATCATGTTATTAAAAGATGATAAATTATAACATATATTTCTGGTAAATTCTTAGATTTTATTGGATTTCAAAAAAAAAAATTCGGATTTACGATTAATTTATAACAACAAATTTATGTATATAGTTTCATGTTAGAGAGAGATAAGAGGAAGTAGTAAGGGTTTTTAATTGTTATGTAATCATAAATTTGATTATGTTATTTATTATTATATTTAAAATTTTTGTAGTATAATTTATTATTACTTTCTTCAAAAATGCCTACTGAAAAAATTATATAAACAATCACCTTTTTTTTTTTTTTATCTATTGACCAACATGACATAAATTGTAGTTACCTTTAGTTCAATTTAAATTTGTATCATTCAGGGGCTTTCCCTGATACTATTTTGCTCTTTCTCCTAGAAGTGTTCATCGAATCGAATCAACCTATCAAACTGTTTGATCCAATCCAGTCCAATCTATTTTTTATGGACAACTGACCTCTATTAGATTGGATCGGATGTCAACTCTTGAAAACTGACCTAGATTGAATTGGATGTACTTTTATACTCAAAATATCTAATCCAATCCAATCAAATTCACCCTTTTATTTATATTTTATGTAAAAATATATATATATATATATAAATTATATTTATGATGTATATAATTTGTCCAAAATTTAGTATTTTTTTCATACAACTTCACATAAAAAAACTTCAAAGCCTACATGGTATGATATAAAAACTAGAAAAATCATTCTTTCATTTTCTAATCCCTAACATATTATGTTACACATTCTCACGTTCTATAATTCTTGGTTGTTTTGTTTAAATTTTGATATTTAACTAATATATGATTTATATAGAAAAGACCTAATAGATTACTTATCATATATAGGCTAAATAAGAAAATGGACAAAGTAGAAGAAAAAAATGCAATCCAATATAAAGATCCAAGCGCAACTGATTAATCCAATCCAATCAGAACGATCATAAATGGATTGAATTGGATTGGATATTACATTACTAATGGATTGAATTAGATGAGATTTTTAAAAATCAACCTTTAATTGGATCGAACATTATACGACTAAAATAGGACGGATCCTATCCGATGAATATCTCTACTTTCTCCCAAGTAGTTTTTTTTTTTTTGGAAGAAATCTCCCAAGTAGTTATATAGAAGAGTTTTTAGCCCAAAAAAAAAAAAAAAAAAAGGAGTTATATAGAAGAGTGACATCATAGCCCAGTTTTTTTATTCAAAAAAAAAATCATAGCCCAGTTTTGAAGCCCACCTCTTGGGAAAAAAGCCCATTTTTAAATAGGACTTTCGGGTCATCTCATGGAAACGGGACCAAACCGCAAACCCTCTTGGGGGACTCGATTCCTACGCCGATTTCATCCCAGAAAATCACCCTAAAAACAAAGCCTACAAGTCTTCGATCTTCTTTCCATGACATAAATCCAGATCGTAATAAGAAATAGACCGGTATTTGAATCTCTCTTTCTCTCTCTTCTGTCTCTCTTCTCTTATCTCTCATCAAACGGGTCTCTTCGACCCTTTTCTCTCCTCAAATCTCCATCGCCGCTTCACTTTCGGAGCTCTCTTTCTTTGTCAGGTAATTTTATTGTTCTATTGAAATGGACTGAATACGGGTTTCTGAACTTTTCCTTATGTCATTTCTATTTCTGAAAAACAAGAAAAAGCTAAGAAACAACAAAGTGCTTATTCCATTTATTTTTTTTGCGTTTCGGTTTTGCTTGTACAGTGAATTTCAGGAGCTTTTTGAAGACCTGCTAAAACTTTTGGTGCGCAATTTGGTAAGTACCCTTTTCAGTATTCTGGATTTGTAATGTAAACTTCTCATTTCTAGCTTTTATTCAGACTGAGATTATTGTTGTTATTTTGTGTGTGTAATAGGAAAAAGGTGAGGTGAGTTTTTTTTTTTTCTTCCTTTATTTTTATGGGGAAGTCTGGGGCAAGGAAGAAGAAGAGTGGTTCAAACCAAGCTTCAGGGGATAACAATTCAACAGCTCCAAGTGCTAATGGTGGTGTTGATTTGGACTCTTCCATATTTTTGAAACGAGCCCACGAACTTAAAGAGGAAGGGAACAAGAGGTTTCAGACTAAGGACTATGTGGGTGCCCTTGAACAGTATGATAATGCTCTTAGGCTCACTCCCAAAACCCACCCGGACAGGGCGGTTTTCCACAGCAATAGGGCAGCTTGTTTGATGCAAATGAAGCCTATTGATTATGAGAATGTGATTGCGGAGTGCACCATGGCGCTTCAGGTTCAGCCGCGGTTTGTCAGGGCCCTTCTTCGGAGGGCTCGGGCATTCGAGGCAATAGGGAAGTATGAAATGGCGATGCAGGATGTTCAGGTGTTGTTGATGGCTGAACCGAAACATCGGGATGCCTTGGAGATTGCCCAGCGGCTGCGGACGGCACTTGGGCCTCGTCAGGAGGCGCAGCAAGACCTCCACAGCCGCCCTTCCCCTGCCGCGCTTGGAGCTTCCGCAGTTCGTGGTGCCCCAATTGGTGGACTAGGACCTTGTCTTCCAGCCCGACCAGTGCAAAAGAAGGGTACTACATCGGTGGGGTTGGCTGCTGCATCGACAAACAGTAAGGCGGAGAAACCTCAGACTGTTTTTCCCACTGAAAATGGTTCTGAACCCAAAGCCCAATTGCCAAAACTTGTACTGAAGCCTTCAAACAGTTCAACAAAACATCCAAACTCAAGCAACCAAAAGGAGCCTTCGTCATCTTCATCAGTGTCATTGCCGGCAATACGATGGAGGCCATTGAAACTTGTCTATGACCATGACATAAGGCTAGCTCAAATGCCTCTGAATTGCAGTTTCAGAGTGTTGAGGGAAACCGTAACCAAGCGCTTCCCTTCCTCAAAGTCCGTCTTGATCAAGTACAACGATAATGATGGTGATTTGGTGACTATAACCTCTACTGGTGAACTCAGATTGGCAGAGTCTAGTGCGGATAGCCATGCTTCAAAAGATCCCGGAACAGATGAAACAGACTCGATCAGCATGCTGAGATTGCATATTGTGGAGGTGAGTCCTGAGCAAGAGCCACCTTTACCAGAAGAAGAAGAGGAGAAACTTGTGGAGAATGAGGTGAAGGGAGATGAGAATGGATCTCATTCCTCACTGGGAGAATCTGTGTTAGAAGCTGATGATTCTGAAGCTGATAAGACAGAGAAACAAGCTCCCAAGGAGAAATCAGCAGCTTCAGAAGATCCCGAGGGCAAGGAACTAGAAATGGATGATTGGTTGTTTGAGTTTGCTCAGCTTTTTCGCACCCATGTTGGCATTGACCCAGATGCTCATATTGACTTGCACGAGCTGGGAATGGAGTTGTGTTCTGAGGCCCTTGAGGAGACAGTAACTAGTGAAGAAGCTCAGGGTCTTTTTGACAAGGCTGCCTCGAAGTTTCAGGAGGTGGCTGCTTTGGCCTTTTTCAATTGGGGAAATGTTCATATGTGTGCGGCAAGGAAGCGAATTCCTTTGGATGAATCTGCTGGAAAGGAGATGGTGGAAACGCAGCTTCAGACAGCTTATGACTGGGTTAAGGAAAAATATTCCTTGGCTAAGGAGAAGTATGAGGAAGCACTTGCCATCAAGCCAGACTTTTACGAGGGGTTACTGGCACTAGGGCAGCAGCAATTTGAAATGGCTAAACTCCATTGGTCTTTCGCAATTGCCAAGAAAATAGATCTCTCAAGCTGGGATTCTACAGAAACTTTGAAACTTTTTGATAGTGCGGAAGAGAAGATGAAAGTTGCCACGGAGATGTGGGAGAAGTTGGAGGAACAAAGAGCGAATGAACAAAAAGATCCAAATGCAATCAAGAGGGAGGAAATGTTGAAAAGAAGGAAAAAACAAGGGAGCGGAAATGAAGGTGAGTCCTCTGGAAACCAGGGCGAGATTTCAGCAGAAGAAGCAGCAGAACAAGCCGCAATAATGAAATCACAAATCCATTTGTTCTGGGGAAATATGCTTTTCGAGCGATCCCAAGTAGAATGTAAACTGGGGATGGGTGATTGGAAGAACAATCTGGATGCCGCTGTTGAGCGCTTTAAACTTGCCGGAGCTTCCGAAACAGATATCTCGATGGTTCTGAAGAACCATTGCTCCAATGGCGATTCAGAGGAAGGAGACGACAAAAAGATGCAAACTCTAACCAGTGTTGACGAATCAAAAAAGAATGATGAGAGCAGTCAAGTGTGATCATAGAATCAATTTGGGATGTGGATTTCATGAGATAACTATGTATTTTCTTGTTAATCATGAGTGAAGTGGAAATAGGAAATGGGTTTTCTCAGCTAAACGCTAGAATACTAAAATTCTTGTTCTTTGCTTCTTTATTTAAAATTGGGTACCAAATATGCATTTGTGTACTCAAAAAGATTTTGGACATTTTGTTCCCTACTTTCTAGCTGGCGTTTTGTTTACTTTGTTGCAATATTGATCAAGGCTTGGTTCCAACTTTGGACAAAGTTATTTGGTTTCTAAAATGCTTTCTTCATCTAAATGGTATACTCTGCTTATTTAAGCTGGTGTTATAATCTGGTCATATTTTTGCAATATTTTTTTTGTTGCTACTTTGTCATGGTTCATCGTTTTAGTGATTGTATTTGCTGCAACATTAATATACACGGATAAAATTTGATAGCTGTAGTGTTTATATTCATATGTGTATATATATATATATATATATTTATGTTTATATGTAGTATACATGTTTATCTTTATTTTAGGGGTCAAGGGTCAAGTTACCATGTTCATCTTGTACTTCTGTTTAATATCCCAGTGATCTTTTTTGAGAGCAAACCATTTTGAATACTATTTAAGGGATTAGTTGTGATGATGTGCCAACACTCACCTGCGTTGATTGTAATTAGCTTTTTGATGAATGAAAAACGACAGGAAACGACGCACAATTGTAAAACGAGTATAAATTCGAAACGACATCATACATAAACCACGTCAATATCTTCATAAAACGACGATGAATTGAAACAGCATCGTACAACAAAATCATCCGTAAACGGCATTAATTATGAAACAGTAGAAATTTAAAAAACGACAATATGAATTGCTGCAATTCGTTTACAATAATTCCGCGGATATTATATATTTTCCAGAAATTTCTATAATATTTCTTTAACGAAAAATGTACTATACCACTATTTCCATATCAATACTTTTCAAATATAAAAATTATCACAGAAATATCGATAAAAATATCTTTTTTTTTCAATAAAAAACATGGATTTTTCAACCCTTCATTTAAAAAAAAAAAAAGAGATATTTTTAAATCTTCCATTTGCTTTTTAAAGTTTCGAAAACAATGCCATTTTGAATTTCAGTGTAGTATCGATTATCAAATGATAGCGAATGACGTTATCATAGAGCGATAACATGTTTAGAGAACGACAATAAACGAACGAAGTCAAAACAAAACTTAAGAACGACAATATCTTTAGAAGACAGAAGACTATAACCTGGAAAGCGACAAAAGACTTAAAACGAGAACATTCGAAAGCGTCTCATCGAAGAAAACGATAAATCAGAAAAAACAGACCTTGTGGGTCTTCTTCTTAGTCCTTCATCTGAGAAAGATAAACCCTTTTTTGCCCTAACTTAGCTCACCAACACAACGACAATGGCGTCTCTCCCATGGGTGATAGTCGTTGACGTACTCTGTCAACTTCCGGTGAAGGATCTGCTGCGTTACAGGACCGTCTGCAAGGCGTGGTGCTCTCTGATCGACGGCCCTGATTTCATCAAACTCCACCTGAAGCACTCCAAGGAGACCAGCTCCAACCTCGGCCTCGTTCTCAGAGGCCACGACGCCCTCCACTGGCTCGACCTCGACAGACTCTACTCGCCGGTTCGACTCAGTCCCCCAATCGACGACGGCGGCAAGATTGTCCAAGTCTTCGGAAGCTGCGACGGCTTGCTCGCCGTGATGAATCGCCGCGGTGATTTAGCTCTCTGGAACCCATCCACTCGAAGGTACACGAGCTGTTTCCCTATCTCTGATAACAATCGACCACTTGCTCGTCGTGGTCCTGCAATTTACATTACAGGACTCGGTTACGATCCTGTTAGCGATGACCATAAGCTGTTCAGAATTACGAGTTCCGATACGTTTCGATGGAAAGGAGATGTTGATATTTACAGTGTAAAGACCAATACTTGGAAGATATTGAACAATTTAGCTAATGATTTCATTCTTAGTGGTCCAATTGGGGTACTCGTTTGTAATGCTTTACATTGGTTTTCGGTGCGGGTCACTCACCTCAAATTGACGATTTTGGCGTTCGACCTCGTGACGGAGACTTGCTACGAGGTGCCGCTGCCGGGTTCGGACGATGATAGGGTCGAGTGTAGAAGGAAATTAGTGGAGTTAGGAGGGTGCCTTTGTATGGTGTATTGTGGCGAGAATGGTGAGAATTCAGACCGTATTGATGTGTACGTGATGAAAGAGTATAGCGTTGGGGAATCCTGGACTCAGCTGTTCACAGTGGAGCCGACGGATGTGATTGGTTCGTTCCGACGAGTTGTTGCCATTGCGTATTGGAAGGGTGGTGATCAGGTTCTGTTGGATCTTGACGGTGAGAAGTTTCTCGTGTATGATCTGCAGACGAAGAGGGCTGAGAATGTGAGAGCTATTGATGTTCCTATAAGGCTTGACACGAGAATTTGTGTGCAAAGTCTCGTTGGACTTGGCGGGACTAATGGGTAAAGCACTGGGGAGCAGGCTAGAGAGAATAGGGACAAACCACTAGGGCTAGTGGTGAGGGTGGGGTGGGTTAAGAGCTTAGGATGGCTCTGTTTGATATTTGGATTGAGTTTAAAATAAAATAAAATTTTTATGTTAAAAGTTAGTTGATGTTTTAAAAATTAATTTTAATTTATGTTGGTTTTTTTTATAAAAAGATAAAAAATCAATCGTAAAATATAGTTACTAGTCCCATGTTTGGATCAGGAGTAGGCGCTTGTAATTAATATTTGTAAGGTTTAGGATACATGGGTTCATACCAATTATTAAAAAAAAAAATCTATAAATAAATAAATATATCTAACATCTTTACAATACCCGTTCGGTCGCCTATTACAACAGAAACGTGGGAAACGTGGGACCGGGGACAAGTCATGTTAAAACAAAAAAAAATAATAATAATAATAAATAAATAGATAAATGGAATAAGCAAAGCAAATCTTGCGTTGCATTTCAATATAAATACTGAGAAAAGAAGAAACTCTTTCTCGAAGAAAGAAGAAACCCCAGCTTTGATCAGACTACAATGACGAGTCTCCCATGGGAATTATCGTCGACATACTCTGTCGACTACCCGTGAAGGATCTCCAGAGCTACAGGTCCGTCTCCAGGCGGTGGCTCTCCCTAGTCGACGGTCCTGATTTCATCAAGATGCATCTCAACAACTCGATTGAAACAAGCACCAACCTCGGCGTCGTCATTAGTAACTTGAAGCTCTACTGGGTCGACCTCGACTTGCTCGACTCGGCCGTGAAAATCATCACCCATTACGAGGAGACAGTGACGAGTCCGAAGTCGTGGGCTCTTGCGATGGACCGTTGGCTCTCTGGAATAGCGATTGTGACGCCGCTATCTGGAATCCATCAACTAGAAGGTACAGAAAATTACCTTTTTCTGATGTTTGAGTGCCCTCCTGTTGATGTGATTTTGCTATACCAAGTACTCGTTGTATAGTTTTTGGATTTGGTTTTGATCCCGTTAGCAATGACTACAAGTTTGTGATGATTGTCCTGTTTTTTGGGGACGAGGGTGAAGATTCTTTCGAGTCCGAGGTTAAGATTTATAGTGCAAAATCGAACACGTGGAAAAGGATTAGTGATCTTCCTTATTACATTCGTTTCAGCTGTGTTCATGGGGCTTATGCTAATAATGCTTTGCATTGGGTGGTGTCTAGAAATCCTGTCTGATCCTTCAAACTTTGTCCTCGCGCTTGATCTTGTGACCGAGGAATATCGTGAGGTGCCGCTGCCGGATTGTAAGGATGTGGTGGATTTCATGAATGTGGAGGTTTTGGGAGGGTCCCTTCGCTTGCTTTGTAACTACGCAGTGGAAAACTTATTGTCATTCGATTTGGAAAGGGAAATGGCTAGGAATGTGAGGATTTCTAGTACTCTTTAAGTATGCGAAAACTGTATTATGTGTGGGAAGCCTCGTTGGACATGATGGCATTGATGGGCAACATGGTTGGAAGTTGGTAAAGGAAGATGGAAAGAAGGAGACAAAGAAGCGGAAGAAGTATCAGAAGTAGAGGTAATGCATAGCTTTTTCCAGTTCCGCCATTTCTAATACGTTTTGGTTTACTAAAAAAAATGAATTTAAAGGTTCCAGTGTAGCCTTTTATTTTTTCTTGTAGGATTCATATACGATGTGCGTTGAAAATTTAATAGCTTGGTGACTGCATTATTCTAACTGATGTCGGAACATCTGTGTTTACTTGTCGTTTTCTTTTCCTTTGTTTGCTTGTCTTTTTTATTCCTCTGTTTTAGCCTTTCTTTTTGCTTGTCGTTTGGCTCCTTAGTGTGTCGTTTGTTAATGAAGACCAAAAGGTGGTCGTTTGGCTGATCGTAGCCTTTGATATTTGTCTCTCTGTAATGTGAATGATGAAGACAGACTTGAAGATTGAATAGAAAAATTCAGATTTGAGTCTCATCTTTCCGGCTGTGGCGCCATTTCATTTTTTTCTTGATCGGTGATGAATCGATCGAGTTTTCCCGGTGGTTTGCTTAGCAAACTTCTCGGTAAAGACTCCTATGTCAGCTTCACTTCTGTGCCTACTACGTAGCCGAAGGCCTCTGTTTTGCGGTGGAAATTGCATAGAAGCATCTTACACAGGAAAGCCAGATTGGAGTTTGATAAATGATTTTTATGCCCATATACCAGTTCAATATATATTTTGCATGTTTACTCTCCATATCTTTTGTTTTGTTTACTGTTTTCAATCCTGAGTTTCATGTTTTTATTTTTTTTACTTTCTTTTTTTTTTTTCCTCCAAATTTCATGTTATGTATGGTAAAAGTAAACACTAGTTTTACCGGTGAATTTCATATAAGAACACACTGGATCAAAGCCCAAGAAATTTTGCTACTCTCTTGCCACTATGTTGAAGAGGGAATAAACTCATGCCAAGTATTTCTCACACCTCTTTTTATTTTTATTTTTATTTTTTTAATATAATAAATTAAAGATACCAACTTTAATATAAACTTTAAAGTATTAATATATAATCATTGATTTGGATCTTGACTTACCAATTAAAAATAACAATTTATATGCAACGTAAATAACTATTTAAAAATTAGTAGTAAAATTGCATTTTTAACGTAATAATAATAATAATTATTATTATTATTATTATTATTTAGCTAAAAGGTGACTTATGTTGACTCCATTTGTCTCATTGCATTTGCGTCACCAGAGAAATTCATGTGTAAAGGATATTGAGAAGCTATCATTCTTTTTGCAATTCATATGCTTGTGTATATTTTCTGCATCCAGTCATTTTTTTTTTCTTTGGTATTAACATCCAGTTATTTTATCATTTGTCAATTTTTTTTTTACCATTTTATCCTTATCGCTGACTTAGTTGACCATGGTTGTTTTTTCTGTGCGTGTGGGCGGCTAGTCGAACACTTTTTTTGAAAAAAAAAAAATTGGAGTTCATTACTTATTAAATAAAAAAAAGGGAAAAAAATAGTTCAACACTTTTCTATTTTCCAATTTCGAATTATTATCAAATATAAAATTTGCTTAAAAAAAAAAAGAATCTTTCTTATAAATTTTAATTTTTTTAAATCCTGAAGATGAATGATTTGACCTTTACATTTTGTGATGGAATACCAGTAAGTTATATCTTTTATTTAAGAAATTTCTTATAACTTGAATGTTAAAGTAATAATGCATTAGTTATATACAATTTACAATCTTTATAGTTATTATTGTACTCAAATGCAATAAGTATTAAGATAATTACTTTAAATATTTTATTATTTCACGATAATTCAATTCAAATTTAATTTAAATTTATACTTGTTAAAAATCCATATCATGATTATTTTTTACCTATCAATGTCATTTTAGCTATTTATGTTTCATGGTATTTTATGAACTTCAAGGATTGACAAATCGCCGTTCAAAAATCTCTACAATCTCATTTTTCAAACCATCAGATCAAACTTTTTTTTTTTTTCTCGTTCTTCAATGGGGTTATTTTTATGGAAAATTTAATGGTAGAAATGTACATTTGTCTTATTAGAAGTATTATTGTTTTAGTTATTGAATCAATCTCTTAAGAATTTGATTAAACACTGGAGTTAGTTTTACGCGTCAAGCTAGAAATTTTTAACATGCAAACTCACATATCCAACTGTTAAAAAAATAAATATAACAGTTAAAGCAACAATATATATTGACAAGTACAGTTCTTATGAGTAACATCAAACATGTTTAGAATTTTGTTTCAGTAAGGCATAAATAAAAATACAAATTTTTAAATTTAAATAATAACCTTATAAAAGAAATAGAAATTCCTTATACATAATTCAAAAAAAAAAATTTTAAATGGGAGTGGGAAAATTTGAACTCGACACTTTTTAATCCAATCACATGTAGAATTATCGTTAGATCATACTTGCAATTATATATATATATTTTTTAAAAGGTATCCTATATAAAATTCAATTTAACATAAAAATCAACTTATAAAAAATAAAAATATTCCTTTCTATAAAATCCAATTCAACATTGATCAATAAATTACAATAATCCTAATCGTTTCATATACTTGGATAAATGTTGTATAGATATTGGAATTTCATCTTGAACCTTTAAGATTTTAATTCAATACGGGAATCGTTAGCTCGTGAATATTTAAATTCTTCAATATGCTAATTGTTTGTTTTCTAATTCAATTTTTGAAAGCAAGAAAGTTTTTTGATAAACATTAGGAAGCGGAATAAAAAAAAAAAGAAAGAAAAAAAAATGTGATCTAAGTAATAAGTGTGGGCATAATCATCGGGGAAAAAAAAAAAAGAATTAAGGATATGAGAGAAAAGCAATATGGTAGCTAGAATCCTAAAAAATAAAAAACGGAGTCATCTAAATATTAAGTGGGGGCATAATTAAGGAAAAAAAAAAGTTAAGATGGGACAAATTAACATATTTAAACAAACATGTAGGATAAATTGATAATGACGAAAAATATGTGAAGCTACCTTCTTATATACATAAATCCGTCTAAGTTTCTATAAGTTTTGTCATACAATAAAGAAAAAGTCCCACAAAGTGTCAGTCGATTTCCATATTAAAAAAAAAAAAAAAAAATCCGTTCTACAGTATGTTGTGCTACACACGCTTTTGTTATTAATCTCCATTGTAGGATAAAGTTTTCACCTTTATCATTTTAATTTTAAAGTTTTCAACTTTTTTCTAATAATTAGTTTCTCGTATCATACGTTAAAATCCAAACAATAGAAACATTGTGTTTTTTTTTTTATAGATTTAAGCATAATGTAAATTTAAAAAAAAAAACATTTTTTTTCTTATAATAACTCATATTATTACTTAAATTCTGAACTCAAAAACTATAAAACAAACGGGTCCTAAGTTTTTGCTATTAAAAAAAAAAAAAAAAGGAAAGAAAGAAGAAGACGAAAACAACAGGAACGGAATTTCATCGATATATTCACTTGGTTTGGACCGATTAAAACGATTGAAAGCACGCAATCAGAACCGCTAATCACATAATCAAATCACAGAGCCTCTCATCACCGTCGGATTCTCTAGTGTGAACTCACAGAGCCTCTATAACAGTCACTGCCGTGATACGGTAGTATTTCTCCATTTGTTTAATTATTTATTTATTCGGTTTTATAAATAAATGTGCAATATATTATAGTACGCAATAGCTTAGGAAAGAAGAGAAAGTGTTTGGAGAATTACGGCTGCGAGGTCGGGCGACATTTCCGATCGTATTCTATCTCAATTTCCTTTGAAATTTCTCACCTTTTTCTTCCACTTTCTTCCCAGCCAAACAGCCACACAGAGAGAGAGGCACAGACAGACGGCTTAATTGTTCGTTTTGGTTTTTGTCGATTTGGATTGAGGTTTGATCGGGTTTACAGAGGCGATTTCCCGATGAGACCGAGCCCAGCGTGCGTTTGATAGTCGTGACCTTCGGCGGCTGGGTGGGCCCCAATCTTAAATGTCTCTTGTCGAGAGCGCAGCCACCGCCGTCGATTGCGTCCACCAGCGCAGCGGCGCCGTCGATCACCACCACCACCACCGTCTCTCGTCGAAGCGGAAGTTGGACGACTATGGTGGCCCCAACTTCGACGATTACGACGAAGACGATCAGGAAGAAGGAGACGACGCCGGTTTCTCTGACCTAGTCTCCGTCAGAATGAGGAAGAACGAGCCCGACGCCGCCGTCAATTCCTCATTGGACGGCTCTCCCTGCCCCTCCTCCGCCGGCATCTCTCATCACCTTGATTCTAGGGTTTCCGATGCTCAATCCGCCTCCTTCGGGACCAGCTCCGGTCGCTCCAAGTCCTCTCGCTCCCCCTCCTCGTTGCAGTTCTTCGTCAGGATGCTCTCCGAGGGCTATAATCTGGTAATTCAGGCCGACGCCAACGACTCCGTGAAATCGCTCCACGAGCGGATACAGGCCATCACCGGAATTCCGCTCTTTGAGCAGAGGCTCATTTACCGGGGGAAGCAGCTCCAGTGGGAGCACTCCCTCGGCGATTGCTCGATTCAAAACGACGCCAGTTTGCAGCTTGTTGGCCGTATGCGGAGCACGGAGCATCCGCACGCTTGGCAGGTCATCGACGACATGATTTCGATGATTTGCCGGCTTTGCAAAGGCGAACTGTTCCCTTCGGCGGTGAAAGACATCAAGAACTGCATGACTGAGTACTTTTCCATGACACCCAAGGACGAAAACGACTCTGCTACAAGCCACCTCCGGATATTCATGTCGTCCTCGGCTCCGGCGGCGCTGGTTATGCTCTATGCCTCGCCTATAAAGGTTAATAAGGAGTTTGGCGAAAGCTCGGTTAAGCATTTCTTGGCTTTGATTCGTAATTCGTTGCATAAACCTTTGAATAATCAATATGCACCTATGCTGTTAGAGTTTTGTAAGTTGCTTAGGAGAGTCGGGTATGAGGACCCTTTATATGTATCTTGCCGGAATGCTTTAGGTTCCTTGTTGGAAAATGTTGCCACTTCGAATAGTCATGGGTCGGCTTTACCTGACAACGGTAAGGAATTGATTGGGGTTCAAGAGATTTTTCCGTTTGTTAGTGAGCTTTCAAAGAGGTTGTCTAGAGATTTGGTTTCGAGTATGGAGTTGACCGGATGTGTGGGGCCTTTGGGGACTGATGTTCGTGATTTTGCTGCTTTCTTGCTCCCTTTGTGTAAAGCAATCACTGAGCAAGTGGCGTTTAAGGATGGAACCGGTTATAAGCATCCGTTATACGGTGAGGAGATTGAATTCCTTCATCGTATATTTCTTGACTTGCTTTACAGGATGGACCAGTGTCTTCACAGGATGGAATACCATTTAACTGGAAAAGGAAAGGGGGATGGTGATGTAGCTCAAACTCGATGGTCTCAGTATCTTTCCATTTTAAAGGAACTAAATATCATTTCTAAACTCTATGAGGATGCTGAAGAAAGATTCTGGGCAGTATTGCAACTCAGAAGGTCTTCATTCTGTGTGCTAATTGTTAAATATGCAAAGCGAAGTGATGATAACCAGTGGATTCTTAAGCACAAGGATGTGCTTGATTTTGAATCCAGGAGGCATTTGGCTATGATGATGTTCCCTGAGGTAAAAGAAGACTACGAGGAACTGCATGAGATGCTCATCGACAGGTCTCAGTTGTTGGAAGAATCGTTTGAGTACATAGGACGAGCTGAGCCTGAGTCATTACATGGAGGTCTGTTTATGGAATTCAAAAATGAGGAGGCTACCGGTCCAGGTGTACTGCGGGAGTGGTTCTTTTTGGTGTGCCAAGCCATATTTAATCCACAAATTGCACTCTTTTTAGCATGCCCACATGATTGCCGAAGGTTCTATCCTAATCCTGGTGAGTTTCATCTGGCTTTTGACAGAACATTTGCCCATTAATCATTTAGCTCTTTTTTTAATTTTTTTTATTTTCTTTATGCTTTTTTGTGTATGTGTATGTGAAAAATGTTGTCTTGTAGGAAAAATGGATTACTAAATCCTAGATTGTACTGCCATACCCAATCTGGTTTGGAATATGGCATATGAGTGAAGGCTGCAAAATGATTTGGATTTCATTGGCATGAGGTTCAAAAAACTGTCTAGAATTTGATTGTTGTGGGTAAATTTTGGCTATGTATTGTCGATGTTTAACATCAAATGTATGTGGATGTGCATGTATGAGTAAATCATGTAAGAGAGCATAGGGGCAGGGTAAACGAGATTCTTGAAAACGATACCAGATTTACTTTAACACCTACATCAGCTCTTGATTTTGTCTAATAGGCATACTAGAAGCTAAAAACTTTTAACGCTATACTTTCCCTGTTAATAGTTTTTGTGTTTAATCTTTTTCTTCATTGAATGTAGCTCGGAGAAATCGAGAGTGAAAATATTTTGTGATGGTTATGTCTTCTTATAGGAATGCTTCTGATGGCCTGTTTCAGTACTTTTGCTTCCTCACTTTTTTCTAATGCGACAATTTAGTGTGGAAGAGAATGCCAAAAGTTGTAAATAATAACAAAGTTATTTGTCTTTTCATGATAGCTGGGTGTCATGTGAAAGGGATAAGAAGCAGATTATGATGACTCAAAATGGATTCGTTCACTGGTTTATGATGGTTCTGTTGTATGCATGCATGCTTTGACAGAGAATGAAGAAATCTTGTTTGTAGACAAATGGCTGAACATCAATTCAATTGCAAATATATTTTTGGCTAACTGTTTGTCCACATTCTTCACAGTCTTCTACATGGTTCTGTTGTATGCATGCATGCTTTGACAGAAAATGAGGAAATCTTGTTTTTAGACAAATGGCCGAACATCAATTCAATTGCAAAGATATTTTTGGCTAACTGTTTGTCCTCATTCTTCACAGTTTTCTACATGTTTTCTTAGTTCATCATAAAAAACTTAACGTGATCATAAAAGACCCTTCATCTGTCATCTTTTTAATAGATGCTTCCCGTTCATGGACAAAGACTAAGCTTTTGTAGCTTCTTTCACCAACATTACATGAAAATGCTTGGGACAACAACTTTAATCCCCACTTTTATACCAGCTTTGAGTTGTTATTCTTTTATTGGTAAAGACTGCCACATCTATTGATCACGAAAGATTGTTTTTTCCAATGAAAGGTGATAACTCAAAGTTGGGATTAGAATTGGTGCCCCTAATAGTACTCATGTTACTTTACATGCATGCAGCATTCTATGAAATAAACAAAATTTTCAATGGTACTCAGTTTACTTCTCGTTTCTTTTTTGCAGCTTCTATGGTTAATCCGTTGCATCTTGATTATTTTAAATTTGCTGGTCGGGTGATGGCATTGGCTTTAATGCATAAAGTGCATGTGGGCCTAGTCTTTGATCGTGTGTTTTTCCAGCAATTGGCTGGAAATTCTTTAATCTCTCTAGAAGACATACGCGATGCTGATCCATGCTTGTATAATAGCTGCAAACAGATACTACAGATGGATGCCGAGTTTATTGATTCAGATGCTTTAGGGTTGACTTTTGTTAGAGAAATTGAGGAGTTAGGATCAAGGACGGTTGTGGAGCTCTGCCCTGGTGGGAAAAGTATTGTTGTTAACAGCAAAAATAGGGGGGATTATGTTAAACTTCTGATTCAGCATCAGTTTGTGAGATCAATCTCTAAACAGGTGGAGCAATTCAGGGATGGATTTGGTGATATGCTCTGTAAACCAAATGACTCAGGTCTGAATGTGGTCTCTAAGACTTGCCTTCTGACGTCCTTTTTCCAGAGCTTAGAACTTCAAGACCTTGACTTGATGCTACATGGAAGTGAAGGCTCTCTTAATGTTGAAGATTGGAAAGCTCATACCGAGTACAATGGCTACAAAGAGAATGACTCTCAGATAGTCTGGTTCTGGAAGGTAAGCATCCCTTCAGGATCCTTGTTTTTTCAATAATAATTTTTCCACTCTTTTACAAAGCCCCCTTATCTACCTCCTATAGACTAAATATTTTCTTCTCGCTCAAGTTTTCTATGGTTTATCCTTTTCTGTCACTCTATTGTGTAAATGGTGGTAAGTATGAAATTTTGATATCTAGTTTCTAAACGTGGACACAGTGTACATTGACATGGCATGCGTTCTGTGTGTGTGTGTTGTTTGAATTAGAACATTGTAAATTAACTCTCTGTTTTTGTTTTTGTTTTTGTTTAATGTTCGTTTGGATGTTTCTCTGCATAGGTGATCATAGAAAAACTACTACTATAATTATAGATATATACATAGATATATATATATATATTTATATATTACTTTTGACCATAGTGCATGACACCTTTATGGCAGATGATTTAAGGTAAATGAGACTGACTCTTTGCAAGTCTCCCTATTAGCATTGGGTAGAAACAGTTGAGAACCTTAGGACATACTTGGTTGGGGATAATGGAATGGAAAGGAATAACAATTCCTTAAAATGAGAGGAATAGTAATTCCAGTCCACATAAAGTTGTTTTGCCGTAATTACCCTTTTATATTCTACGTCATGGTAAAACAAACCTAGAAGAACCCAGTTTCAACGCAATGAAGAATGCCAATGCCCTAGAAAACTCATGGCTCGTCCCTCTCTCTTCTCTCCACCACCCTTAGTCTCGCACTCTCTCTCTCTCTCTGCAACTTCCCCATCGATCCTAATCTCGACATTCTAATCTCTGTCGCCTGTCTTACAGTCCGATGTTTGGAGGGTGGTGCTGGTTTTAGCAGTGGAGAGTGGATGTTTTCTCTTAGACGTCATAAGGTAGATCTTGTTGGCAAAAACATGTAGATAAGTAGAAAAGGCAGGGCATGGTCCGCAAATGGTGTTATATCTAGATCCATGATTTACACAGAATAAGGATGGAATACTTGTGACTGATCAAGAACATGGTTCAGTGAAGAAGGCCCATTCAGACTGGGAAGAAGAAAGTATCGATCCTTCGTTTAACTTTTTTTTTTTTGGGTGGTAAAAATGGTTGACACAAAATTTTTTTCCTTTTAATTTTTTTTATAAAAATTTTGTTTTAATGACAACGAATTGGGTTAAAAAACTTGATTTTATAACCATTTTAAAGTTTAGGGTATTCTTTTCAAAATACATTTGAATTCAATTCCATTTTCTAATCAACCAAACTTCACAATTGACATTCAAGAACTAATTCCGTAACCCCATCGGAATTTAAGAATCAGTTTTTGTTTCTAGTACACTCCTATTCCATTTCGTTCCTGTTGCCATTACCATTATACTCGGTGCTCTCATCTGTATTCAGTGGTCTATGTAGCTTCTTCACTTGCTATTTGCAGGTGCTCTTTCCTTGTAAAGATGGGTTGTTAGGGTGTCCTTTTGTACAAGTATTTCCATTTTCCATCCTTGTAAAACAACATGATAGAGTCATTATTTTTTGCTTAATGCTTCTGAGAAGATTGGTTAGTGTGCCGATTGGAAAGAAACATTTTATTGACCTACTTTCTATGCGGGATCATAGTCATTGTTGTTTATCCATTCTGTCCAGATTTATTGTATTACGAACAGAAAACTATAGATGAGTTAGGACGATTGCGTGACTGTGTAATTGCATTATTCTTGAGGGTGTTTGGGTTTGTATTGTTTCTGTATATTATTTGTGTTCGTTTTGCTTGGTTTTTGGTTTTTGTTGGTAAAAATTACCATATGAGTGGACACTTGGGAATAGGAAATTTGGTCGCAGATAAAATAATGATCCCCGGATTGGAACTTGGTTATGGTCCTTAAAAAAGAGTGATGAAACAGGAATATGGTTATGACTAAAAGAGCTGAAACACACATCATTTGTAGCATGCCCCTGCATTGAAGGTTCTAGCCTGAGAGTAATTGACCGCGGTTGAATGATATGCAAAATTTGATAATTTATTTTTCTTATGTTTCTTATTAAACAAAAATTTGTACACGCACACATAAATTACATTGTTTGGTTCCTTTTAAAAGAAAATGATATCTAGAATAGTGATTGTTTTATTTTATTCTACGTTTTGCTAGAAGCAAATAATGACTGTTTTTTTAATTTAACTAAACTAATACCGGTTTATTTTTGTCATTAAACTATCCCTTTAAAAAAACAAAAAAATTCTGCACAGATTGTTGAGGAAATGTCTGCCGAGCAAAAACAGATTCTACTCTTCTTTTGGACCTCGGTGAAGTATCTTCCAGTTGAGGGTTTCCGTGGTTTGGCTTCTCGGCTTTACATTTACAGGTCCCCGGAGCCTCAGAATCGCCTGCCTTCATCTCATACATGTTTTTACCGGTTGTGCTTCCCACCGTATTCGTCTATGCGTATGCTGCAAGACCGCTTACGCATCATCACCCAAGAACATTTCGGGAGTAGCTTCGGTACATGGTAACACCTTAGGTGCATCTGGATGGGGAGTAATAAGGGGTATTGGACTGCACATAAAAGAAAAACATTGGAACTCAGCTTGTACAGGCTATAGGATAGTATCTTATTTGTCTTGTCCGTAGACTTATGTGAAGATGCTCTAGTCCGCAAGTTGCTCTTTATTTAAAGGACGCATTGTCATTGCTCTTTTTTGTCGACTGTCTATACAGGTATAATATAAATAAAGCAGGGATTGCTGAACAAAGAAAGAAAATTTATCTGCTTTCGTAGACGCCCCTTTTTTAATAGCTGTTTGTTTTCATGACTCGTAAGTAAACACAGATAGTGCAATGACATGCAAAGTCTACAGAACTATTTTGCCGTTGCTTGATTTGTTAGTGTCATTATTGTTTTTTTTTTTTTTTTATCCTCCTCCAATGGGGGTTGTTGATTTCTGATATTACCGTCAGATTATGCATGTTTCTTCTCTGATATGTTGTTTTGCCCTTCTAGATATACACACATTTATGAAATGACTTTCCGTTCTTCTCAATATTTTTAATGTGAATGGAGGAAATGACATATTTCTTTGCCTGAATTGTCACTTGATAATTTGCATATTTTCCTGTTCGCGGTGTACTGAGAACTCCAGATTGAGTTCAGAATATGAAGCTTGTTTGTTTGTTGAAGATGTAAAGTGAAGTGTAATTTCTTAGGACCTCTGAAGCCATAGTTTTATGTTTGTTTTTTTTTTCCCCCCAAACTTTTACGTTTAGTTCATAGCAGGAGAAAAGAGTGCACTTGGTTGCACTACCAAAAAATAAAAATAAAAATAAAAAGGTAAACTTGGCATTTACAAGCTGCTTCTAACGTAACAGAAATAATTGTATGTCGCTTCATGTGGCTAGGCATCTCATCAAAACAATAACTAAAACAGAAAATAAAGAAATAATAATAATTATTCAAACCAAACAAAAATCACATTTCATCACACCATATCAAACTCATTTCTAACCCTTTCCGAATCCAAGAACCATACCCAAACCTCACCTATCTAGCAATATCACACACCTTCAAATATTCTTATAACTATAACTCAGAAGCATGCAACATTTCTCTAAATATAAAAGTAAGGGTTTCTAAATTTTTTTATTTTTTTTTCTCACCACGTTGCAACTCCTTAAAAAACCAAAGTAAACTAGTAAATGAAGTAAAAGAAAAAGGTGACAAACTTTAACATGCAACCTAACAAAAGATTCCCCCCAACAAAGTAAATCCCTCTCAGAATCTCTAGTCTCTTTCGAAATTCAATAAAATGATAATTCTCTCTACTCCTCTGCCTTCTCAACTGGAACTTCCGTGGAAGCCTCTTCTGCTGCTTCAACAGCAGCTGGTTTTTCCTCTTCTTCTGCAGGAGCAGCAGCAGCAAGAGGTGCCTCAGGGGTGGCTTCTTCTTTAGCCTCCTCAGCCGGGGCGACGGCTGCGGGCTCTTCCGCTTTCGCTTCCGGAGTCTCTTCCACTGTTTTCTCAGCAGCTGGCTCCTCCTCCACAGCTGCAGGCTCTTCTTTCACTTCCTCCTCCTCCTCCTTGGTCTCCAGTACTTCTTCGGCCGGGGTTTCGGCTTCTGCTGCCGCGGGGACGACGGTTTCCTCCACTGCCTCCTTCTCTACTACTTCTGTGGTTGCTGCGGGTTCTTCGGCCGGTGCGGCAGCCACTGGCTCCTCTGGTTTTGTCTCCTCAACCTTGACCGTCTCGGTTGTCTCCTTCTCCTGCACTGTTGTTGTTGCTGCTGGTGGTGAAACCTGTGCATTTTTTGCCACTTTTATCTTTAGACAAAAGAAGTTGATTTCGATTGACTAGCTTTTGAAGATTTATACGGAGAAATAAAAAAAAAAAGGTTTTGAGAAACTACTTTGATATTCATAATCATAGAGCTGCAGTGAACATGAAAAACATGAAATAAAAATAATAAAAATAATAAAAATAAAAAAGCGCCATATGTTGTTAAGTTTGCCAACGAGTAAGAGGTTTTCTTAGAGGGCAAATTCGAATATCATAGTTAGAACATGTTCGGATCAGTCTCTTGAAGCAATGTTAAGACAGTTTCAATTCATTATGATAAAGATCTAAGACGGATTGATCAAACACCGTCATGTTATGCAAAATCGGTGGTAGTGATCTAACTCGAAAGCAAGAACTACCATGTTCAAGATCATAAACAGACAGATCGCATATCGCACATATCAGTATCATTGAAAAACCTATTCCCCGATCGGAGTTCGATAACAAGAAACAAAAAAAAAACAAAAAAAAAAAAAAAGGGTTGAAAACCTTTGGATCAACCCCTATAGATCACCAGGCTGATGCATCGAAAGAAAAAGAATGAGATTATAGAGATTTAGAGCTTACCTCAACAGTGGCCATTTCTGAAGTAAAAGGGTAATGAAAAAATGGAAAGAAAATATAAATAAGGGAATAGAAGAACAAAGATTGGGAAGAAGAAAGAATGCTTTGATGACTAATGTGGTGAAGAGACGAAGAGTGTGAGAGGTATATATAGAGGAGTAAAAATGACCAAAACCAAATAAAAGAATAGTGGGAGGGAGTGGGGAATGAGCACTTGAAGATTCTTTTTTGCTATTTGACACCTCATGTCATACTGACAGGAAATTAAAGGACACTAGTTTGTCTAGTTGTAAATGTTTTTCCTTTGTAATTTTTTTTAAGAGTTAAGAGCCAAATTATAGATAAGATTTTTAATATATATTCATATATATAGCTTTTGTAGACATGATGAAGGAGAAGTGCCATATAATGGTGGAGACCATTTCTCATATCAGCATCATATCTTTGCTTTTGAGTTGGTTTCCCTGTGTTTTTTTTGTAGCAGGACAGGTACATGACTGACTATCATGCGCTCATGTTCCTAAAAAATTTTTATTTTTTTATTTTTTTTTAAAAACTGATTGGGGTTAAATATGTGAGTTTCAGCTTCAAATAATATGTTAATTAATTATCTAGTATTGTTGTGTTAAACTCGAGATACCGTTTTTTTTTTCATGGAAAAGATAGTATTTATAAGTTTTGAATTCATTTTTCCAAATGCTAAAAAACGTAATGCATTGGCGATGAGGCATGCAGAGAATCTGCAATTATTTAAAATTTTTTTTTGGTCGATTTCTTAGGTGAATAAGCAATATAAAAATAACTCTTCTTTTTTTCTTTTTTTACAATAAACGAAAAATAGCTTACAAGCAAATGTATAAATTTACTAAAATCAAAACACTAGATTAGTAGCAAATACAAACAACAAAAAATCAGAGGCACATAGTGATTGCATCCAAACATGATTCAATCAAAACCTTTTTTTTTTTTTTTCCACAAAAGCTTAATAGTGAATTTCGTCTAATTGTTAAATGAAAAATACATAGTAGCAAAAGGAGTGTACTCTTAACCCTTTAACTATTATGGTCAAAAACTCAAAATGGCCACTTTAACCAAAGTTTAAGGTTTGTATTCATTTTATTTTATTTTTTTTTTAAGACCACTTTCGTTGATCAAAATCAAAATTTGGGTTGATAATATTTGACATAGGTGGAGCAAAAGCCAAGCAAAAGCCAACAACGGCTTTAGGCCGGTGCTGGAAAAGGGACCCACAAGCACCAACTGCGATCATTACCGTCCATTTGAGCCCCCACAGCCGCAAGTTGGCCTCCCATGGCATGTAAGATTTTTCATTCATTCACCAAAAAAAAAAAAGATTTTTCATCTCAAAAAACGATTTGCCGTGGACAACTTTTCCCCACCCTTTGATTAAGCTTAAGCCCATCTCTCTCTTGCCTAACTTTGGAAACCGCCCTGTGGGCCCACTTGTTGATGCTTTCTAGGTCGGATCCTCGTGGCACTGGTCCCACTTGCTGCCGTCTGATGTGCCATGCTGGAGCACACCATCACTCAGATCCTTTCTCAGAAAAAATATTACTTTTTTTTTTTTTTACCAAAAATGTTTTATAAATAATAAAGAATAAACATGTTGATCTGCTCAAGTTAAAAAATTAGAGTTATTTTGATTTAATTAAGTTGAGATATGAAATTATACTTTTGATTGATTGTAATTAAAAAATGTAAAATTCTTAAATTGTGTTTGGATAAAAAAGTCAATATGAATCTTGTTTTATTTATCTCGAAATTTTATACAATTAAAAAAATCATCTTATTTGAATTTGGAATACTAAAATTATGAATTTTTAAAATTTGAGTTTTAAAATTGTAGTCAAAGTTGTGAATAGTAAAAAATTTGAGTTGATTTTTTTAAAAAAATAATAAACAATTAAAGTTGAGTTGAGTGGATGAATCAAACACCCACTAAGTCTTATATATGTACCACATGTGATGTTAAATATTACTGATATGTGTTAGTATTGTTCTCTTTTATGTATCAAAATGAAAATGTTTTGAGATATTAATGGTGTTAAGTATTATATAATAATAAAGAGGTGAGTCACATTAATAATGTGTGGTGTTATTGATGTCTTTTAATATTATTTTATAAGAATATACACAAAATTTTAAATCCGGTATCTGATGGTATCCGACAATATAAACTTCAGTTTCTGTAAATGAGAATTTCAGTTATTAAAAATGTGAATTCATACATAAAAAAATATAGTTAAAATAAATATGAATTTTTCTTATTTTTATATAAAAAAATATAGTTAAAATAAATATGAATTTTTCTTATTTTTATATTTTTTTCTGTATGAATTTATATTTTTTATAACTAAAATTTACAATATCAAATATTATTAAGTATCAAATTTAAGACAATTCTTCCTAATATATATTACCTTAAAAAAATATTTGGATTACTAATTATGTGAATTTATTCTGTAAACTCTATATTAAAACATTTATCTTTTAATAATAGGCAGAACTGACATGACCGACTTCGCTTAACATTATTCGTCAGCTCATGTACCAAAATGATGGCATGCCAATTTCAGGGGGGGGGGAAAGGGGGAGGGGTGGGAATGATGGCATGTTGAAAGGCGTAATTGTCATTTTTGCATAATTTATTGCGGATCCAAGGACGATTTTTGTCATTGGGATTCACCATTTAGTACGATTTTATCGTAGATCTCAACACTAATATTCCCTCACTAACTTAGGATTTTGGACGTAACCTACACATGCCTATAGAGTTGTGTCTTGTGTGTCATCCATTCCTCATTTGACGTGATTTCTCTCATTTTTTAACGAGTCCCCATTGTCCTTGCGATCTATGTATTCATGTCAAAAGAGCACTGTTAAACAGGAACCTTTTAGCCAAAAAAAAAAAAATAATAATAATAATAAAATGTTAAACAGGAACCAGTGGTATTCTTTAGCCAAAAAAAAAAAAGAATTACGTATTAATATAAAGCAAGTCTCCACCTGAGATCTAAATAACATAAAACCTATCTAATAATATTGACGGTGATACTTAACATTAATGGTGCTTTAAGTATATTTCAAATCAAAACACATTTAGTAACTTATTACCAAGAGCAATTTATAATGACAATATAGTGGAAATATGGTTTGGTTTATAGGTGACAGAAGAAATCAAATGAAAAAACTACGGTTACCATTTTTAACATGTTTATATATATATATATAATCAATAATATCTTTATGTTTCTGATCTAACACACAAAAAGTAAACACTGATGGAATAATAAATGATCATATACTTAAACCTTAAATAGTTAATAAATTAGGAGATTATAGTGTCTATCAATAAATAGAATTACCAATCAACAAACAACGTAATATAAGATTTGAATCACTGATATCATAATAAAGGAGAAGGTTAAAATCGAATCGTTTTTGTCACCGTACCACCACATCGCTAGTGATACACCTTTTTAACTCAATAATATATAGAAGAGGAGAGTAGGCACTGGGATGGTGCATGTCACTTGTTTACCATATAGACACATTTATGTACTCCGTAAAGCTAGAAAAAAAAAAAAAAAAAAGTAAACTGAAAAGTTGAGGGCGGTGGAGAGTGTCCCACCAAGCAAGGATAATTGCCATTTTGACTAAAAGATTTTGGGTTATTTTATGAAATAATAGAAGCAAGGCATGTGTAAATGCTTTGTACGGTTTTCAACTATGCTCTGGCGTGGCTTGTTGTACAGTCAGTTTGGTTGAACACATCAATGGAGGGCGTGGCTCGTTTGGCCTATTCCTCTGATTTGTACAAAGTTTTGGGACCCACCAAAGCTTGAATCATTAAGCGCCAGATTTGATGAGATGGAGCAGCTTTGTCCATCCCAGCATTCATGGGAACTATGACAAATGTTACAATCCAATTCTTGTGACTCTGCTAGTGACATTTGCTATACTAGTCTTCTGGTTTATAACCTTGCTTTTTTTAGCTCATGTCGTTTTCGCAGTCATAATCGTACGTGAGAGAGAGAGAGAGAGAGAGAGTAAAAAAAAAAAAAAAAAAAAGAGTAGTTTCATAATGTGACATTACAGTCTTGTTCGACAATATTGAGGGCTTTACAACGACATATTTTGGGGTAACCTTGTCAAATGCTAATTAATATGCTAACTTATATGTGGTAGTGATCACCAACTATATTAATTTGAAAAGTGTTAAAAGATATCAATTCTAATATTGATTGTTATTTATTTTTATGTGTATTGTATTTTTATTTTAATTGACATAAAATATCATATTTACAAATAAAAAATACATATCAATTAAAGAACGACAGCTCACACATTACATAATACTCAAAAGTTAATATTAAAGTTGATGTTTCTAAAATTGTTCTATCAATTTCGGATCGCTCAGTCTTATTCAAGAATATCAAGAGTTTCACAACAACATATGTAATAATCTTAATCAAATGCTAACTAATGTGCTAACTATTATGGATTAGTGATGATGTATGAGCATATTTGAACTTAAGAGGCAACCAATGTAGTTTGGGCTTCAAAAAAGTGCTTGAATCCGTCCGTTGGGTGGGGCTCTTCGAAGTAGGGTTCCAAATAAATAGTGTTTTAGGTGGATTCCCGAGTCTGATAATAGGTAATGTTTAAAGGAGTGGTTGTGTCACTCCTACGTCAAAGAGATCACTAACAAGATTAGTTTTGGTTTACGTTTTGTCATCGCACAATAACCTTAATCAATGGTGTATTATTTTCCAACATTGTGGCCGACATAATTCACAAAGAAATTTTGAAAAAAGAAGAAACCTAATCGTCAAAGCCAAACATAAGCTCGATTAGTATGGCTTTCATTGCTTTTAGCTTTCAGTATTTTATGAATGGGGACCGATTGGAAGACAACTTTATCTCTTCACCTATCATTTACCTTCCTTTAGCCAAGCGTTGCTTTCATCTTTTACTTTTATTTTTTTGATTTAGAATTCAGAACCCCAAAATAAAAAATAAAAAAGATTGAACAATGAACAGCCTATCTCATTAGTGGATCTGTGGGTAACAAAAGGGCTGGTGGCTGCTGCTCACGAGTCAATGAGTCATGAGGTGGGCCTTCGACATGGAATATCATTCGAAGGATCCCATGCTTTTCGACCGTGAAACTTGAATCCCGTTAATTAGCGTACTGAATCTTCCCAAAATCCCGACCATATTCCATGGTAATCATGTCTCTCTAGTTTTATTTCGGCGGTCAAAAACAAAAAGGCTGCTTCCCTATTTTCTTATCGCATCTCTAAAATAGACAATTATTACTCCAAAAGTCAAAATAGAACAAAGTGTAAAACTATTAATATATTCCTGCACGCATTATAAATTTCAGGATATATATATATATATATATATATATATATTCCTTATCAGCGGGGAACTCAACTCTTCTAAGTTCTCCAAGAGAAAAATTAAAAAGAAAGAAACAGAATAAGAATTACAATAATAATAATTTAATCCTGGTTTTTCTCATTGGGGTCTGAAAGCCGAGGGTTGTCCTAGAAAAATTTGGCACAGAATGACTTCCACGAGGCCCAAGTGGTTGAACTGAGTTGATAAAGTTTTCAAAATCATCAACTAGCGATTTGAACTTCATTGAATCATTAAAACAAACTTTATGTGCTTTTAAAACTACTGTTTAATTGTTCCTTAAAAGTGTATTTTAAAGGGACTGGAAAAGATGTTTGAACTGAGTGCCCAATTCCATGATGCAGTCAATTGACGATGTTTCAGTGGACGAGTTTTCTCAGTACAGCTTCTGCACGCTGCTCGAATTTTGGTAAGGCCCATTCGTGCTGGATTATGTCGATGCTGTCCTTCTCAGCGCTTAAGTTCTGAAAGGAAAAAAAAGACAAGCACTCAGGGGAGATCTAGTAGTCTTGTTGAGCATGATGATTTTTCAAATGATTGTGTTCCACCATTAAAAAAGATATGTGTTTCAAATTCGCTTTTCCTTTTCAAAAGTGCCATTTCCTAGAAACAACAGAATGAACAAAACAATATACAAGTTTGTTGAAAATAAAGCACAAAATCCTATGAAAGCACGAGTTTATTCAAAGTAAGGAAACAAAGAAAGTATAAGACATCATGTTGGAAGTAGGTCAACTCCATATGATGCAATTGCGGGGTAATGAAAAGAAAATAGATCCCAATATCACATGCTGCAGAGCCAGAGAATCTTATAGCAATGGCAAGGCACATAATTCAACTAAAAGAAATTCCCCCATGCACACTTCATGTGTATGATAACATGAAAGCTAGAGTAAAAACAAAAGCAAAAGCTACTAGTATTGCAATGCCAATCCAAGAAAAAAGACGTCCTTGATACTTGGATTCAGCGGGAATTTTTTTTTTTTTTGTGAGAATGCTTGAAAGGAATAAAAAAGATGTAAACAACCAATCAACAAAGCAACAATTCTCAAACCTAAACAGTGTAACAGAAGACCACATTTATCGGTACCTTTGTTGGATCAAAGCCAAATCCACCACCCATTTGCATCATACGTTGTGCGTCATCCACGGCTGGAATGAAAAATGACAGTACAGCATATCAAGTTTATAACATTCACAGAATTAATTGTGGTATGGAAAGAGATTCAGCATGTAGACATCGAATAATAAAAAATTATGAAGTTCTGTAATTTTATACACTAACCATTTTCTTCTCCCAGAATGAGACTAAATAAACCTCTTAATCCAAATAGATTGAGGAAGTACCTGATAGAAATGATTTTGAATAATTAGGACAGTTCAACATGCAATAACTCAAAAGGAAGAGAAAGTCAGAGAAAAGAGTGTTTAAAAAACAAAAAACACGATGCAGTGATGCATATTAAAGATTGGCAACTACCATGAGCGACTACTGACATAGCTGACATTAACAGTGCTCAAATCAATCCCATTCTGCAACATCGACCTGAACCTCTGAGTAAGTGGAAAGGGTATTTTGGCTGTGGAAGGCAATAGAATATTTAGCAAAGGGTAAAGCAATAAATAAGGTGAATTCAAATAAGTAGATGCTAGATCAGATCTAAGTAAGATAGAGTTGATGCAAAATTAGTAACTAAAAGGTAGAAAGACAAACAGAATAGAAAGCATGACGTTGAATTTCTAGACAATCTGAAATTGAGATTCATATCTAAATAAAGAAGTTAATCAGTTAAGTGTCAAAAGAATTAACAAGGTAATATATTCGAACCTGCTACAAATCCAGAGAAGAAAAAGTTGACCCAAGCAAAAGTCAGAGTCTGGAAAAGAAGAGAAATGTATCAATATCATTCAACAAATAGTGAAAGAAAAGCAAAATCAGGTAAGAAATATGCAATACCTGGGGAATAATCATGGAAAGGTTTTTCTTCATCATATCCGTGGCCATGTTAGGATCAGAAAACATTTGCGCTGCTTGCGCATTCTGTGACTGACCTTTCGGAACATATAACAACCCATTTTCCTGCCATTTTGAAATGTATTTCACTTAAATTATCACTATATTAAACATCAATATTACTTACAACACAAAAAGATCCTCTCTTTAGCAAATTTGCAAGCAAACCAGAAAACGAATTTACTAACATCCCCACTAGAATTCCAAATCATAATTGATAATTGTTCAAATTTCTCTCTAAGTCAACCAAAAAAGTCTTAGCTCAAGCAAATTCAATTCAGAGAAAAAGTGCATAGACCTAATTCTTCGATGGTTAATAGCATAATCAAGCATAAATTTCCCCCTTTTAAATGCATTCAATTGAGACTTTATAGTAATTAGATATCGAAATTAGGTATTAAAACAAGAACCCCAAATCACGAAAAGAGACGGACCTCATTACTGAAGTAGAATCTGCGAGCGCGAAAGGATTTAGGAGGGATGAAATTGGCACCGGCACGCAAATTCCGAGCCCTAACGATGACTTGCCTGAAATTGGAACCCGAAAACAAATCAAAACCACTGAACAAGATGGGAATTACGCGCGGAAACAAAGACATGAGAGGAAATTAGGGTTTGTGGAGACCCTTCTTTGACGATTTTGGCATCGGGGACTTGGAAAGAGCGCATAAGCTTGGAGACGAAGTAGCGGAGGACTCCGATGAGGACCATGACCACGGAGAGAGGGATCAGAACCCAATCTCTGATGGGGGTATCTAGCACCAGATCTTCCGCCATGGCCGAAAGTTTTTGAGCTTTCAGAAGAGCCTCACTAGCCGGCTGTATATTTGGATCTCTGTTCTGTTGTGTTCTGTTCTTCCTTTTTCTTTAATTTTGTAATTTTGTGTTTCTGGCTCCGCTACGGCATTCGGCCTAGAGAAGTAGCGCGTTTGTGATTGTTTACAAAAGGGTGTTATCGTCTTTCCGAATTTATATATCTAATTATTGTACTTTTTTTTCCTCCCTATTTTCAAATTTTGGAATCAATTATTATTATTATTATTTGAATCAATTATGTGTTACAACACCTTCAAGTTGTCCCTTTGGATTCAAATATAGTTTTGGAAATGCGTTTTTCTGAAAGGAAAAAAAAAAACTGTTTAAAATGAAAAAAAAATATAAATCTTAATATATGTTCGAAAAAAAAAATCAATATAGATCCTATTTTATATCTCTAGATTTTATGTAATTAAAAAAAATCTCATTTGAAGTTGAAATAACAAAATTATAAACGTTTAAAATTTGAATTTATTATAAACATTTGAATATGTAAATAGTAAAAAGTAATTTTGAATTGAAAAAAAAAAGAACAAAATAATTTTTCTAAAGCAGATGCTAGTATAGCGCACAAACGGGCCCTAATTAATTATTTCTCAATTTGCCTCTCTATTTTCATAAACTAGAATTTTTTTTTTATTTTTTATTTTGAGAAAAAGACTGTAGCTTTAATTCAAACGCAGTCAAGAAATCCTTGGTTATAACATCCAGGATAAAATCTGGAGTTTCCTCCGCCGAAAACGATCAACAGAAAAAACAAAGGCCCTACGAGCTAGTGTGTGGGCTGCCATATTTCCTGCGCGCGAGGGATACAGCAACACGAACAACCACCACCAATGATATCAACTTGTTTTAATTTAATCTTTCGTATACTTTATGAATTGAGATGAAATGACATAAATACCGTTCAATAACTTATGAAAAATATTTTATGCATTTAAAAACCATAAACAACCCTAAAACAAAACATCAATTTTTTTGAAAAAAAAAATCTTATTTTCTCTTATTAAAAATTGTTTCAAAAAGTTAATTTCAAGAAAATTATTTTTCGTAAATTATTATGCTCTAATTCAGGATATCTTTGTTGCTTTCTCCTCTCTTTTTTTTTTCGTCCACAGAGTATGAGAAGGATGAAATTAAAATAAACTTTTCACGTTCAAAAGATATTTTTTTAATTTCTAAAAACATAGAGATAAATTAAATACAATTAAAATTAAAAAGTATGTCTTTAACCTTAAATTAAAACTATTATGTGCGGAATATATATCGTTTTCAGGGTCTTTTTTTAATATCAAAATTTGGAATTTCCCTTTTTAATATTAATATTTTTTTGCTTAAAAGTGAACATAAATTAGTATAACAAGATGGATAATTACTATTTATCTAAAATATTTAATATAATGCAAGTGACATCTGAAGTAAATAAGTAGTTAAATGGTAAATTTGAGCAAATCACGTTCTTATCTAAACCGAAATACTGAATATTACTCAGCCGGATATTTATGAATAAGCAATAATTGGACTCAAGTAGAGCAGATGTAATTCTAAAATATTTTGTAAAGTTAGAAGATTTATTTATTTATTTATTTATTTTTGAACTTGAAATCATAATTCAAACTTAACATTTTATAATAAAATTAAATATAAAATTACCGCTACATTATATCTGTAATTATTAAAAGAATCTATTTGATGAAACTAAATAAAAAAGGATTAATGAGAGAACACTGCAAATTCAACCACAAGCCTAATCGAGATATATACACGTGTGTTTCACGTGTTGAGCCTCTCTATTTGTAGCTTTTGAGCATGGATCCTTATCTTGCGTCTAAATGATTAAGTTTGCTTCATTCCTTTCTTCTTCTACTTTCCTACTCTCTCTTCATTTTATTATTATTATTATTATTATTATTATTATTATTTGGAAGGAAAACTTTCCCTTCATTTTGAGTAAAGCAAAAACCACTTTAAAATTCTATCCCGATTTTAAGCCTCAAAACTTTCCCAGACTCGTTAAAAAAAAAAAAAAAAAAAAAATACAGCTTTGAAATGTCTTTGGTTTCTCTCCCCACCATTAGACGACCCTCATATTCTCTTTCAAACACATCTCAAGCAATCACCACTTCACATCATAGAAATTTGTGTCGTAAAGCTTCAGCTTTTTGCTGTTTTAATCAGTCACCATTTTCGTACAAAAATTTAACACACACAAGCTTTTCTCCAAGGCATGGTAAAAGAATATTGCCGGTGCCGTTCGGTGCTAAGAACTCGGAACCAGGAGAAGAAGATTCCCGAGCTCTTGAAACGGTCCTCAGACTATACTCGGCGATCACGAATAAAAACGTTCGTGAATTGTCGGACATAATAGGAGATGAATGTCAATGTGTATGCAACTTTTTCTCAAATTTCCAATCCTTTCAAGGGAAGAAAGTAAGCCTATTTTCTCAAATTTACTTATTGAATTCTGAAAAATAATAATAATAATAATAACAATGAAATCAAAATGTTGATAAAATTGTTGTCCATTGCAGCAAGTGTTGGATTTTTTCTTGTATCTGATCCGAAGTTTGGGGAATAGCCTAGAATTCGTTGTGACCGTAACAATGCATGACGGGATGACAGTAAACATCAAATGGAGATTAGGTATGCAATACTTGAGAATGAAGTAAAAATTCTGTTTCTGTACGGATTTTAACACGCTTAATTCGTTAACCGATCTCTTCGGGTGTTTGTCTTCAGAGTGCAGTAAAACACACATGCCTCTAGGAAAGGGCATCAGCATCTGTGTGTGCCATGTCTATGGCGGAAAGGTTGTGATCAGGTGCTCAAGTTTTATTGCCTTTGTGAAATTTTTTAATTCCAAAGTTAGATTATAATTCATATTTTCCTTCTAACGAGTACCACATTTTTTATTTATTCTCCCTTTTTATTTTTAATTTTTAATTTTTTGTTTTTTTGCTCTCCAGCAATGTAGAGATGTTCTTGGAACCGCTTCTTCAAATCACAGTACCCTTAATACTGGTATGCTGTTTGCGGGCTGTAAATTTTAATTTTTCCGCCTTTTAAATTTTGTAATTTAGAAACTAGAACCAGTTGTTTAAGTTGTTTATTTATTTTTTTTTTTTTGCCTTTTTTTTTTTCAGAATATTACTCGTTATGCGACAATTCTAATGGAAAAGATGAGTTCTAACCCCGTATTCAGAGATAACAAGAGAACTACTTTGCTTACACTCTTCATCATGCTTACCCTTGTATTCTTGTTCAGTTTCTCTTCATGAAGCTTTGCTTATATATCACACATTGCAACATCAGAAACACACAAACACACCACGTGGTCTTTTATTGTCCTGCCACGTCGGCTGTGATTGAAAGATAAGTTTCTGATGTACGAAATAATCTCACTCATAAGGTAGATCAAAATACGTTACATATGAATGTGAGAGTCCTAATCATTTAAGATTAAAGTCAATCTATAAATTGACCATCGAATAATAGAATATAGAAGTTCTTTATTGGAATGAATTAACTAATAAAGAAGTTATTGTATATATGGTCCAATTCAATTTATGTAATTAAACTAATGCTTCTATTTGTAATCGACGTTATTATAAAGTTTAAAAATAAGATCAGTCCACTAATTAAGAATTAGACATCACTACAATCTTCTTAAACTAAAAATGCACAACTTTTTATACTGATTGTGAATTTAATTATAGAGTAATGGCCTAAATGGTCTCTGAACTCTTTAAGAGGTGACGCTTTGGTCAATGTTCTTTTTTTTTTTTTGTCGTGCTGACCCTAAACTCTCTAAAAAGGTGACAGTTTGGTCCTTTCTGTCTGGTTCCATTAAAAAACTGACGGAATGGTCATGTAAAAATCACGTTTTCTGCTTTTTGAAGGAAAATACTCATAAAAAGATAAAAATACCCTTATTCATATCAATTAACAAATTTTTAAAAATTACAAAAAAAAAATCACTCTTTCTCCTCTCTCCTATAGATCCAACGCCGGCCGTCTCTCCCTCCCTCCCCCCTAGATATGACGCTAGAGACCGAGAGACCCTCTCTCTCTCTCTCGCCCTTCCCACCCCCCCCCCCCCCCCCCAAAATAGATCTAATGCTGAAGACCACTTTGTCTTCTCCATCACTGGGCCCCCACCTTCGACGATGAAAGCGAACACCCCCTCCTCCCACACAACCCATATTTGGGTTCCCCCCTCTCCCCACCCAAAAAAAAAAAATCGCAATCTAGTCCTTGGCCACCCCCCCCCCCCCCCCCCCCCAACACACACACACAACATTCTGGGCTTGTCAGCATTCACACTCCTAGCAAACCCGAATCTGGGTTGTGTGGGGGGAGGGGGGCATTCGCACTCGTCGGCGAAGGCGGGGGCCCGGCGAAGGAGAAAATGAGGGTGGTCTCCGGCATTTGATGTCGGATCTATTTGGGGGGGAAGGAGGGGAGGGGAGGGCGAGAGAGAGAGACGGTCTCTCAGTCTCTGGCGTCGGATCTAGGGGGGAGTGAGGGAGAGACGGCCCGCGTCCAGCACCAGCATCGGACCTATAGGAGAGAGGGAGGGAGGGGGGAGAGAAAGGGTTCTCTCTCTCTTTTTTTAAAATTTTTTAAATTGATATGAATAAGGGTATTTTCATCTTTTTAGGGATTTTTTCTTCAAAAAAACACAAATGTACTTCTCATGTGACCATTTTGTGAGTTTATTTAACGGAACTAGATGGAAAGAACCAAACCATCACCTTTTTAGAGAGTTTTAGGTCAACACGGCAAAAAAAAAAAAAAAAAAGAACAAAAACCAAAGTGTCACCTCTTAAAGAGTTCAGGGATCATTTAAACCAATTACTCTTAATTATATATACCCAATTAGTTTTTTGAAATTATATATCTACTATATATGAATATTTCATATATCGTGGTTGCAGACATAACTTAGTAGTAATACTAAACCTGACTCCATCTCCAAGTACAGAGTTCAAATCCCCCACTTTCAAGTTAAAAAAAAAAAAAAAAAAGAAATTCGTATATCTAATTGAAGGGAATTAATTACTATCGGTGTTTTATTACGTCTTAGCATAAATATAATAATTGATGATTATATAAATTATAATGATGTACCTATTTGATCATAAGATAATAGCCTCTGAGTGTGTTGCAAGCTAGAAAACGACATTTATCTATCAGGGAATGGAGCTTCCCGGTTTGATGGATGCGCTGTAAACATCTCAATGAAGTCTTTTTTTTTCCCCCACTAAAAATGAATTATCATTACATAAATCCCTCTAAAACGTTCTCCTTTAATATGCAGCTCTATTAAAATAATAGATTGACTCTATTGCTGGTAGTTAATATGACTGGAAACCATTAGCATTATTGGCGTTCATAGAGATATTTTTGCGATGGAAATATAAAAAGAAGAAATATGTAGCTAAATACAGTTATAGTTAAACAAACACGTTAATCCCAAGAGAGACCTGGCCATTAATCTTTTTGATATTAAACATGATAACCATATAAACCAACACGCTAGGTAACCATGCCAATTCAACCCAACAAATCTATAAATTAGCCAAAAATAAAAAATTAGAAAAGAAAAAAGAGTTCTTTGCTTCACTAAAAACAACAGAATAACTTGCAAAATTGAAACAAGAAGAAAGTTTTCATTGTCAACTACATGCACACGTTTACAAATTCTTTTAAGAATCTATATGGTCGTCTCAGGTGCAGAATAGACAACATTATTTATCTAAACTTAACTTAAAGTGTATTCAAAGCGAACCAACCATACGTTTGAGATAAAAAGTTTTTAGTAGAACCGCTTTAATTAATATAACCGAAAGCCAACATGATAACTCAAAAAAAAAAAAAAAAATTTTGTTAACAATATGAACAATTATAAATATGTGTAAGAATCTAGCTATGTACACATCTAGTGCAGAAAACGACGACATTTTCATTTAACAGTAAAAAGTCATAAATTTTTGGAAGAATCTAGCTATGTGCACCTCTAGTGCAGAAAACGACAACATTCTCATCCAAAGTAATACAAAACAAACCAATATATAGCAGCTATATGAGCTATCTAACTGCACATGAATGCATTAAAAAAAAAATGGTAAAACTATTAGAACCTCTCTACTTTACAAAAGCCAAAATGTTAATAACTAATAAAATGTGTGGGCCATGCATGATCTTTTCTAATATTTAAGAGATATGAATAACTCTATAATTCAGAAAAGGGGTACCCCAACTAATTATGTGAAGCAACCTTTTGGAATGTAATATTTAACAATGAGAAAAAATACAGCTAATTAATGTAAACTATTTTAATTTGCAATCTAAAGTATATGTGATAGAAATGTTTAGATCAGCTCTCACTATATATATATATATACATATATGTATCTTTAACGTTGTATATAGCCACAGGAAAATGGTTATAGTGAGTCGGGTTATGGTCATGATGAAGGTTTTGGTACTTCTTCTTTTTGCACCATTAATATTGGTGGCCGTGCATGCGATAAATCTTGTTTCTCCTTCTTCTTTTTCTTCTTCATCCTTTCCTTCACGTCCTTCAACTACATTTGATGGTAAAACTAAACGAAGACTTGTTAATTTTCAAAATTTACCTATCACTAAGACCAACCGTAAAGGTAGGCCTAATTCAATCCTAGTCCTCCCCGTTATCCAGCTAAAAAGAAAAGCAGTCCTCCCCCGACAAAGCCCCAGAATTGTTAAAAGGAAATTAAACTAAGGGCATGTTTGATAGTCCATGTGACATTGTCGTATTATATTATTTTTCAATTTTAATTGATGCATGGAGAAGTGCTCAATAAGCTGAGGAAAAGACCAATTTGAGGCTATGACTTGTGTGTTTGTCGGTTTCTTTTTAAGTTACGTATTTATGTGGTTGTTATTTTGTTGACTGTCATTTCCTTGAGTAAAACTCAAGTCATTTTGTTTGTTTTCCAGCTTAGTGCGTGCGCACTGTCGTTTGTAATCAATTGGGTTGTAAGCCCTAGTTCAATGAAGGAAAACTCAGTTGAGTGATTTACAATCAAACAAAAAAAGAAGAGTTATGGTACTTGGATGATATATTTGTTAAAACTACAGGGCACTAGGATAATACTTATGAGACGCGAGGGTATAAAAGTAAAAAATTGTTAAACTATAAAGTATTTAAAAAAAAAAAAAGATATAAAAAGATAAAAAGATAAAAGAGGGAGTTTAGCCGCTTATTGTCGTTTTGTTAAATACGAATAATATATAGAAATGTCAAAAAAAAATTAACATTCATTCAGTTAGTTGAAAATTAAAATTAGTTGAGTTTTTAAAATTTAATTATAAATTTAATTAATTTTTTTAAAAAAATAAAAAAAATAAAATTTATCAAATAAAGTATTATTGTTATTATTATTATTATTATTATTATTTTGTTTCGCGTTTTGGTCGAAAGGTGCCTTTTTTCTTTTCTTTTTTTTTTCCCCCTCTGGTGACTGACACAAGGAAGGAGAATAAGGCAGGGTGAGAGAAAGATAGAGAGGGGGATGCATACGGACTTGGGAAAGAAACGGGTAGCAGAGAATGTGGGGTCCATGAAAGGAGAGAGAGAGTTTTTTTTTTTTTAACTTATGTTTTCGAGGGAGGGTGAGAGAAAGAAAGCGCCTTTTTTTTTGGGTTCCACCCCCCCCCCCCCCTCCCTCCCTGCTGAGGGGGAGAGAGAGAGAGAGAGAGAGAGAGGGGGTGGGTTGGGAAAGAAAGAAGGGAAGATTGGGAGCATGTGAGGCTTATAAAATGAGAGAGAGATTGGGAGAAAATTGTTTGAATGCTCTCTCAGCGGCATTCACACAATCATACTTAAAATTTGATTCAGTGATTGATTGAAAGCTATGTTTAGTTTTGTTTGCAACCTACAAATCTTGAGAAACAAGCAACTTATATATATATATATATATGTGTGTGTACATATATTTGTAAAAAGTACAGGGGAAAATTGTGTGTAAAGAGAGGAAAAAAAAGATGTTAATGTGGTTAGGCTATATAGTAGATTGTTACGAAATAAAAGGAAAACAAATCGATTAAATGTTATTAAGCATTAAGATATAGGGAAAATATTAAAATTTGGGATATTGAATTATGGTGTTTTCTTTTATTTTCACAAATTAATGAAGTGAACCCTCTATAAATTAGGAATTTAATTCGTTAATGATAATTCTATTTCTACCTTTCTACCTTTCAACCTTTTTTTTTTTTGGGAAACGATGCCTTTCTACTTTCTAGTATAAAAAGAAAAACCTACTCTGGTTTTGTTAAATTCGAAAAATAAAATAAAATAAAAACTTTCCCTAAAAAAATTTAATTTTCAAATTTGAATCCTATATTTCCTTATTTGTTTTTCTTTATCTCTAATAATATTACGTCACTTTCAAAAAAAAAAAAAAGGAATAATATCAAGTCACATATTTGCTCTCTCAACAGTGCATGCACTTAAGGTACTTGATAAATATTTGTTTCTTTAAGTTTTTTTTTTTAATTTTATTTTTTCTGTGCTAATTTAGCTGTTTTTATGAAGCTATTAAAAAAATCTGCAAGGCTAAGATACTTGAATGATTTTTAAATTTATAATTGTGTGCTCTGCTTTTTTTTTAATATATATATAATTTATTCTATATATATTGTTCAGTTGCGAAAGGTTATATTGATTCTGCTAAAAAAAAAGAAATAATGAACCTTATCAGAACCTTATCCTCAAATCACTTTATCTTTATATTTTCTTTAGGATTTGGTAACTTATGAGTAGATCTTTTCCCATCTTTAGTTCGAAACGATATAACTATTGGTCAGTTTACCTCCAATGAAGTGTGCAGGTAAAGCAATTGCAAAATCCAGAGGCAGCTTTTGATGCGATAATTGGCCTTATTGTTCGACTGGCAGAACATGGGCTCATTCACTGTGATTTCAATGAATATAACTTAATGGTATGCTAACGTATCCTTTAGTCCAACTTTAGCAGCAAACTTTTCATGTTGGTAAACACATATTTCGCAGTATAAGATCCAAACTACTGCTAGTTTATCTCCTTCTTTAAGCTTGCTTATTGGTAACCTTGAGATAATCTTTTGGAACCTTCCTTTGTAGATTGATGATGATGAGAAAATCACCATGATTGATTTTCCGCAAATGGTTTCTGTTTCCCATCCTAATGCGCAGAAATAAGATACTATGCACTAAATTTCTACATCGATCACATCTCGGTTCATTATTTTCTCATCCAGTTATCATGCTTGGTATCCGAGTGTTTTTCACGTATTAAGCATTCTATTTCTCATTCAAATAGATTCTGTTTTCAGGTACTTCGACCGTGATGTTGAATGTGTGTTCAAGTTTTTCAAAAAGAGGTTAGTGATCGTCTTGGTGTTAGTATATGAAATTTATCACTTTTCCTAGTAATTTAGTTTCTGGTTGTGTTAATTAGTTATTTGAATGGTTTAAACAAATCTCCCTTGACTAAAACACGATGTTTTTGCTGTTCAACACGAAAACAACAAATAAGGCTACATAACGACTCTTCTAGTCGGGTTATCCTACACGTCTCTCTCACTCCGACCATTTTTTTTTCTTCTCAGGTTTGATTTATCGTTTGAAGATCATAATACAGATGAAAGCAGAATTTGCCTTTCTTCAATAGCCAAAGATGCTGATTGTCTAGACAAGGAACTTGCTGCTAGCGGATTTACTAAAAAGGATCTGGAAGACAATCAGCAGGTAAGGCAGTATATTGAAGTATGGTCCAAGTAAAACGATTAGTAACGCGAACCTCACTTGAATTATGTATTCCCTGAATTATTTTGGAGGGTGTTGGGACAAACTGAGATAGTTTATGGTGTTCTTCAACACAATACTTTTATTCGCAGTTCATCGGAGAAGCTATAGAGCTGAATAGTAGCGATAGGGATGGAGGAACTGAAGATGACGAATGCGTCTCTGGTACAGATGAAGAAAACATCAAAGGTTTCGATGCTCTACACTTGCAAGATCAGGTAGAAATGTTTATTTTAAGTCAAGAGGCTTCTTAGTTCGTGAAAATTTCTGCGTAGGACGATGTTTCTAATTTTTGCCGAATCATTTGGCATGATAATATCTGATTGTCTTGGCATTGAATTAAATTATTAATAAAAATTTCGTTTTAATGCCTTTAGAAGTTTGAATATTACCATATCTTACTTGGTACAATGTCAATTCAGGAAGAGCCTATTTCAGATTTTGACAACGAAGATAAACGGGAAGACAGACTACATCATGAAACAGGTCAAAGCAGTGAACTTGATAATCAGAATACAGATGATGAGGTAAAAAAAAAAAAAATTCATTTTTTTTGCATCTTTTTTTCAACGACGCTGTTCTTTACTGCTTGTTCTTTGCTCTCGGAAAGTGTTGTTATGATTTTGTAGATACAACGTTGTTCAATCCATGGAAAATCTTTTGAAATCACATTAATGATATGCAAAGCCCCATAGAAGTAAACTTTATTTTTATTTTTATTTTTTTTAGGAGGATGAAAATGATGAGAGTCTGGTAAAGAGCTTAAACAAGCAGAGGAAGCATGCGATATCAGCGGCCCAAAGAGGACAGAAGAGTGTTGCCTCCAAAAATTCCTACAAAGACAAGGGTCGTAGGTCCTCCAACAATTCCAAAATCCAGAAACAACAATTCCGCAGCTGGTAGAAGAATAATTGAACCACAAACTGATGGAGATCATAATCTTATACTTAGGCCCTTATATTTCTTAGGCATAAATATCGAGTTTAGAGCTGTCTTAAATTCATATTAATATTTATTGTTAGATCTATTTATAGCTATCATATCACCAATGTTATGTTTATGAATTTCGCTTCATATTTGACTGCATCATTAATGAAATGCATATTAGATGGCGCAAATTATGCCGCGCCGTTTTTGTCGTACGATACTGTTTCAGTTTTGTGTCGTTTTCCATATACAATGTCGTTTCCAGTACATGCTCGTTCTCACAAATCAAGCTATTGATAATCGATGTCGTTTCCTATTGTGTTTCATTATGCAAAAGGCTTGTTGACAACAAAAGTTAGCGAGTTAGGCATCGATTGGACTCTCACAACCAGAACCCGACTTTGCTATCAACAGCATATTGGAATTTGGAAAGCAGAAGCGCAAGATGAACGAACAGCGTGGCCCTATAAATATGAATTTCAAAAGGCACAGACTGAGACTGACACACACACACTGCCCTGGCCTTATACGATATAGCAAAACGGTCAACATAGTTCATAATCATGAGATTCATTCACAATCAAAAACCTTCTCTGCAAAAGAGATTCAACCAACTTTAATTCTTAATACTTAAAAGCAAGAACGTGAAATTTTTACATAGAATTCAGAACTTGACAAAACAAAGCAAAAAGATACTGACAAGATCGTGGAAAATTGGTATTGAACATCGACATAGGCCACCCCTCTTCGAACGATGTATAAGATGCTTGATAGGGCCTAACTAAGTTGTCAACACATGAATACCGTCATTACCATCAAGACTATCTTTCTGTGGTTTTCCATTTTATATTATTTATATGAAAGTCTATGTACTTCAAAAGTTATCGATGAACATCTTAAGGCCAAATCCTTGAAAACGTACATGGTCAAAAAAGTTAATACAGAACTATCATATGAAATCACTAGAATCTCTTTTTCCTTTCCATAGTCAGACTACTATATCAGCAAAGCCCCTGCTAAAATCCCCAAGTACCAGCTTCTGGAGGAAAAAAAAAGATTTGTAAAGCAGGGTTCTTCAAATTAATGTTGCAGCAAATACAAAAACTAAAAACGATGATTCATGTGAAAAAGGAAAACTTACACTTACCTTTGGCCTTTTCCCTACAACATCAGTTTAAATCTTTTGGACAGGAAATCATCCCTACTAAAAACCAAAAAAATATGGAAATCAGTAGTATATTTGACAATCCAAAACTCTCAAGTTGAGCAGAATTCTAACACAATTTACCAAGAAGAAAAACCAAATCTAAATTACCTTTGCTTGCTATTAGATTCTTGCTTCTTGTTCCTTTGCTCCTTATCCTTCCCCTTCTTGTTCTTCTTCCTATTTTCCTCTCCATCGCCCCAACCGCCATTAAGGCCAACAAGGCTTCCCACACATGAGTGTACTCCGAAATGCTTTGGAAGACCGTTAATTCTTGCCTTCTCGTCCCTTTTCTTTATCAGATCATACAATACGAATCTGTTATGGTCCAGATGCAGAACAACTTGATCACCACTCTTCGAATACGCAACAGGAGTCACGAAACCAAAACCTCCATTCATCTCCGAGGGCTCCACAGTAAACAGCTTAGTCCAACGCCGCTTAACCCCATATTCTTTCATCACCCAGATCTCAACACCAAGTGACCAGTCAAAATCCTCGTATACACCCAAGAAGTAATGTGGCATGATATAGTTACAAGACACACAGAGGGACGATCCCAAAACTTCCAAAGACACTTCAATTGTCCCATTCTTTTGGAACTTTGGCATCGGAATCTCTCGGTACTTCTCGGTCACGAGATCAAACGCAACGATAAACTTCGAATCATCGGATTTGGACCATCGAGTAGCCATCCAATGCAAAGCATTACCGACGAGAACCCCGTTGGGGATGTTGACTCCAAGACTATAAGGCAAGAACCCCTTTTTCCTCGTCCAAGAATCGGATTTCGAGCAGTAAACATCAACCACGGAGTCGAAAGAATGCTCAAGTTCACCATGAAACTGAGTTACCCTCACCAACTTATAATCATCGTTAATGGGGTCGTGCTCAAATCCGTGAAAATGGAAGCCATGGTAGGAAAAGCCATCGGGGAAATCGACGTCGTTTGTTACGGGAAGCTTCATGTACCTTCTGGTGGAGGGATTCCATAGAACGACGTCGTCGCAAGAGTGCAAGAGAGCAAGCAAGCCGTTGCAAGTGTTAGATTACGTAGTTTTATATTTATTTATTGGGTAAAACTGCGGTAAAGCCCCGTTTATATACCTTATCGATAGAGCTAATTTTTAAACTATTAAAATGTAATCGAATGGGAGATATGTTATTTGTGCATCATAATTATCATACACATTATCTTATATTAGTATAAATTAATAAAAAAAATTTAAAAATAAAAATCCACCTCTTTCCTTCCTCGACACAAACCAGCCATGGACCCCTCGACCAGATGTGCCCCCCCCCGATGCTTGAGCTCCCCCCCTACACCCACACCCCCGACGCCAACCAGACCCCATCTCCCCCCCACCCCTGACGCTTAAGCCCCCCCCTTCCCCCCCACCCCCGACGCCAACTAGAACCCCCCCACCCTCGAAGCCAACCAGATCCCCCCTCCCCCTCGCACTTGAGCTCCTCCTCCCCCTAACCCTCGAGGCCGACTAGACCCCCCCTCCCCCACCTCCACCCCTAACGCTGACTAGACCCCCTTACCCCTGACGCCGACCAGACTCCTCCCCCCTCCCCCCCCCCCCCCCCCGATAGCTCGAGGCCCCCCGTTTTTAAATTTTCTTTTTTTTTTTAATTTCTTAATCAAATACTACTAAAAGGTAGGGTGTCTAAAGCCTAACTCTCCCATTTTCTCCGTCACTGATCCCCCCTATAAACTCAAGATAAAGCCCCCTAGTCAATCCCCACAACCCACCCCTTTTTCTGGGTGGTCACCAAAAACCTAGCCCCGCCACCCTCTATCGTCGAGTTCACACCTAATTCTTTCTTTTCCGTTGCTGACCCCTGGGTTTTTGCTGTTTAGATTCGAGCGAAGGAAATGGAGAGATAGAGATAAAGGAAAGAAATGAATTTTAATTTTTTTTATGACTTTTTTTTTATAATTTTTTATATTTAACTATTGTTAAACTACTAAAATACACTATCAAATTAGATCAGACATATTGTACTTGACCAATTTTATTAGAAATTTAACAAAATTAAACGGAAAGAACTAAGATTGTCAACAGTGTTTAGGTCATCTCGACTAAAATTAAAAAAAAAAACAAAGATCAAATTGTCACATTTTAAAAAGTTCAGGGATCATTTTAACTAATTACTCCACTATTAGTAATGTTAAGTAATGAAAATTTATTAGAGATTTTAAAAACTAAAAATTAAAAATGGAAAATTTTCAAGGATCAAATCGTTAAAGAGTCACATGATACTAATGATAAGACATCAAATCGTCACTTTTTAAAAAATCAAACACCATTTTGGCTAATTAGCCCCTGTTAATAATGTTAAGTAATGAAAATTTGAAAATTAGATTTGAAAATTAATTAGTTACGGCTCATTAAAAATAAAAAATAAAATAAAATAAAAATTCTCATTCCTCTAGCAGGCAGCCATGACTTCTCTCTTGCAATCGCACAGCTCTGATGAAGGCGGGTTGCACAACGTCGATTGTGGGGGTGGGGGAAGGCGGCGGCAGCGTCGCCAGGGCGAGGGAGACCTCACGGCGGGAAGGACGGCAACATCGCCCGATCTGGGGTGGGGGCGTCGGAGATGGCGACGGAACCTTGAAACTCCCAATCTCATTCCTCCATCGTCGTCGTCGAATTGAGCAGTGTGTAGTGCTTCTTCGTATTTCTGACTCCAAGACTCCAATCGAACTTCGTCGATTTGAACCCACCGCTGCGACTTGAACTACTGCATTTTTTTTTATTTTTTTATTTTGGATTCGAAGTTCTTCGAGTTTGGGGGTAGCAAGATTTTCGATTATTCACTTTGTCAGTACTACTTTTCCCACATAGAGTTGCGAATATAAGTTTTCAACTTAAATATATATATATATATATATATATATAGCAATCATTTGGGTTTTGGAATGAATAGCAGGAGGCAATTAGTGGAGCCAAATATCCAAACTTTCTCCTTTCTCTTATTTGGATTGTTTCCTGGGAATAAGGGAGGTGGAGCGGATTTGGGAGGTATGCAGCAACTCTTCTCTCTCTGATGTTGAATGTCTTTTTTTTTTGGTGTTTCTTCCCGCTTTAGACTTTGTTGTTTAATCTGCCCAGTTTCTTAAATGAAATCTTTTTTTTTTTTTTTTTTTTTTCAATGAAATCTCTATTATAGACAAACATAAATTTACATGAACGAAAAATGTTAAGACAATGCTCTGCTGTGCTTTCATAAAGTATAATTTTTTTTATTTTTTATTTTTTCACGTTAAAAACATAAAACTCCCCCCTAAATGATTGTTTTACTAAAACACCTTTGGAATTTATGTACACATGGTTTTCAAGTGCACTTTTCCGTCTATAAACTAATAGAAGAGGTAATTTTGAAATACTTTTATAGTTTGGAGGAACGGATGTTACAAATAAAAGCTCTGGGGTCATTTTGTTACAAGGTCCAAAATTCATGGGAAAAATATAAAATTTGTCCTAATCTTAATTCGTGAAGTATGATGTTATTCACTTATTAGTAATGACACTAAAAATTTTGTTTTCTTTTTTTTTTTTTTTTTTTTTTTTTTTTAAACAAACTCTATTCATGCTATAGTTATGTCATATTTGAATACAAAGCCTTTTCTAACCTCTTTTGCATTTTGTGTTGGTCAAATTTTCATATTTGCTTCCCTTATGTCTTTAGAACCTAGGGATATGTCCCATTGAGAGGAGTTTAGTGCAATGTCGTTGAGCATTACGAGTCGTGTTATGTTGGAAGCACCTATTTTGAGTTCTTTTCCTTTTATCAGGATTTCGTAACTTATGAGCAGATCTTCACCTATTTTGAGTTCGAAACAATATAACTATTGGTCGGTTTTCCTAACTTATGAGCAGATCTTCTCATATTTGAGTTCGAAACGATATAACTATTGGTCGGTTTTCCTCCAATAATGAAGTGTGCAGGTAAAGCAATTGCAAAATCCAGAGATGGCTTTTGACACGATCATTGGCCTAACTGTTCGACTGGCAGAACTTGGTCTCATTGACTGTTATTTCAATGAATATAGCTTAATATATGGTATGCAAATGTTGCGATATTGAAACTATCTTGTAATATTTCTTTCCTTTTCATAATATTTACTTGTTTTCTCCTTTTGTTTCACTTTAGCAGCAAACTTTTCATGTTGTTAAACACATTTCTTGCAGTATAAGATCCTAACAGCTAGTTTTTCTCCTTCTTGAAGCTTACTTATTGGTAACCTTGAGATAATCTTTTTATACCTTCCTTTGTAGATTGATGACGATGTGACAATCACCATGATTGATTTTCCACAAATGGTTTCTGTTTCCCATCCTAATACGCGGATGTAAGATGCTCTGGACTAAATTTCTATGTTGATCACATCTTGATTCATTATTTTCTCATCCAGTTATCATGCTTGGTATCCGTGTTTTCCATGTATTAAGTATTCTATTTCTCATTCTAATAGATTCTGTTTTCAGGTCGAACAAGTTGAATGTGTGTTCAAGATTTTCAAAAAGAGGTCAGTGATTGTCTTGGTGTTAGTATATGAAATTTATTGCTTAATTTAGTATTCTAATGATGTTAATTAGTTATTGAATGGTAACAAAGCTCCCTTGACTAAAACACAATGTTTTTGCTGTTCAACACGAGAACAACAACAAATAAGGCTACATGATGACTTTTCTAGTCGGGTTTTCTTATTTCTCTCTCTCTCCAATTTTTTTTCTCAGGTTCGGTTTGTAATTTGAAGAGCACAATACAGCCTTTCTTCAAATGCTGATTGTCTAGACAAGGAACTTGCATGCTAGTGGGTTTATAAGAAAGGATCTGGAAGACAATTGGCAGGCAAGATGCCATATTGAAGTATGACATGGTGTCAGGACAAACTGAATTAGTTTATGGTGTTATACAGATGTTGTGGTAACTTTTTGATATTATTTAGTATCTTTTTTCTACGAAGCTGTTCTTTACTGCTTGTTCTGTGAAGTAAGGAGTATACATTTTCATGAATTTATCCCAACCTCTCTTTGGGACATATAAATTTAACCGAACTGGTTTTTGCTGAACTGAGGAATTAAGAAAAAAGTTACGAAAATTCTAAGAGGAAGTTGGTGTAAGTTACTCCCTTGTACATTCCATGGAAAATCTTTTGAAATATCTTTACTTTTAGACTTTTCCTTTGTTTATGGAAAAATTTGTTTAGTTAATTAATGTTCAAAATAGTTTGAAATAATAAACACATATTACTAAAGGCACTCTTGGTGTTTTTTTTTTTCTTTTTTAATATTTATTGTAGATTTCAACTAAACAATGAGTATTATGGGGTATATGTCCAGAAGAAGAAGAAGAAGAAGTATATATAAGAAGTACATATACAAATATTTTCAGGAGGATGAAAATGATGAGAGCCTGCTGAGGAGCTTAAACAAGCAGAGGAAGCATGCCATATCAGTAGCCTGTAGAGGACAGAAGAGTGTTGCCTCCAAAAATTCCTACAAAGACGAGGGTCGTAGGTACTCTAACAACTCCAAAATCCAGAAACAACAATTCTGCAGCTGGTAGAAGAAGAATCGAACACTTCTTATTAGAGTTTAGAAACAATACGATTATAAGGCCCAAGAAGACTAACTTGATCACCCCAAGAAGACTAACTTGATCACCTTCATAAAGTTAGGAGAAACATGGTTTGTCTCCCTAATTTATAGTGAATGGGTTTGCAAAGCATTTAATTCGCTATAATTAAGAAAAGAAAATATGTAGGAAAGAAAATTTAATATTGTAAGAAATTTATGGTTCTGTTGCATTTTAGTCCCTTCTTTTAGGTCTCTGATCGGCCATTGATTACTGATTTACAAGACTTATAAATAGGTGAGAAAGAATAGCAGAGGGACAGTATGTTGTCAATTTGGACTTGCTGATGTGTACTAGTTGTTACTGTTTTTGTATCAGTGTGATCAGTATTTGTAAAGGAAGGGTAGATATAAGGGTGGATTGTGGGAGAGATTTAGCAGATTCTCTATAGGTTTGTAATTCTCTGAGATATAAAGATTGATGACGTGCAAAGAAAGGGTAGTTATAAAGCTGATTGTAATACCTGATCAGATATTTGATCTTGTGCAATTGTGTGTAAAAACTTGGGTTCCTTTCATTTGTGGTATCAAAGAAACACGATTCTAGTAATGGCAGGAAAGAAAGCTGATGCAAAGGAGAAAGCGGATTCTTCAGATAGTGATTCCATGATGAGAGGAGATCCGAGAAGAATTCCAAGGAGTTTTGGCACAAAATTCGTTCTCCAATTGGCTGGAGTTCACAAAGGCGGTGTTGGTGTGGTTTCGTGCATCCTGAGAAGGTAACTTGTTTGACGTTTCTTGGCTATTTGACAAATAGGAATGGTGGTGGAATATAAGAGAAACTTTGAGATAACGTCGGCTCCATTACAGGAGGTGTCTGAACAAATCTTGGAGGGTATCTTTAGTAAATGGCCTCAAAACAGAAATCATAGCCGAGTTCATGACATTGAAACCTTATCAAAGGAAAGAGGAGAAAAATTCATAAATTCGTAGTCAGAGGGGATAAGTTGGTTTTGGAGTGAGAAACTACTTTCATGAAGCTCTTGGATTCGAAATACTGAGGAAAGAAGAACGGGTTGTGCTTCAAATGTGATGAATGATTTGCGGTTGGCCATGCTTGTAAGAAAAAGGAGTTGTTGGTTCTGTTAGTTGATGATGATGAAGCCGAAGACGACTGTGCACTTGGAATGGAGGATTCGGAATGGCAAGCAATCAAACCAAACACAATAAGTACAGTTACACAAAACATGACATATCAAGAAGTAGAACCTCAAGGCTTTAGCCAAAAAAAAAAAAAACATACAAGTCAAACCAGAAATGCAAGTTATGATCAAAGCAACAAACGAGGTTGTGGACAAGAACTTAGCAAGCACAAAAGTAAATCCAGTGTAACAAGTGTTGAAGCACACTGCAAGGTAATTATAGCTGTAAAAAGGCCATCCAATTCAAGAGAGCATTCGTGTAAATCAAAACTGATCCGCACAGGAAAGTCTGCGAATTCAAAAGTAAGACTAAAACACGATGCCAACTCCTCAAAAGAAAAAAGTTCTCAGAAAAATGAAAATCCATGCTTGCTTTCCATTGTAAAAAAACCCTCCCTGCATGCCAGCCAAGCTCTCCCCATCATCAGCCTGAAACAAACAAAAAGTAAAGGTCAGTGAACTCTCGGAAGCGATAAATAAGGAATGACATACGCACCAAGCTTCTTGCACCAGCAACCACCCTAATTGCAAACAAATTCCCATGGAAAGAAGCATCGAAAATTACGTTTAATGAATACAATATAAGACTTATACATACAAATAATATCCCTGAAAATCTCAGCAAAAAGAGGTAATCAATTTTAGTTTTAGTCTAGTATCATGAGCTTTAAAATGACGTAAATCAAAGAGTCGATCAAGACAAGCATGGTAAATAGAAAAGGATAAACTAATGGAAGCATACACAGAAATATGAAATTAACATTGGTGGCCATAGATCTAATATGCTTCCAAAGTAGAGGTTGATAAACTCAAAACGATCAAAAATGGAAATGAAATGACCTGCAGCTAAATGTTTCCACAAAAATCACAATAACTTCCTTACAAAACTGATTACTTCCCAGGTCAGGTAATTTTATGAATTACACATACATATAATACCCCTAAACATCTAAGCAGAAAAAGGGTACGTAGTAATATCGAGTAAGAAACGCTATCAAATGAAATAAATTTCAGTATTACTGTAATAGTAAATTTATAATAATAATGTATAAACATAACTTATTATTACGTTAATGATATATTTGGAGTAAATAGTAATAAATAACCAATTTATCCGGAAAATAATTTATTTACATCTTATAAATAGGTTATTTACCTAATAAATTTTTCATTTTTCTCTTTACCAAACATAATGTAAAAGCATGTTTAAATAGGGGAACAACATAAATTTCTCGTGATCAGCTTTAAAGGACATGCAAAGTCAAGGGAAACAAACAAAAAAGAGAGGAAGCATACCGGATGCTCAAAAGTTTAAAGAGGTTACCGTGGGTCTAATGTTTCCTTGAGCCCCTTGTCCTCCTCTTGTTAGTCTTGATCATCTGCCACTTTTGTGGAACCTCTTTCCAGTTCGTATCGAGTCTAACTAACGACTTGTAACAAATGAGAGCCCTGGTTACACATTTGAGACCAGCACGCACAGAAGCATCGAAATCTTGTTTCTCAATATCATACAAGTGCAAACGCGAACCTCTCTCATATAAAAGCAGCTTCCCGTTTCCAAGTAAATGAATCGGTAAAAGGTCGGGAAAGGGAGCCGAGACCTGGAATTTCATGCTCCAGGAACCAACGTTGGCATATTCATCCATGACCCAAATCTCTACCCTGATCGGTAGGTGACAAGTAAGACACAGCTTGTCTCCCAAGACTCCTAGAACCGTCTTAGAGACATGATCAGCTCCAAAATTTTTAATTTGGGGCCATGCCACTTGGGTAAATTCTTTCTTCTGCAGGTTGAAAGCAGTGATGACCATCTCAGCATTGGGGGATCTGTCCTTTGCCATGATCCAGAGAAGATTTTCTTGGACAAGAATGCCAAAATCGTCTGAGAGCAGCACGTAAGGGCATGGATCAACTCTTTCCCATGAGCAACGATTAGAACTATAAACTCTGACATGAGACTCAAAAGTTGTGTTTCCACTGAGAAATTGGGTGATTCTGACCACTTTAGAATCTTTTTTGCCTTCCTCCTCAGCAGACCCAAATCCAAGAACAGACCTACTAGTGGTAGCCAGGCTTTCGAATCGGCTTTTCTTTTTAACCCATGAAGCAAAAACAACAGGAGGAGGGGGAAGCTTCCTGTAGTAACGAGTAGTCGGATTCCAGATGGCCAGATTCCCCTGGCCATCAATAATGGAGACGAGACCACGGCAACTCCCAAATACAGAGGAGTCCCCAAATTCCTTCAATGGCTGCTGCAGCTGAGTAGTGTTGGCGACTTCTTTTTTCTCTAGCTCCTGAAGGTCGAGCCAGTAGTACGCCTCATTCCATAGAAGAACTCCACAATTGGAAGTCTTAGCTATGGAGTTTTGCAGATGCTTCTCTATGAAATCGGCATTATCAATCAAGTTTCGTAAGACAGGCGAGTGGCTCCTGTATCTCATTAAGTCCTCTGCGCTTAGTTGGATAAGCATTTCCCCATCGCAAACAAGAACATCCTCCTTCTCCGCCTTTTCCATTGTCGAACGAGGGTTAGGGTTAGGGTTTGGGTTTGAGTTTGGGTTTTCGTTTCACTCTGCTTCTTGTTTTTCTTTGTTCTTCTGGCTTTTCTTTGATCTTTGGAGTAAAGAGCAAGGAAATGATTATCTAAGTTTTATTTCTCGCTCAAAGCTTTAGTTAGTTAGTTAGTTAGTTAGTTAGTTAGTTATTACCCCATATCGTTTAACTAACGTGGAGGATAATTAGACAAAGACACGTGGACAAAAATAACTGATCTTTTGACAATGACAGAAGGTGCGGGGCCGAGAATAAACGTGGATAATTGGAGTATAATGCGCAGCCATTGGCCTCGTAAATGGACCCACAAGATTCCGATTTTGTGGGCCCACAATGCCCAAAAACCAAGAGATTCGGTGGGCTCTATTTGTCCCCTGGGAATCTACTATATTTTTTTTTTTCACGTGTTTGCATTGATATATTCTAAATTTATTACAAAATTATAATTTACACCTTAAATTTTAAATTTGAATAATTTACAATTGAATTTATAAATATGTACCAATTTATACTTCATCGACAATAATATCAATCTTTTAAAAGAAATTGATATGTGATTTATACATAAATTATTAATTCATGACACAAATAATCATTTTTATCTTTTCTTATCCTCTCAATTAACAACCTATATGCAAGTAAAATATCAATTTTCATTAAAAATCAACATTTTTTCTCAATGAGTGCATATTACTACATATTTATAAATTTATGGTGTAACTTGTCAATTAAAAATTCATAGTGTGAATTGTAACTTTATGATAAATTTAGAGTGTACCAATACAAAAAAGTTTTCCTTTTTTATTTAAAATTTTTTTTGGTAAGTATAATATCAAAGTTTTTTTTTTTTTTTACTTGGATATTAAAGTTAATTAAAGCTATAGGACAATATTCACTTTTCTCCTCCAAATATAGACTTTATCATAAAATACCATATGAATATCAATTTGTTGTATTCTTTTCCCTTGAATTTTAAAATGTTTGTGAATAACTTTTCTTTTGGACAATACAAAAGAGCTTTTGTTATATTCTTTTCCCTTAAATTTTAAAATGTTTGCAAATCCACCCTCCCCCCCCCCCCCCCCCCCGCCCGCCCCTCCTCTCAAATTTTAGACAAAAAGTTAACAGCACACACGACACTCGTTATCCTTATTAAATATGAAATTACAAAGTTTTCTAGAAGAGAGGGATATGGGGAAAAATAATGATAATTAACTCTAAATTTTTACTTTTTTAATCTAATTATAAGATAATTTTGTGATTTCATATTTAACATCCTCAACTCATGTTGTCAATAAGTATCACGTCTGTTTTTCCATTAGAAATTTAATGAAGAGGTGTTCTCACAAATATTTCCAACTTTGGAGGTAAAAAAATATTACATATTGAAATTCAAAGAGCATTTGTATGTAGTTTATATTTTTCACCATCTTGCCCATTACACCAGTTTAAATCCTTTTAGAGAAGATATGATCCTCACTTAAAAAAGAAAAATATTGCAGTGGTTAATTTATTTACCAAACCATAACTCCTCATAAAAGAATAATTGTACATATAATCTAATGATAATTTCGTAACTAGCTCTATCGGTTTGAATTCCTACACCTCGAATTAAATAATAATTACAAGAGTAACAATAATCTCATCATAAAATACACACCTGTTTAATTTATAACTCACACCTTTTGGCCCGTCCTTGAGTAATTTATACTTCTCGAAACAACCCTCCTCAATAGGAAAAATATTGAAATCATTATTATAAATATTTTTAATTCCAAACCCTGACTCATGACAGAATAATGGACTCAAATTTATGTCCGTCATGATGTCTTGTCGTACAATGTTGTCGTTTGGCAAAGCTAATATCATTGCCTGTTAAGCATGATGTCGTTTTTTACCACAGTCTTTTTCAATTGCTGTTTTGGATTTTTCCTTTTTTTTTTGTTTGTTTGCTCGAAAGTTTTTTAATTTATGTTGTTTCCTGAGGTTTTGATTATATGACATTTCGGTTTGCCGTTTTACAAAGACTTTGTCGTTTTTAATAGGGAAAACAATAAAGAACAAATAGAAGTCTATACTTCTCTTTCTTATTAAAAGAAAAAATAAAAATAGAAGTCTATACTTGAGGTGCTACTCCACTTATCATCAGCAGATACAAAATTTGTGGCCATAAATTCGTTTCTTATTTGCCAAAGAAAAAAGTTCAAAATGAAAAGAAAAATTAAGAGGGTATTTGGTGTATAAGTTGAGTTTGAGTTGAGTTGAGATTTTTAAGTTTGAATAGTAATTTTTATTGATTTTTTCATAAAAGACAAAAAACTTTTTCAGAAAAGATAAAAAACATGATAAAAAAAGTACAGTTTAGTTTGAAATGAGTGTATATGCCAAAAAAAGGACTCATGTGGGGAAGTATTGGAAATAACATTTCCGAACTTTTTTTTTTTAGAATGGACAAACTCTTCAGATGCTAACGGATTCTTGCTTGGAATGGCAGTTTTCTGATGATGATTGTACAGAGTTGGTTCTATTGGCGTCACTACGAATTAGAGAGACAGAGTGAGACAGAGTTACAGGGGAAACTGAGCTGAAGAGAGGGTAGAATTGGAAAAAAGTTAAAGAAAAGTTTATTATTTATTATCATCCCAAAAATATACTATAAGCTTTATTAACACATTCAAAATATGCCATATCTTGCTTCTTTTTTTTTTTTTTTTGTTATTTTCACAAATCGCCCTTGAATTATATTCTTAGTCTGAAATTGGTTGCTAATTCTTAGTTTTATATATTAAATTACCTCAAACTTTTGTATCACTACAAAAACGACCGTATATTAGTATCATAACAAAAACTTATAAATTGAAATTAAACACTTTTAAATCAGGTGAACTTTAATTAAAGTTTAAAGTTGTTACCAAATGTTTTTGGTAAAGCAATTATACCACCGCAGTAGCTCTTTGATGTAAATTTGTATTATATATATTTAATTAAAATATAATTTGCTTCCAAAATATTTTTTATTATTATTTTACTTTTAAACAAAGTTAATGTGAACAGAACATGTTCAATTTTTTATATAATTTTTATGGACTATTGACGGATACACCATTGAGGTAACATTAATAGTAAAGTTTAAGAAAATGTGATGTATAAAATTAAAAGTTAGGGACTAATATAAGATATAATATAAAATTAAGAGACTATTTATGACTCGTTTTATTCAAAGTTGGCCTCAGCTACTCTAGTCTCCAGTCTCCAGTCTGCCCTTATTTTTTCCTAAGAAAAGGTAATGTATTTTTACAAAATAATTCACATGCATTTAGCCTCTCATCGTGAACTTTATATATTTCCACAGCTTGCGTATAACACCAATTTAAATCCTTTGGACAAGAATTGATCCTTACTTACAAAAGAGAAACGTTGAAATCCTTAATTAATCTCACAAATCATGACTCTTAATTTTATATTGTCAAAATGTTGAGCTGTTGTCCTTGTCGAAGTGTTGATCAGTACGATTCTTTTGTTATGAATCTAATGCCGTTTCCAACTATGTTCTTGTTTTAAGCATTTAATCATCTTTTTTTTTTCCTCCTTTTTTAAATGAAGTCCTAAAAATTTATGGGACGGATTAGGTAGATTAAGGATCAATTCGTAGTCCACTATGTGATATTCAGATTAGAAAAATAACAATTTGTGTGAGTCTCAATTCACTCTGTAAAAATTGGGTTACATGCATTGCTTTCACAGATTCAATCTGTGCACTCTAAAAACTAAAACAAACATACTAAAACATAAAAATATTTCAATATAGCATTAAGACATAATTGAATTTAAATCTTTGATTCATTACAACAAATAAACATAAATTATATATTATTAGAGAAAATAGAAAAAGAAAAGCAAATTATGAGCCACACAATTAGGTTTAGAAATTTGGCAGAGACATTTGTAAATCTCAACCTACATATACTTATTTATTAAAATATTTTAGGGAAAAAATATATATAAACCTGCACAAAAATTTGGATACAAACATAAGGTTTGGATTTATAAATTTCATGGATTGACAGACCCTCAATCCGTAATTCAATTTACAATCTTCAGATTGCGAAAATCTCAATCTCTCACTAATTTGGTATAATTTTTCAATCCAGTTCAATCGGTCAGTTTGAATTGGACTGAGCGGATTGAAAGGAGTACAATATTTTATGGGCATTTTTTAAATCTCGTTTCTTCATTATTATTATTATTATTTGGTCGTGAAATGCTACAGCTCTAACGAAGGTCGTTTTACGAATCCATTGTTGACCTTTTTAATTTATTGTCGTTTTCTAACTGCTATCATCTCATGTCCCGATATTTTGTTGTATACTGTATCTCGATTTGTTGTCATTTTAAACCTACAATCGCATTCGTTCGAGTTTCCACTATGTAGTCAATTTATGCATTGTCGTTCTTAAGAATATTTCGCTATCTGATGCCTTTTACGTACGATTACGTCGTTTTTCAACGCTATTATTATTGCCTTTTAAGCATGACGTCGTTTTATACCACAGTCTCTTTCTGCCGTTTCGATGTGTAGCCCATTTAAGTTTGATGTCATCTTAAACCCGAGGGATAAGGAGTTTTCACATGAATGTGGAGGCTCTGTGTCGTTTGTATTTCTACACCTGTGACCAATATGATCAAGTCAAGGCGGAGGGGATTGACAGGATCCAACTCACTGTATTACCTTTTTTCTATCCTTTTCATGTCCATCTAATAATATCATAACACGTTAATTAAAAATATATTTTTAATTATAATAACATATAACATTAATTAGAAAATCATATTATACGTACATACCATATTATTATTGAAGAGACAATAATGATGACATAAATAAAAATACAAATGACCTAAATCCGGATTGACATGGGTATTGAGTTATGAAGGCACATGGACTTAAAGGAGTCTTGGACTAAACTTTATTCCATGGAGGTGTCGGATGTGAATGGCTCTTTTGCTAATGCGATGCCTGTTGCGTATTTTGAAGACTAGTTATCGGGTTCTTACGACACAACAGAAATCAATGTTTGTTTGTTTGTTTTGTTTTGTTCTTTTATTATTATTATTATTATTATTATTTATTTTTTTTTTTTTGGTGTATAATTTGGAGAGTTAGAAAGGGTAAGCCTGGAAGCCTGGCTTGAAGTATTTGAACGCTTTGAAGTATTTTACAAGATCTTCTTTGAAGTATTTGTACGCTTTGAAGTATTTTACAAGATCTTCTTTGAAGTATTTGTACGCTTGGAAAGCCTGGTTGGACTTGCGGTAGAGATGGGGAACTCAGTGGGAAGAAGGTAGAGAACAGGAGGAAGAAGAGGCTGAAGCGAGAGATGAAGTGGAAGCAGACGGAGATGTTACAGCCGCGAGAACTGAAGAGGTAAGACACACTGTTGTGCTCTTTTTATTTCCTATAATGGCGTTCTCTTTCTCATGATTGCATTTTTCATTACATTGCAATTTTTAGCTTCATTCTATTTGGGATTCAAAGTTTTCACTTCAGTCAAGTCAACTAAAAAACAGACAAAAAGCAAGAGATACTTAAAACAATTTTGATCTATCTATTTCTTTGACCACATCAGCTATCGTGCTGGCACTTCAAGCTATTGGGATGGGAAAGGCAAAGCACTGACGCTTTTTCAGAGGGGAGGGATGTCAAGTACTTGCTTGTACCCACTTTATCTAGGATTTTGTTACTTTTACGCTGATAATAGGAGGAGGACCTTATAACTGGTTAAGCTAGCTAATGTGTAATTGGAGAAGAAAAAATGGTCCGGATCCATTTCGTACAAATGAATCAAATTATTAAATGCTATAATTCTTTTTGTAAGTTCATGTTTCGTGGGATTTCTATTAAGGAGGCATGTTACTAATTCCATAGAACTCTTGAAGGACGTGAAATGCTCTTGTCTAGAAAGTTATGGCTGCGAATGGTAGCAAGATTTGTTTTTTGATGCTTCTGTTGAAGTATCTTTATGTTCAGGTATTATTTGGTCTACAATTTGATTATCTATTCATTGGTTGAATGCTGCAATGTTAAGATTTGATTCTTGGTTTCTATAGTTAATCTTGTTTCTCTTTGATTTCTTGGGTTTTTTAAATGGTGTTATTTGACATGTGCTTATCTTGAGTGCATGCTTTCTATACAGATAGACTAATGAAAAAAACTTTTGAAGTCGTCTGTTTGCTTGCACTATAAGCTACCAACTATTTTATTTGAGGATATGTTTGGTTGGAGGGTGAGATGGAAGGAGGGAGAGTCTCCTTCCATTGTTGGTCGGAAGGAAAAGAGGGAGGGAGAGGAGAGGTGGAAGGAGGGAGTCTCCCTCCAAAACCATAAAATTGAATCCTTCCATTAGTTGAGGGATTCAACAAATCCATTATTTTCTACGTCAAAAGTCTATTTTATCCTAAAAAAAATATATTAAAAAATCATACCAATAGACTATATAATCATCAAACAATTAGTTATTATTCATCCTTTTAACTCTCCCTCATACTTATCAAACAACATAAGAATGATTCTTATAATCCTCTCCATCATTCATATTCCTCATCCTTCCTACCTTCTTTGTCCTTTCTCCTCTCCATCCTTCCAACCAAACATAGCCTAGTGTAAGCAGTCTATTTTCACCTTTACCATTGATTTTCGGTCTGCTTCTATCCCTTCTAAATTTCAAGCTTACGAAGAAGAAGAAGAAAAAGAAGAAGTACACAACTGATTCAAACATTTATGGATGCAAATTTTGTAGAATATTTTCAATTAACTACCATTTGTTGATGTTACGACCTTAAACAAATGCACGGTTTCCATTTTAGACGGGTCATCTACTTTAGACAATTATGCAACACTGATGACGACTGCCCTAATTTATCTAATCAATTTTATTTTACTGTCGGTGTTGATCCTGTTTTTGGCCGTGCAAATGTTGACTGCTACGTTGAACGTTTATGATACTTATAAAGTACCTTAACTTGTCATCAAAACATAATTATATAATATAATGTTTTGATCTATTTCCTAGACACATAATTGGGTTCTTCAAGCGATCCTTTCTAGGCATTTTAATTTAAACATAGTCTACTGAAGACAATACTGAATGGTGTTGTGTAGTTTTCGCTAATTGTTTTTAAATATTTAACCTACGTTTGGTAACAAAATTTAACTCCAACTAAACTGTACTTTTTCATTTTAATTTTTGTCTTTTTCTAAAAAGTCAATAAAATTTATAACTAATTTTTAAAAAGTCAACCAACTTAAACTTAAAAATTTTATCTCATCTCAAACTCAACCAAAATACCGAACGAACCTTTAGTTTTTGTTATTTACATACAGTTACAAAGCTTGTTTAAAACTTTTCCCTTTTCATTTTTATTTTTATTTTTTTTTTTTTGAGAAGTTGATAATTAGGATTCTTCTAACATATGTTTTATCCCTGCTTTTTCTTTTTTCTTTTTCTTTTTCTTTTTTTTTTTTTGGGGTTGAAAAGGGTAATTGTTTTATCCCTGTTTTTTTTTTTTTTTTTTTTTAATTTGAGATGAAGAGATTCATATTATGCATCTTTAGATGGATTTAAGTATGGTATTTCCATTAGATTATGCTTGTAATGTTATCTTTGCTTTCGAGTCGATTAAATTGTGAAATTGTAACATTATTTTTGTGGCTTATAAGAAAGGGATTTATGGATACAAATTCCGTGTCAACGTATATGTGATGAATCAGGATCTGCTATGACGGAGATGTTAGATCAGCTGTTGTGGTGGCAGCCTAAAACGAAGCCCATTCTGACCAAGGCCTATTCAACCCAAGTCCAGATGAATATCTACAGCCCCAAGTGGTGTTTTTAATATCCATTACTTGGCTAATTCAGTGAGATAAATCAGAAGTTAAGAATTAGTTGGGCTTTTTATTTTCTTGTTTTAATTTTTGGGTTTTATTTGTGTGTTAATGGCCAAGTGCTTTTGGCCATTAGTGTGTTAGTAATTGTGTGGTTGTGGATGTTGTAAGTGTGAGTTAGTGGCTGAAATGTGGCTTTTAGCTTTCAGTCTTATTGTAACTGAAAATAGCAATTGGAGGCTTGTTCCAATGATATATAATATGTAATTTTCGTGGTCAATGGACAGCAGATTATTCAGATATCAAGTTGAAGTGTTTTCAGCCAAAAAAAAAAAACCTTGAATTTCTTTTCTTTGCTGGATTTCCAAAGTGGTGAGTTCAAAATCTATGGGGTGGTGATGATCATCTCCCTTAGTTATCTATCCTTCCCTTAAACCTATCATCCAAAAAAAAAAAAAATCTTAATTTGTAATTTCGGTATCATGTTGTCCCAAATTTCATGTCTTATTAGTTGTCCTCAGTAACTTTTTATCATATTAATTGAATTTAAAAATTTAGTCACGTGAAAATAGTTAAATACTAAAAAATTTTTGTGTAAATTAATGAGTTATCGAAAAATTATTAAATGGGTATCCATTAAGACAGAAAAATGAGATATAACTCATATATGATTTCGTTAATATTTGTTGGGGGGTAACATCCTCAAGTTTAGACTTTTCTTTTTGCTCATAGAAAAGCCAAAGAAGAAAGTAATACTTACAGACGACAATTCCTTTGTAAAACGACAATCCATAAGAACAATATCGCACGACAAGAAACATCAGAAAACAACTAGAAAACGGCAATAAAACAAGACAAGATAACAGAAAACGACATCGTGCTTAAAAGCAACAGTTGACTTCTAGGACGATAAACATCGAACAACAGAAGCATCAGAAGTGAGTGACTTTGAGAACGCCAATCAATTAAAAACGACAACATAGTAGAAAACAACGCAATGCTTAAAAGTGAAAAGTGCTCTACAAAGTGTCAACGAATGGGAACACAAAATCATTCTGGAATGATTTCTAAAAAAATAATAATAATAATTCTGGGATGTAGTGAGATAATACTTCATTTAGAGTATGGTAACCCAAATTCTATTTTGACCCAAACTGAAAAACCTGTAGTGTGATATATATAATAGAGCTTTAATTATGAGAATTTTTTGGGATATATAGTGGTAGCAGAGAGATCTAAATTGTAGAGTCGTTTTAGAGTTTGGATATATTTATGATGAAAAAAAATGTTAAACTATAACGTAATTTAAAAAGAAAAGAAAAGAAAAGAAAGATTTAAAAAAAAAAAAAGGGAAGTTTAGCCGCTTAATGTTGTTTTGTTAAATTTGGAAACTTAATATAAAAAGAAAAACTTATTGTCGTTTTGTTAAATTCGAAAGAAAGAGACCAAAAAAAAAAAAAAAAAAAAAAAACTCTCCCTTAAAAAAAATTTAATTTCCAAATTTGAATCATATATTCCCTTATTTGTTTTTCTTTATCTCTAATAATATCATCTCACATACTTAAATAACATAATCTATTATCATCATTAGGACCTATTTCTTACGGCTCTCTCATCCCTCAAACCCTCAAAAAACTCGTACCTGCACATGCACTTAAGGTTTTTTTTTTTTTTTTTTTACTGTGCTAATTTACTTGTTTTAACGAAAGCTATTAAAAAAAATCTGCAAGACTAAGATACGTGAACGATTTGTAAATTTATGATTGTGTGCTCTGCATTTTTTTAAAAAATATATATAATTTATTCTATATATATTATTCAGTTGCGAAAGGTTACATTGATCCTGCAAAAAAAATAAGAAACAATGAAGCTGGATTTGAACCTTCTTAGATTCTTATCACCGGATCACTTTAAGATTCTCGTAGCTGTCGAGAGGGCAATGAAAAAGAAAAAGGTCTTTACTATTTCTTATATTTATATCCATATTGCCTTTTGAAAATTTTAACAATTTTTGATTTTTTAGTTATATCTATTATTTCTAGATTTTTTTTTTAACTTAGGTAAGAAAATTTGAACTCTACATTTTGTAGTAAAGTCAAGTATAAAATCATCACTAGACTATGTCTATAATTATTATTATTTCTATATTTTAGTTGGCCATTGACTCGTCTTTTTGATTTTGTCTTTTGATTTGTTTTATAATTGTCATGTTACTAAAAAAGCACAATTAAAAGTTGAATAAGAAAATACAAAGGGTTAAGGATTAGAAAAAGAGAGAAAGATTAAATAGCGATGAGTACTATGAATAGACTCTCAGTTATCAAGACGAATAATTTTCTTTAAATCGTAAAATTTCCTAATATGAAATTAAATACGAAAGTTTGGTAACTCCATAAAAATGGGAACTTTCCACAATAGTTACTGATGAATGTCGTCTAATGTGCATGGAATCTTTTATTCTTTTCAGCTCGATTTAGTACCTTCTCATCTCATCTGCCGAATAGCTGCTCTCAAGTATGCCTTCATTCTACCTTTCTTGTTGAGTTTTTTTTTTTTTTTTTTTCTCTCTGGTGACTGACACAAAGAAAGGAGAAGAAGGCAGGGTGTGAGAAAGATAGAGGGGGGATGCATTGGGTCTTGGGAAAGAAAGAGGGGTAGAAGGGAATGTGCGGTCCACGAAGGGAGAGAGAGACTTTTTTTTTTTTTTTTTACTTATGTATTCGAGCGAGGGTGAGAGAAAGAGAGCGCCTTTTTTTTTTTTGGGTTTTTTTTTCCCTTCGAATGAGGGAGAGAGAGAGAGAGAGAGAGAGAGAGAGAGAGGGTGGGTTGGGAAAGAAAGAAGGGAAGATTGGGAGCATGTGAGGTTCATAAAATGAGAGAGAGATTGAGAGAAAATTGTTTGAATGCTCTCTCAGCGGCATTCACACAATCATACTCAAATTTTGATTCAATGATTGATTGAAAGCTATGTTTAGTTTTGTTTGCAACCTACAAATCTTGAGAAACAAGCAACTTATATATATATATATATATGTGTGTACATATATTTTTTAAAAAGTATCGGGGAAAATTGTGTGTAAATAGGAAAAAAAAGATAATGTAGTTAGACTATATAGTAGATCGTTACGAAAATAAAAGGAAATCAAATCAATTAAATGTTATTACGCATTAAGATATAGGGAAAATATTCAAATTTGGGATATTGAATTATGGTGATTTCTTTTATTTTCACAAATTAATGAAGTGAACCCTTTATAAATTATGAATTTAATTTGTTAATAATATTTTTATTTCTACCTTTCTACTTTTTTTTTTTTTGAAACGATACCTTTCTACTTTCTAGTATAAAAAGAAAAACTTACTGTTGTTTTGTTGAATTCGAAAAAAAAATAAATAAATAAACCTTTCCCTAAAATAAAATTTTAATTTCCAAATTTGAATCTTATATTTCCTTATTTGTTTTTCTTTACATCTAATATTATCATCACTTTCAAAAAATAAAATAAAATAATATCATGTCACATATTTGCTCTCTTAGTGGTGCATGCACTTAAGGTACTCAATAATATTTGTTTTTTTTTTAAGTTTTTTACTATGTATGAAAGTGAGAACAATGATGAGTATAAGAGAATATGAAGGTCTCTCTTTCTCCTCTTTTTTGATGGAATTTATGTCCAATTTATTGAGAAATATCTACTACTGAAGTTAGTGGGTTAAACCCACTATTTGAGTTATTGGGGTTGTGTCTACTATTTCAATTAGTAGGGTTGAACCCACTTTTTTAAATATATGAGAGTTGATTATCCACTTTGGATTATGGTTAATTTATATAATGACATGATCTCTTGGTCGGTGATGCTTGACACGAGGAGGACTAACATTGGAGGACGAATTCCAATTAAATGCATCACTGTGTAGAAAACGACAACAGTATTTATAAAAAATTTTACTAAAACAAACCAATAGCAGCTATGAGTTATCTTAGTATCAGATTAAATTGAACTCACAAAACATTTATATACATACATATAGGAATCTCTGAACTTAAACAAAAGCCAACATATGTAACCTTACAAAAATATTTGTGTGGGCAAGATCTTTTTTAATATTCAGGAGCTAATATATGAATATAACAAATGTATAATTCAGCGAAAGGGTGCCACAACTAGTTATGTATAAAGCAACCTTTAAATTGTAACTTTCTAAATAAATATAAATGATGGTAACATAATCTACTTTGATATGCAATCTAAAGTACGATAGAAGGTTTGAGCTCATACTATACATATACATATATATATATATATATATATACTTGAATTTTCAAACACAAATAGTTTGGAGAGCATCCACAGTGAAAATGGCGAAAATGAGTCTGGCTTTGGTTATGATGATGAAGGGTTTGATGCTTTTTCTTGCACCATTTTTGTTAATATTAGCGGTGCACGCAATGAATCTAGTTTCTCCTTCACTTCCTTCAACTACATTTGATGGTTTTACTAAAAGACATGTAACTACTGTTACTACCAAAGTACCTGTCACTAAGAACAATGGCCGTAAAACTCGTAACTGGCCTTACAGTCCTCCCCCAAGGAAGAGAGAGAGCAAAACTAGTTTCTGGCCTTTCGGCAGTAGTCCTCCCCAGCAAAGAGAAAGAGTCGAAACATGAAGAAAAACTAAAGGCATGTTAAAAAAAGAATAATAATAAAAAAAAGGCCTAAAGTGCCCTCCCTCACTCTCCCTCTTGCTAGGATTTGCATCATTCGTATTTCTTGCTTGGAGCCGAAATCCGACAATACCTTTTGGTTGGTCACTGGATTTTAGAATGAAGGTGATGTTTCACCATATAAGTGTTGCATTTTGTCTTTATTTTTTTAAATTTATATTTTGGAATAATGGAGGTGATCTCCCTATGCTCTTTTATTGGTTTTATATCTAATCCGCTAGAGTCATTTCTACGCAGTGTGGTTAGTGACCTTTTTGCTATATATAGATCTATTGATCTTAATCGATTAGAGTTTTACTTTGATTGTAGTGATATTGTATTAAAAAAATAAAAAATAAATATTAAAAATAAAAAAACATTTGTTGTCCAATAATTAGTGTGCTTTTTCGATTTCCTTTTGTTAGAATTCAGTGCACTTTTTATCCCTTGTGCACTTCATTTGATTTTACCAGTAGAACCAACATGTAATTAGAGTTCAATTTACTTGTATTATGAGAACATTCGAGTGAGTATTGATATTTGTATTTTTTTGATTTGAAATACAATTATTCTTGTCAAAAAAAAAAAAAAACTAAAGACATCTTTTGCAGTCCGTATACTAATACCGTATTGTATTTTTCTTTGTTTATACAATGTTTTGTATGCATATTGTATTGTGTAATTTTATAGCATCAGTAAATTAATACAAAATAAGTAGTTTAATGTAGTATTCTATTTTCCTATTTACGAATTGTTTCTGCAATTAAATTTCGACATCTGATTTAATTACTTGAGTATTTTTTTGGTCGTCACTTAAGCTAAAGAGCTTGATGAAAACCATCATGGAACACCTCCAAATGCAAACTTCGAGCATATATTTCCCTCCAAATTTAACAAAATCAAACATCGAGTTAGCTGTGGATACTTCTTTTTTCCGATCAGTGTAATAAAAGTAGTTCATTTGATGGATTTCCAGCAAAAGTTCATGAACAATAATTTCAGAAAGAAAATATGTTGGAGTTCTGCTTCTTCTTCTTCTTCTTGAATGATTTTTTTTTTTTCAAAAAAAAAAACTTTGTTAATAAATGACTTAAGTTTTAGAAAATTAGTAATAAAATGACTGATTTTGCAAAAAAAATAAAATGAAATAAGTGTATCATTGATTGATCATGGTTAATCAATTATTGATCAATATTAATTAATATATATTTTGTTCTGATTAATTATGATGAATCACTGATTAATTATTTTTTTTGTCAAAAAAATTCAGTCACTTACTTAAATAAGTATTTTAAAAAAAAGTCTATTTATCTAATTTTTTCTTAGAAAAAAATAATAGTAATGATTAAGAGCCGCCATAACTATTTAATTATTTTACCGCAAATTCCATACATAACTTATCTTCTTCAATTAATTACTAGTTATCTTTATTTTTCAATTTTTCAATTAATTGGTTTACTTTAATTTTAAATTATAGAAAGAAATAAACCTTCCTAACCCTTCATTTGAGGGGACCGTAAATGGGAACAGTTCATCCAAATAAAGAAAGTGAAAGGCCCTTGGATTATTTGCATGGCAATTTCTGTATTTATAAGTACGATGTGATGGTAAACAAATCAGATTTGATTTTTAATATAAATATGATATTTGATTTTTGTTTAAATTTTGATTTGAATTTATACATCTGTTTTTTGGAAGTTTAAATTTTTTTCCCTTAAAGAAAGATCTTGTACAGTAGGATCTCTTATAACTTAGCCATATCGATTTGAAAGAATTTTTAAATCATTAAATTAAACTTTTAAGGATCTAATTTATCAATGTGCAAAAAGTTACAGTGCGGGCATAGAACTATTCAAAAGTTTATAAAATAATAATTCCAATTTATAATGCAAAATGAAAGGTCTTAATGCAAAAATCCCCAAAAAAAAGTCAAATCGTTTTTTTTAAGGGAAAAAATCAGTCGTTTTTTGGAAAACAAATTTCAAGAGTGTTAATTAGAAAGATTAAAAGGATATAATCAATTATACTACGTTCCAAACAAAAAAACAAAAAAAAAAAAAAGAGTTATGGTACTTGGATGATATATTTGTTAAAACTACAGGGCACTAGGATAATACTTATGAGACGCGAGGGTATAAAAGTAAAAAATTGTTAAACTATAAAGTTTTTTTTTTTCAAAAAAAAAAAGAAAAGAAAAGAAAAAAAAAAGATAAAAGAGGGGGTTTAGCGGCTTATTGTCGTTTTGTTAAATACGAATAATATATAGAAATGTCAAAAAAACATTAACCTTTATTTAATAATAAGTTAGTTGAAAATTAAAATTTTAATTTAGAATTAGTTGAATTTTTAAAAATTAATTATAAAATTTATAATTAGTTAATTTTTAAAAAATTAATTATAAATTTTATAAATTTTAAAAAAATAAAAAAAAACAATTTAATTAAAATTAAATTAATTTATCAAATAAAGTATTATTATTATTATTATTATTATTATTTTGTTTCAAAATACGCGTTTTGGTCGAAACGTGCCTTTTTTTCTTTATTCTTTTTTTTTCCCCCCTCTTGTGACTGACACAAGGAAGGAGAATAAGGCAGGGAGAGAGAAAGATAGAGAGGGTGATGCATACGGACTTGGGAAAGAAAGGGGTAGTAGAGAATGTGGGGTCCCTGAAAGGAGAGAGAGAGTTTTTTTTTTTTTTTATATGTTTTCGAGGGAGCGTGAGAGAAAGAAAGCGCCTTTTTTTTTTGGGTCCCCCCCCCCGCGAATGAGAGAGAGAGAGAGAGAGAGAGAGAGAGAGGGGGTGGTTGGCAAAGAAAGAAGGGAAGATTGGGAGCATGTGAGGCTTATAAAATGAGAGAGAGATCGAGAGAAAATTGTTTGAATGCTCTCTCAGCGGCATTCACACAATCGTACTCAAATTTTGATTCAATGATTGATTGAAAGCTATGTTTAGTTTTGTTTACAACCTACAAATCTTGAGAAACAAGCAACTTACATATATATATATATATATATATGTGTGTGTGTACATATATTTGTAAATATAGGGGAAAATTGTGTGTAAAGAGAGGAAAAAAAAGATGTTAATGTGGTTAGGCTATACAGTAGATTGTTACGAAATAAAAGGAAAACAAATCGATTAAATGTTATTACGCATTAAGATATAGGGAAAATACTAAAATTTGGGATATTGAATTATGATGATTTCTTTTATTTTCACAAATTAATGAAGTGAACCCTCTATAAATTATGAATTTAATTCGTTAATGATAATTCTATTTCTACCTTTCTACCATTTTTTTTTTTTTGGAAACGATGCCTTTCTACTTTCTAGTATAAAAAGAAAAACCTACTGTCGTTTTGTTAAATTTGAAAAAATAAAATAAAATAAAACCTTTCCCTAAAAAAATTTTATTTCCAAATTTGAATCCTATATTTCTTTATTTGTTTTTCTTTATCTCTAATAATATTATGTCACTTTCAAAAAAAAAAAAGAATAATATCAAGTCACATATTTGCTCTCTCAACGGTGCATGCACTTAAGGTACTTGAAAAATATTTGTTTCTTTAAGTTTTTTTTTATTTTATTTTTTCTGTGCTAATTTAGCTGTTTTAATGAAGCTATTAAAAAAATCTGCAAGGCTAAGATCCATGAATGGTTTGTAAATTTATGATTGTGTGCAATGTTTTTTTTTAATATATATATAATTTATTTTGTATATATTGTTCAGTTGCGAAAGGCTATATTAATTCTATTAAAAAAAAAGAAATAATGAACCTTATCAGAATCTTATCATCAAATCACTTTATCTTTATTTGATAAATTAATTGAAAATAAAAATTTTAAATTAAAATTAATTGATTTATCAAAAATTAATTATAAATTTTAATAAATTTTTTTAAAAAAATTAAGATAAAAAAATATAATTTAATTAAAATTAAATTAACTTAATAAATAAAACATTACTTTTTTTTTTTTTTTTCAAAATACGTCGAAACATGCGTTTTTTATTTTTCTCTGGTGACTGACACAAAGGAATGAGGGGTAGTAGGGAATGTGGGGTCCACGAAGGGAGGGAGAGAGATTTTTTTTTTAATTTATGTTTTCGAGCGAGGGTGAGAGAAAGAGAGCGCCTTTCTTTTTTTTTGGGTTTCTTTTTTTTTTTTCGCTGTTTTTCTTTTTGACAAAAAAAAAAAAAAAACTCTCCCTTAAAAAAAATTTAATTTTCAAATTTGAATCCTATATTTTCTTATTTATTTTTCTTTATCTCTAATAATATCATCTCATATATTTAAATAACATGATCTATTATCATCATTAAGATCTATTTCTTACGGCTCTCTCATCCCTCAAACTCTCAAAAAACTCTCAAAAAACTCTCGTAGCTGCACATGCACTTAAGGTATTTTTTTTACTGTGCTAATTTAGCTCTTTTAATGAAAGCTATTAAAAAAATCTGCAAGGCTAAGATACGTGAACGATTTGTAAATTTGTGATTGTGTGCTCTGCTTTTTTTTTTTTTAATATACATATAATTTATTCTGTATATATTGTTCAGTTGCGAAAGGTTATATTGATTCTACAAAAAAAAGAAGAAACAATGAAGCTGGATTTGAACCTTCTCAGATTCTTATCACCGGATCACTTTAAGGTTCTCGCAGCTGTCGAGAGGGCAATGAAAAAGGATGGAATGAAAAAGAAAAAGGTTTTTACTATTTCTTATATTAATATCCATATTGCCTTTTGAAAATTTCAACAATTTTTGATTTTTTAGTTATATCTATTATTTCTAGATTTTTTTTTAAACTTAGGTGAGAAGATTCGAACTTTACACTTTGTAGTAAAATCAAGCATATAATCACCACTAAATTATGTGTACAATTATTATTATTTCTATATTTTAGTTGGCCATTGACTCGTCTTTTTGATTTTGTCTTTTGATTTGTTTTATAATAGTCATGTTACTAAAAAAGCACAATTAAAAGTTAAATAAGAAAATACAAAGGGTTAAGGATTAGAAAAGGAGAGAGAGATTAAATAGCGATGAGTACTATGAATAGACTCTCAGTTATCAAGACGAATAATTCTCTTTAAATCGTAAAATTTCCTAATATGAAATTAAATACGAAAGTTTGGTAACTCCATAAAAATGGGAACTTTCCACAATAGCTACTGATGAATGTCGTCTAATGTGCATGGAATCTTTTATTCTTTTCAGCTTGATTTAGTACCTTCTCATCTCATCTGCCGAATAGCTGCTCTCAAGTATGCCTTCATTCTACCTTTCTTGTTGAGTTATTATTATTATTTTTTTTATTTTTATATATTTTCCTTTTTTGGCTGAAATTGTTGGTTCATATTTGATTATTGAATTGTGCACTTGTTTCATACGTTTATTTATCCAAGTTCGGCGTAAGTCATCGGTTCAAATCCGATGATGAAGGTGGTTAGACATAATAAATTGAGAAAGTTTCGAATTGACACTGAAATCCACCTCAAGTTCCTCATTTAGAATAAAAAAACCTTTGGAGTGTTACAGGGGTACGGAGAAAGCTTTGAAGTATCTGGCCTGTCATGACCTATTGCATCATGATTCTTCCAAATGTCGGTTTTTTTTTCTCCTTTCATTTTAAGTTTCTGCACAAGTCTTGCTTGTTTCTCAGTTTCGCTCATTTTATTTTTACTTGTGCACATCTAGACGACGGTTATCGCCTCACCTCCCTCGGTTACGATTATCTTGCAATTAAGAATTTGGTCGACCGTGGGGTCTTCGTTGAGTTTGGTCTTCAAATTGGCGAGGGAAAAGAGTCCGGTACAAGACTTTCTATCGTGAAATATCGTTTTCCTTTAAATCGTGAGTTGTGTTACATATTAGTCATATTCCACAAACCCATTTTTTTTTTTTTTTTTTTTTAAAGAGATCCATGAAGTCAGAACAAAAGACGGTACGATGCTGGCATTGAAGGTGCACCGTCTAGGTAAAACTTCTTTTAGGGCCGTCAAATTGAAGCGCGATTACTCGAAACATCGTAACAGCAGTTGCGATTGGTTCTTCTTGTCCTCGAGTGCTGCACGATATGAATTCGCTTTTATGAAGGTTTTGAGCTGCTAACACTTTTAGAATCTATTTGGGAAAAAAAAAAATTAAGTTGATATGACTGAAAGCTTGATCTTTGCTTGAGCAGGCCTTGAAACAGCATGATTTTCCAGTTCCAAGTGCTGTGGCTTTTAACAGGCATTGCGTGGTTATGTCACTTGTTGAAGGTTATCCTCTGTAAGTGTTCTCTTTCGAGTGTATTATTATACTATTTTTGCCTTGAACAACAACTGAATTTTTGACAAATGCTCTTTTGCCCCCATAAAATTCTGAAAGTTTTCATAATTCTAGATTCTAAAAAAAAAAAAATTTATTTATGACGTTCATTTATTAGCAATATTATACGTATACCTTCGTCAAACTAATTTAAAAGTTAGTTAAATCAAACTCTAATCACTTTAGGGGGAAAAAAGTCCCAACTTCATTGAGCTAAAACTCTAAAAAATAAATTGAATCAAAGCTCTATGAAAATAATGTTTGTTTTCTTTGTATTTTTATCATATAGTTCAAGTCTTAATGATCAATTTGCATATAACAGTTGTTTTATTTAATAGGTTTTGTAATGATTCGTGCCTCATTTTGAAGAAACTTCATTTTTAAACAACGCATGTCTTTCTCAATTACATAAGATAATATTATGCTTATATCCCTCCATATGTATGTAGATAGGGGAAAAAAAAGTATGCAACTGATGGTATTTCGTCGTTCCCGATTAAAATAGTTACATAAAGAGAATATTCTAAATTCATAAACTATATGAATTTTCTAAGATGTTTCATATTTATTATGCCCCGTTTATGTCTTGAGAACTTAGAGATATGTACCTCAGGGAGAGTTTAGTGCGATGTTGTCAAGTGTTACTAATCGTGTTGGGTTGGAAGCACCTATTTTGAGTTATTTTCTTTAGGATTTGGTAACTTATGAGTAGATCTTTTCCCATCTTTAGTTCGAAACGATATAACTATTGGTCAGTTTACCTCCAATGAAGTGTGCAGGTAAAGCAATTGCAAAATCCAGAGGCAGCTTTTGATGCGATAATTGGCCTTATTGTTCGACTGGCAGAACATGGGCTCATTCACTGTGATTTCAATGAATATAACTTAATGGTATGCTAACGTATCCTTTAGTCCAACTTTAGCAGCAAACTTTTCATGTTGGTAAACACATATTTCGCAGTATAAGATCCAAACTACAGCTAGTTTATCTCCTTCTTTAAGCTTGCTTATTGGTAACCTTGAGATAATCTTTTGGAACCTTCTTTTGTAGATTGATGATGATGAGAAAATCACCATGATTGATTTTCCGCAAATGGTTTCTGTTTCCCATCCTAATGCGCAGATGTAAGATACTCTGCACTAAATTTCTACATCGATCACATCTCGGTTCATTATTTTCTCATCCAGTTATCATGCTTGGTATCCGAGTGTTTTTCACGTATTAAGCATTCTATTTCTCATTCAAATAGATTCTGTTTTCAGGTACTTCGACCGGGATGTTGAATGTGTGTTCAAGTTTTTCAAAAAGAGGTTAGTGATCGTCTTGGTGTTAGTATATGAAATTTATCACTTTTCCTAGTAATTTAGTTTCTGGTTGTGTTAATTAGTTATTTGAATGGTTTAAACAAATCTCCCTTGACTAAAACACGATGTTTTTGCTGTTCAACACGAAAACAACAAATAAGGCTACATAACGACTCTTCTAGTCGGGTTATCCTACACGTCTCTCTCACTCCGACCATTTTTTTTTCTTCTCAGGTTTGATTTATCGTTTGAAGATCATAATACAGATGAAAGCAGAATTTGCCTTTCTTCAATAGCCAAAGATGCTGATTGTCTAGACAAGGAACTTGCTGCTAGCGGATTTACTAAAAAGGATCTGGAAGACAATCAGCAGGTAAGGCAGTATATTGAAGTATGGTCCAAGTATAACGATTAGTAACGCGAACCTCACTTGAATTATGTATTCCCTGAATTATTTTGGAGGGTGTTGGGACAAACTGAGATAGTTTATGGTGTTCTTCAACACAATACTTTTATTCGCAGTTCATCGGAGAAGGTATAGAGCTGAATAGTAGCGATAGGGATGGAGGAACTGAAGATGACGAATGCGTCTCTGGTACAAATGAAGAAAACATCAAAGGTTTCGATGCTCTACACTTGCAAGATCAGGTAGAAATGTTTATTTTAAGTCAAGAGGCTTCTTAGTTCGTGAAAATTTCTGCGTAGGACGATGTTTCTAATTTTTGCCGAATCATTTCGCATGATAATATCTGATTGTCTTGGCATTGAATTAAATTATTAATAAAAATTTCGTTTTAATGCCTTTAGAAGTTTGAATATTACCATATCTTACTTGGTACAATGTCAATTCAGGAAGAGCCTATTTCAGATTCTGACAACGAAGATAAACGGGAAGACAGACTACATCATGAAACAGGTCAAAGCAGTGAACTTGATAATCAGAATACAGATGATGAGGTAAAAAAAAAAAAATTTCATTTTTTTTGCATCTTTTTTTCAACGACGCTGTTCTTTACTGCTTGTTCTTTGCTCTCGGAAAGTGTTGTTATGATTTTGTAGATACAACGTTGTTCAATCCATGGAAAATCTTTTGAAATCACATTAATGATATGCAAAGCCCCATAGAAGTAAACTTTATTTTTATTTTTATTTTTTTTAGGAGGATGAAAATGATGAGAGTCTGGTAAAGAGCTTAAACAAGCAGAGGAAGCATGCGATATCAGTGGCCCGAAGAGGACAGAAGAGTGTTGCCTCCAAAAATTCCTACAAAGACAAGGGTCGTAGGTCCTCCAACAATTCCAAAATCCAGAAACAACAATTCCGCAGCTGGTAGAAGAATAATTGAACCACAAACTGATGGAGATCATAATCTTATACTTAGGCCCTTATATTTCTTAGGCATAAATATCGAGTTTAGAGCTGTCTTAAATTCATATTAATATTTATTGTTAGATCTATTTATAGCTATCATATCACTAATGTTATGTTTATGAATTTCGCTTCATATTTGACTGCATCATTAATGAAATGCATATTAGATGGCGCAAATTATGCCGCGCCGTTTTTGTCGTACGATACTGTTTCAGTTTTGTGTCGTTTTCCATATACAATGTCGTTTCCAGTACATGCTCGTTCTCACAAATCAAGCTATTGATAATCGATGTCGTTTCCTATTGTGTTTCATTATGCAAAAGGCTTGTTGACAACAAAAGTTAGCGAGTTAGGCATCGATTGGACTCTCACAACCAGAACCCGACTTTGCTATCAACAGCATATTGGAATTTGGAAAGCAGAAGCGCAAGATGAACGAACAGCGTGGCCCTATAAATATGAATTTCAAAAGGCACAGACTGAGACTGACACACACACATTGCCCTGGCCTTATACGATATAGCAAAACGGTCAACATAGTTCATAATCATGAGATTCATTCACAATCAAAAACCTTCTCTGCAAAAGAGATTCAACCAACTTTAATTCTTAATACTTAAAAGCAAGAACGTGAAATTTTTACATAGAATTCAAAACTTGACAAAACAAAGCAAAAAGAAACTGACAAGATCGTGGAAAATTGGTATTGAACATCGACATAGGCCACCCCTCTTCGAACGATGTATAAGATGCTTGATAGGGCCTAACTAAGTTGTCAACACATGAATACCGTCATTACCATCAAGACTATCTTTCTGTGGTTTTCCATTTTATATTATTTATATGAAAGTCTATGTACTTCAAAAGTTATCGATGAACATCTTAAGGCCAAATCCTTGAAAACGTACATGGTCAAAAAAGTTAATACAGAACTACCATATGAAATCACTAGAATCTCTTTTTCCTTTCCATAGTCAGACTACTATATCAGCAAAGCCCCTGCTAAAATCCCCAAGTACCAGCTTCTGGGGGAAAAAAAAAGATCTGTAAAGCAGGGTTCTTCAAATTAATGTTGCAGCAAATACAAAAACTAAAAACGATGATTCATGTGAAAAAGGAAAACTTACACTTACCTTTGGCCTTTTCCCTACAACATCAGTTTAAATCCTTTGGACAGGAAATCATCCCTACTAAAAACCAAAAAAATATGGAAATCAGTAGTATATTTGACAATCCAAAACTCTCAAGTTGAGCAGAATTCTAACACAATTTACCAAGAAGAAAAACCAAATCTATCTTACCTTTGCTTGCTATTAGATTCTTTCTTCTTGCTCCTCTGCTCCTTATCCTTCCCCTTCTTGTTCTTCTTCCTATTTTCCTCTCCATCGCCCCAACCGCCATTAAGGCCAACAAGGCTTCCCACACATGAGTATACTCCGAAATGCTTTGGAAGACCGTTAATTCTCACCTTCTCGTCCCTTTTCTTTATCAGATCATACAATACGAATCTGTTATTGTCCAGATGCAGAACAACTTGATCACCACTCTTCGAATACGCAACAGGAGTCACGTAACCAAAACCTCCATTCGCCTCCGAGGGCTCCACAGTAAACAGCTTAGTCCAGCGCCGCTTAACCCCAAATTCTTTCATCACCCAGATCTCAACACCAAATGACAAGATAAAATCCTCGTATACACTCAAGAAGTAATTTGGCATGATATAGTTACAAGTCACACAGAGGGACGATCCCAAAACTTCCAAAGACACTTCAATTGTCCCATTCTTTTGGAACTTTGGCATCGGAATCTCTCGGTACTTCTCGGTCACGAGATCAAACGCAACGATAAACTTCGAATCATCGGATTTGGAGCATCGAGAAGCCATCCAATGCAAAGCATTACCGACGAGAACCCCGTTGGGGATGTTGACTCCAAGACTATAAGGCAAGAACCCCTTTTTCCTCGTCCAAGAATCGGATTTCGAACTGTAAACATCAACCACGGAGTCGAAAGAATGCTCAAGTTCACCATGAAACTGAGTTACCCTCACCAACTTATAATCATCGTTAATGGGGTCCTGCCCAAATCCGTAAAAATGGAAGCCATGGTAGAAAAAACCTTCAGGGAAATCGACGTCGTCAGTCGTTGGTAGCTTCTTGTACCTTCTTGTGGAGGGGTTCCAGAGAACGACGTCGTCGCGAGAGTTCAAGAGAGCAAGCAAGCCGTTGCAAGAACCCAAGACTTCCATCTTTCCAGCGGCGTCGTCGGTGGGGCAGTTGATTTTAACGGCGGCGACGAGCGGGTCGAGGTCGGCCCAGAGGATGTCAGTCTCGTTGAAGAGGACGGCGGCGAGGTTGGAGTTGGTTTGGTTGGAGTGTTTGAGGTGGAGGTTGATGAAATAAGGGCCGTCGATGAGGGAGCACCAGGGCTTGGAGACAGACCTGTAGCGGAGGAGATCTTTGACGGGTATTCGGCTGAGAATGTTGGTGATTATCTCAAGAGGAAGGTTGTCCGCCATTGTCGCTTCTGTGATCAGTTGAGCAAGGTTTTCAAATTTTGATTATGAACACGAAGGTGCCCACCTCTTATTTGGATGGCTAATATAAATATTTGAAATTCAAGAAAAAATAAAAATAAAAATATTTGAAATTGCATTGAAGTTTAACCCACTTGCCGCTCCACAGAAATAGAAGCCCACCTGGGATTTTGCGGCACACAAGGCGCGAAGGAAGCCCGCTCTTTTTTTTTTTTTTTCAAAAAAAGAAAAAAGTAAATAGAATTTTTACCTAAATAATTAAAATAAATAATAGTTGTCCCCAACAACTTTATTGAAAAAATATTAAAATAAATAATAGAATTTCACTCTACTTCAATATGTAGAGTTTGAATCCTCCGTCTAAATAAAAAAAAAAAATTTTCAAAATATTAAGGATGTATCATATATATAAAATTCCGCTTTACATAAATTTTCAAAGATTTCTACTTTAGAGTACTATTTAATACAATTTGTAAATAATTTTAAAAATATTAAATCTAGATAAAAAATTTATTAGGAAGCAAATAGGCCTTAAAAAAATGCTTAAAGTAAATGGCATATTATATTTTAGATAAATAACATATTTATGACAAATTATTTATTTACGATAATTATTAAGGTAATTTTATCATAAATATATTTTGTAAATAAATTATTTATCATATTTAACGTAAATATTTTATTTGTAAGAATATTTTTAATATAATTTTATCACAAATATGAATCGTGCATACATTATTTATCGTTAATATTCTACAAATATGTTATTTACCATAAATAATTTTTTCATGAAAATGTTATTTTTTTATATTTCCCGCGGCATATATCTAGTTAATTTCATTTACACAAGATTGTGAGTTTAATTTACTTTTATCATTGCTTAAAAATATGAGTAATTTACTAAAATAGTTCATAAACTCTTTAAAATATAACGATTTAATCCCTGTTTTTTTTTATTTTGACCGAGATGACCCTAAACTCTCTAAATGTTGGCAATTTTAGTCATTTTTATCTAATTATGTTAAATTTCTAATGAAATAAGTCATATGCAATGCATGTGATCTAATTTTTGAGGGTATTTTAGTAATTAATAATTATTATTTTAAAAAATATATAAAATAAAAAAATCATCTCTTTTTTCTCTCTCTCTCTCTCTTCATTTATCAAAAACCAGATCGATGACCAGGGGGGTGCGACTGGTAACTTGTGAGTATTCAGCGGCCGGAGGGGGGAGGGGACTAGGTTTTGGGGCTGCTTTCGGCAAACAACGAGGGCAAACGGTGACGGAGAAATATGTGGGGCTGAGTCTTGAGTTCGTTTTGTGGTGGGGGGGAGGCTATCGACGACAGAAAAGAAGGTGAGGCAGGGTTTTAGTGCTGCGTTTGGCTAACGACGGAGGGCTGGGTCTCGCGGATTTGGCACGCGCGACAGAGAAGACACTTGAGGGGGGGAGGGGGGGACGACAAGGCGGTGGGGGGTAAGGGGGCGAACGGCAGGGATAGAGGGGGGGAGGGGCGGACAACGGGAATGTGAGGGGGTTAGAGGGCTTGGTTTTCTTTGGTTTTTTTTTGGGGGGGGGGGGGGGGGAGGCCAACGGTTGGGTTATGGGTGTGAGGATACTAGGTTTTATATGATTTGTCGAGGGAGATAGGAGGCTTTTTTTTTTTCTTTTTTCTTTTCACTCTCTTTTTTCTTTTTTTTTTTTCAAATGTTATTGGTATGAATAAGAGTATTTTTATCTTTTCATGATAAATTGAGTTCACGTGATCACATGACTTATTCCGTTAGAAACTTAACAAAATTAGACGAAAATGACTAGAATTATTAACATTTAGAGAGTTTAAGATCATCTTGATCAAAATTAAAAATATATGGACCAAATCATAACCTTTTAAAAAGTTCAGGAATCATTTTAACCAATTACTCCAAAAATATTTGCGAGGCTTTTCAGAATTTCCTCGTAACTGAATAACAAGCAAGCACGTTTTATCACTTTCCACGTGTTTGATCCCACAATTCAATCATGTAAAAGCAATATAGTCAGTCCGCTATGAAGCACTTATGATGTCGTTTCACACTATGAAATGTTGATGATCATTCATCTGATCAAATTCATAGCTTATACGAGTGTTGTCAGTTGAAAACGACAGGTCTGCATATGGTAGAAAAGAGACATTTCTCTACGAGGCAAAGGAAATTCCATTCTTTTCCAAATAAAAAAATGGCCTCGACAGTTGACCCCAACTAGTCAGAATTCCAGTTTAGCATCCTAGTGCAAGTACAAAGTCTAATATTTTGACAGAAATCTGAATCTAGTTTACTGAATCTAATATTTTGGCCCGGGTAGATAATAGGATTTAACCAAGCAAATATAAGAAAAAGAAGACGAAGAAGAAGACAGATGTAGCTGAAAAAGCGTTTTAGTTGCAGTTGCCAGTTAAACAAGATACACACAGTTGCAGTTAAAATCAACAGCTCCTGCTGCCATCGACCAAGATACACAGAATGGTCCTTGCTTCCAAAAGTCTGTACAGAGTCTTTTTATCATTCTGTCACAGTTTTTGAGGTTAGGCGTCATCGTCGGAGAGCGAGAACCTCGTGAAAACGAACCAGAAAAACCTAAAGCCATGGTAATGGCAATAATCCCAACTAACAACTTGCCATTAACCTTTGATTCTAAACATACTGACCAACAAATGTAAACCCAACATATCAGCTAGCCATGTCAATTCAACCCAACAAGTCTATAAATTTATAATTAATTAAAACAAAAAAAAAAGGGTTCTTTCCTATCTTGTCTACCATCAGAAGAGACCAGATGGCAAAGGTCCCTTGTACCTGCAAAATAAAATAAAACGGCAACTAAATGAACTAATTTGAAATGCGGATAAGCTCTCCATTAGATTCCGAATATCGTTCACCCAAAGACCGCATCAAGAAAGAAGCAGTGAATGTAAATATATATTGATGAGTGAAAAATGTGGAGTTTATACCAACCAGTCAACTCTGCTGTCAGACATCAAGACCGTTGGAATAGATGATGGCGTGCTACCATCTCTGAAATCCCCAGCGCAGAAATGCTTTCACATCCAAGTAGCTCACTAAGCTTTGCATCGCACAATATCACCATGGAATTTAGAGGGTCCTGGAAAAACAAGACCAAATCCACGAAAAATCTTATCCTACAAAACACATGTACACCGTATAACGGGAAAAGAAACAGAAAATCCCAACAAGACTAAGCATGTAGGGAGAATTTGAGCAGCTGGGCTACCTACCTCCAAATGGTTAACCTTTATGTATTCCCAAACACGTCTTAGTGCCTCTGAACGGATCATCTCCTTTTCTCCAGTTCCCAAAAACTTTGAAAGTGCTTCAGAAATCACAACAGAAGACGAACCATTGTCGTTACTTACAGGTGCAGGTTCAACTTCTACCTTCACTCTTTTAGCTTGACTTGCCCCCTCTGCATACAATAGATTGAAATTCCTTGATCAAAAATATTCTATCACAAAAATGACTTTCAAATTTAATCCACGTTACATACTGGTAGGTTCAAGAGCGGTAATATGTTTCGCTAGCAGCTTATTCATCTTGAACATGTCAGTGCAGTCTGTCTCAAATACCAACCGCAACGCGTCATCGCAAATTATCTTCCTCTTGTTACTCGGATCTTGGAGGTTGTTTTTCCTTATGTATGCCCAAAGCTGTTTCACAATCTGAAACAAGCATAACATAAGTAAGGGTCTACAAAACACAAAAGAACTAACAGCAAATCATAATAAGTAAAAAACAAATTAGCCTGAAAAAGAAGATCTGGGAATTAAAACCTCAGTCCTGGGCATAGCTGGTTCGCCAACGACGGCCTGAAGCTCAGGTGAGACACCACAGACTTTGTTCAACCCACCCGGCCCACCTCTTCTTTTGGCTCCAACAGGAGTACTGCACAACATAAATGTAATCCACAACCAACAAAATAAGTGATCCATAAACATTAAAGCGAAAGGGACCACAGATAACGGAATTACTCACAAGTAAACAAACACCAAGGTGACACTTTGGCATTACTGTGTACTGGAATCTACCAGGAAATGGAAATAACCAAGGAAAGCAAGCACAACAATAACACTAAATACACCTTGGGAAATGAGAAAAAAAGCACAACCAAGTACACCATGGGACTCACTACTTGCTAATGTACAGTACAACTACATGATGAGATGGTGACAACAACTGTCTAATGCTTCATTAACTAGTCGACTCCTATAAAAAATTTTAAGCAAAAAAAAAAAAAAAAAAAAGGGCATACAAAAATTAAATTAATTAAAGAGGACCATAAGCAAGAATAGTTCTAAATCATCCCTTCAGAGTACATCAGCTTCACAACAAAACTTGTGTAACGAGCTTAGCCAAAAGAAAAAGACGAAAAACATTTTGTTCTTATCCAAAGAGTAGCTTTCAGACGTTGAAAACTCCATTTATTTTTAAGATGAGGACACAAGGAAGAACATGTAGGTGCTTTCCAGCAAAAGGGCTTCTCTTTGGCTCAAATTTTCAAAGTCAATTTGACTTGCCAAAAAAAAAAAAGCTTAAAAAAAACAAAAACAAAATTTGATAATTTTAAAATGGGAAGAGATATAAATCATAAAGAACAAAACAGCAATTTTATCCCCCAATAAGCAAACTCCCAAACAAAGTCGGCTGGAACAGGACAAAATTAAAATTTAAAAACTAAACCTAAAGTCCTAAACTTTAGGGTTAAATTTAAAATGGATTGGATTTAACCCTATACACCCCTAAAGCAAAGTAAACATAACAGGAAGAATACTATTCTCTTCAATAATTTTATTTTAAAAAATTCAACTTTCGTACAAAAAGAATTTGAAAACAAAACAAGGAAAAAAAAAACAGTAAAGACAACGTCGATAGAACTATAAAAGACAGAAACTTGAGAAAAACCAAACCTTTCTTTGGGGATTTCGGAGGTGGCGGAGGAGGCATTCTGGGAGAAAACCTCGGACTTGATTGTCGGCTGGGGCTGCGGTTGCACCTGCACATGCACCTGAGAGGGAAAGGTCTGCGGCGGCGGGGCGGACGACGGCGGCTGGTGCTGGTGGTAAGGGTGGAGGGCAAAATGGGGAGGGAAATGTTGGGGGTGGAGAGGGGTGGGGAATTGGGGGTGGGGATGGAGGGCAAAATGGTCTTTGATGGGGTGGTGGTATTGCTGGGGTTGGGGTTGGGGCTGGGGCTGGGGCTGGGGCTGGGGGTGGGAACGGAGGAGGAGGCTAATCTGGTCGCGGATGAAGCCGGCCTTGTGGGTTAGGTCTAACCCTAGCTTCTCCCCAAGCTGTTGAACGACGCCGCTTAAGGTGGTGATGGCGTTAGGGTCCGACTGACGGAGCAACGACTCTACCCCTTGCGCTATTTCCTGGTCCGACACCATGGCTTCACCTTCATATATTAACCGAAAAAACTGACTCAAACGCCTCTCTCTCTCTCTCTCTCTCTTCTCTCTCTCACTCCCTGCTCTCTCTCTCTCTCCCTCTATCTCTTTCTCTCTCTTCTCCTCTCTCTGTCTCTCTCTACCTCTCTCTCTTTATAATTCTGAAATGACGAGAATGTCCCTTTTAGTTTTTCGAAACGGAATGGGACAATAATACCCCTGGGTTTTATCCACTCCTTTTGAAACAGTCAAAGGTAGAACCGTAATTGGGTATAGGGCCCATCTTTCTTCCTCTACCTCCCCAGCGTAATGACCAAAATACCCCTCCCGTATTTCGCCTTCTGTTTTCGTCATAGGGAAAGAAGAGGGGGTTAAATGTGTAACTACGTAAGAGTTGCAGAGAAGAATCTTCTTTTTAAAAAAAAGAAATTAAAAAGATAAAAGAAAAACCGCTCAGCGAGGAAAAGGTAAAGATAAAGCGGTGAACAAAAATAAAACTGTCTTGTCCCTAACCTATAGGTGGGAAATTTATTCAACTGAACTACCATTGTTGTCCCGACAAGGAAACCGCATTCTCCTTAATGCCCCTAGCAACTTGGTCGTGACGGGGACAGAACCTAAGGATGAGGTGAGGGCAGTTTGGTCTGATTAATTTGTGGTTTCTTCTTTGACTAGGGACCGTTCGATATTGGGATGTAGGCAGGGTTTGGTCAACTACTGTTGAAAGTTTGTTCATGGTACAGCTGTTTAAAGGTCTATTGATCCAACGGCTGAGAAATTACTATGATTCCAACAGTGGACAGCTCTATGTTTTTTTCACCTGCTTTTTTTTTTTTTTTTTTTTTTGGTCCTTGAAAGATTTTTTTTACCTACCACTTTTGTCTTTTGAGATGCAAATCGTCAACATTTTTTATTTGTTTATTTAGGATCATGGGATTAATGTTGCAGAAAATCCTTGTAAATGTTTAAAATATGAAAACTTAATTCCGTTTGAATGTGTACCAATATTTTTCAACTTTTTATTGCGTACAAATACATATATATTTTTTTAATAGCGCATAAATTACAATCATTGAACTTATTTAACCTATTTGGATTACTATCTCAATTTCGTTATTTTACACTAATATAATGTGTGTTGTGGTTGGTAATAAAATATTCAAGTGATTTTATTATTTAATAACAATTTAACTCAAATTCAAATTCAAAATCTAAACTTTTCTTTTTACAATTATATATCACTCTTTTTCTTTTTTAATCTTTACGCTTTTACCATGTTATCTTTAACAAAAATTATATAAACACATATTAAATTTAAATACATGACTCAAATTCTATGTTTGAATTCATATATTCAATTGGTGGTAATATAAAAATAAATAAAAGTGCAAGCTTTGATCAAAGGGACTCTTTTTTTTTTTTTTTTTTTTTGCTAAGAATTGATTAAGGGACCTTAAAATAGTGAGATAGAGTTTCCCTCAAAAAAGAAAACAAAAAAAAAAACAAAAAAAAAAAAAAGAGAGACGGAGTGTATTACAGGCGACAAATCGTGTTTAGGGCCGAACGACAGAGAATCTTAATGGAAAACGACATTTCGTTTTTGGGTTTGTTACAGAACTTTTAATAAAAACGACAAGCCGTGTTCCTTTATCTTGAACGACATGTTGTTGTTGGATAGTTCCTCACAGCAAACTTTTGAAAAGACAACATTGGATGTGTTTACTAATAAGAAATTGAAAAAATAGGAAATAAATAATAAGATTTAATTATCACGAAATTAAAATTTAAGTTTTCATTTAAATATTTACTAACTACTAGTTTGTATACGTACGTTGCATGTGTTGTATACATATTGTAGTAATTAACATTGTAGATTTTATAGTTAATATAGATTGATAAAAACTATCGAATATCTTTAATTTAGTATATGTATATGAATCTAAAATTAAGAAAATTAATTAATTAATATTTTTTGTAACAAGTTTTTTGAAAAATAGTAATTTTAAATATCACATAATTTAGTCGCAGAAAAGCGAAATAACAGTCACGACATAATAAGAAAATATCAATTTTCTCTAAATCTCCACACACACAAATTTTAAGATCTTTTATGTGCTTGTGTGCGTAAGATAATTATATCCACAAAGATGTTTGTGTGGTGTATTTTTGCCTTATAGAGAGAAACAAATACTTATATACATTGAGAGAGAGTGAGCGATTAATGCGTACCAATTATTTGAGCGAGTGATTGCGTGGGAAAATCTAATTACTTATAAACATACAAATTTTACAAGCAAAAATATGATTATCACACAATTGTTTTGAATTATTAAAAATTAAACAACGCACGAACACATTTATAAGTATTGTTTAATGATTAAATAGTTACCTTAAACAGTTACAATCGAAAGATAAATAGATAGTAAATGATTAAAACCTTTCATAGATTAGAGTTGCATTGAACAGTTACAACTGAAAGATGAATAAATTATGAATAATTAAAATATTTTATTAAATAAACTCCTTTTAATGAGAAGTTGCAACAGTAAAACATAATACAATATATATATTAGAACATTTAATTTACCTTGAACAATTACAATCGAAAAATAAATAGATTGTACTTGATAAAAACCTTTCATAAAGTAGAGTCACCTTTAACAATTGTAACCAAAAGATGAATAGATTGTGAGTAATTAAAATATTTCATAAAATAGACTCATTTTAATAAGAAGTTACAATAATAAAATATGATATGATACATATAATAGAGTAATTAATTAAACTTATGGGTATTATTTTGGACGATCTAGGATGAGGAGGGGGGACCCTCAACCAATGACATAGAACTTGAAGATGAAATATTGATAAGGTGACTTTTGGAAAGAGTTGCAACGACAGGAAAAAACGACAACTTGTGGGTATTAATAAGATGACATTTAGAAAGAGTTGCAATGGTAGGAAAAATAATAATGGCAAGAAAAAAAACGACAACTGGTGGGAGTCATTTAGGCGACCTAGGGTGAAAATTAAATCTCACAACCCACAATTTTAGTATCGTTATGATTAAGAATTAAATTACATTGTCTACTTTCATGAAGAATTAGAAGGAATTAGAATAAAATAAATATGGTTACGAAACTACCCTCATCCATAATAAAGAATGGAATTAAAGAAACTACATGTTCGGTGAGAAGGAAGGTTCGTCCCCTTGTGTTTTTTTTTTTTAAGGAAGTAAATTTGATTTCGTAGATAAAAGGTGGGAGATAAATTATTATTATTTTTTAATAGTATGTCTCTCACTTTTTTTTTTTTTTTTGATGTGAGATGTCTTATAGTTCTACTAATTAAAAAGTAAAGAAACGAAATAAATCATCCTTAGTTTGTACGACAACAAAAATTTGAAGTTGTAGACGACGTGTTTTTTCAAGCATACGCATAATCATAAACAACGACAGCTCACTGATAAACGACACGTCGTTTAAGAGACACGACACAATTGCATCCGAACGAACGAAGAGGAGGGCTTTTCTTCTTCTTCTTCGGAAGTGAGGGATGCGAAGAAGATGGCGCTGGTTCTGAACCTAAGCCCCCCAACTCCAAACCTCTCTCACTCGTCCGAGTTAACTCGTCACCCACTCTCTGAGTCGACTCACGTGCAAAGTACAATCCGAAGTTGGACTGCTCTGCGTCGAAAGCTCAGATGCCAAGGCAGGTTTTCTTGTCTTTTCTCAGACAATCGCCGAGAGGTACTCAAATCTCTTATCTGTTTCAAGTTCTTCAATTTTCTCTCTCTCTCTCTCTCTTTTTGTTTTTTCAATTTTATTTTTTTTTCGTTGATTTTTATTTTTAATTTTTATCTTATGTGGTTTGAATATCTGTTGTGGCAAATTTATTAGCTTCAGTGATTATAGAAAGGTAAGATAAGAAAATTTGAAAGATTCCGATACGGAAGTTTAAAATGAAAATCTAGTTCAAAATATTCAAATAAAAGGAGAAAAACCCCCCGAGACTTTTTTTTTTTTTTTCTTGTGTGGAAAAAAATTGGAAACTAGTTTGATTTGGGATTAAGGTGATTATTCCTATGTTAAAATGAAAGAAGGTTATTTTGCTAATTTCAATTTTTGAGGTTGTCATTTTGTCAAATATTCAGTATTTAAGGTTGCCAAATTTTAACAATATAGCCGTCACTAGCATAACCTTATCTTATCCGGGTATATGGCCTTAGTAATAGTATGATGTTCTAACATGACACAGAATTATTGCACTTAAAAATCGACATGCGGAATATGTTCGAATAGGATGATCTAGTAGCTCCCACATTCCTGCTACTTGCCTCCCAAACCACATTCCTGCTTTCCCACAAGTTGGGTACAATTGATTTTGTCCAGTCCTTATAGGGTATTTATGATGTTTAGAGATTGAAATTCTTTTCATTTTTCTGTTGAGCATGGAAATGATTTAACAGAGATTGATGGAGGAATGGATTATGTGAATGTTCAATGCTATTCTTCTTTTTCATTCCTGGACTCCGGATTGTTCTCGTGACATTGCATTGCATCAAGGAACTGAAGGTTGTGCTAGGTACTACACACAAGTTAATGGTTATCCTGAAAATGTGTTGAAGTGGGGCTACTTGTAGCAGTTGATTTTAAAAGTGCATTTCAAGATGTTAAATGCTTGTAAGGGGTTCTGGGAGACGTCAAACACAACCTAAACACGCTGCTTTTGATACTTCTTTTCTTCTCTTTATTATGTGCTAGAATACACCTAAGAATATGTTCCTAAGACTAAGGTAACCTAACATGCATTATAGTCACAGGTGCCTACCTATCCATTTCGTCATTTGCTATTAGTTAATTATGTCAATTTGGTAGAGAACTTGAAATCTTGAGCTAAGTGTAATGAGTTGCTTAAGTCAACACGTTGCTTAAGTCAACATTTTCTGGTAGAAAATGCTTCTATTTTATGGAAGCTTTATCTAACGTTGCAGGAACAAGCTAGGAAAGCTTTAGAAGGTGCACTTGGTGAAAAGAAGAATGAATTCGAGAAATGGAGCAAAGAAATTAAGAGAAGAGAGGAGGCGAGCGGAGGTGGTGGTGCTGGCGGAGGAGGTTGGTTCGGGTGGGGTGGATGGTTTGGATGGTCGAACGATGATAACTTTTGGCAAGAAGCACAACAAACAAGTCTTGCTGTGTTAGGTATCGTTATCCTGGTAAGGATTCTTTATTCCACGATGACTTTATGTTCAATTAATTTGTAAAAGCAAAGGAAGGATAATCTCTGACTCATGTTGTTACGCTCCATTTTCTAGTATCTGATAGTTGCAAAAGGGAAAGTGATGCTTGCTGTCATATTCAATCCTCTGTTGTATGCTTTGAGAGGCACAAGAAATGGATTCACTTTCATAACATCTAGAATCTTGGGGAAGAGATCACCCGATAGTTTCAATACCTCGGAAATCAAGTCTAACGAAGCCTACAGTCGTGTCTCTGCTAAAGAGAGCGTATCAAGGAAATGGGGAAGTGAGTAACAATTTTGTTTCTTGTTTCGCATTCTTCCATGTATTGTGAAGTTGAAGTTGAGAATCTGGATTGTGCTGGTTGTGTTTTAAGTAGTTAGTGGACTCTTTTTTCTTTCATCAGCTGCAACTAAAATGACCCTTTTTAGCCTATAGTTGGATGGTTACCTGTTTGCAGTAATGTCTCACTGTTGACAGCCAAAATGAATTTGAAATGTCAATGTTTAGAAAATTAAAATGTTCCACGTGGTGGTCCTAAAAAGAGCCGTATAAACGTCGAGTAAGAAGTCAGGGTGTCACTGGCTCAACTTCAATGATTGTTGTGAATTTGCTTTTAAAATCCTAGGTGCTTTGGAAAGTGTACTTCTATTTAGTTGGGATTCTTGATAATGAAGACAATAGATGGCTTTGCCAGGCACAGCCCATCACTGTCTTGCTGTTTTTATCTGTCTCTATTAATCAGTTAACATCATGAGGCAGAAGGTGAAAACAGGGAAGGATAAAAAATAAATAAATAAAAAATAAAAAGGAAAAAATGAACTTAGCCCTAAAAGTCCTAGCTTGTGTTTGATAAGTCGATTCATTTGATTTCCTTGTCTTAGGGACTCCATTTGGAACAATGTTTTTCAGACAAAATTTTACAACTCAATCCCAAAACTCTCAAATTTACAACTCATTTTCTCTTTCTTCTATTTTAAAAAATACTCAACTTCAAAAGTTTTATAACTTTTATATTTCAAATCAGAATAAGATGATTTTTTTTTTTTTCGGGATAAGATCCATATTGCATATTTTTTCTAGACACATTTCAAATTTTTATCCTATTATTAATATCATAGTTTCTCTCCACTTACACCAGAAACATATTTCAATTTCAACCTCCATAATTTCAACTCCAATTGTTATTTCAAGCATGTCTTTGGGGTGGCAGAATAAATCACGTGGTTGTTTTGTGAAGTTCATATCTTTGTCATTGTTTAGCTGTCCCCTTGACTGTCCTCCCACTAAAAATTTGACCCCTCATCAAAGGTTTTCACATAAGCTACCAACACAAAGGGCGTTAACGGAGTACAAACGATAGCTCCTTTTCGCCTTTTTTTTTTATTTAATTTTTTTAACACCCACTTTGTAAATAGCATATGTGGAAATTTTTGATGCGGTGTCAAACTTCTATATTTGATAGAAGGGGCAGACTTTTTTGTACCAGTACCCCCCAGTGAAATATTTATCCATCAATTAATAACCATATAAACCTTGGTTGCACATGTGGTCTCCTTAGCCCCATATTTACCACCCAAAAACTCCTTCCAAGCAAACTTGTCTTTTTTTTATTTTTTCCTCTCCTCAACTTGGTGTAATCTGATCAATAGTGGTGGTGATTGCAGACATCTTTTAATAATAATTGTATATCCGATTTTAATTATAAATGTAAAGTTCCGAACTCTCATCCACAAAAAAAAAAAAAAAACAAAAAAAAAAAAGATAATTGTATAATATACTTAGACTCAGCTGTCATGAGCCTCAGATCATTAAGGGCGTGACCTACCAAATAGAATAATAGTACATGCAGATGGGCAATCTATTCAAGTTATATTCCATAATTGAGTTGTCAGAAAAAAGAAAAATAATATTTGTTCATGCATGAAAACAAATAAATATACCTACATTATGAGCAGAGCTAAACCTCATGATCTTAATCATTCTGTGGACCCCATTATATAATTTAATTTGGTCGTAATAATTGAACCATTCAAGATTGCCTCATTCAAAATTATGAACCGCTAAATTCATGACAAAACCATGCAATTAGTGAAAGCCATTTATGTGATGTCATTCTCTACCCCTTCATCACAAGACCAATAACGGTTAAAGAAGTTAAAATGTTATGAATTTGCACTGTAAAGATGCAACATTTAAAAGGAAAATGTGAAGGAAAAAAGAAAAGAGAAAGTTGACAGATTTATGTGCAGGGAATTGCCAATTGACAATGACAAAGCTCTTGAATGTTGGAAATTGAAAGGAACCATGATTTAAGAGCAACAAGGAGACCAAATAATAATAAATTAACAGTAACTTTTGCAGATTATATCAATAGAGAATATATATAATCTCTATTTTTGGACATTAAATCTGATTAGAATATTTAAAATTGAGTATCTCAATATTATTGTAAGAAAATTATTTGTTTGCATACCAAATTTATAGAACACTGTTTTGAATTATGAGATGGATAATGATTCTTATTTGTTTCGTTTTTATTATTATTTTGACGTGATTTTGGTTATTTTTTCGTTAGTGTGACATTTCACAATGCCTTAGGGGGTGTTTGGGGGAGATCTCTAGGCTCCATTTGGTAAAACGGTTTGAGTTGACATTTTTAAATTTGAGTTGGTTGACTTTTTAAAAACTAGTTATAATTTTTGTTGACTTTTCAGAAAAAGACAAAAACTGATATGAAAAATTTGAGTTTAAGATGTTTCATCAAACGGAGCAATATTTTTTTTTTTGGTCTTTTTTTTTCAATTCAAAACTACTTTTCACTATTTATTTATATAGTAAACTTAAATTTTAAAAGTCCATAATCTTGTTATTTCAAGTCCAATAAGATGATTTTTTTTAAATTATATAAAATTTTGAGAATAACGAAATAAGATCTATTGTGATTTTTTTTTCCCGAATAAATTTTTAGTTATTATACTTTTTTACATCAAATAGTTCATTTTCATCCAACGCGGTTCTGTTTGATGTTATAGTTTGAGTTGAAATTTTTAAATTTGAGCTGGTTGACTTTTTAAAAACTAATTATAATTTTTATTAATTTTTCAAAAAAAAATAAAAACTGAAATAAAAATTTTAAATTTAAGATAATTTATCAAATAAAAATGTATATTTTCAAAATTTAAATCATATCAAACCTCCAAGATCCTATCTCTAAACATCCCTAAACGGTCCTAAAAATAAAATAAAGAGAGAGAGAGAGAGAGAAATTTGGATTAGAAAGAGAAAGAGACAAAGGGCATATTTAGGTCACACCCATAGGCTGTCTCATCTGATGCGTCTGTTTTGTGTGTCTGTGGAATTTACAACTAAAATCGAAAAGCTCTCCTTGAATCTTGGTCTCCGTGGAAGCGAGTGCTGTAAGAGTGACCTTCACGATCTCCCCAACCCCATTCTCTCTCTCTCTTACCACTTTCTCTCTCCTGTTTTTCTTCAGAATTTCGGATCACCACATGACCGTTTCTTACCCTTTGTAACTTTCTTTCCTAAACATCCTCTCTCTCTCTTATTTTTGTTTTTCTGTGTCTTTTCTTGCTACAAGGGTTATCCTTTCTTGGGTTCCTTATTTCGGTTCTCTATTTTACCTTTATGGGTTTCTTTCTTTGACCCGAGTCTCTCTTTCTTGGTACACTAATTCTCTTTATAATTAATAATAATTATTGGGTTTCTTCTCTTTTGTTGTTTTTTGTAACAGAGGGAGATTCTTCTAAGTGGGTATTTTGGTTTCCTTTTTCGTTGTTCTTTAGCTTTTGGGGCGTTTTGTTATTCCGTTTGTACTTGTTCTAATAAATAATCCTCGGGTTTTGTTCTTTTGGGTCTAATTCTCTGTACCCTTTTGTCACTGCGGATTTACAAACAACATAAAAACAGTTCTGTTTGATGTCTTTGGCCATTGGAGTGGCTTCAAGTTCCAAAAGCATGGGTTTTGATGACAACAAAAAGGACAACGAAGCTGTGGAGAAAAGCAGTGTGAGTGAAGAAACAAAGAGAAAATCAGAGAAAGGTCAAGATGAAGAAGAAGAAGAACCCTCTGGAATGTCAAGAACAATGAGTGAGAGTTCCATATATGCAACTGAGGATGATGAAGATGATGAAGCAAAGAAGATTGAGTTGGGCCCACAGTTCACTCTCAAAGAACAACTCGAAAAGGATAAGGTTTGTCTTTGTTTTGTTTTGTTCTTTCTCTTTTAATGTTTTCTTTACTCTTCTTGTTTCATGTTTTTCTGCTATATCTATATTTTTTGTTTTGATAATGTTGAGGTTGTTTCCAGGATGATGAGAGTTTGAGGAGATGGAAGGAACAGCTTCTTGGGAGTGTGGACATGAATTCTGTTGGAGGTAATCATTATAATTTGCGGAAAATCTTTTTCCTTTGAACTTGGTTAGAATTGAGAAAATGGGCAACAAGAAAAGATTAAATTTAAAAGTAAGTACTTACTAGGACCTCAATCTGCTTCATTGCTTCAAAATTCTGGTCTTTTTAAACGAATTAGTAGAGATCTTTCTCACAAAAGTATGACATTTTAGTTTTATCTCTTTGAATTCTTGGAATTGCTGTACTTTTTAACTTTTTAGAACATGTTTCCTTAGGATATATATTCAGATTGTCTGTTTCAAAAAGTTTGGAAAGTAAGCAAGATGGCGTTCTTGAACATTTCTTATCTATCTTGTGCAAGTAATGAAAATAGATAGACTTTTATTTCTGTTTCTTTCAGCTAGCTAAGATAGCAAGTTCATCTGTTTCTGATGCAACAGTTTTTTGGCTTGTATTTGCAGAAACTCTCGAACCAGAAGTCAAGATCCTGAGCCTTGCGATTAAGTCGCCCGGTAGACCAGACATTGTCCTTACAATTCCCGAGAATGGAAATCCGAAAGGCTCGTGGTTTACTTTGAAGGAAGGTAGCCGTTACAGCCTGTTGTTCACTTTCCAGGTTAGCAACAACATTGTTTCAGGTCTCAAATACACCAACACGGTCTGGAAAACAGGTGTCAAAGGTAATAATCTCTCTCTCTCATTGATTTGGCCTTATAACCTATGGATGACATATTTTCTTTTCACGAAAAACCGTTTCAGTTGATAACACAAAGGAGATGCTTGGAACTTTTAGTCCTCAGTCCGAGCCTTACTCATTCGAGATGCCTGAAGACACAACCCCTTCTGGGATATTCGCTAGAGGATCATACTCAGCTAGAAGCAAGGTGAGTCAACTACCGTTTTGTGTTTCCGAGTCTTTATTTTTTTATAAAATTTTTGGAGTCTTATTTTGATATACTATAGTTGGAAAATATATGTTACATGTTCACGAATTTTTACATATTGCTCAACAAATATGAAAAGAATGAAAAATTGTCAACATTTCGGTTTCCTAATTTATTCCTGTTCACATTTTCCATGTTGAAAATGAAAGCTAAATTCCTCGTTCACTTGCATGATTTATGTGGAAACTGCATGTTTAAACTTTAAGCCAATGTGTTGACACGCCCATGTGCGTCACAAATGCAAATTTGGAATTCAAATTTGCTGGGCCACCCATGTCTGGACCAGCTTTTGAAACTTTGAGCAGTTAGAACGGAGTTTTCAAGTTTTGAATTTAGCCCTTTTCTAAATCCAAATTTTCCTTTCTTTTTCCAGTTTATTGACGACGACAAGAAGTGCTACTTGGAGATCAATTACACGTTCGACATTCGGAAAGACTGGCAGTCACCTTGAACATGTCTGACACTACTCTTGTAGTCCATTGTTCTTTCTAGCTAGCTGAGATCTGTCCACTGTTTTTCAGGCTGAAATCTGATTCAGTTAATGGTGTCTCATTTTTCCACTTTCTTAATTATCGACATTGTGCCCGAGACTGATCAGCGGAACGATGATGATTGGATTGTTAACAGGAAAAGACCATTAAAATGCAGAAAGATGTTCAATTTGGTAACTACTTGTTAATAAAGATTGGATTTTTTTTTTTTTCGCTTTGTTGTCTCTAGTGTTTTTTTCAACCTGTCAACTAATCTGATGGTGCCGAGCTCTATAAATTTGAGCTTGTGTCTGTTGAACATTTCTGTAGAGCACTTAAAGTTAAAAAGGACTCTGGTTTATATAAATATATATATGTAAATAAGTTACTTATCTAAAAAACAGAAGTCGTTGCCATCCACTAAAGCCTTGAAGATGATGGTTCTTGACTCTTACCCTTTGGTGTGACTAGAGAAGGAATCCATACCAAACACAATAAGATAAAGGTCGTCCTATTCCTTTTAATTTTAGTTATCAACGTTTTATACTTCTTATATTTACTATTTTCTTTCATTCTTACCAAACACGGTTTTGGAAAAGCAAGAGATCTTTCTTTGGTATATGAACTTTTTTACTAAGTAGATAGTTTGATAAGTGTGATTGATATAAACTTCAGAGAATATTGAGAAGAACAGATAGTTTTACCACTTTATTCGTCGAACAATGGATGATTGGTAAAATATTTGTGCATAACAAATCAACCCGTCATGAAATGACATAATGGTTCATGACATAATGGATTACTCATAACATCGTGCTCATTGCTAGGACATTACGATGCCTTTTATCACTGCACCAAATGCACGGTGTTAGGCTAGTAGTTTCCATGTTTCCCTATTATCTCTAGTTCTCTGTTTCTCTATTTTGGACTTCGCTTTTGGTGGTGCCTACCAGCCAAAATTTGTTCTTTAACTTGTCCTTTAGGCTAAGTTAGCTTTTTATTGGAATCTACATATAATACAAGATGGACAAATAATAAAAATCCTTATCTGTTCTCTAGAAAACAAAAATTAAACTTCACTTGCACCCCCAAAAAAAAAAAAACAAAAACAAAAAAAAACAAAAAATCTAAGGAGACAAAGGAGACTTTGGACAATTTTGGTAGCAAACTTTTTATATCCATGATTTTCAGAGCTTCTTTTTATTATTATTTTTTGCATGTTTATGATATGATTTTTTATTAAACACTATTAACAAAACTAAAAAAACAAACAATAAAAATTACTTTTAAATCATTTGATAAATGTCTTAACAATTTGATTTATGAGTTTATTTTAAAATTTTACAATACATGATATATAATTACTCTAATCATAGATATTTATTTATATTGTTTAAAATAAATTTAGTAGTTTTTTTTTAGATAGATAAACGAGTTTAATACCCGTGCGTTGCACGGGAAAGAAAAAATATTTTCTTCATATCGAAATTGAACTGTTGACGATTATGGTAGTCTATCTAAGAATGATCTAAAGAAAATGCGTTGATAGTATCAGTTAAATATTTTTAAAGTGGAAATTAAATTTGTTGCAAAAATTGTTATGCAAGCAATTACAAATGTTCTGCAAGGTTAAGAATTTGAGAATTCCTAAGAGGTGTTAAGAGTGATGGATGTTATATTAAAGTAATATGTATGGAAGTCGTGGATGATTGTGTTTTATTTTTTTGGATTTTAGGTTTTTTGCTTTATTATTGTTTTTGTTTTGTTTTTTTTTTGAAAAAAAAGTTTTTTTTTGTTTAAAAAAGAAAATAAAAAAATAAAAATTAAATTTTTGTTCGGTATATATATGTAAAAAGCAAAAAGAGAATTTTTAGTATAAGGGGAAAAAAATGGATGAAAAATGCATATAAAATGTTAAAAAAAAAGGAGTATTTAAAACTGTTGAGGGTCATGGTAGTCAATTTGAGAATGACCAAAAGAAAATGTGTTGATAGTATTAGTTAAAAACTTTTAAAGTGTTAATTAGCTTTGTTGGAAAAATTCTTATGTAAGCACTTGCAAATGCTCTGTGAGGTCAAGAATCTAAAAATTCTTAAGAAGTGTTAAGAGCAGCTTATTTATTGTTGGTTCTCTTCCAGGAAAGAAGCTTGAGTTCATTGTTGTGCTTAACGATGTTTTAGCAGAAAGATGGACGTGTTGGGTGTTGTTGAATGATTTTTTGTTTATCATGGTTTTATTAATTTTTTTCTTTTTTTTTTGTTATTTTTTTTTCCGGTTTTGTTTTGGTATAAGAGTAATTGAAACTGTAGTGTTGACGATTATGGTACTCTATCTGAAAATGACCGAAAGAAAATGCGTCAATAGTATCAGTTAAAAACCTTTAAAGTGAAAATTAACTTTGCTGAAAAAATTTTCATGTCAGCAATTTATTGAAGGTGTACATTGTAGTGTTTATTGTGTTGTTTTGTGTTTTATTATGGTTTAACTGGTAAGAACTTTGGTTATGATTGTGAGAAGAGTTTATTTACTATTGGTTTTCTTCCATGAAACAAATTTGAGTTCACTGTTGTGCTTGATGATGTTTCAGTGGAAAGATGGATGTGTTAGGTGTCATTGAATGATTTCTTGTATATCATGGATTGATTTGTTTTTTGTTTTGTGTTTTTTTTTTTTGTTTTTTTGGCTTTGTCTTTATATAAGAGGAATCGAAATTGTACTGTTGATGGTCATGGTAGTGCATCTGAGGATGACCACAAAAAAAATGCGCTGACAGTATCAGTGGAAAACTTTTATAGTGGAAATTAGCATTGTTGCAAAAATTCTCATGCAAGTAATCGTAAATGTTTTATGAGGTCAAGAATTTGAGAACTCTTAAGAGGTGTTAAAAGTGTTGAATGTCATATTAAGGCAATATGTATACAGGTTATGGGTGATTGTGTTTTATCTTTTTCGATTTTAGGTTTTTTTGGTTTATTATTACATGTGTTTCGTTTTTTTTGGAAAAAAGTTGTTTTTGTTGAAAAAAGAAGATCACCAAAAATAAAAATTGAATTTTTCTTAGGTTATATATATGTAAAAAGAAAATAGGGAATTTTTAGTATAGGGGGAAAAAAGGGATGAAAAAATGCACATAAAATGTTTAAAAAAAAATGGAGTATTTAAAACTGTTGATGGTTATGGCAGTCAATCTGAGAATGACCGAAAGAAAATGTGCTAATAGTATCAGTCAAAAACTTTTAAAGTGGAAATTAGTTTTGCTGCAGAAATTCTCATGCAAGTAATTGTAAAGGCTTTACATGGTTAAGAATCTGAGATATCTTAAGAGGAGTTAAGAGTAGTTTATTTACTGTTGGTTTTCTTTTGGGAAAGAAATTTGAGTTCATTGTTGTGCTTGATGATGTTTCAGCAGAAAGATGGACGTGTTGAGTGTTGCTGAATGATTGCTTGCCTATTATGGCTTTATTAGTTTTCCCCTTTTTTTTATTTTGTTATTGTTTTTTTTTTTTTTTTGGTTTTCTTTCGATATAAGAGCAATTGAAACCGTAGTGTTGACGATTATAGTGGTTCATCTGAGAATGACCAAAAGAAAATGCACTGATAGTATTAGTCTAAAACTTTTAAAATGGAAATTAGCTTTGCTGTAAAAATTTTCTTGTAAGCAATTAATGGAAGGTGTATATTGTAGTGTTTAGTGTGTTGTTTTGTGTTTCATTACTGTTTAGCTGGTCAGAACTTTGTTTCTGATGGTGTGAATAGCTTATTTACTATTGGGTTTCTTTGGGGAAACAAATTTGAGTTCATTGTTGTTGTTAATGATGTTTCAGCAGAAAGATGGATGTGTTAGGTGTCACTGAATGATTTCTTATATATCATGGTATGATTTGTTTTTTGCCTTTTTTTTTTTTTTTTTGGTTTTGTTTTTATATAAAAGGAATCGAAATTGTACTGTTAACGATCATAGTAGTTCATCTGAGAATGATCGAAAGAAAATGCGTCGATAATATTAGTCAAAAAGTTTTAAAATGGAAATTAGCTTTGCTGCAAAAATTCTCACGCAAGTTATGGCAAATGTTCTGCGAGGTCAAGAATTTGAGAAGTCTTAAGAAATGTTAAGAATGTTGGATGTCATATTAAGGCAAAATATATACAGGTTGTGGATGATTGTGTTTTATTTTTTTGGATTTTAGGTTTTTAGCTTTATTATTGTTTTTGTTTCGTTTTTTTGCAAAAAAAGTTGTTTTTGTTTAGAGAAGAAAATGAAAAAAAATTAAAAATTAAATTTTTGTTACATTATATATAAGTAAAAAGGAAAAACGGAATATTTTGTATAGGAAAAAAAAAACGGATGAAAAAATAGACAGAAAATGAAAAAAAAAAAGAGTATTTAAAACTGTTGACGGTAATGGTAATTAAACTGAGAATGACCGAAAGAAAATGTGTTGATAGTATCGGTCAAAAAGTTTTAAAGTGGAAATTAAATTTGTTCCAAAAATTCTGATGTAGGCGATTATAAATAGTTTGCGAGATCAAGAATTTGAGAACTCTTAAGAGTCGTTAAGAATAGCTTATTTACTGTTAGTTATGTTATAGGAAAGAAAGTTGAGTTCACTGTTGTGTTTGATGATGTTTTGGTAGAAAAATGAACGTATTGGGTGTTACTGAATGATTTCTTGCTTATCATGGTTTTTTTAGTTTTTTCCTTTTTTTTTATTGTTTTTTTCCGGTTTTGTTTTGGTATAAAAGCAATTGAAACCATAGTGTTGACGATTAGTGTATCTGTGAATGGCTAAAAGAAAATGTGTTGATAGTATTAATCAATAACTTTTAAAATAGAAATTAGTTTTCTAGCAAAAATTTTCATGTAAGCTATTTATTGAAGGTGTATATTGTAGTGTTTATTGTGTTGTTCTGCGTTTTATTATTGTTTAGCTGGTAAGAACTTTGTTTATGATGGTGAGAAGAGCTTATTTACCGTTGGTTTTTTTTCTAAGAAACAAATTTGAATTCACTGTTGTGCTTGATGATGTTTTAGTAGAAAGATGGATGTGTTAGGTGTCACCAAATGATTTTTTGCATATCATGGTTTGATTTGTTTTTCCCTTTTTTTTTGTTTTTTTTTTTTGTTTTGTTTTTGTATAAGAGGAATTGAAACCGTATTGTTGACGGTTATGGCAGTCTATCTGAGAATGACCAAAGAAAATGCGCTGATAGTATTAGTCAAGAAGTTTTAAACTGAAAATTAGCTTTGCTGTAAAAATTCTCATGGAAGCAATTGCAAATGTTCTGCGAGGTCATGAATTTGAGAACTCCTAAGAGGTGTTAAGAGTGTTGGATATCCTATTAAGGCAATATGTATGCAGGTTGTGGGTGATTGTATTTTATTTTTTTGGATTTTAGGTTTTTTGCTTTATTATTGCTTTTGTTTTTGTTTTTTTTTTCTAAGAAAGTTGTTTTTGTTTAAAAAAGAAAAGAAAATATAGTAAAAATTAAATTTTTGTTAGGTTATATATATGTAAAAAAGAAAAAGGGAATTTTTAGTATAGGGGAAAAAAACGGATGGAAAAATGAGCATAAAATATTTAAAAAAAGGAGTATTTAAAACTGTTGACGGTTATGGTAGTCAATCTGAGAATGACCGAAACAAAATGCGTTGATAGTATCAGTTGAAAATTTTTAAAGTTGAAATTAGATTTGCTGCAAAAATTCTGATACAGGCAATTACAAATGTTCTATGAGGTCAAGAATATGAGAATTCATAAGAGGCGTTAAAAGTGTTGGATGTCATATTAAGACAATATGGATGCAGGTTACAGGTAATTGTGTTTTATCTTTACAGATTTTAGGTTTTTTTCTTCATTATTACTTTTGTTTCGTTTTTTTGGAAAAAAGCTGTTTTTGTTTAAAAAAAGAAAATCCAAAAAATTAAAAATTAAATTTTTGTTACGTTATATATATGTATAAAGAAAAAAGGGAATTTTTAGTATGGGGGGGGGGGGGGGGGAAATGGATGGAAAAATGCATATAAATTGTTAAAAGAAATGAGTGTTTAAAAAATAGATGAAAAGAAATAAAGTATTAAGATAAATAACAAATAGAATATATTTACAATAATTTTGGAATTTAAGTTTTTTTTTTCTTGGCATATTTATATTTATATTTACATTAAGATGTCTCAATTATATATATTAATATAGATATATATTTATATTTATACATATAAAAAGTCTTGAAGAACATAATTTTTTTTTGTAGAAAGGCCAAAGTGTCACTCGTGTTTAACTTTCTTCATCTTCTCCTCCGAGCTGTTGTAATAAAAATAATTTTATATGTTAGTAAAATGATATTTATATTTTATATATAAATTGAATTAAATTTATTGATTTATTGTAGAATGATATATAAAAAATAAAATTATTTGGTTTGTTTCCGTTTTTTTGATGGGTCGCTTGGAGATTCAAATTGATGATGCGATGGAGAAGACTGATGTTGAGTACTAAAATAATAATACATAAAATTATATAATTATTAATAATATATAAATATATATGTTGAATTAAATAATTGAAAAATTGAAAGTAAAATATAAATAATAATATACCTTGATTCTACTTATTCGATGAGAGCTTCGGTAAAATAGTTGTTTTTTTGCAGGTTTTTTGCTCCCTAATTGAGGTGTCTCTGGATCAATAGATATTGATGATGGTTTAATTTCTTGAAATAATGTTGTTGTCGGTGCAGGCAATAACGGTGGTTGCACATCATCATCAAATATTTTTATAATGACTGCATCGATAAAGGCACCTCGTAGACGAAATTGGATCACAAATATTTTTGATATGTCTTTCAGTTGGTTCAAGATGGGAGGAACAATGGTTGGATCAGTATAGTCTTCTTGGATCGTCAGGATGGAGCAAGGTTTGTTTATTAATGATTGAACAGTTTTTCTAAACATGACGATGTTCATTCCTCCGGTACTGTCTTCAATTCTTGCATTAATTTTGTACCTGTTAAAAAATTTTAATGTTTATTTAATTTTGAATTATTTTAATATTGATATGGGAAAAAAAAAGGGGGAAAATTTTTTTGATAGAAATAAAGTATATTACCAAGTGATTGGCATTGTTGTCAAATGACCATGACTGTCGTACCACCACGATGTCCCTGATTGTTTTAATTGTCTATAACATCTTGGACATGCATTGTAGAACCAACCTTGACGAATATTAAGCTCGGTAATAGTTGCTTTAACCGTGAATTTTGTTTTCTGTTTGATAAAATTATATTAATAATGTTGACTAAATTATTCTTGTTATTATATATATATATTTTTGTTATTTTATATATAATAATTTAATGTTTACCTGATTTTGATATGGATTTAAAACTTGAAGTTCTGCGATTATTATTCGGTTGGCAATCTTTTGTTCTTCCAGTGATAACACTTGCTTTGTTGATCCAACAATAAAGTCGATTTCTTGAATAAAATGACTGAATCTCAATAAAAGCTCACATAATTGTATAAAAAACATAAGCAATATTTATATCAAATATGGAACAATTAATGCACTAATATTATTTAACTTAATTTTGCATGTATAATGAAACAATAAATTATACACACAAATAAAATAATATAAATACATAATAATATTCACAATATATATTTAAAAAAAAAAATGCCCTTAAACGACATGTCGTTTATAAGAACGACACAAACTTTGCCTCACAAAAACGACATGTCGTTTTCTCAATGTTGAAGTCTCATCTGCCAACTAAAACGACTTATCGTTTTTTGATTTCATAAAACGACTTGTCGTTTTTACCAAACGGCTTCATTAATGTCAAAATAAACGACATGTCGTTTTTAACTAAATAAAAAGACTTGTCGTTTTTTCAAACGGCAGTATTCCTTAATGACAAAAACGACATGTCGTTTTTTCTGTCTTCAACCTCCAGCCGGGTCGTTTCGACCCGGTACGGACCCGAAGTGAAACCCGACGGTTTCTTAGCCTTCCAGACACCAAAATTAACGTTTCAAATCACAGAAATTCTAGAAATCTAATTTCCTAATGATTTTCATCCTTATTTATGTTCAAAAACATCTAAATCCTAAAGTCCACGATTTGAACGTTGTTGGACGTTCCTAAGATTGTGGGTTGAACCTATGCTGAATATGGACCACATTCGAAACTCAATTTTTTCGAGAAAATGAGGAAACAATTCTAGAGTTACCAAGAATAAAAAACAGAGCATTTATGACTCGGTAAAATTTCCAACAGGTCTGCCTTTGGTGGTCTGCGATGGTGGACTACGACAGTGGTGGGCTGCGACAATGGTGATGAGATTGGCGACGGCGGGGCTACGACGGAGATGATGGTATGCCGGTGGTGGGATTGGCGACGGCAGGGCTGCGACGGAGATGGTGCTCTGCCTTTGGTGCTCTGCCGGTGATGTGCTACTGTAGCAAAAAGTACTGTACAGAACTGTACAGTACTGTAGAAGATGCAGCAAAATTAGATAGAAAAAAATCAAAAGTACTGTTCATCACTGTAGAAAGAATAGTGCAACCCTAGCTCTCCTTTAGTATTATAGTATAATGTGGAGCAGTTAAACATACAAAAAAAAAATAATAATAATAAAATAAAACATCTCAAGATAAAATATTTAAAGTTTTGTTTGGCATTTGAACTCAAACTGTATTTTTTTATCTCAGTTTTTATCTTTTTCTGAAAAAATTTTTATCTTTTCTAAAAAATTAATAAAAGTTTTTAATTCAAACTATATTTTTTTAACTTAAACTCATTAACCAAACGGACACTAAATGTCTAAAAATTGGACATAGTCTTTTTTTTTTAAGACAGAAAAAAGAAAAAGAAAAAATATCAACGGCCAAGATGATTCTAGAAGAGAACAGAATCCAACGTGCTTAGCTTTCTATGCTCCTCAGTCCCTCCCTTCCCTCGCTACCTGGTTCAAGTAACGTTTGTAAGCTCAACATCTCTCCGACCGCCATTAACGGCGGATTCTCTCAAATCTCTCCATAATCGCAACCTTCTGATTCAGGTAGAGTTTCTTCTTAGCTTCGAAACCTTCTTCGATTTTCTTCTTAGGGTTTGTTCATTCTTAATATGCTTTCTGTTATATTTTCTCTCGTTTTCCCGCGTTTCTTTTCGCATTGATGTAATTTTCTCGCTTCAAATGTTCAATCAAGTTCGTATGCATTTTATCTTTTGTAATATTAGTGTCCGTGGATTCAATTTTGGATTTTCCGTAAACTAATCGGTAAATTTCATCTTTGATACTTCTAGGGTTTTCTGAAATTGATTTTCTGATTGTTTGGATGAAAACCTAGTTGGGGAAACTTCGTTTTTACGAACTGGTTTCACTTTCCAGTAGTGGAAGTTGAAGTTTGGCCAAGGACATGAGATCCAAGAGAGAACGTGAGGAAGATATTGGCGATGTCGTTGAGGATGGAGGAGGCTTGGATGCTGAGCTGAAACGACAGAAGTTGATTTCTTCCCCTCCACCTGCCTCTGATAACCCTCTTCTTCCTGGTTTTAACTATGGTGATGATGATGAAGAGGAAGAGAATGAGAGGCGGCAGCAGCGGCGTGACGATGGTGGTGATAAGTTAAGGAATGGGCGAAATGGGGGTCAAGTAGAAGTTCAAGATGATGAGGATGAGGATGATTACCCACACGACCACGGAATATCCCACGGAAAGCGAAGCCGAGAAATTGAGATTAGAAGGGATTGCCCTTACTTAGATACCGTTAATCGTCAGGTTAATTGCTTGCACTGTTCTAGCTGTTAAGCACTGCATAGTGCACACTCTGATGTACATTGTCCGTTCATGCTTGGTTAATTTTTGTGGTTTTGTTCCAGGTTTTGGATTTTGACTTTGAGAAGTTTTGTTCGGTCTCTCTATCGAATTTGAACGTGTACGCATGTTTGGTTTGTGGGAAGTATTACCAAGGAAGGGGGAAGAAGTCTCATGCTTATACTCATAGTCTGGAAGCAGGACACCATGTTTTCATAAATCTTCAAACAGAGAAGGTTTACTGCCTTCCTGATGGATATGAGATTAGTGATCCATCGTTAGATGATATTCGACATGTTCTAAATCCAAGGTTTGTTTGTGTTTGTGGTTCATTGTTTTCACTTATATCTCTTCTTTTCTTATGTGTCATCTACCCGTTTTTCGTGTATATCCCACTCTCTATTGAGCGTGACTGGAAATGTTTAATCCTTAATTGTGGATAATTGTAGGTTTGCTGAGGAACAAGTTCAACAACTTGACAAAAATAAGTTGTGGTCTAGGGCACTTGACGGTTCTGATTATCTTCCAGGAATGGTACTCAATTTTGTTCTTAGTATATGTTCTGTTTGTGTGTGGCCTGAATATTATAGGTGCAACAAAGTACTAGTTTTGGGTCAAAGTACTAGTTTTAAGTCTTTTTTCTTACTTTTCCTTGTGTTTTCTTGATTTTGCAAATTCACAGGTGGGGCTTAATAATATTAAGGAAACGGATTTTGTGAATGTCACTATTCAATCTTTGATGAGAGTTACTCCTTTGAGAAACTTTTTCCTGATTCCTAAGAACTATCAACATTGTAAATCCCCACTTGTTCATAGATTTGGGGAGCTCACGCGGAAGATTTGGCATGCACGGAACTTCAAAGGACAGGTTTATCTCTGGCTTAATTTACATTAACTATGTTTCTATAGGCCTTGAAAATGAGATTGATGTTTTTTTTTAAAAAAATTTTTTGTTTCAACTTTTCATTTTCTGTAGGTGAGCCCACACGAGTTTCTGCAGGCTGTGATGAAAGCCAGTAAAAAGCGTTTCAGAATAGGAGTGCAGTCTGACCCAGTTGAATTTATGTCATGGCTCCTAAATAAACTGCATTCAGATCTGAGAACTTCAAAGAAAAATAGTAGCATTATTTATGAATGCTTTCAGGTATAACAACTGTTGTCTAATGTGTTGTACTTTTGCTCTCTGCACTTACACGTGCATTAACTAGTTCTGAATCGTATGGCTTGCTATATGGTTGACTCGTTGTTCATCTAAAATTCCCTTTTGCTTACAGGGAGAACTGGAGGTTGTGAAAGAGATTCCCAATAAGACTATTGCTGAAAAGAGGGAAAATGGTGATGACATGAATGGTTCTTCGAAACCTACAGATGGAGGTACTGAGAACACTGATATTATCACAGAATCTTACAGAATGACATTCTTAATGCTCGGACTGGATTTGCCACCGCCTCCTCTTTTCCAAGATGTTATGGAGAAAAATATTATACCTCAGGTAATTTTGTGTTTTTGGTTGGTTTAATTTCTTTGGCTGAAAGGTGGTGTTTCTTTGTCAATTTATCACGTATATCATGAAATGATGGGTATTATTTTTCACTTTTTGGTGCCTTAGAAGTCAGTGTGTTTATAGTTTTGAATGATAATTATGGCTAAACAGTAACATCTTTGTTTGAAGTTAAACCAAAAGGAGGAGTAAGTGTAGAACTTATTACAACCTTAAGCCTGAATCATAGATTATACATATTTTAACATGGAACACAAACTAGCTCAACTTTGACTTGAAATTCGTCTTTGTTTATCTTAAGGTTTCCGTATTTGCTCAGTTAATGTAAGTTGTGACGTACTTTAAATTTTGCCAACTCAGATACTAACTTTTTAGGCCACTTAATTGTGGATGTTACTATCTTCGTGGCCAGCGAATATGTTTGTGCTATACCTGTAGATGGTGGGTATAAGCTGCTAGAAATAATCACATAAAAAACCTCAAGGGTGGTAGTCAGGTTCTTAGTATTATTTTGGTGGATAAAATAATAAATCCGGTTTGTTTTTTAGGTGCCTCTGTTCAACATTTTGAAGAAATTTGACGGAGAGACTGTAACTGAAGTTGTCCGTCCTCGTATAGCAAGGATGAGATACCGGGTCACTAGATTACCGCAGTATGTCATTCTTCACATGCAGCGGTTTACAAAAAACAACTTCTTTGTTGAAAAGAATCCCACCTTAGGTGAGATTTTATTGCTGGAAATACACTTTTATGTCATTATGTGTACCGTGACAGGATTCTAGCCCTCCTGTATACCATCTGGTGCTAACTGATTGTCTTTAACGCAGTAAACTTTCCTGTTAAAAACCTTGAACTGAAGGACTACATTCCCTTGCCAACACCTAAAGAAAACGAGAAACTACGCTCAAAGTACGATCTGATTGCCAATGTTGTTCATGATGGTAAACCTGGTGAGGGTTCCTACAGGGTATTTGTACAGAGGAAATCTGAAGAATTATGGTAACTTCCATTCTCATAAATTTGTATTAATGTAAGCCATAATGCGACTGTTTGAACTAACATATTTACGTTGGACATTTCCAGGTATGAGATGCAGGATCTGCATGTCTCTGAAACTCTTCCTCAAATGGTTGCACTCTCTGAGGCATATATGCAGATATATGAACAGCAGCAATAACATTAGGGAGTTTCTTGAGTTCATAAATACTTGTATGATTGCAAAGACGAGGAAATTACGTTTTGAGGTAGGTAATTCTCCTTTGTGGTGACTGGCTTGCGGCTTGTGCTCTTGCTCTTCTCGAGTTAGTTAGAACGAGGTGCTGTCTGATGCTAAGGTTGTGGTTGTCGTATGAGAAGTCAACGGTTTCTGTTGGCTTTGATTTGTAGGCCATTGATCATTTGGAAGATACTGCGACCGAAGTTTTACAATGCTGCAAATTCAGCCATTTCGATATTTGAAAGATTTTGTAAATCTTCCAATGTCTCACAGTTTTGAACATTGTGTAATGAGATTTCTTTCATGAGCGATGGGAAGACTTTTGGCTTTTAGCCACTGACCGTGCAAGTCCTTGAAATTAAAGTTAGGGTTTTTAACCGAGTTTGATATGCTTGTGTCGTAAATGGTCAACTTAATTTCCGAAGGAAGGAAAAGACGACTAAACCGCTCTCTTTTTGTGTTATACCAATTAGGTGACAAAATCAATTATTTCTAAAAGGACGCCAAGAAAACAAGAATCACATTTGACAAGTTTAAAAGGAAGAAAAAGGTTCCAGTGGCAATGGCCGCTACGAAAATTTAAACCTGCTCATTGTCGTTGAACATGGCATATATTGGAGTGTTTGTCGGTTTTGTTGTAGTGCTTATTCTTGTTACACCGGTTTTGACGTTGAGCTCAAAATCGAAAGTTTTAGCTCAGCAGAAGAGCTCTTCTTTTTTCTTACATATGCCACCCCCTTTGTTTTTGGCTGTGCTAAGAAGGGGTGAAACACCAGGTATGCGGGTGTTGCGGATTGGATGGGATGATGCTCTTTACTGATGGATCGAGAAGGCGATAGGCTGCCCCTACACAAACTGGTCGGGAACTGGAGCTGTTCTTCCAGAAGAGCCCAAGGCAGGGCGATACCAGTCTAGATCTGTGCTAATGTGCTGTGGCAAGATGGCTGGCCCTACGAGAGGGCGCCGCACGGGGCATTGAAGAATTAGCCCCGGGACGCATACTATGGTGAGCAGGAATGTCCATGAAACCCATGGAACTCAAAGCTTTCATGCTACAAGATTTCAACGCCGGCATTGACTCGTTGCTTAAAAACTTTTGAAAAAAGTTAGAGTTGCAGGACATGGGATAAGTCTCAAAAGGAGGTAGATAAAATGCCTCAAAATCTTTTTTGTTTGTTGACTTGTTTGGCATATGAACTTATACGATTATAATAATGCAGATCTTGTCTTAGTTTCATCCAATTGGTACTTGTTAAAACCGAGGGCTTGTTCAAAGTTGACTTGACACTAAAAGGAAATTAACAGTAAGCTTCCGTTTGGTATGTCGGTTGGAATTGATTGATTTTTTAAAAATTAATTATAATTTTTATTTATTTTATTTTAAAAAAAATATAAAAATTCAGCTGAAAAAATACTATATAATTAGAGTTAAGCTTAAATTTCAAACAAATCCTAAATTAAAAATAAATAAAAAAGAAAAAACACACGAAAAGGAAAATTCCAGCAGCGTGCAAAAACAGTCAGAATATACATGAGAATAACGAGGAGGTCACTTTGAACTTATTTATTTCATATCCACGTGAACATTCAAACTTGGGAGGCTGTTTTATTCTTTTTGACAAAGCCAGCCTTTAAAAAAAAGTTATTCTGGCCAATCAAAACTCAAAAGATCAATCAATCTCAACCGTCCATTATTGTTGCCTCCATCGTGGCCATCAGATAGAAAGGTCGTCTAGAGCTAGCGAGTCACATGAAAAAGAAAGAGAAATAAAGAGGGCGAAAAGAAAAAACAAACTGGTAGATGAGACTAAAACCACGAATCGTACGCGTGAAGACCCATTAACAAATGACAACTTTTAGAACATCTTTATAATCCACCAACCTGTAAGTCTCAGTTGAATACAAATTATTATTTGGCAACAAATATGCCATCACCTACGCAAAATTATTTTGCTTCATGTTTTTTGGCGTAGCGTTTTCTATTAATGAAATCCGACATGTTCTTTTAATACTTATCACATCATCTATTGTTATTATAGATATTAACGAGTTTAATATTCGTGCGTTACACGGGAAAGGAAGAAAAAAATAAATAAATAAATTGAGTATTATATAATAAAAAAAATTGATTAAGATAAATATTATAATTATAATAAGTATAATTCTTATTAAAATTTCTCTCAATAGTGAAGATGCAAAATCAAAATGACAATAGTACTAATAATAATAAAAATGAAAACAAAAACAAAAAATAAAAAATAAAAAATTATTCTGTAGTCATACTTATTTAAAGAAAAAAATTAAAACAAAAATAAAATAAAAAACAAAAAAAAAAAGAACAAAAATCTTTAGACTCAAAAAAACTAGAAAAAACTAACCTTAACAAAAAAAAATTATAATAAAATAAAATATATATCATATTTTCCCCTTTTTTACTGTTTAAAAAAAAAAACAAAAAAAAAATTTCAGGTTATATACATGCAAAAACGTAAAAAAAAAAAAAAAAAGATTTTTAAAATATAAAACAAAACAAACAAAAAAGATACCAAAAAAAAATTGCATGCAGAATCCTTAAAAAAAGGTATTTAAAAAATAGAACAAAAGAAACAAAAAAGACACCAAAAAAAACCCAGAAAAAAAAATCTGAAATAAAGATAAAAAATTTAAAGTAAAAAATCATTTAAAAATAAAAAAAGACAAAGTGAGTAAAAACATAATACAACAATAGATCGGAATCTAATGTCTAAAATTTAACGTAAAAAAAAATGACAAAAACAATATTAAGAAAAAAAACAAACTCTAAATAGGAGTAAAACCGACAACACATTGTAGGAAAAAGAAAAATAACTAAAAAAGAGGTATAAAACGGTAATTGGACTTTGTGGGCAGCCGATAATTTCTACATAATAGGGATAAAAATGTCAACTCATTGTAGATGAAGAAAAAACAATTAAATCAGAGGGGCAAAAAAGACTTTACATTATAGATAAAACAGTAAAATATGTGAGGACAAAACCGTCCTTCCACTGTAGATTAGCCAAATTCAACACATGAGATAGGGGCAAAATCGAAATTTTAATGTAGAAAAAACAGCTACTATTCATTACTATAGCAAAAAGTACTGTAGTAACACTGTAGATTACTATACAAATACTATAAATCACTGTAGAGAAGTTACTATACAGAACTGTGCGATATTATAGCTAAACCGGTAAAAACAAAGAGAAAAAGAGAAAAAAATATTATTTATTACTGTATAAAGAACAATAAAAACCCCCTTTACTTTAGTATATGTATATAATTTCAGAGGTAAATAATCTTTTTTTTAAGATTTTTTTTTAACGACTAAAACTTTTTCTAAAAAAGATATCTGACTTGTTCTTTTAATGCTTATCACACCAGTCATTCAGTCATTGTTAATATAGATATTAATTTCAAAAGGTAAATAATTTTTTTTTTTTTTGTAAGAAGTTTTTTTAACAATTGATTGAAGCTTTTTTTTTTTTTTTTAATTCATGATATCTCACTTGTTCTTTTAATGCTTGTCACACCATCATTGTCATTATACATATTAATTTCAAAGGTAAATACTCTCTTTTTTTTAAGATTTTTTTTTTTAACAATTGACTTAGGATTCGTTTGATGAATGAGTTGAGTTTTAGTTGAGATGAAATTTTTAAATTTAAATTGAGTTGACTTTTTAAAAAATAGTTATAAATTTTATTGACTGCTTAAAAAAATATAAAAATTAAGATGAAAAAGTATATTTTAATTGAAGTTAAATTTTGTTATCAAATAAAGCATTAAACTTTTAAAAATTAATTAAAAGATATTTTTTTAAATGAGTAATCAATTTTTTTAAATAATTAATTAGTGATAAATTATATAATATTATTAATTTTATAAATGAGTAACTGATCATATTCAATTATTGCTTAATTATAATATAAATCATCAATTTTTTAAATCAATAATTGATTGATCATAATTAATCAAATTTGAAAAAAAATACAAATAGTTATTTTGCAAAGTAAAAAAAAAAAATCGATCATTTATTAAATTGAGTGATCAAAATAAGACACCAACTCTAATTTTCTCATATATATATATATATATATTCATTTTTACTAGTTGATGCCAAAAAAGTAACTTTTGCCGAATACTTTTCTCATTTCCACTCCTTTTTAGTGTTCTTTCCACGGGCTGGAAAGTGGAAATGTTCAATTAGCCATTTTTCCCGGTCACACGGTATTTATAAGAGTCTCATTTTTTTAATCAAATAATAGGTGATCCTTTATCGAATAATAGGTATTTATTTATAATAGTAATAATGCATAAATAACAACAAGTTTATTATTCTCTTTTATGTTATCTATTTCGGTTGAATCTTTCATGTTATTTTTATATTATAATAAATCACACGAGTAATAGTATTAAAAGAATCGGAGTTATAAAAGAGGTTCAAATAATCGGTAGTGTTATTTTTCAAATAGTTTTTTCTTTTTTTATTTCAAAGAAAGAAATAAGTTTACTACAGATCGAAGAAAGCAAAACAAAACTCTATGGGTCCGTTTGGTAAAATGGTTTGAGTTGGAAATTTTAAGTTTAAATAGTAATTTTTGTTGACTTTTCAGAAAAGACAAAAAACTTTTTTAGAAAAGACAAAAAACTTTTTCAGAAAAAGACAAAAACTGAGATGAAAATTTTGAGTTTGAGTTGGTGAAGCAAACGAAGCCTATACAAAAATCTTCCTATACTTGCTAGCGACAAATCATTCTATACTCGTCATCACTCCTGATAAAAAAAAAAAAAAAAAAAAATCAAACCATTTTCTTCCCCAGAGCACAAAAAATCTCCAAGAAAAACAAGAAACACAAAAAAAGATCATCATCAGAATTAAGAATACAGAATTCGTCGTCCTATCGGGGAAGATAACAAAATGGAGGGAGAGATGATAAGCTTCGTCAAGGTCTGGCTGACGGCTTACGCGTCTCTCTTCTACTGCTACGTCGTCGGAAAGTTGGTCCCGAAAGGCATTCCGAGACTCTTGGCAATTTCCCCCGTCGTTTTTCTCTTCCTCTTCCTCCCTCTCAACCTCTCTTCCATGCACCTCGGCGGAACGACGTCGTTTTTCCTCGCCTGGCTTGCCAACTTCAAGCTCTTGCTTTTCGCCTTCTCCAAAGGCCCTCTCTCCGCCGACCCCTGTGTTTCTCCGGCACGCTTCGTCGCCGTCGCTTGTTTACCCATCAAGATCCAATCCCAACATCAACAACAGCAACCTCAAAATCCCCAAAAAAAAAGGGGACAAAAATCGCTCCTTTACTATTCGATAAAAGGCTTGATTCTTGCCCTCCTCGTACGAGCCCATGATTACTACGCACATTTCTTGCCGGAAAATCTCGTTCTGATCCTCTACAGCTTCCACATCTATCTCTGCCTGGAGATCATCCTCGCCGTCGCGGCGGCTCTGGCGCGAGCCGTTTTCGGCCTCGAGCTCGAGCCGCAGTTCGACGAGCCGTACCTCTCCACGTCGCTCCAGGACTTCTGGGGCCGTCGATGGAACCTCATGGTGACAGGTATCCTGCGCCCGACCGTATACGAGCCCGTCCTCGACGCCGCGACACGTGTCGTAGGGCGCAAGTGGGCCGTGCTCCCCGCCGTGATGGGGACGTTCGCCTTGTCGGCAGTCATGCACGAGCTGATATTCTTCTACCTGGGGCGCCTGAAGCCCACGTGGGAGATCACGTGCTTTTTTGTCCTTCACGGGGCTTGTTTGACGGCCGAGATTGGTTTGAAGAAGGCCCTCACCGGGAAGTTCCAGTTGCCGAGGATCGTTTCGTCGTTTTTGACCGTTGGATTCGTGATGGTGACCGGCTTCTGGCTGTTCTTCCCTCCTCTCCTCCGGTTTCAGGCCGACGTCCGGGCTTTTGAGGAGTACGCGGCGGTAGGCGCATTCGTGAAGAATGTTGGCGCTGGTTTTACTTTCAAGACCGTCATTAATGCGACGAGACTGACCATGTACACCTCTCGGTTGTGAGTCCTTTTTTGACATTTTACAATATACGCACACAGTTTTTAATTCTGTCAGTTGGATGGCTGAGATTCATTTGCATATGTGTTTTGATTGAGATTGTATACTTATTCTACAGAATTGAAACTTTATTTCCGTAATTATTGGAACTCAGCCAAGAAACTGTTCTTATAGATTTGTTATTTGGTGATAAATAACAAAGTTCATGTGACAATTATACAATTTTTTCTGATTTTACTGTATGACGTTGGATCTATAATGATTGGCATCAAACTAGACTCATTGTTTTAATAAAATTAGGTTATGTGTTTTACATTTCATAAATGAATTCTGAGATACTATTACAAATGATAAAGATGAAAAACAGAATGAAACCGTGATATTTTTTCTTGTTCAGAGAAAAAAGAAAATATACTATTTTATGAAATACCTTTTTGCAAGTTTCCATTTGAATATATATACATATATAAGGTATGAGATTGCCTCCATTTATTAAAGATAAACAAAAACATTTTTAGATGGAGAGTTCTTATTCAAATCTCTTCTCTCTCCTACGCTGAGCTAGTTCAATTGGTAAATTTTTGAAAATAGAGTTAACTAGTTAGTAGTTAGTAGTTAGTGCTTAATTATGAGGTTATTTTCATATGGTTTAATTACGTGTACGTTTTGTTTTTCTGACCTTTGATGATCCTATGGAATAATTGGAATTGTCTTGTGCGTTTCAAATTCCTGATAGCTTATTTTCAATCTTCTCCATCCTATAGAAGTCACGAAAAGAAGCAAATATGTTTCTTTTCTTTTTCTTTTTTTTTTTTTTTTTTTCCCAAGAAAAGATGTCAAGTTCTTGAATTCTGTTTAATGCTCCGAGACATATAAACATCGAAAAATGATGCCTCTCCACTCAAATGCCGACACGTTTCTGCAACCAGAAGCATGAAGTTGAAAATCCAAAATCAATCAGAACAAGACAAAAGCAGTTGTTGTCAAAATGACTTTTTTGCAATATGCCCCTTTCTATCAGACACGTGCACCACCACAGAAAAAAGATGGATTTCGTCGTCTTTCACATGCAAAAAACAGATCTGTATTTGGCCTCTGGTTTCTTCTATCACCGGATAGCTCAGCAAAAGTTGGATTTTTATTATTTTCATTTTTTTTTAATTCTTCTTGCTGAAAGAACAAAGTGGGATACTCTAACGTGGAGAAACGATTTTCTTACTTTACTTTTTTTTTTTTTTTTTCTTCTTATGAAAGTAATATACATTGCTCTCACGAGAAAATAGAAAACAAGAAAACACGAGAGACATTATATATATGTATATGTGTGTATAAATGACTTTGAAGAAAATGAGATACGAAAAATAACAGAATGAAGAGTTTAATGGATTTATATATTTCTTCTAAGCACAAGAGAGATTTATATATTTCTTCAGAGCATAAGAGAGTTTCAAAATACTAGACTTTAACTTTTAATATTTTTATGATCTCATAATAATATCGTAATGATTGTAAATAAATAAATCAAGATGCAAATCAATAATAATATAATTAAATTTAATAGTAGAAAGAATAGTATATTATTGAATGGTTTTCGTATCTAAATGTCAAAATTTGAAAATGGCATATGATTTTGACACTTTATTGAAGATGCTTTTTTTTTTTTTTCCTTTTTTTCTTTTTTGCATGAAGATGCTTGTAACTCGCCATTATCACTCTAAATTGAGAGTGGTATCGCCGCCATGAAAAAGAGAGGAGAAAGAAAGCTCATGAATCTCGCTTCTTTTAGAGAGAGATACAAATTTAGACAAAACCTGCAACTTTTTCTTTTTCTAAAAATATAATTTTTTATTGATGTGAATTGATGTTAATATTTTATTATTATTATTATTTTTTTATTTCCCTCTCTAGTGGGAAGGATTTTCCGAAGAGCTTCCTAAAATTACCGGCAGATGAATTTCTCTACTCCAAGGAGTTTGTGTCACCCGTGTGCTTTGAGAGTGGCATGCCAATTATCGCTACCATGAAAACAACGAGTCATCTTACACAGTAACAAATAACAAATTTAGATTTATAATCACATATAATACCACAAACACTCCTTCTCCTTCACCCCTTTTCTGCTCTTCCTCCCTCTTTCTCTTCCTAACCTAAAACTGTGCACATCCGTCTCGTTGCAAGACCTCGCACGTCATTCTGTCACCAACCTTCGCACATCGTCTTGTCGCCAACCCTCGCACTTCGGTTTTGTTCATGAAGGTGAGGTTGACCTCGCGATCTTTACTACGGTGGCCTCACGAACTTGTTCATAGAGGTTGCCGTCTCCAAAGAAGTCATCGACTTGAGAGGAAGATGCCTGTTATTATATTATTTACCAATATATTTGTTATTTATTAGAGAATCTAAGGATTTAGTCGTTAAAATATGTTATAATTTATTAAATTTTTAAAAAATATGTTGTAAACTCCAAAAATACCATAAAAGAAGATATACGCTACGATTCTTTTTAAATTAATGTGTGCTTTTAAACTCTATATCTTGTAATAGAGTCATATAGTAAATTACTACTAAATTATGTATGCAACCAATATATTTTTTTCCATTCTTTGTTTGTTTGTTTTTGTTTTTGTGAGAATAGGCGTGTATTATAGGAGAACGTAAGTAATTTTTATATTTATTATTAGAAATACTTGGTATTTATCTGGTTAGTTTTCTAATTTAGATTTTTTAGATTTATTGGATTTGTAAAATCCTTAATACAAGGAAAGTATTTAGATTAGGAAAGTTAGAATTTTGTAATTCGTGTTTACATATTTGATCACATCAATGAAAAGACGATGTCATATTATTTAAAATTGCACTTTCCTTCTAGAGCTTCATCTTGCAGGGCATATAGAATCTAAGACCCCGTTTGCAGTGGTGTTTAGAAAAGTGGTTTCCAAACTTTTTTTTGTCCTTTTGCTCCAATTTGACTTCGCACTTTTCTAAAAAAAACTCAAATTTTAAAAGTCTATAATTATATCATTTTAAGTCGAAATCATATGATTTTTCTTTTCATATTGCATAGAATTTTATGAGGAATGAAACAAGATCCATATTTCTAATTTTTTTTCCAAATACGTTTCAAGTTTTTACACTTTTTCACTCCAAATAGTTCATTTTCACCAAATACACATTTTTAAAACTCAAACTATCTCCAACCTCTAAAACACCATCTCCAAACGTGAGCCCAAATAGACCCTAAGTAACTATTATATTTGGGGAAAGCACCAAAATAACATAAATTTAAAGACCATGGCACCAACATGACACAAAAACTTAACTCTAGACTAACATGACACAAAATTAAACTAAAGTTAAGTACAATATGTGTCATTGATAAGTGCACAAAAATGTACTATTTGATGTTTTTAATTGATTAATAAATTGAGTTTTAATTAAATATTTTCATGATTTTATTGCAAAATTTTGGATTGAAAATATTTATTTATAATTTAATTTATTTTGATTTTCAGGTTTATTTTAAAGGAGCATGCAAATGGATCATTAAACAAAGGAAAAAAAAAAAAAGGAAAAATTTCAGCCCAAAAGTGAAGCATGATTAGCTGCTTCACAAGCCTCCCAGCCAAGCCGAATCTGAGCCACCGAGCCATGTCAAAGTGGGCCCCACCATGTTTTTTCTCAGCCCAGCTCGTCTCTCGTGCGTGTTCGCTACGCGCGCTAACTTCAGCTCGAGTTTCTCTCCCACACGCGTCTATTCGCGCTCCTTCATCCTCTCCGTGTGGGTCTGGTGTTTCTGCCAGCTGATGTCAGTGCTCATTTTCCTTCACTCCGTGCGCGATTTGTGGCATTTGGGTCCACCCTTGTTCCCCACTAACTCAACATCTGATCCCATTTTCTCCCTACCATGAATCAGAGGGTGCCATGTGTCAGAAGCCTCCCCATTTTGCATCATTTTTTAGCACTTCTCCCACTTATTAGGGCAACTCTCCCACGAATTTTATTGCTTTTAGCTGAACCTTAGCATTCCAAAACTCTATAAATAAGGGAATTAGCTAAGGCTTTTGGGGTTGTTGCCACATAGTGTATTTTTGGAGACACATTTTTCTTCATTTTCTAGTTTTGTCTTGCAATTTATTTTCATACTTTCTTTCTAGAATTTGTGAAAATGATAAGCAAGCTAGGCCAATTCTTCCATTGGTGAGGCTAGAGATGAGATTATGTGTTGAGTGTTCTATCTATGATATTGATTCTCTTGTTTTGTAGTGTTTATATTTTGAATGAATTAAGTATGCTTTATTCTTATTTCTTTTATTTCAAAATATTATGTGCCTTATTTTATATGAGTATTAGTCTTGTTTTATTTATGTAATTTAGTCACTTAATTATTTACTTGAATTATTTTATAAGTTGTCGTTTACTATAAATTGCTATGAAAAGTATTTAGTCGATTTAGGATAACTTGTAATAATAATCTTTTTGGAAATCAAAGTGAAGACTTAGTTTGTTTAAAATACTTTTTGTGAATTTTTAAGAGCTTAAAATCCATATTTTCTGATTGTGTATTTGAGATGTGAAATATGTAATTGAGTTATCTATAAATCAATTTTGCAATTAGAATTCAAAATACATGAAGGATTCTCGATGCTTTACCGTTTTCTCTTGTTGAAGTCTTTAAATTGCATTTTCTCTTTTAATTTTCGCAAAAAAAAAATCTAAAAAAAAAAATTTCTCTTCCACTTTTCTATAATTATTTACTTCTCTAACATTCTCATTCAACTAACATTTTCTTGATTTTTTTTATTATCTCATAGTGGATACGACTGCCCGATCTAACTACAATTGATCGCTTTAGAAAGATAGTTTGGGCATAATAATAATCATATTGGTCAAGAGTTAAGAATCTGTATCATGTTGGTCAATAGATTAAAAAAATATGGTTATTTAAGTAATTTTATTTATTAAATTTTTAGAATACTTGTTTCTTAATTTACATTTATTTGATTTATAAAATCTTTAATATAAAGGAAAGTATCTAGATTACTAACATTTGAATTTTGTAATTTGTGTATATACCATTATCTAGATTACATCAATCAGAAGGCTATCCCATTTATAGAGTAATTGGCCTAATTGGTCCATGAAAATTTTAATAGGTAACACTTTTTTTTTTTTTTTTTTTTTTATAGTACTGACCTTAAACTTTTTAAAAATGTGACGATTTAGTCCTTCAATACATGTGATCTAATTTACAATGTTATTTTAGTAATCTAATAATAATTAATTAATAAAAATTAAAAAAATCATAAAAAAAAAATTCATATTCTCTTTTCTCTTTCTCTTCATTTCTCAAAACCAAATAGATGAACTCCTGGGGGGGGGGGGGGGGGCTGATGACGGCGAAGACGCAGGGAGGACAGATCGACCAACTCTGAGGGAGGGGGGGCTGATGGTGGCGAAGATGCAGGGGGAGGGGGGGACCCAGATCCGCGAACTCCGATTGGGGGGTGGGGCGACAACGAAGGGGAGAGGGAGAAGGATGAAGGGGAGACGAGGGAGAAGGGGGGCCGACAGTGAAGGGAGAGGGAGAGGGACGAGGGGGAGGCGAGAGAGAAAGAGGTGGGGTGTGGCGGCGAAGGGGAGATGGAAAGGAATAAAGGGGAGGCGTGGCCCAGATCTTGTGCTTGAGTCACTGGGGTGGGGGGGGGGGGGGGAGGGGGTTCGTAGGGAGACGGTCGTTGGGTAGGAGGGGCCGGATTTGGCAGGGGACCGTTAGCGTGGGGGGGGGGGGGGATTAGATATGGTGCCTGGATCGCATGAGGGGCTTGTCGTCCCGGGAGATAGGGCCTTGGTCGATGGCAAAGACGCGGGGGAATGGGGGGGCACCTAGATAGGTGTTTGGCACTGGGGCCAAGCTCGACGATAGCGAAGACGCCAGGGGGGGCAGAACTCGGCAACAGTGAAGGCGGACGTCAGATCATGGGGGTGGGAGAGGAGGGGTGGGTTTGAGTTCAGCTCTCTCTCTCTTTTTATTTTTATTTTTTATTTTTTTAATATTATTAATATGAATAACGGTATTTTTATCTTTTTAAAGTTAATTGAGCTCATATGATGGTTCACGTGACTCATTCCGTCATAAATTTAACAGATGTGGATGGAAAGGACTAAATCGTCATATTTTTAGAGAGTTTAGGATCAGCACGGTAAAAAAAAAAGACCGAAGTGTCACATCTTAAAGAATTTAAGAACCATTTAGATCAATTACTCCGCATTTATATTACTTTCATTAAAAAAAAAAAAAAGGAAAAGAAGTAAAGTAAAGTAAGAACAAAATATCTCCCGTGTCAAAAAAAAAAAATAAATAAATAAAAGGAAAATCTCCAGTCTCCACGTCAGAAGTCAGAACAAAAGTTCATCATTTCTCGTCTTGCCGCCACTAACTTCAACCTCGTCATTCGCCGCCGCCGCCGCCAGCCCCTTTCCAACGCCGCGCCGCGATCTCTTTTCGTCGGGAAGCTGTTCCACCCCCCCCCCCCCCTCTAACCAACCTCGCATAAAATTTTCTCCTCGCCCCCATCTGATTCTCTCCTCTGGATTTCTCGCCTCCCGTTCTACTCTCTAGTCCTTTCTCCATCACTCTCCAGTCTCCCGCTCCATATTAATCCTCTCCAGGTAATCTCTCATCTCCCCTTCTCTATGATTATCTTGTCATTTCTCTTTTTATTGATGTTTGTTTGCGGTGTGAAGTTTCTGATTTTTTTTTTTTAAAGCTTGGAATAGTGTAATCACCAGGTCAAGATTTAGTACGTTCTAATTGGGGTGGTTAATTTTGTTATTATAATGTTAGATTATAAGTGTTTTGAGAATTTACAACTTCCATAATTGTAGTACGGAATGTGAAAATGATAAAACTAACAATGATTAAGCTAATTCCAATCCACTTTTTCACAGTATTTAAAAATAAATTAGCATAAGGAGACAAATTAATGGTTCGAGTACTTGGTTCCGATATGTTTTAAAGTTCGGGACTGAAATAGGATCGAACCTATAATTCAGAGATCAAAAATAAAATTAATCTCTTTTTTTTTTTTTTTTTTTTTTCAATTGAGGCATTATTTTTAAACAATACGGGTACTATGGCTCTTACTAATTAAAGAAAGATGAACACTCCCAAGTTTTGAACCTGAGAGCTCCTACCCGAACCATGTCCCCTATCGCCCGCTGAGTTATTTCTACATCAACGTAACAAGATGGTGATGGGGTGCCTCCTGGTTGAGGCATAAGTAGTCCCAAAGAATATAACAAACAATTCAGGTTGGCCTTTATGGTGTCTAGACTGCTAACGAACTTTAATTATTACTATCCTTTTTTTTTTTTTTTTTTACGGTCAGTTTATTATTGGATGCTGAGATGCTGGCATGGTTGACTTATTTTTGTTTGGTTTTAGTACCAGAAAAATGGGTTCTCATCAGTTCAGTTGTATAAATATAGGGCACGTATTTTGAAACGCTATCGTTTCCAATTAAATTGCTTCTTATTAGGCAAGTTGAAAAAGACCTTCTTATTCCGTGCGGGTTAGATAATTGAAATTTAAACTTGATAGAAGCATATGAGAAACTGTAGTCTTTGTTCTCTCTTTCTCTCTCTCTCTCGTGCACACAAACACAAATTTACTCCATAAGATAGCAATATCCACAACACCTCCCCCCCCGCCCCCCCCCCCCCCCCCTCTCCCCCCCCCCCCTCTCTTCCTTCAATCTTTGCTTTATTTGCTTTTGCCCTTTTATTCGTTCTTGAATTGTACATTTTTCTTCCTCATTTGAATGATTCAATACAGTGTGAATATCTGGGTCTTGTCAGGGAAACTTTAATCTTTTTTTTTTTTTTTTCCTTTTCACTATTATAAATTTTCAAGGTTTTCTGGCAATGGAGTTTAGAGAGGTGACGTGGAGAGCATACTGTTATATTTCTCAAGTAAGTGCAAAAAACTTCTCATATAGAATGCTCTAGCTTGAGTGACCTATTGCATGGGGAGAGCTTAATGGCACCAAAAGTTACTATGACTATTGCACTGCATGCCGCTATTGTGTCAACTATATTTCTGTCCACATTGTAGACTATAGGCTTGTTTCTAGATGTTTCCTTCTGAGAGAAAGAAATAAAAACGATAAACTACTCTCTGAGTGTAAGTAATTTCGATGTTACTGTATAGTCCATCACCAACGGAAGGGCATACAAAGTTGTGAAAAATAGTAGAGTTGCTGCAAAACATTGCTTCATTATCTTAAGTTATCAATGGGGACATGGTTTAGGTGAAGTTATTTCCTAAAGTCATATGATACTTGTGCATATTCTCAAAATAGAACTTTTCTTCTGTTTTAGACGAGTAAAAACAGGATCTCAATTCTGTTGTCCTTAGAATAATCACCTTCTGGCCTTTATGGAGCAATACATTTTAAAAGATATTGTTATCTGTTAATGCAGATATGCTTTTTGTTCCGTCAAGACGTTTATGGAGAAATCTGAATATGGGCATTTTTAATTCATGTCAGTTTCGCCTATGTGATTAAGTTTGTGATTCACAGATTTTTGAGGCTTGTGATTAAGTTTGTGATTCATGTCAGTTTCGCCTATGTGATTAAGTTTGTGATTCATAGATTTTTGAGGCTTGTGCAGGTTGGAAATTTTGTGCTTCAACTTCTATGGCATATTATACATTTCCTTGTCAGCATATACTGCTTAGTGGTTGGAATAGCTTGTGTACTTGAAAGCTATCTTATCTCCAGTGGGTTATGGAAGAAGTACAAAGCCTTCAACTCGGGTAAAATTCAGTACCTGGCAATTGTGGTAGAAAGTGAAGATGCTTACCAAACTTCAAGAGTTGTCAAGCTTTTATCGTGGCTAGAAGCTATTGGAGTGAAGCATGTTTGCCTTTATGACGCAGAAGGTGAGAATTTTAAGTTGTTTAAGCATTGCCATTCTTCTCAATGGGCATGTAGGATTTAATTATTTGCATTGAATTCTCATTGTTTTGGGGTGTGTGTGTGTGTTTGCTTTTCTTTTATGATGATTTATAGGAGTAATGAAGAAATCAAAGGAAGCTATCTTGGAGAAGTTGAACGATGTAACAATACTTGAGGTGTTATCATCTCTCCCCTTTGCAGCAATTTTTTTTGGTCGACCGCTGTTGATGACTCTATTACTTGTGTCTTTATGTGTTGAAAGACAATCTGTCATAATAAATCTTTTATGCTTGTGTTGGACATCTCGTGGTTGTGCCATTTTACTAGATTGTCTTTTATTTTTAACTTATGTAGGATTCATTTTATTAAATTGAGTGCGAGATCTAGTGTAGGACAAGGTTTCTAGTGGATGCCAACCACGTTGAGATGTACTAGTAACTTCTGACATCAATCATCTCATGTTACCATTCATTCCGAATTTCTGGGTTTTTATTTTGAGATTAAGTTAGTAGAAACGTTATGAAACTTCATCTGGAAATCTCCATGTATTAATAGCTTTTCTTATTTTTGCCTACCATCTGATTCATTGACTTGTACATGTTTTAGGCTTTTGCAAAGTACGTACAACTTTATTGCAATGTTTTCTAAACTTGTGCCTCTTTTCTTGTTATCAGTTTCAATGCACACTTAATTCAAGAGAATGACAGCTACATCTAACCCAACTTAATGTTTACCATGTACAGGGAGCTGCTGGAAAGGATAAGTTAGTTAGCAAGAACATCAAGACTCTGGAATTTGCTTCATTTTCTGACGGGAAGGAAGCTGTGGTTAAAGCGGCAAACTTACTTTTTAGACAGTATGTGAAATTGGCTGATTTGGATGGAGAACAGGAAGAGAAAATATTTACAGAAGCTCGCATGGCCGAGGCACTGAAAGCAGTTGGTTTGTCCCTATTCTAATGTGTTCTATGGTTGGTTTTGATTGCACCTCAGCATATTTGACATTTTTTCGTATTTTGTTCTTATGCTATCAGGATGCAATGGCATGGAACCGGACCTCATGTTAGTCTATGCACCCACAAGATGCCACCTTGGTTTCCCTGCTTGGAGAATCCGATATACTGAGATTGTGTGAGTGTTCCTACTTGACGAGACGTAAAATTAGTTATGTACCCTTCCCTTTATTCTTCTCATGCGAATATTTCTGCACTTAAGCTATAAATCTATGCAAAGACTTGGCAAACTTAGCTGTCACACCAGTATAACTGAAGAAAATACATTACATTAAAGCGAACTGCTAAATTACTCTACCTCTCTCTCACACACATACACACGCTTTCCTTTTCTTTTCACAGTAATTTTTCAATTCTCTTCAAAAAGAATGTACCCTTCCATGTGGCATTTTTAACTTGGATAATTAGTATCAATCCAACCAAGAGATGTCCTTGTTACTTTTCTCTCCCCTTGAAGAAAGATTTTCTAAAGACTGTTATTTTGGTTCTGCACTACTGACACACAAACACACAATTGCTATTTGTGTTGGAATAAAAGAGGGAAAATAAAAAATCCTTGAACACGAGGACCACAGAATAGTAGTTGTCATCGTTGTTTCTTTTTCATGGCTTCTCAGTTTGTTTCTAAAATCAGAATGATGAAGACAAAGAAGCATTCTAGAACAATCTAAATAGATTGTCCTGATTGACCAGCCAAAAAATATAATAATAATAAGAATGTCCTGTTTGGCTTCTATATAAAAGAAAGAAAGCAACCAATTTTGTTTCAGCTTCTCGAATTTCATACTTTCTCTCCTTATTTTGTTGTTTTTTGGTCAATGAGGCAAAACAGTTCCAACTTAAAAATCTAGACACCATCACGTGGATAGGCATTTTGTTTTATTTTTCAATAAACACATCTTTGTAACTAGAAGTCTCCGTTTATCCTAAATTGGGAATTCTTATTTTTGAAAAACTTGGATGCCCTGTTTTCTTCTCTTGGATTGATTTGGGTATTTTGTTTTACAGACATATGGGATCATTGTCAAACATGAGATACGGCTCCCTGGTGAAGGTCATTTACAGATTTACCATGGTGCGTCAAAACTATGGTATGTACTTCCTCTTTTACACATGTAATCGGTGCTCTTTTTATGATATGAGAGTGAGCCATTAACTTGATAATAACCTTAACAAGTTTGGTAGTTTGTTGTCTTTGGTAATTAGTTAAATGAAATTTAACTTTGTTATGTGATTTGTGCTTTCGCTCACTATAATTCCGACTTTTTGTTTGTATTTGTGCAGTTCTTTTCTTTATTTTTACTTGTGGAGAGGAACCTTTATTTTTCATATTTATAGATTGTGAATCTCTATCTGTTTCTCTTAAGTGCAATGCTTCATCATGAATCTGTTCATTTGACGAAGAATCTGTTTTACGTTGGTGAACCAGGAATAGTAACTTTTTCATTAACCGCCTCACCAAGTACTTTCAGGAATGAGTATCAACTGAAAAACAAAATTTGACTTGGAAAATTCAGTAGATTCTGGTTTGACTGTGAACTTATGCGTGCTCTTCTCCTTCAAACAGGTAAGTGATTCATGCGCTGGGACATGATCATTTTCTGCAACGAGATGCACGTTACCAGAACGTTCATGGTTTCACAATTTGCCATATCTGTACGTATCCTTGTATACAACCTCAATTATGTGTTGGCCGATTTTTCAAACTAGTCAGCAACTGAAAATGTAAAAAGCTCATTGTGCCAAGAAAACAACCCCTTTGCAATGGGAAAGGGGCAAAAAGAAATGAGAATTCATACTGCACTATCATTGTTGTCGATTGGCACATGAATAATAAATTTAAGTTACTAGAACTCGTTTGATACGTTTCACATGCTTATTTTCATCTTTTACAGCTGATTTATCCGTCTTTCCCCAATTTAGAGTATGTGGTCTATTATGTCATGTGCATATGATCTCATATCTAATCTTGCTTTTATACATATACTCGTAACATACATTTTTACACACATTGTTGAGCACCGAGCAAGATTCGATAAGAGAATGTTTAGCGTTATTACATTAAGTACCATTTTCGGCAACATTGGCATATAAGACCACCTCCATAAGTGGTGTGATCTTTCACATGATACTTGCTAGACATCAAACAAGGAAAACAAGTCAACAAACAGGACGATAGACTTTGATTACATTATTAGATATCCACTAGTGAACTTTTTGTATTGCCGATCTTCTTCTTCTTCTTCTTCTTCTTCTTTTTTTTTTTTTTTTTTTTTTTTTTTCATAACTACTTATGTGAGGTTGGTGTCTTTTTAGCGTCCCCGCAACCGAGCTACATAAGTTGGATTCTCTGTGGTCAGTTTCTACTTCTACCTTTTTCTCACCATTTGCCGTGCCAATTAAATATGCAGTTACATAAACATGATTACGTGTCTTTGAGTCTTGCTCGACTGTATTTCTCAATCCGTTGGTACAACCCGACATTCCTCGTTGTCGGTCGCAATGTTATCTGCTCACCGTGTTTACAACCACACACTCCTTGTCAGATGCACTAATCTCTGTATCATAATTCTAAAATGGAGTGAGTTTTGTGATTTAGGAGAAAAATGAAGAAGTTGGAGTGTTGGTAGGGATGAGGGACCCATTTCTACAACAACTTTAAAATTCATATCCGGTGTCAAAATAAACCGGAGGCCCTAACTTGAAAGCCGAGCTTTAAAAGTGTAAATTAAGACCAGTGATGAGGACTGAATAAGACAAATATGGGTATGAGGTTTTTTGAGATGAGCTTAAGAGAAAATTCGTATAGGCACGGGGCCTAAAACAAACAATATCATACTAAAGGGAGGCATGGGTCGTTACAAATGGTATATAAGCCTAAATCCAACCAAAAGTGTGGCCAACAAGGACGTTGGGTCCCAAAAGGAGAGGTGATTGTGACAGTCATTAATCCCTAAAATGAAAAGGATAAGTTTTGTAGTCCTACATCGCTTGGGAATTGATATATAATGGTTCTTAAGAGATCACTTTCTAATGGTACGAAGTCTTTTGGAGTGAGTCTAAGAGCAAAACCGTGAGGGCACGAGGTCTAAAGCGAATAAATATCATACCAAAGGGAGGCATGGGTCGTTACAAGATTTGTGGTCAACGCGGTCACACTTTAGCAAATGCAGCTCCAAATTTCTGGCTATACCCAGCGCCTCAAGCATTTTCATGAGGTTGGGTTATGGACCGTTGTTGTTGATGTGTTTGAGAACATTCGGTTTCCAACTTCTCCAAATTTCTTGCAAAAATGAGGATAACAACAGGTAATTGAAAGGTGGGACTAGCTCATGTAACGAACCCTAAGTAAGTCCGAAACCATGTAGAGTCATTATAGTAATGTTGGCAATTAGAGAAGTACTGTGAAGTGTTTTTCTTGATTTTGGAACGAAAACTGCATATATGACAAAACCTGGAAATTTTGCTGGGAGAGGAGACGAGACGGAGCTTGAAGGAAGTGATTGAGGTGTTAACGAAGCACAAAATTCTTGTGCCGTAATTTTGGATTTCAAGACCCGATAAGTACGTACCAATAACCATATGAACACGTAAAACTGGAAGTACTAATTGATAGAGTACTGGATTCTTGGTTGTTAAGTTGTAGAGCTTACTTACATAATTTTGTAACAAGAAATGCCTTATGTAGAGTTAGCAGAGGCCCCAAAAGGGCTATAATATTTGAAAGTTGTTTCATTAAAGGTATTTTGAAGATTTCATACTTGTAATTTCGATTGTTTTAGTTTTTTCTTTATAAATACAGGACACCGTCATAGGGTTATTATAAGAGGTTAGAGAAAAAACACAAAGTTTTGAGTTTTGCATCTTTTGTGATTATTTATCTTCTTATCTGAATTTTATTGCTCTCAGTAATATAGAATTCGGGCACTAATTCTTAACATTGGTTTCATGGGGATCCTCAGTTTTTCCCTTGATCTAATTCGCCGAAGGGGCCAGGCATGGATGCAGCTGTGCAATTGCTTGGAATGGAAGAAAGATCTATGATCATATGAAGAAAAGACGAAGATAGAATAACCTATGGTTGAAAACGTGTAACAATATAAATTAACGCGTCAAAGATAATTTCTAAAGAAGTTGCAAGTGTGTGCGTTATAATTCTAGAACGTTATTATTTATCTTTTATTAAGTACTAACTGTTGGGTTTTTGTTCATAAAAAAACTTCGTATTATTGGGTGTTGACAAAATCTGAAAGTCTCACATAGAAAAGAATGAAAGTGTGAGCACTTTATAAGTTTTTTCACTTTTGAAAGGTTAATTTAATGACATGTGAGAGTGCCTATGTGGCTTGCACATGCGTGCGAGTGGTGTGGACAATGAGGTTGTAGAGGCGCTTTTGGCGCTTATTAGGTGCACTTGGCACTTGTTAAGAATGATCGAAGGGCAGTTGCTCAACTTAAACAAGCAAGTGTCATAGGTAGTCTAATGTATGCGGTATAATGTACTAGATCCGTTTACTAAACCTCTTACGAGAGATTTCGTAAAATCAACATCAAGTGGGATGGGGCTAAAGCTCCTTGATTAAGTAATCCACCAATGATGGCAACGCAACCTAATACTGTTTAAAATAATTTTGGGTTCAAAGGGTACAAACAAATCGTTGAATAGTGGAGAGATTTCAGCACTAAATAGAGAAAGCCTTGTCAAAGGAAAAACTAGTGCTGGTTGTTACAGAAAGATGGTCGAGTTATCTTAAGCTCTTAATGAGATTCAGTCCATGTGTGACAAATATCTTTATATGTGACAAAGATACTGGAAGAACTTCACCTATGCGAACTTTGAGGTGGTGCGGCCTCAAAAGAAAGTTAAGAATTTTCTCTCTAAAAGTTCATATGAAACAGGATGAGCACATGGCCATTAATAGTGCTAAGCGAGTAGTGTAGAGAATATGAGACCACAAAAGTGGATATGTGTGTGGAACCACCGGTCTTGTCAAAAGGACTAACTGGTTCAAGGCATCAAGCTACCTGGAATTTCGACAAACACCTTGTGATACTAACACTATGGTACAATACAAATTGTAAGATATATATATTTTTTAATCCATAAACATTGTTTCTTTTAGTGGAATAATATTTAAGTTTATATTTGAACGAGCGGGGAATTGTTGGGTTTTTGTTCATATATAAACTTAGTATTGTTGGGTGTTGACAACTAAGTCTAAAAGTCCCACGTGAGAAAAGAATGAAAGCATTGAGTATTTTATAAGTTTTTCTCCCTTTGAAAGGTTAATTTAATAACAAGTGGGAGTGCCTATCTGGCTTGCACACCGTGGACAGTGAGGTTGTCACATGAAACTTGGGTGCGGGGTACTTGTGCATGACACGTGGTGTGTTGTGATTAAATTGTTATTAAATATATATTTTTTAAATATAAATTTGAAAAACGAGTAACCTTTTGAAAAATTGTATTTTTTTTTTCCATAAAAAATTCGTTTTCTGAAACATCTTGAAGAGTTGTATTTTTTCAGAAAAATACGTTTTTTGAATGACAGTTTTTTCCTAAGGGTTTCACCAAAAGTTGTAAGATTTCTATAAAGAGTTGCAGATAAATCAAATTTTATTTATTGAAAAATTCAAAGTCTCTCTCTCTCTCCTACTATAATTCTTTTAGAAATATTGTGTTCTTTATTATTTCTAAATTTTCACTTTTGCTTGGTGTTAAAATTCATTCTAAAGGCTTGTCATATCCTGGAAGCGATTTGTTGTTCAACCCAAAACAATATCTTTCCAAGAAAGGGTAAATAACGCTTTAAAGACAGCGTAATCATCACGCGTTTCAAATCTCCACGTTTAAATTTTCCGACACTAACCATGTTATTATAATTGTTAAACAACTCTACACCAAAGATATGCATCTCAATGGGTCTGCCTAAAAGTGTCCGAGGACACCATATGAAATAATAATAAATGGCGGGACCAAATTAAGTCAAAAGGAATCGCTAGAAGATAAACAGTAGTAAAATTAATTGAAGAGTGGACGCCGGGAAATGTAACAAATATTATCACTATTATTGCAAAGATCACGTAGCTTCTCTCGATAAGACGGGCTTGATATGGAGCTACTAAAGCCGGTCGCCATGACACAAACAACATTAATGGCATCTGACTCAAGAATCCAGTGACAAATTTAAAGCCACACCTTGTAGCCACCCTCCCTGGCCGTTGAGCATTCTGCAATACGAGGAAGAGTTGATATACGAATAAACTTTCATGTTATTTTTATCATTTTCTTTTTTAAAAGAAAAAAGTTATTTTGAAGGTGAACGCCAAAGAAAACTTGTAAACTACACCAATGAGAAAAAAATTCAAAAATACTCTTTAAGTTAATTAGTAGTTGGTACTATATCCTTCTTGACAACAAATTAAACATCTTAAGCCCCTTTCGAACGTTAAGATTACTTGGTAAGAATTACATTAAGAAAAAAGGCAGATGACACCGATCAAAGAAAACGTGTCAAAAATTGATCAAATTGGACAAAATGACTCGGGAGGGAAAAAAAAAAAAAAAAAAAAAAAGGAAGAAGAGAGAGGCAATTTTTTGACTTTTAGTGACAATGCTTTAGTGCTTATTTATTATTTTTTGTCCCAAAAAGAAAAGTAAACTTTTTTTTTTAAATAAAAAAACAGTTTTTAATAAAGAGATGGTACATTATTTATGTCAAAGAAAAAGTCTCCACACATATTTTTCAACGTAATAATTAAGGAACTTCAAGAAATAAAACATGACATTCTATATATATATATATATATATAATTTTTTTTTTCTTTTTGAAATTAAGGTAGATGATTTGAACTTTACACCTTTTAATGAAATCAGGTCGTATTACTGTTATATTATGCATTAAAAATTAACTTACTAATAATTAAAAATCATTTTCCTTTAAGATAAAAAAAAAAATTCATATAAAAAGGGAGATAACCTCAAAAGGACTAGCTAGAGCACATCAGGACTATACTAAGCTCCAAAAGCTAAATCACCTGCTTTAAAACCCATAATTTTATGAATAGTTAGAAATAAATAGCAGAATTTTAAAATAACTAAAAAAAATAATCGTAAATAACAAATTTATCAGGTAAATGATTTATTAACTTCTTAAGAACATGTTATACCTAATTGATATTTACTTCAAATATTTTAAAATATTGCTATTTACTTTAATTATTTTCATAAAAATTGTATTTACTACGATTTCTCTAATATTATTGATCAATACAAATTACATCTTAGAGTCCCAATACAACAAGAAACAATCGACCATTAAGACCAACTTAGTGAAAGCTTATCTCCAAGCTGAATGGATAAAGGGGCTACAAAGGTTAAGCTTATCAGTCCTTTTAAAATGATCCATTATTGATCATATGAGCTATATTAAAAACTCCGTCAACAAAATTTTACTATTTTGACCCTACTAGATTTTTCTCTACTAATTTTTTGCTGGCGGAGTTTTTAATAAAGCCTGTAAATGTTGGTCTTAATGTGTCTAGATTGCTAAACAACTTTAATTATTACTATCTTTTTTGTATGGTCAGTGAATTATTGGATGCTGAGAAATGGGTTCTCGTCAGCTCTGCTCTAAAAATAGAGGGTACATATTTTTGAAAGCTGTATAGTTTACAATTAAGTTGCTTCTTATTAAGCAAGTTAAAAAAGACTTTCTTATTCCGTGCAGGTTAGATAGTTGAGATTTAAACTTGCTTTTTTGCCCCTTTCTTCTTTCTTGAATTGTACATTCTTCTTCCTCATTTGAACGATTCAAATACATTCGAGCTAACTCGGTCTTGTCAGGGAAATTTTGATTTTTTTTTTTTTCTCATTATTACCTTCAAGGTTTTCTAGCAATGGCGTTTAGCAAGGTGATATGGCTACCATACTCTTATATTTCTCGAGTAAGTGCAAAAAAACTTCTTATATAGATTGCTCTTGTCTTACGTATGTCTTTTTCTTTATTCATATTTAGAGAGCTTAATGGTTTTAAAGATATAGAACGAGATCCTGTTAAATAGAGATTTTTTCTTTTGACCGTTCTTCGATTGTTAAAACGATATTACTATTGTGCTTTTTTGTCCCCCTATAGTTCTGTCCACGTTGTAGATTATATAGGCCTGTTTCTGGACGTTTCTAAATAAAAGACAGAAAAAAAAAAAAACAAAAAAAAGTTGGGAAACTAATTTTGAGTGCAAGTTGTTTTGACATCACTATATAGTCCTCTTAATGGAAGCTCATAAAAATCCATGACAAATAGTGGAGTTCATCAAGCCACAGTTTTGCTTCTTTGCTTCAACTGACTAAAAGGAAAAGCAGAGGTTGTGCCAAACAGACCCGTAGTGGAAGCTTATATAAAGTCATGACAAATAGTGGAGACTTTCATAATCATAAGTTATGAATTGAGACATAAGGTTATTTGCTATAGTCACATGATACTTGTGCAGATCCTCAGAAATGAAAAATTTTCTCTATTTGAGACGAGTAAAACAGGATTCCAATTATATGGTGCTTAGAATTATGACCTTATGGCTATACAAAGCAGTAAATTTTAGTAGATTTTGTCATCTGTTAGCAGCAGGCAAATAATTGAAGAAAAAGAAAAAGAGCAAGTAAAATGGAAAAAAAAAGCGGAGATTGCTGTCAAATGTTTCCGGAAAGTAGCATCAAAATCTATTCTTTGATGCAACCTTCGTCAGAATCTATTGAGCTTCCGGCCATAATGCCATTGAAGCTGTCGACGTATAGTTTTTTAATACAAGGCCTCGTGTTTAAGATTTTCTGTTGCAGAAGTGGGGTTTTACGACTTTTCTTAATGCTCATGGCCAACTAGTTTGATAAGTAAGAGTAGAAAATGTCTTTGTTTTGAAGGATCCTTTTGATAAGGATCTTTTTGATGAGAACACCTTTATTGAAACTGAAAAAACAAATCAAAATATAGAAGAGAAAAAGTCTGTTGTTTTTAAGGATCTTATTTTTGGGAAAAAAAAAAATAATAAATAATAATAATTTATAACTTGTAAATTAGTCAACCATCACAAAAAGCTCATTTTGTGAATGCAGATACGGTTTTGAGTTCCAATAAGATGTTTATGGAAAAATCTGAATATCAGCATTTTTAATTCATGTCGGTTTTGCCTCTAAGATTAAGTTCGTGATTCATTGGCTTTTGGGGCTTGTGCAGATTGCAAATCTTGTGCTTCAACGTCTATGGCATAATATGCATTTCATTCTCAACACATACTACTTAGTGGTTGGAATAGCTTGTGTACTTGAAAGCTATCTAATCTCTAGTGGATTGTGGAAGGAGTACAAAGCCCTCAATTCAGGCAAAGTTAAGTACTTGGCCATCGTGGTAGAAAGTGAAGAAGCTTACCTAACTTCAAGAATTGTCAAGCTTTTATCATGGCTAGAAGCTCTTGGAGTGAAGCATATTTGCCTTTATGATGTAGAAGGTGAGAATTTTAAGTTGTTTAAGCACCGCCATTCTACAATTGGCATGTAGGACTAATTATGCACATAGAAATCTCATTGCTTTCGTGTGTGTGTGTTTTTTTCTTTTATGATGATGTATAGGAGTAATGAAGAAATCAAAGGAAGCCATCGTGGAGAAATTGAACAAAGTAACAATACTCGAGGTGTTATCATGTTTTCTTTCTTTGATAAATCCAGCGCCTCGTTTCTTGTTATCGGTTTCAACGCACACTTAATTCAAGAGAACGACAGCAATGTGTAATCCAACTTGATGTTTTCCATGTACAGGGAGCTGCTGAAAGGGATAAGTTAGCTAGCCAGAACTCTATGACTCTGGAATTTGCTTCATTTTCTGACGGGAAGGAAGCTGTGGCTAAAGCAGCTAACTTACTTTTTGGAACGTATATGAAATTGGCTGAGTTGGGTGGAGATCAGGAAGAGAAAATATTTACAGAACCTTACATGGCTGAGGCACTGAAAGCAGCTGGTTTGTCCCGAATCTAATATGTTCTACGGTTGGTTTCAATTGCACTCGGCATATTTGACTTGCTCTTTTTTTTTTTTTTTTTTCCCCTTATGCTATCAGGATGCAATGTCATTGAACCTGACTTCATGTTAATCTATGGACCCGTAAGATGCCATCTTGGTTTCCCTGCTTGGAGACTCCGATATACGGAGATTGTGTGAGTGTTCCTTCCATTTATTCTTCTCCTGTCAACATTTCTACACTTCAGCTGTAAATCTATACAAAAATTTTCCTAAAGACTGTTACTTTGGTCCTGCACTTCTGACTGAAATCATATTAAAAGAAAACACGCTCGCTCACACAAACGCACATACACACGATTGCTGTTTTGTGTTGGAATGAAAAAAGAGGGAAAAAAAAAAAAAAAATCCTTTTAACACGAGGACCACAAAACATTTGTTGTCGTTGTTTTCTTTTTCCTGGCTTCTCAGTTTGTTTCTAAAATCAGAATGACAAAGACAAATCGAAAAACCAGGATGTCCTGTTTTCTTCTCTTGGACTGAGTTATGTTTTTTGTTTCACAGGCATATGGGATCGTTGGCAGAGATGAAATACGGCTCCCTAATTAAGGTCATTTACGAATTTACAATGGTGCGCCAAAACTACGGTAAGTACTTCCCATTTTACAGTTGTAATCGGCACTCCTCTTTATGATATGAAAGTGAGCTGTTAACTTGATAATAACCTTAACGAGTTTGCTAGTTTGTTGTCCTTGGTAATTGGTTAGATGAAATTTTAGCTTTGTTAAGCAATTTTTATTTCGCTCATTATAGTTTCGACTTTGATTTGCCCCGCCTTTTTTATTTTTTATTTTTTGTTCCAACAGTTTTAGATTATGAATCTCTCTATCTGTTTCGCTTAAAAGTGCAGTGCTTCAACATGAATCTGTTTTACATCGGACAAAGAATCAGGAATACTAAAATTTTTTATTAACCGTCTCACCAAGAACTTTCAGCACTGAGTATCAACTAAGAAACAAAAGTTAACTTAGAAACTTCCATAGATGCTGGTTTGACTGATGCATTCTCTTCTTCTTCAAACAGGTAAATGATTCATGCACTGGGACGCGATCACTCTGTGCAACGAGATGTACGTCGCTGGAAAGTTCATGGTTTCACAGTTTGCCGTATCTTTGCGTAATAAGAATCCTTGCATAAAAACCTCGATTATGTGTTATTAATATCTCTAAATTATTGTTGTAATTAAGTCTCACTCGGAATTAAGTGTCAGAGAATTTCTACAGTATGAACTGTTCTTTTCACTATTGTTGGATTAACTTTTTTTAAAAATTACTTTTACTAAACTTATATATACAAAGAATACATACGTTTGCCAACATATTCTTTCCTTTTTCTTTTTCTTTTTTTTTTTTTTTCATTTTTTGAATATAGAGATAAAATATCCAAATTCTACAATAAAATCAAATATTAAGTTATGGCTAAACTAATTCTGCGACCAGATGAGTTTTGGAAATCCGATCAAGTGACAATACCAGCTCGATTACTTAGATAGCATCTTGGTATATATAGAGCATATATTTGTTTCCCTTTAGTCCTCAGTCCTTGCATAGACATGTGTGACATTTTATCTTGCTTTCTATTAACTAGAATATGGCGAGTTTTGTGGAATAAATCCAAAATTTGTCCCCTGCTAATGCAACGTATGTAGCCTAACAGTCCAAAAGTAAGCTGAACACTTCCGCTGACCCATGAAGAGAAATCCAAAAGAGAAACTGCCAAAACAACCAAGGCCCATTTCAATGGGAAACAGTTGTCCACTTTTACCAACCTGGTGCTGGGTGCGAATAGACATTTAAGTATCAGCTAGAGTTTTATCAATATAATCTAATAATAATTTTAAATCTAACTTTATCCCTCCAACTCTTAGGGCTAGTTTGTAACTTTGTATCCCTAATTTTGGGCTAATTTAGCATCTCATTTTCTAGATGCAAATTTATTTATTTTTCAACCAATAGATGAAGAAAGAGAAATTGAAACACATAAAATTGGCTAAGAATATATCTCGTTTTTATTATTATTATTATTATCATATCAGTGTTACTCTAGAATCACATTAAACTAATAATGATTATTAAAAAAAAGCTACTTTGACAAAGCTTAAATAGAGATAGATATATACATATATAGTCCGACCTAACAGTACCAAATACGAATAGGAGCGTTACATACAAAAACCAGATTCAGATTCACTTTCCCCAAAAAAGAGAAAAAAAAAAAAAAAAAAGGAATCAGATTCATCAATCAATCAATCAATCAATCAAATAAGAAAAAGGAGTGAAAATGAAAGGAGAAGAAATACAAAACTTTGCATGGTATGGATGTCAGTGGTGGCGTCACTGTGCTACTGTCACACCATCGGTAAGATAATCAAACAAGCCGGAACAACAAGACTCTTGGCTCTCTCTTGGTGATCTTCATCTTCATCTTCCTCTTCCTCGTCCTTCCCTTAAAAATAATAACCGTTTTCCTCGTAGGCCCCACAGCTTTCTTCATCTCCTGGCTCGCCACCTTCAAGCTCCTCCTCTTCGCCTTCGTTGCAGGCCCTCTTTCGTCCCACCCACTCTCTCCCTGCCACGTTTCATCCTTTTAGCCTGCTTCCCCATCAAAATTACCCAACACCACTCCTCACCGGATCACAAATTATATTCACCAAAAAGGCCACAAATCGCTTCTCAATTACGCCGTAAAGCTTCTCATATATTCTACAAACTTACTCGCCTACCAAAAGAGACAATTTCTTCACCCCAAAGTCTTTTTGTTCTTGTTCTCGATTTACACCTACATTATCTTTGAAGCAATCTTAGCCATGGTCGGCTCACTGGCTCGAGCCGCGCTGGGAGTCGAGCTGGAGCCGCAGTTCGACGTGCCTTACCTCTCTACATCGTTTCAAGACTTTTGGGGAAGGAGGTGGAATCTCATGGCAAGTAACATCCTACGGCCAACAGTGTACGATCCCGTTACATCGGTTTCAAGCCGTTCGATCGGGAGGAAGTGGGCCCCTCTGCCGGCTGTGATTGCAGCGTTTTTCGTGTCGGGGTTCATGCACGAGCTCATCTTTTACTTGGGACGGTCGAAGCCCACGTGGGGCCTCACGTGCTTTTTCTTGCTTCACGGCGTATGTTTGGCCGTCGAGATCGCCGTCAAGAAGGCGGTTAAGGGAAAGCGGCGGCTGGCGGAGTTAGTGTCGGAGATGGTGGAGATGGGGTTTGTGATGGTAAGCGGCTTGTGGCTCTTCTGGCCGGCGCTAATCCGGTGCGGCGCGGACGTGAGGGGACATAGAGAGCTTCTTGCTGTCACTGAGTTCGTGAAAAATGTTGGCCAGTCTACTTTTGTATTTTGGAAGTACTAGTAGTTTTTTTTTTAAGAGCATCTTGATGCTAAATTATTGTGGTAACAATGAATTTTAACTTTAAGGTATTTTATGGAATGCTATTTTTAATATTAAATTTGACCTATGTTAAATTTTGTGATAAATTTTATTATAAGTTATATTCAATTTCGATTTTAAGTTTTGATTTTAATTAGTTATTGTCTATATTTTATGTAATTTATCATAATATTTTTATTTTTTAATTTATTTAAATATAAAAAGTTTATTTTTACTAATTTTAAAGCATAACAATGATAACTAAATATAGAAATAATATTATATATTGGATTATAAAATAAAATAATATTATTTTTTATATTTTTTTGTAATAAAATATAATATTAACATAAATAAATATATTAGAGATATTTTTAAAATTGAGATAATTCAAACTCAATATCTTAAATAATTTGTGAATTTTTTACATTGTGCCGCTAGTCCACGGACCGAGTGGTCCCAAGTTGGTTATAACAAACTCCTTATGCCCTTCACACATATCAGGGAAGAGAGAGAGAGTCTTTGAGAAGGGTCAGGGGGGCTCTTCACTAATAGGTCTCGTATTTTGAGAGGAAGGTCCCAAGATCACCTCCATGCTCCGCTACCGGGTAGGATTCTACTCTGCACGACAGGTATCCTATTCGGTGAATTGTCCCGATGTGCTAGCTCGACAGCCTAACATGACACACAGACTAGCCGGGCAATCTATGACTCCAATATTAATAACACACTTTTTAATATCAAGTGTTTTGTGGTTTTTTTTTCCCTTGCTCAAACAGATGTTGATATTTAATGTTATTGATGTCTTGTATCATTGTTGTTAAAGTTATTATCAGAATTCAAAAAAAAAAAAAAAATCATTTATAGATCGCTCAATTTTTGATTTAAAGGTCCTTCAGTAAACCCAAAAGAAGCATTTAAAAATAAATCAATTCCATGCCCGAAAACGATGCTCATATCAATATTTCCCTTTAATCTTCTAAGTTGACTGTAATTAGAAAAATATGGACAAGAATTTAGAACGTTTGAAAGATGTAGAAGTAGAACAGAGCTCATAAAACACACAATATATATGTGTGTGTGTATAATTGGACCATCAATGTACAGAGAAGTTGTGAAAATAAAAAACTATTATTGACCTATCCTCCAACAACTTAAGCTTTTAGGATGGGTTGCTAAATTAATATGGTATCAAAATGGAAGGTCTTAAATTCGAACCCCTTACCCATTGTCTAGCATGTACTTAAAGAGAAGTGTGAAAATATAAAACTATACGGATTAAGTTTTTGGGATGGATACGGAAATTACTAGCAGAAGTCGAGTTGAAATTCTCTAAAAATAAATAAATAAATAAATAACCTTTAAATGTATTAAGGGACCAACTAACGTGTAACTTTTCACCCCGCAAGACAGCCAAAAACTACTGTAGGTGTGATGATCTGTCTAAAGTTTTTGCTTTTCCCGTCAATTGCCGCAATGTGCAGTCTTCGGAATTTGGATGTATGGTGTGTTTTTCCTATGAGCTTTTTGTTAATTAATCTATAATTAAAAGAAAAAGGTTAGCCATCATTAGATTGGAGACACAAGATTTGCATCTACACTGACGTGTGTCCAATATCATTAAAGGTAATTTCATTAAGGGTAGTTAAGGGATCTGTATTTATAATTTTGATTGTCTTAGTTTTTTCTTGTAAATAGGAGATGCAGATACAATCATTAAGGTTTAGAGAAAGAAACAGGGAAAATTTTTTTTTTTGAGAGATTATGTGTAATTTTCTCGTGCAAGTTTCTTAGTCATCATAATAGTTAATTATTATAATGATTGAAAGCGGATATTATAATCTCATGAAATCTGTAGAAATCTTAAATGTTCATATTTGTTATCTTTTAATATGTTTTAATTATTCTCAATAATATAAAATTATGACATTTAATTCTTAACAACAAATAGTTCCTGTTAAAAAAATAATAAAAAAAAAGCTAACTTTCTTCTTTTCCGATTAGGCATACATCATACACCTGTTAATTAAGATTTTAAAATGAGGTACTTTACCATAAGATCGATTGACCTTTATACAATTTAAATCAAATGGTACTTACAAAATAGATATAATATAGTAATTTAATCAAATATGGTTGATTTTATTTGATTTAGAGCAATTCAGTCATATATAATATATATATATATATTTTGTACTTAAGCGTATCGTGATCAGTCATATTAGACCCTAGGATATAGCGCTCCAACCAGAGAATCTCCTATTAATTAAACTGTCTTCTTTCTCTCGGAATGAAAATTGGTCATAATTAATTTGTAGAAGAATCTGGAAATTTGTAGAGCTCGATGACATTTTTAGACAACATATAGCATCTGGGCGTCCTTTTCTTGACCAGCTAGCTAGCTCCACAGACCAAATAGCAAAATTGGCTTCATTTCCCTAGTAGCTATCAAAAAATGTAATTATATTATATTATGGTAGAATCATCATGGTAAACGTTTTCTTTCTTTGATATAATAAGTCCAATATTGAGATCTCATGTGTATAGACTTCGCCAATTGGAATAGGATTGTTTAATAGGAAATGTTAGAAATTAAATGATATTTTTTAAGTAATTTTTATAAATATTGGTCCCAAATTTTGTTAAATTAGAAAATAGACTATTTTTTTAAATAATTTAATCTAATCACTTATTGATTGACCACTTGATAGACGATCAATTACTAGTTGATCAATATCATAATATTTTTTTTGATCAATATTCTAATGATCATGATCATTTTGCTTATTAAAAAAAAAAGGACTATTTTTAAATAAGTATTTAAAAACTATTTACTTTTTGAACTGTGTCTGCTCCAAAAAAAAATGACATTTTCACAAATCTCAAGTTACAAGCGAAGTTGATTCTTGAAAAGAAAAAGGAAAAATTACAAAGACTGAGGCTTCGTTTGGTTTCCCATTCCAAACTAAAATTTTCATCTCAGTTTTTGTCTTTTTCTGAAAAAGTTTTTTGTCTTTTCTGAAAAAGTTTTTTGTCTTTTCTGAAAAGTCAACAAAAATTACTATTTAAACTTAAAATTTCTAACTCAAACCGTTTCATCAAACGGACCCTGAAATTGCTTCTTAAAAAAAATAAAATAAAATAAAAAAGTTGCAAAGTTAGCTTTAAACTTTCAGTGGGTAAATGGCGGCCACAATAAATAAATATATATATCAAGCATTTGTCAGTACAAGAATACCATGTTTTCCACAAAATAACAGTAGCCATTAAACAGATTTCAATCTCTCATCTGCAAACAAGTATAATCTTGATCAAGAAAAAATTTATACAAAAAAAAAAAAAAAAAAATCCATCAAATGGCCGTGATCATGAAAACGGAAGGAGAAATGAGCAACTTCGCCATGGTATGGATCTCGGTAGTGGCCTCACTCTGCTACTGTCACAGCATCGCCAAGTTCATCAAACCAGGCTCAACAAGGTTCCTCTTATTCCTTCCTGTCATGCTTCTCTTCCTTGTCCTTCCTCTTAATCTTAGGACCATCTTCCTCGGAGGTCCGACTTCCTTCTTCGTCAGTTGGCTCGCCACCTTCAAGCTCGTCCTCTTCGCCTTCGGCAAAGGCCCTCTCTCCTCCGACCCGCCTCTCCCTCTACGAAGCTTCGTCCCTCTCGCTTGCTTCCCGATCAAAATCCAAACCCCATTCGTTAAAGACTCAAGAAAATTCAGCCAAAAATCACCATTAAATTACGCGATTAAAGCCCTTATATTCGCCACCATTTGGCCAGTCTACCAAAACAAATCTTCGTTCCACCCAAAACTCTTCTTGTGCCTCTACGCCATATACACCTACACCGGCTTGGAGATTATCCTGGCAGCAGTCGCAGCCGCCGCTCGAGCCTGGCTCGGCGTCGAGCTCGAGCCGCAGTTCGACGAACCCTACCTCTCCACCTCGCTCCAGGACTTCTGGGGCAGGAGGTGGAACATCATGGCCAGTAACATCCTACGGCCCACCGTGTACGTCCCCGTGCGGGAGATCTCCGGCCGTCTGATTGGGACCAAGTGGGACCCGCTTCCGGCGGTAGTCGCGGCGTTTCTTGTCTCCGGCGTGATGCACGAGTGGATTTTCTACAACATAGGAAGGTCGAAGCCCACGTGGGAAGTCACGTGGTTCTTTGTTCTGCATGGGGTCTGTTTGGCCGTGGAAGTCGGCGTTAAGAAGGCGGTGGGCGGCCGGTGGCGGCTGCCGCCTGCGGTGTCGGGTTCGATGGCGTTAGCGGTGGTGATGGCGAGTGCTTTGTGGCTCTTCTTGCCGGCGTTGATGAAGTGCAATGCTGACGTCATGGCGCATAGAGAGATGGTTGCTTTCTTTGAGTTTGTGAAGAATAATGTTGCTATTAGGCTTAGACTCGACAAGGCTATTTTGTTCTACTATAACTAGTTATTGTTAGACATTTTTAGATATATGCTTATTTATTGAAAAAATATGTTTTGCAAAGAAAATTTATCTTTTTTTATTTTTATTTTTATATGGTGCTTTTAGTTATTTCATAGATTATATATTGGCGCTATGAAGAAACATTGAATTTAAGGACCGAGACATTTCAACTAATTTTCTAAGCATGGCAGCAAATGATGATTTAAAAATAAAAAATAAAATTATAAGGGATGAGAGTAGAACTCTATACCTTTTGATAGAGTTAAATGTGTAATTACCACTACATTAACCACCAGCAAATGATGATTTGCGTTCACTTTTGCAAGTGATTCCAATTGATGATATGGAAGATTAGAAGAGCAATCAATTTAATGACTTATAATAACTCCCACTGAAATGTGAAGGTACTTTGGGGAAGGTTAAAGGGGCAATTACTTCCAATGGGGAACAAAGTATTTTCGTTTTCTAAAGCGCACTGAAAATGCTTTTGAACAAGCTGAAAAGCCAAGCTAAATTTGAAAAGATAAATTTATGCTAGATGTTAACCCCAATTATATTCAAAACTTACACTTTACTGTTATAAGGTGATATTTGTCTCTAAATTCCAGTTTTTAAAATATAAATATAAATATATATATGTTAAAGTTGAAAACGAAGTGTTTATAACCTCGGATTTTTTGATACGTTAGCCTCTCGGAACAAATTAATAGAAGTGCTCTTTAAAGAAGCTAGTCACCTTCAGCTACCTATTTCTCCTTTGCCATCTACACTGACTAATAACTGCCTTCTCTGTAGGTTCAGAACTGTATTACATATTTAGTATGTTAGTGTCTCTTGCTTTTTTTTTTTTTTTTTTTTTTCACACTACCACAGGTTTTCTGCATCTAATTAGTCAAGGTCGAGTACATAACGAGCTATTTACTCTTTTTTCATACCATGCAAGAATTATTTTGTGTTTATTTTCTCTCTCTTTCTCTCTCTCTCTCTCTATATATACATATACATATACATATACATATATATATATATATGTATGGAAATACACACACATGGACGCACGCTCAAATCATAATCATTTTAGAACTTTTAAGTGTGGTTCCGACAATAGTTTTGCAGTTGAAAGGGAATAATGCGTGTATATATATAGCTCACTAATTTGTATGTGTGTATTAAAAGATTCAAATTACAATTTTTTTTTTTTTTACTTTTTGTGGTCGACTAAATATTTAAGACTAACCCTTTTAAGGTGTTAGGTAGGTTTCTATCAAATAAATCTGTCAATTTTGTGTACTATTTATTTGGATATACATGCGAATAATGAAAAAAGACATAACAAACAGCGATGAGTGCTCCATAACAAATCAGTAGTTTAATATGTTAAATTTCTTGGTGGAATCTTATACAAAGTTGCCATTTGAAGATGAAAATTTATGCTAGCAAATCGAACTATTACCTTAACCAGTCAAAAAAAAAAAAAAAAAAAAAAAAAAAAGAAAGAAAGAAAGAAAGAAAAAAAAATTCGAACTCTTAACCAACAACCAATAATTAACATGCCTGTCCATGCAACAAGGAATCAAGAACCAAGCCCCTTCCAAATCCAAAGTAATAGAAGAGCAGATCGCTCGAATAAATAATTGAATTATTAGCCATCATCACCAGCAAAACGCAGCTCCAGATCCTGGTTATACCGGGCGCATGTCAAGCATTTTCATGACTCATGAGGTTGGGTTATAGACCGTTGCCGTTGATGTGTTCGAGATATGCATGATAGCGAACCCTAATTAAGTGGCTAATTACAAAATTCTTGCAAAAATTAGGCTAACTTCGGGCAGTTGAAAAGTGGCTGATTTTAAAACCTGGAAATTTTGCTGGGAGAGGAGACAAAAGGATCTTGAAGGAAGTGATTAGGGTGTTGATGAAACGCAAATTCTTGTGTCGTAATTTCGGATTTTGAGACCTAATAAATACGTACCAGTAACCATATGAACACAAAAAACCAAAAGTACTAATTAAGGATTTTTTATTTCATAGATCCTCCGTTTTTCACTTGATCTAATTTATCGAAGGAGCCGGGCTTATGCAGCTGTGCAAATTGCTTGGAATAGAAAAAGATCTATGATATCAAACGACAAAAGAAGAAGATATAAATACATCATGGCTGAAAACGTGTAACAAAATAAATTAATGCGTAAAAGATCATTTCTAGAGACGTTATTAAGTTGGTGCATAACATTAATTATAACGTTATTATTTATCTATTATTAAGTATTAATCACGTACAACTATAATTGTTCAACAACCCTACACCAAAGAAATGCAGCCCGATGTGTCTGCCTAAAGCTTGGACATTATATGAAATAATAATAAATGTTCCTTTGCATCAATTTCACAATCTCTTTAGCTAAAGTCTTTAATCTAGGGCACGTTTAATTAGAAATTATAAGGAGAGAAAAAATAGAATAAAACTCGCCCTAATTATAACTTAGGACGACGAAAAAATTAGCTAACGGTGATTTTCGTGTGTTTCCAGCCATTGTTGCATCGTGGTTGTAGAATTGGGATAAAAATTAATGGAGTGATTGATATTAATGCCAAGTATCCAAGTACTAAGTACGAACTATTCAATATATTTTTTTGAATAAAATTCTGGTCTTTTATTATTATTATTATTATTTTTTTTTTGGGAAAAGAAAATAAAAAAGTCAGATATATTAATATAAAGATCCTTGTAGTTGTGCCATTGTGAGCTAGACCAGCTTCTTATAACCATAAAAATAGATTGACTGAAATGTGGCCAATGGCTTATCTTCACATAACTACTGCTACCTTAGGTAGATCATGTTAAAAATTTAAAGTCTTAAAATTTATAGTTCGGATTCTGAGAATAAGAAAAGTGCAGAAGAAAATAAATAGATTTATAAGATGTAATTGTAGGATGGGAAGGAAGAAAAAACTCTCCATACAGTTAATAATGATATATAAGATGTAATTCTGAAATAGGAAAGCAGAGTTAAAGAGATTCGTACGCAAGAAATTACGAATAGACATCATTCTTAACTATAATAGCTGCTTTGTTTCTTTCTTTTAACTAGATTATGTCTTATTTTGTTTCTCATGCCTGGCATGAGACACCCATCAAAGAAAGAGCTCATTTTTTTTTTCTTTGATTCAATCAAGAAAATCAGCTTTAACAAGCAATCAAATAAACGACGTGATCAAATTAAGGGAAAACGAATCGCTAGACAACAAACAGTAACAAACTAATTAATTAAAGAGTGGACTACTGAATTTTTAGTAGAAAACATAACAAATATTATTAGTATTTCAAGACATAACTTCTCTAATATCTTCAAACGAGAGCATGATTTGGAACTCCGAAAGCCAGCGTTGATGGCACAAATAATATAAACCGCATCTGACTTAAGAATCCAGTAACAAATTTAAAGCCACACCTTGTAGCCAACCTCACAATATGATCCTCCCTGGCCGCTAAGCATTCCGCAATATGAGGAAAGAGTTGATGTTTGAATAACTGTCATGTAAATTATTTTATCATTTTTTTCAAAAGAAAAAAAAGTCATTTGAAGGTGAACGACTTAGAAAACTTGTAAAGGACTACACCAATGAGAGACATTAAAAATACTCTAAGTTAATTAAAATAGCACTATATCCTTCTTAACCCAAAAAAAAAAAAAAAAAGGTTTAAAACCCATTTTGAAGATAAAGATTACTTGTTAAGAATTACATAATAGAACAAGGCAGATGACACTTATCAAAGAAAACGTGTCAAAAATTGATCAGTGGACACCATGAGTTGGAAAATAAATAAAAAATTAAAAAGAAGGCAATTTTTAGGAAGACGACTTTAGTGATTTGCTTTAGTGCTTATTTATTTTGTTCTTTCTTTGTCAAAAAAAAAAAAGAAAAAAAAGGAAAACTTTTTTTTTTTTTTGAACTTAAGAAAGCTTTTTTTTTTTTTTTTTCCTTTTTCTTTCTTTCTTTTTTTTTTTTTAAAGAAAAGTTACGTAACTTTATTTATGTCAAAGAGTATTCACATATAATTCTCAACATATTAATATGGACCTTCTAGAAATAAAATACAACGCTTATTAAGAAAAAGAAATAAAGTATTGAAGAGTAAAAGCCATTTTCCTTGAGTTACAAAAAAGGGGTAGAGGGAGTTAATAGACCTCAAAAGGACTAGCTACAATAAGAAACAATCAATCATTAAGATCAATTTAAAAGACCTGTCTCCAAAGCTGAATGGATCGAGAGGCTGTAAAGGTTAAGCTTATCAGTCCTTTTAAAATGGTCCATTATTGATAATATGAGCTATATTAAAAACTCCGTCAACAGAAATTTACTCTTTTGACCCTACTAGATTTTTCTCACTAATTTTTTGATTGACGGAGTTTTTAATGAAACCTGTATTAGTAATAATGAAGCAATATATATAAATCATAAAAATATATATTTATATTATAGACATCATCAAAGCACACAATAATCTCCTAATAATTAAAAATCAACTCTCCATTAGGTGTACCACATGCATGCCTACATGGTAGGCCTATCTACTCATGAATGATAAAATATTAGGTCCGGTGTCAACTTTATCAATATTCAAAAAAGATGTCTAACTTTAATACTTTTCCGATGGTCCACCATGTACAGTCTACTAAATAATTTCTCATAACGCGAAAATATTCAATATAAATTCGAGAGTACACATGCACGTTTTCCCAAACAAAGGGAGGTAGCAATTTACCATCTTAATCTCTCATCACAATAATATCATCGGAAAAGATAAATAAGCAACAAATTACAAAACAAGTGATAATGAACAAGGTCGAAGAGGAGATGAGAAATTTCGGGACGGTATGGATGACGGTATTGGCGTCACTCTGCTTCTGTTACTCCATCGCCAAGATCATCAAACAAGGCGTGACAAGGTTCTTCGTACTCCTTCCTGTGATGCTTCTCTTCCTTGTCATATCTCTGAAACTTAACACCATCTTCCTTGGAAGCCTCACTTGTTTCTTCATCAGCTGGCTCGCCACCTTCAAGCTCCTCCTCTTCGCCTTCGGAAAAGGCCCTCTTTCCTCCAACCCGCCTCACTCCTTGCTCAACTTCATCGCCCTGGCTTGCTTCCCCATAAAATTTCAAGAAAACCCCGATACACCCACACTCAACAACGATGACGAGAATTACCCGGTGGCGGCTCCCCAACAAACCAATAAGAAAGGGCACAAGCCGCTTACCAGTTACTTGATCAAGGCCCTATTGTTAGCCACCATGATTTTCGTCAACCAAAACAAATCCTCGATTCACCCTACGCTATTCTTGTTCATATACTCCATATATGTCTACACCAGCTTGGAGATCATTCTCGCCATTGTGGCAGCCGTGGTTCGAGTCTCCCTCACGGTCGAGCTCGAGCCCCAGTTCGACGACCCTTACCTCTCCACCTCGGTTCAGGACTTCTGGAGCAGGAGGTGGAACATTATGGTCAGCAAGGTGCTGCGTTCCTCCGTGTACATCCCTGTACGGACGGTCTCTAAACACGTCGTGGGGGAGACCTGGGCCGCAATTCCGGCCATCTTTGCTGTGTTCATCGTGTCAGGGATTATGCACGAGTGGGTGTTCTACATCATAGGTATGGAGTCTCAAAGCAAGATCGTACCTGTAAGTAAGCTTTGATTTCAACCGAAAAAAAAAATGCCTTGACCAATTTTCATTGATGAATATACTATAAACAAAGTTAGGGCTTTTAACTTTATTCTCAAAATTTACATATACTAACATAATAAGTATTTCAATTGATGATGTTTATCACGTCAATTGATATTAAAAAGTTAGATGATCGATAAAATGATGATCATTAAAAGTTAGAATTTTTAAATTTCTATTTGAAACACCGGTTTAAAAGGAAATTTTTAAATTGAGATTTATTTACTTTTTAAAAACTAATTATAATTTTTATTATTTTTTAGAATAAGACAAAAACTGAGATGAAAAAGTTTAGATCTGTTTTTCCAACCAGAGGCTAATACTACTTACCGTATATTCACCTCCAAACTTTACAAAAAGCTATTACAGAACTCTTAAACTGAAATTTAAAGGTGTACATATTTCTATTTTATTTTATTTTATTTCTTTTTGGCTAAAGTTTGGAGTTGTTTACATTTTCTATATACTATTTGTAAAATAAAGAAATCTTCTAAATTTAATCAATTTCCTTATGATGATTTCTAGGGAGGTCCAAGCCCCAGTGGGATATAATGGTCTTCTTCGTCCTGCAAGGCGTCTGCATGTCTTTGGAGATCATCGTGAAGAGGTCGGTGGGCGGCAAGTGGCGGCTGCCACCGCTGGTGTCGGGGACAATGGCGGTGTCGTTCGTCATGGCCACCTCCCTCTGGCTATTCCTACCGGGCATGATGAGGTGCAAGACCGATGTGATGGCTCACAGAGAGCTCGTCGGCCTCTTTAGGTACGTGAAGAACCTCGGTACTCGTCTAGGAATAGAAAAGTATGCTAATTGTACCGTCGTCTCCTCTTCTGCATAACGGAACATGATTACTTGTATATATGCACACGTATTCGTACGTCTATATATATATATATATATATATATATATACGTATCGATAATAAGTGAATTTCATGTCGTATTGTTGATTATGACTTGGCCGTGTGAGAGGGGTGGGGTAATTTTGTTCTCTGTTTTTCCTTTGTTATTTTGTTTTGATCAGTTTTAGCTATAGCTATTGCAGAGATGAAATTTAGTGGTGTACGTTAATTTGGTTTGGAAGAAACACCAATATTAATGCAATGTCAGCATTTTAATTCTCTTTCACTTTTTTTTTTTTTTGGGGCCGAATCGCAATGTAATTTGAGCTCATTATTTGTGCAACAGATATTAATAGAAGATTAGCGGAAAGTTCCATTATTTGCTGAAATTGTCACCGAGTCCCATTAAAAAGTTCATGTTCGGAAAATTTAATTATTGAGGAAAGTGATATATATATCAAGAGGGAAACAAGCTAGTTAAGTCTAGAAAAATAATTTACACCACCGTGCATGTAATAAGTACTGGAATTCTTATCATAAAGTGCATTGGTGTGGTGTTTAATGGGGGAAAAAAAAAAAAAGATTAATAGTGTGCTCAAGTCACTCATTTCCCATGTATTTGTGAATCTAATAGGTAATAGTATTAGAATCTGACTCATTAATCTCCCATCAAACTCGTCTTAAAGGTATCCAATCCATCAAAAGCTAATAGTACTTCTTAACGTTCCTTTTATAAGGCTTGGCCTCAAAATAATGATACAAGAATTCAAACTGAACAGGTGCTAAGATGAGGGAGGCCAGTAACTGAGTTATGACTTTTTTTTTTTTTTTAATGAGAAAACTATGCATAAAAAAAGTAAAGATAGTATTTTATTAATATAATTATATATTTTAATTATTAAGTGAGAGTACGACTATATATATATTTTGCAAAAAGAACATAATTGCATATTTCAGAAGGGCACAATTAAAATATTTAAAAAAAGTCTAGAGTAAAAACTCAAAATTTTAACCAAACGTGGCTAAGCCACGAGTAGACCTATGAAAGGCATTGTGGTTACTATCTTACTATGGTTGTTGGTTCACTCATGGCCCTCCACAAAATGATAGAGAGAGGAGAGAAATACAAAATAATTTTAAAAAATTAAAAAAGAAGAAGAAGAAGAAGAAGAAAGATAGTTTTTGGTAGACCATATATTATTGAAAACTATTGCCTTTGTTCCCTACCTGTACTGAAAGTTGAAATTGGACGGAATCATTTTTATATTAAAAAAAAAAAAAGTTGAAATTGGAAGGACGACCATGGTGGTCCTTTAAATTTTTTTTTTTTTATATTTTTCGTTGTTTGCTAATAAGAACAGTACTCGATTATTTGTTGGTAATAACATACCACTGTCATATCAATTTCTATGTGCATCAAGCTTAAAGAAATTAGAAATTTGCCACTATAATATGCATGTAACCACCTATATTTTAACTGTTCTTTTTTTTTTTTTAATGGAAACGATATTTTAACTGTTCTATGCCAAACAAGTTTCCCTTTTCTTAATTCATAATCTTATTATACTGTTGACCAGGAAAAAAATCTAGATGACATTATTACATAATAATTTGGCAAACAAGAACGCTAAATACAGAATCTTTTTTTTTTTATTTTACTACGTAAACTTGGACTACAATATATAGAAAAAGTCCATGATTTTACTCTTATCATAATTTGTACAGCAGCCAATGCCAACTCTTACTTGAACCTGCACTCTCCCTGTGAGCTCCTCCAAACGGGCAGAACCAACAACCAAAAACCTGTGACCGTCGCAAACCCAACCGTCAAAACAATCGACACGGCCGGGTTCACCGGGGCCCACCCTTTTTGCTCAGCCAAGCGCTTGAGTCCAGCCTCCATGACCATGCAGAACCCATGCAATACAAAGAACCAAGCCATTTCCCACGTGGGTTTCCTCCCGCACGTGATGTAATAGAAGATCAATTCGTGCATGGCTCCGGACACAACTATGGTCATGATAACCGCAACCACTTTGGCCGAACCAAACCCGATAACACCCGCCAAGCTCTCTCGGGTCGGGTCATAAACAGATTGACACAATATGTCCGAGGACATTTGGTTCCACCTTTTTCCCCCAAAAGTCTTGCAAAGATGTGGCAAAGTAAGGGTGGTTAAATAGTGGGACTAGCTCATACCGAGCCATGGTCCCAAACTTGTAGAACCAAGCTAAAGTGATTAGACCATAAAAAAATATTGTAAATATTGATGAATTATTTTCTAAAGTTATAGAATACAAGAGGATGAAAATTGGAAGTATGGTTCCTAGGAATAATTTTGTTAGTGTTGTCAAGAATAGAAGAGGTTGTTTTGGTGAAATATTGTTCTTTATTTTGATTGGAAAGATAGAAATAAAAGCAAAATCTAGGAAGTTTTGGTGAGAGAGAAATAGAGGGCCTCGGTCGAAGGAGAAGAGGAGGAGCTTGAAGGAAGAGATCCATGTGATAAAGGAGGAGGAAATTCCTCTACCAAAGGCAGGCGAGAAATGCCAAGGGAGAATGGAAAAGAGGTAGAAATCGGGAAGGAGAGATATGAGCCTCAAAATGCATTTTGGGATTTTTTTTTTGACCAAGAAATAACAATAAATTAATGAACCTAATAATACAAGAAGCGCTGAAACATGAACTTGATTCTTGGTTTCATCCTCCATTTTTTGCCTTCTCTTTCCCAGTTAACCCTCCTCCTTTCTCTCTCGCCCACACACTAGCTATGAATTATCTCATCTGCCTTGTCAAAGGGGCGGTGGTGTAATTTTTTGGAGTAGGCGACGGTTAAATGTGTCAATTCAATTTTGTCTGGAGTTTTTCTAGCATGCTTCTTCTTCAGGGTCATGTAATGATGATTCCCACGGATAAACGTTGATGAAGCTATTATAAACAATGTTATCATTTAAAGGATGTGAGTTCAAGGGCATGAAATTAATATATATATATATATATATATGTGTGTGTGTTTATATATAGAAATGAAAACGCTTACAATGCGTTAAGTATGAGAGCTCCTATCCAAATCATTCCACTCTTATCTACTGAGTTACTCCCAATGGAATACGATAACTGTATAAAAAACTAGAACATCACATATTTGGACATCTCCATAATTTATTAGGACGTCTTCATAAACTTTTTTAATAACTAAATAACCTACACCTAAGTAGTGTACTCATCATGCAATATTTTTAAAAAGTTTTAAGTGAATCACGAAACTAGATGACATGAAATGATGAAATACCATTTAATTGAATGAAAAAACAAAACAGCAAAAATTGACAAAACTATTTGTTCCAGACTTCCAACAACCAGCTATCTTAGTCTCAGTTTGAATCATAAGTTTGAACAAACAATTTGAACTATTTTATAAATTGTTTTTCATTTAAAAAATTAAATTTTTCATTCAAATTACTGTTCAAAAATTAAACCAATGACCCTAAAAAAAAAAAAAATCACACCTATGAACCAAATGAGAATTTTATTTTTTTTTAAAAAAAGCTTTGAAAGAACTACCCATTAATTTGTCATTTGTGCTTGGCGCGAATTAAAATGATATTATTTGGCCTACCAAAACATTTTACATGAAATCCTCTCTAGAGAATATACTATAGAAAAATTTACTGTATTTTGATTGTCAAATAACAAAAATAATCCTACCTTTTTTTTTTTTTTTTTTTTTTTTGGGAAGTAAGCTCGAACAGCTCCCACATTTAAGGCTCCTTTTTTACAATTAATAAGAACTTGTTTTAGTTACAGATAATAAGGAATTCGAACAACTGCCTCAAATACAGTATCAGGAAGTACGGCTTGTAGAACCTCGATATCTACGGGCTTGTTAGCTAAATGGTAATTGGCACATATAAATACGATCAATCACTTCTAATGGATTTTCTTAACTCTGCTGTGCAAAAATAAGATACGCATTTACAATAGGCGCCCGAGTTATTATATATATTATGAGCGATACTTAAATTAATCAAATAATCTCTTTCTGTTCAATTGCACCCTTATAATGCAATTGCATTCTCCACTCCAACTATTGTTTTTGTTTCTGTATTCCTAATTTATCCATTAGGTCAATTTGATTGGTTCTTTCCACCCACTTTTGGCATAGCAGCTAACTAACTTAACTTACACATTTTTTTTTTTAACACTTACCAAGAATTGAACATTAGACTTACTGTAGACCTAAACCCTTAACCCCCTTTACTTACCCTCAGAGCTAGCCCTAGTGGCTTACGAAAATACTCCTACCTGCGTCAACCAAATTCAACACCCAAATACGAGCAAATTTCAACACTAAAATTAGACCAAATTCAAACCCAAACTCAATCAATTTCAAAAAAAAAAAAAAACACACACACACACACACACACACACATTTCACACAAATTCACGCTACAAGTTTCCAACCAAATCAGTACGCATTTCAGCAAATTCGAACCCAATTTGAGACCTAATTCAAACAAGTTTCATGTCAAGAACAAACCTATATCAACTCCAATGTAAAATCAAATGTGAACGGAATAACTTACTATATATTTTCGCGTTAAAAAAAATGGAATGAGATTTGGTTCCCACGAGAGAGGGCTTGGGTCGAACTCCATCGGTTTTTTAATCTCTCTTGCGTCAAATATTAACAAAATGGTCCCTCTCAAAAATAGAAAGTTGTTGTAAACAACATTTTTACGACAATAATCGAAATAAATAGCAATGATTTAAAATAATATAAATAAATACTGATAAATTTTAAATTTTAAATATACTATTTAATTTTTTTAAGAGTCTATTTACTATTTATCAGAAATATTTTTTTTTGGAAGGATTTACCAGAAATATTTTAAGAACTTTTTTTTAAAATAAAAATTTAAAAACATGCTATTTATTTTAATTGTTTACTTCTTTCTCCCATCCAAAAATAAATACACAAATGGGCCAGGCTGTATAAGAGAAACTAAATGGGCCGAGCTACTAAGAGAGACTAAGTGGGCCGAACTACCCATGATTTAGCCCAAATAAAACATGAAGCTGACGTGGTAAGATCTAGTTCATGTCTCCAAACAAAACCCCACACACAGAGAGGAGAAACTTCCGACTTTGAAGAAGACGACGAGGATAGAGGTATCTATATATTTGTAATTTTTTATTTTCTATAATTATTTTTTCGACAATTGGAGTTTTGAGGATTCATAGAAGGAATTTCGATTTCGCAGATTGGATAATTCGGTCTTCCGATTTGATCTTGTGAGGAAAATTTCGGTATCGGAAGAGGTACGAATCGTGATGGGTTTCGTCGTCACAACCCTAATCTTTGCGGTGGTCGGCATTATTGCTTCTCTTTTGGTCAGAATCTGTTTCAGCAGAGGCCCATCTACCAATTTGTATGTTTTCCATCCTCGTCTTTTGTTTTTCCGTAAAATACACAGATTTTTCTTCTGGATCGTAACCAAAGATCTAATCTTTTCCAATTAATCGAGTTAATAAGCGATTTTCATTCTTTTAATTCGATTTTATTGCACTTTTTCCCATCATTGAGCTGTTCAGATTGTTAATTGGACTTGGTTTCCGTGACGAAAGAGAAGAGATTTTTTAATTTTAATTAAGGTTGGAGAATAATTGGATAGGATGGAGTAGAGACGGAGTGATTGCGAGTTTTTTTTTTTGGTGGATTTTAGATGAATTCTGTTGTTTTTGCATAGGAAATTTGATTAAATCGAATGCAATAAACAACTATTGAAATTAGCATTTTTATTTTGGTTGTTCTTCTCCCTTTGATTTTGTGATTACTGATTGTAATTGCTGTCAAACTAATCTGAACATCCAGTCTTTAAGGCTGTGAAATGTGGATGTTGCTAATGACAAGCCTAGGGTGTGCGAATCTACTGTTGGTCTGGACATGGATGAGAAACAGGCTCTGTTTCTGTTGAGATTCTTCGAGCGTCTAGTAGTTTTAGACCAAATTTGATTTTGACGATTGAGCTTGTGATATGGAAGAGGGATAACCTAACTTTTGTTCTTGCGCAGGCTTCACCTGACATTGGTTGTCACAGCTGTAATATGCTGTTGGATGATGTAAGTTACTCGCCTTTTCTCTTTGTTTGCTTCAGTTCCTTTTCTTCATTGTTGCAATCTTCATTAGTGCAAACTTCAACGATAACATCAGAGAAATGCATATAAAATTTGGAATTGAACGATGTTATACAAATAAACGATGAACAAATATGCTACCAAAATGATTGAAACCCTTTTTTCCCGGCTCTTACCAATAGATTGAACCGTCCTTTCTTTTTAGGGATTGCTCTAGTATGCTTTGAAAATTTTCATTTCTTCCATTACTAGGAAAAAGCATAATTTTTATTTTAACCAACTTTGTTGAAGTTGTGATCTATAGTAACTGTTATATCTTTCATTTCATTGAGACTTGGTTCCAAACACCTAAGTTCCCTCGTTTCTTCGTGTATTTGTTCTCAATCTATACTTTCCAAAGTTTTTGGACTTGTCTTAATCGCTTTCAGCTTTGTTTTTATGTGAAGAAACGTTTAACTTCAATCCAGATGACCCTGTTGTGTAGTTACTGATAAATTGTTACTTTTCATATTTTTAGGTGGGCAATTGTTTACCTTGCACAGATGAAACCGTTAATTGTACCAATTCTTAGCGAAGGAGAGTAAGGTGAAATATTGAAGAGTGCATCTCAAGGTTATGTTCGGGGAATAGTTTCTGCATACTCCAGGTCACCCTTTGTTGTTTCAAAAAACTCCGTGTGGAGGTTAGGTGTGTACTTTTGGAAGAGAATTGAATTTCCATATAAATGTAGCTTGGTTTTTATATTTTTTCACTCTCTTTCGTTGTTCATTCATTCTTGGGAACATGTTCATTGACCAGAGTTATAAAAAAAATACAAAATGATCGACCAGAGTGTATGTAACTATGTACCTTTAGTTTTGATTTTAAGTGAAATAAAAGGTTGATCCTGGAGTTCCGTGATTTTTAATTCGTGCATGATCATATGATCTCGATTCTCGGGTTACATCATTTTGTATGTCTGGAAAACTCCGAGATACCTTAAAATAAAATAATACTAATGCTAGGGGCACAAGTAGTGCCTCACACCACACATGTAGTGCTTAACAGCGGTAGTGGCCCAAGTATTTATCCACCATGCAGCTCACTATTCATCACCGTGACCGGGCATGTCGATAACAAAGAACTGTTATATAGCAAAAATTGAAGGTGTGATTATAGGCGCCTATCGGTAAATTTACACTGTTATATTATAATATGTAGGGTTTAAACTCTGTGATTGCAGACATAGTGCGGGGAGAAATCTACACTTGATTTCATCGTAAAATTTTGAGTTCAAATGTCTCATCACAAGTTAAAAGTTCGGACACGGGGTTGAATTGTTAAGCCTTGAATGAGATTGGAAATTCCAAGAAATTCTTCACTCACAAGTCACAGTGACAAATAGGCCCCTCATCTATCACCTAACGAAGATAAATACTTGCTCTGATATTGGCCATGATGGAACGGTGAACTCTGACTTCTGGTGCACCTTGTAAAGGCGTAGAAAAGATTTAAATAAATAAATAAAAAGTCCACGAGGAGATGAAATATTGTGCAAACCAAGAAATTGCATTCAATATCATTAAATGAGGCCACTAAAATAAAGCATTCATCTTATGATCACCTTCTCTGGTCTATACTCTCTAAAATGTATCTATAAAACACCAGACTTACCACAAAATAAGAAAGTAACAAGCTGAAAAAAAACAAAAAAAAAAAAAAACAAAACAAAACAAAACAAAAAAACAAACAAACCAAGAGAAACACCCCATAACAAGGGCTGATTTGAGACTTAGCATATATGGAGAAGAAGCCGTCTGCAACAACTATTGTGCCAATAGTACTGCTGCTGTTGTGGCTGATGGTGTCCTCGGCCAAGGCTTGCCCATATGACGGCAGTAAATGCAAAGACTGCATTGTTAAGCAGATGAAGTGTGGGTGCCCATCATGTGGGCCGGTGCTGCGCTGCATGGCACGGTGCTTGTGGGGCGGCAGCTCAAGGTCCGACTGCATCCAGTCGTGTGACTGCGGCAAGAATGGCAACCCGAAGCTCTCTGATTGCAAGAAATGCATGTCCAGGTGTAAGTGCAGCTGCATGGTTTATTAGAAACCCTTCCCCATTTTGCATGTTTCGATCGAGTATGTTTGATTCAGTTTTTTCATCTGTGGTTGATTAAACATAGAGAAGAACTCTGATTTATTTGGCAATCTTTTGTAAGGTTTCTGATATCTAATCTAAGATTATGTTCCCCTTTAACAACAAACAAAAGCTTTTAATTTTTTTCCACCCTCTCTCTCTCTCACGCACGCTATAGAAGAATGAATGTTGAATACCATAACTCAAAAAAGAAAACGCTATGGAGGATTCAAGCCACATAGAGAGGACCATCCCTGTGTCCCTGTCAAACAGTCAAAGCAAAAAGTAAACAAAGGAGAACAAATTACTCTTTTTTTTTTTTTTTGGCTTGAAGGGGAAAAAATTACTTGTTTCATTAATTTTTATTGAACTTTAAGTAACAGAAAATTTTGAATTTTGAGCATAGTTCATGTACTTTTTTCATTTCTCATTTGACAAAGAATCTCTATAGCTAGCACTATTAACACTATTAAAAATATGAATTTGAGATTAAAATAAAATCAAGGCCTCTTAAAGCTAATTCCATCTAAATTGGGAAAAGATCACAGCAACATTGTACAATATCCTTGCTTTATTTTTAACTCCTCTCCGTGTCAACAAGAATCTTCACTTTGAAGCTCCTCACTAGCTTTGTCATTGGAAAAGATTCTTCTTAGTCTGCAAGATTGTCTTGTTATCAATTTATAGGTAGAGGGATGATCCCATGCGACGAGGGAAAACTGGTCAGAATACTCCTCAACTCCTTCAACTAATAACTGCCAAATCAAGGCTCCAGCCCCAGCTTGCCTCTTCTTTGCCGACTCATAAATCCTGTCGTATACAGTCTTCAGTAGAAGATTCACATCTTCTACTTTCTTATTCATGTGTAAAGAAGATCCAACTTCGGTAAATAAAACCGGTTTCTTCAGCACATTCTCTCCATCACTGATATGAGAGTCCACCCAATGAGAAAGAAAATTTGCTTTGCCCTCTAAATCACCATGTTGGATCCTAAAACGGAAAGAAAACCATATGAGACTACAATGTGGGAATCAGTTATAATCAGTCATAAATAAACTAATCAAGCTTCACTAACCAGCTATCAGGGTAAGCATGAACAGAAGCAAAATCAATGTTGTCGATTGCTGAATTTTGAACGAAGTCTGATCCAAGCGAGGCTGCCCATTCCCCGGGATTGGCAGAAGATCTTTGAGCTGTTTTAAGGCCATAAAACCCCTCAAGTCCTACAGTCACAAGATGCTTTTTATCCAAGCTCTTTACATATGCAGCCATCTCTGTGATCCATGTCTGTGTCTCGGCAACGTATTAACCACATTAAACTCTTAAATACATTAATCTTGCTTTTTTTATAATAAATTGCACTTTTTTTTTTTTTTTTTTAAATTTCTATGCGCCTAGATTGCATGTGTGAAGTCTAATTAGACCTAGAATGACCACGCAAATTCTTCTTCATTATAATGAAATTCTACAGCAGCTAAAAGAAAACGTATTTGGGAACCACTATAAATCTTCGTGTTTATTTGTCTTTCTTTTATGTTATTTCTCTCGTTAGAAAAGATCCAAAGGATCAGGGCTTTAATTCCGTAACGTTCTATACCTGAAGAACAGGAGCAGATGTATTGGAAGAACATCTGGGCTCATTCATGAGCTCCCAAGCAAAGATAGCCGGTTCCTCCGCGTATTTAACTCCACTAAGCGAATTCTTTCTCGTTAAAATCGCCTGCATAACCCGAAAAACAGAACAAGTACAAGCAAAATCAACATTCTGAATAATGCGAAATGCAGCCTTATTAGTTATCAAAATTCACAATAAACTGCAATAATCATGTAATGAGACTTTAATTTGGAAGCTGAAAAAGATCAGTAAACCTCTAAGTAAGATAAACAGAACATTTCAAGCATGATCTTTTTCGCATTACCTTAACATAAGCCTTGTAGTAATCTTTAACAGTGGGGTGAGAGAAAAAGGAATCATCAGAGGAAGAGACATTATTAACTCCAGCCTCTTCTGCCCATCTGACATACTGAGCTTTCCCACCAAAAGCATTCAGATTATTCACCAGACTCAGAATCAACCTTATCCGATTCTTCCTCGCTTCAACAATCACATAATCCAAAGCCTGAGAAAAACCATAATTCATGTATCCACTTAACCCAAGTCAATCAAAACCAAAACTTTTTAAAATTTTTGAAGATAATTTGACTGACCCGAAAGACCCTTTCGTTGAAGACGCCAGGAGAGGTCTGCAAAGCATTGGGAACATTTCCGTCGCTGAAAGCCCAAGTCCTGCAAACGGTTAGACCCATTTTAGCCCCCATTTTCAGCATCTTCGAGACCTTGGACCGGGAGGAAGAACCCCAAATACTCTTCTCCATCAGCCAGTAGGAGTTCCAGCCATTGACGTAAAGGACTGAATTGTTGTCGTCTTTGTCGGAAACGACGACGAAGTGGGTGGCGTTTGTGGCGACGAAGCCCATGGTGGGCTGCCATAGAACCGGGAAGGAGAGCTGGTCGTTGAAGTTGAGGTAGAGAAGGGCAGAGATGGAGAGAATTCCGATAAGAGGATACAGAATTCTGTCTCTCCACTCGGGCACCATTCTCTCTCCCTCTTCTTTATCTCCCCTCTTTGTATGTTCGGCGCACGTTAGTTGGAGCTTTGGGGTTTACTGGTTTGATGGTGCGAATTACGCACCCCTCTGACGTGTAGCTATTGCCACGCGAGTACTTAATTCATTTGTGTACCCACTTGCCGACAAGTGATGGTTATCAGGTGCTGCTGGTGCACTGACACTCTGGTGGATTTAGACACTTCTGATGTGGTAATTTGTACATGTCATTAGCACTATTGACTTTTTTTTTCTTTTTTTTGTTTTTTTTTTTAGCAAAACACAATTGACTTGGTTTGAAGTGTTAGGGGATTTTAAATTTTGCTTGTTTGCTTTGATATATGGATTGAAATAGTTTTATATGTAACGACCATGATAACTGATGGCCTTGAATTTTATTTGTTTTATTTTTTTAAGGGATTTTAAAATTTGTTTTTGCTCCTATATATGGATTGAAATTTCTTAAAAATCCTAACACGTGTGAATTAATATGTAGAAAGATTTTGTTTTTGCTCCGATATATGGATTGAAATTTGTTAACAATCCTAGCACGTGTGAATTTATATATAGAAAGACTTGGAGATGCACGAGAAAACAACGCCAATACATGTACAATATTAAACGAAATTCTAAAGTTTACAAGGAAAGGAAAATGCTCCTCAATTCCTGTCCTATTTCTCTATGTTTTAATGTTTTTTTTTTTTTTTTTTCAAATAATCAAAAGTTTGTGAAGTGGATCGTCCGTGTTAGTATAATTTTTTTTTAGAGTTATTAAAAGTTGTTTCTGATAGAAGGGAATATTCCGTAAAGATCTTAATGAGCAGGTCCCATTTTTAATCTAATTTAAAATAAATAAATAAATAAAATAAAAGAAGAAGTAACGGAAAAGGAAGTAAATAACAACCTTCAAAAAATAGTTAAAGAAAATAGTAGATTTATCACATAAATAATTCGTTTATATCAATATTTTATTATTTACGTCTTATAAATATGTCATCTATCAAGTAAAATTTGTATTTAGTTGACAAATCTATTGTTCATTCTAAAGACTTCGAAAACATGTTATTTTCATAAAAATATTATATACTATAATTTTAAATGCTGATTAAGAAGTATGAAATATCACATTTAAACTCCATGTAAAGACCATTACACTAGAATAGAATTTGAGACTACAAACCTACCTACAGTAGTTCTTTATCTCTAGATGAGATTTGTGTTCAACTATTTGGTTTCTATTTCTCTCTTGCAACTGAAAACCTCTTTTACCATAGATGGTGGTGATATAATAATATGAAAACAACTTATCAAGACTCTCGTACTCATAATTCAATGATCAAATCACCCTTTTTCTCTCGGCCTTCTTATGTGGATTGGACCCAAGGTGAAGTTGGTTCTCTTTAGGTTCTTTAGTCGTTCCACTTATTTTGCCCGTTGATTACTTGTTACAGAGATTTATAAATATGAAAATATCACTTATCTTTTTTTTTTTTTTTTAAAAAAAGAAAAAGAAAAACATCTATTTAAAAAATAAATAAGAAGAGAATAGTAGTAATGGAAACTTGGCAGAGCAACCACAACATAGGAATTCCGGTGGGGCCCATCATATCCAGATAGGGTGGACCGTGGAGCTTACCCACAACTGTCAAGTGTCCCAAGACTTCCAATTAAAAGCCGCCCCTTTCTCTACTGTCTGCTTCTTTCAAATTTGAGGCTTTTGGGCCATTTCTTCTGAGTCTTACCTTCTCTGGCAATGGAGGGTTGCCGTTGCTCTCTGCATTCATCGGCTTTAACTCTGCTTCCTTCCTCTGTTTCCCGAAATGGGTTTCCAGAAAAACCTTTTGTAAACGGCCAGGTCCTCAAGTTCACCAGTTCCAAGAAGACTCCAACTGCCACAAAGTTCAGGTTTCTTAACATCAGAGTTCAGGCTTCAGGTATTCAATACAACCAGGCTTCTATATTAACTGGAATTCTTTCTCAATTTGTAACTAGTACTTTTGAATTCGAGTAGGGACTTCAAAGTTCAGCTCAGAGACGGCTGAGGCCATTCCTAAGGAGAGCTCTAAAGATGAGAACCTTGCATTTGTTGCCGGTGCCACTGGTAGAGTTGGCTCCCGGGCAGTAAGGTTAAGTTTTTAGTCTATTACCCGATTGAGCTTTCCGATGAAATGTTTTACTACATGTTTGACGGAGCTTTATAGAAGTTATTTTTGTCTTTTTATGTCTAAAAACTGTTTCTAAAAATGTATTTGTATGATCCATCAGCTTTCAGTCAAAGTTACAGGAAAACGTTATTCTGAATAAACTTTAAAACTTATATCAGCCTTTAAAGTTTTATTACATATTAGAAACATTAAAATTACGTTGACTTCATAAGTATTTTTAAAAATGTAGTTCCAAATACTTTCTATTATTAGAAACAGAAGCAGAAGCAAAAGCTCTGCTCATCCCTTGTGTACTTAGTTTGGTATTTTGTTGTGGAAATTCTTATGCATTTACTTTTACTCAGGGAGCTTTTGAAACTTGGGTTCCGAGTCAGAGCTGGTGTGAGGAGTACTGACAGAGCCAAGACTCTAGTGCAAGTACGTGTCTGATTTGTGTCATCAAACTTTTTGTTCTTTTACTTTTCCTTCAAGTATGTTTGTCTGAGAGATTAACTCATTTGCAGAGTGTAAAACAACTTAAACTCGATACCGAAAATGCCGGTGGAGAATCCCAACGTAAGCGTAGTTCGAACACCATTTATTTTTAGTTTTGCTTCTTCTGATATTAGATCTTATCTTTTGGAAAGTATGCTTCTATAGCAAATAACAGGTAGTATTTGGTCTGTAGCCCAGCTGTAGAGAAGCTTGAAATCGTGCAATGCGACTTAGAGAAAAAGGAGCAGATTGGATCCGCGTTAGGCAATGCATCCGTGGTTCTCTGCTGCATTGGTGCAAGTGAGAAGCAAAGTTTCGATATTAGCGGGCCATATCGCATTGATTATCTGGCTACCAAAAATCTTATAGAGGCTGGTAAGAGACATTTTCAACTGGTAAATAGTGTTCATAATGATGTATTTTACATGAGATAAACTTGCTTGTGGTCAAATTTACTCTTCTCCGCAATCTATACATCTCGGTCAAGGGGGTATCATTCTAATATGTTCAACATACCTTTCCAAATGTACTTTTAGGAGTGAAATTTTTTACTTTTGATTTTGATTTGTCAATTAAATTATTTAAGCTATAACTTCTGAGAAGTCTGAGCAAGATTCATTGCGCAGCAACTGTTGCGAAAGTGGACCATTTCATTTTGCTTACATCTCTGGGAACAAACAAGGTCGGGTTTCCTGCAGCTATTCTAAAGTAAGTCGAGAATTTTTTCTTCTTTTTTTCCTCATACGACATGACATTTTGAAGGATGTCAAGAGTTATTTGCCTGATTTTAATGGGTGTCTCCTGCTGATGAAGTTTATTTTGGGGAGTACTAATATGGAAAAGGAAGGCAGAGGAAGCACTACTAGCGAGTGGAATTCCATACACGGTTAGTAGCATTTCGTATTAGTAGCAGAAAATTCTACTTAATGCAGAACGTTTGGGCATTTAAGCTGAGTTACTCATTAGATTTAGATGGTATTCTTCAGATTGTAAGACCTGGTGGAATGGAACGGCCTACTGATGCTTTCAAGGAAACACATAACATTACCCTTTCTCAAGAAGATACTTTGTTTGGTGGGCTGGTGTCAAATCTCCAAGTAGTCGTCCTCCTTTGTTTCCTTTCCGCTTTTTGTACTTTAGTCTTGAGCACTGATCTTTTCTTTTCTTTACAAATAATTGTATTATAAGCTTTAATTTCTTTATTTAGGTGGCAGAGCTAATGGCATGCATGGCTAAAAACCGGGATCTGTCATACTGCAAAGTGGTGGAAGTGATTGCAGAAACAACTGCTCCATTGACCCCCATAGAGGAACTCCTCAAAAAGATACCATCTCAGAGGCCTATCGTTTCCTCACCAAAGGTATCTTCCTGCTTTTCTCGAATAAAAGGGATGAAGACGTCTGAACTTTCTCGTGAAGGTTACATCAAGATTTCTGTTTTCTTCCTCTTCTTCTTAATCTGTATCGCTATCTTGTTACTTATTAGTATGAGCTGCACGTGATTTATTTACCATGTAGTCCATTTGCTAAATGACCGTTTTTGTTTGGGAAAAATACGAAAGTATACCCTGAGTTATCCCTAAAAAATGCTCGATTTACCATTCAGGTCTCAGGAATGATAGAAGACTCAGATCGCTATTAAAACTGTAGTCCCAATGTCATAATTTCGTTGACCATGGTTAATTTTCTTTACATTTAACACAGACTTTTACAACCGTCTCTTTTGTGTAATTTTCTTTTAAATTCTTTGCTACTTGAAATGTCGTTTTCTTTACTCTCCACTTGTTATCAGTAAGAAGATAAACAATTTGTCTATGTGTTGAAATATAGATATAGTAGGGCAGATTTGCTTTTCTAGTCTCTCAATTCACTAATCACGCATTGCAAGAAATGTTTCTTTTTTTTTTTTTTCCCTTTTCTTTTCTTTCTAGCATGACTCAAGATTGCATAAGATTTTTTTTTAATCATGCATGATGAGATTGCCATAGCTGAATTTTAGTCCCTTCCCATGTCATCACTCATCAGGAATCAAGTGCAGCGAAGGCACCAGATTTAGCACCTCCAAAGTCTGAGGAACCTGTTAGAGAGGAGAAAACTACAGCCCGACCACTCTCTCCTTATACTGCGTGAGTGAAGATCCTTTCCTTTTGTGTTAGAATGTGAAAGCATTTATTTTTATAAAACCTTTTATCTGCTTTTAGCATCTTTTTCATTCCAACCTTTTGGCTAACAAAGGCTATGAAGACTTGAAACCACCTATGTCTCCTTCTCCATCCCCAAGCACTAGTGTTGGTTCTACCAAAGCAAGTGGTTCTGTCTCAAAAGCCACTATTCAGGAGGGCATCAAAGAGACAGAAGTGAAGAAAACAAGGCCACTTTTGCCTTACATAGCATAGGCTCATTTCTTTTTTTCCTTGGATCTCATTGCTGATTTTGCTCATTACACTAGATCTCATAACTTTAACCTTTTTTTGGTTTTTCCTGCTGTTCATATGCTTTCTGTTGACCAAAGGTAACAAAAACGTCCCAAGGCAAGGATCAAACTAGCATTGCTTAAATTTTGAAAATTGCCAAGATTCCAAAGAGTCTACCAGTTTGTAAATGTAATGTCTGCGAATGTAAAACTCTCGCATTGGATTTTCATGAGCATCTCAGTTATTTTCTTGTCTTTGTTGTTATTGTTGTTTCACAGTTATGAGGATTTGAAGCCACCTACCTCTCCAAGCCCAACACCTAGTGGTCTCAAAAAACCGCCTTCCGATGTCTCAACAGCAGAAGAGGCTCCACCGCCATCTTCTGGATCAGGAAATGAAGCTGCAAATATTGTCATAGATGGTGTTTCTAAAAATGGTCCTCCCCAGATTTCAACTCAATATCATTCACCATACCCTGTGTAAGTCTTCCACTAGTCTTCAAAATCTCAGACGAACAACTTATTTTTCTTGTTATTGTCATAGATGGTTTTGGCCCGTCATGATCATACTCATTATTTTCCTCTTCTCTCTTCAATGTTTTCAGATATGATGACTTCAAGCCACCCACATCACCATCTCCAAGTGCTCCAACCGTAAAGCCTCCCCCACCGCCATTGGCCACAGAGAGTACCTCGTCGACAGAGAGCTCAGCTCAACAGGATCCTACCAAACCAGCACCAAGACCACTATCACCCTTTACAATGTGAGTTTCTTCCAGTTGTTCTAGAACAGAAAACAACATAAGATTGCTAACTAAAGTTCTAGACTAGGTTTATATGTAACTTCTGCCTAGGTAAATAAAGTATCGAAAACTATATTGTTCTGTTCAACTGAGTAAACTTACTAGAGATAATTAAAATAGGTATGAAGACTTGAAGCCTCCAGCATCACCGTCACCATCTGCGCCATACATCAGCAAGTAAATCGTAGAACATTGTATCAACGTCAATAAGGTTTATTGTCCTCTCCATACCTTTCCTTTGAACGAAAAATATTCATCGGATAAAGCGTCTTTTCAGAAGTAAGTTAACCTCGTACTTATCGGTTTCGGCAGATTCACGAGGAGTTAAACTCACGGAAAGTTTACTCAGTATCTATGAAGAGGCAAGCAAAGTGAATATGCGGGAGTTCTAGAGATGATTTATTTTGTATTTATGCCAATAGCTTATGTTATGCAGTTCTACTAAAACATATTTCTTTTTCCAAAATTTGTTTACGGTTTTATTTTCTGTCATGTTCATAAGATGCAAGTCCTTCTTCATTCATTGAGAATAAATATTGTATTTGTATGTTTACAAAGCCGCTTAAAATGATAACGGTTGCGTAAACACGCCAAGAACGACAACGTTTTTTCAGACAGACAAATCAAATTTTGCATAAATAGGTGCTATGAAATGCTGATGGCTAGAGCATCACGTACTGATAAGTGATATAGCCATACATTTCCATGTTTGAAAGGAATAAATAAATAAACAAAAACCATCAAATACACTGTAGTTTAAACTTCAAACACTGTTGCATTTGTGACAACCTATAAATGTAAATGAATAAATAAACACACACACACATATTTGGAATATTTAGCACCGATGCCCTCTAAACTTATTATCCTTTGGTAATTTGTCCCTCAAACTTTTAATTTTGACAATTTATCCTCTGAACTTGGTAAATTGTTGCAATGTACCTGTTTTAGTTAATTTTACACTAAATTAAAGATTTGAAATTAGAAGATTTGCATTAGAGTTTGTATTATATTTGAAAATTTTTAACTGAAAATAGGTTTTTTCCGGTCTTTACACGAGGCGTACATGGATTTTTTATAATCAATTTAATAAAAAATTAATTGATAGGAAATACATTACAACAATTTAATAAATTCAGGGGATAAATTATCAAAATTAAAAATTTAAGGGGTAAATTGTCAAAAAGTGACAAATTTAGAGGGCATTAATACTAAATACCCCTCACATTTACATACATGTACCAGTGTGATAATTGTTTTTTCTTTTTCATACATATCAAATTATCAATTATCAAATAGAAACGTGAAAATGTTTAAGAGGAGTAACTAAATTAGTTAAAATGATCAAATACGCTAGTTTAATGCATACTGCATTTGTGACTACCTGTTTAAAAAAAAAAAAAAAAAAAAAAACATTTGTGACCAGTGACACCATCAGTGTGATCATTTTTCCTTTTTCATTCATATCACATAGAAATGTAGAAAAAAAAAAATGTGAAACGAACAGTTGGAAAACTATTTGGGTATCATTTGGCACCTTTGGAATTTGCTTTTCATTCATCATTGCAATAAATAGACCATTTAAAGTCTATTGAACCAAAAAAAAAAAAAAAGAGACTATTTAAACTTACATTTTAATTTTCTTGCAGTTCTAAATACTATATAGTCTTTTACTCCAAAAAAAAAAAAAAAAAAACTATATAGTCTTTTTCAAAAAAAAAAAAAAAAAACCAAATAGTCTATACATAACGCACCACCACCATCCGATTTGCAAAAAATATAAACCCACCACCATCTAGATTCATCTCGTAACCCGCACCATCCGATTAAAAGACAACAATATCATCCACTACGCCATAGCACAGAGAAACGCGTCCCCAATCAAGGCTCACGAAGAAAGCGTTGTAGGCAACGAAAACCCAAGTACTGATCACAGAACCTCTCCATTTCATCTCCACCTCTGGCTCTACACACTTCCTCCTCCATCTCCGCCACAACCTCGTCCCAATTCCTCATAAACCACTCGTACCCCCAACAGTACCCGCCCAAGCCGCCGCCATTATCTCCGACCTTCGCCTCGGTGATCGCGTCCAGGATATCCTGAAGCCCCACGATCCGACGGCTCACCTTCCTCCGTGCCTCCCTTACGGCCGGGTCCCACCCGGGGACCGAGTCCAGCCTCAGCAGAAGGGCCATCAGGGACTCGTTCACCCTCAGCCTCTCCCGCTCGTCGCTCCTCACTGCGTCCACCGTTTCCTGACGTTGGATCAGGCGTTGGAGGTCGTCGGCGTCGGAATTGACGGAGGAGATCTTTCTGTAGAGGGTCCGGATCTGGTGGGCCCGGTAAGCTGACTGGATCTTGGTGGCGGAGTTGGACTGGCCCTGTGGCTGGGCCGGGAGGTGGACGGTGATTGGGATTGGGCCTTGGGAGGACCCGATGGGGCTGGGTTGGGAGGGGGGGGCAGTTTGGTCATTGTGGAAGGCGTATGTGACGGTTGTGGTGGTGGTGGAACTGGAAGAGGAGGAGGAAGAGAAGCTGACTCTTCGAGAGCGAGAGGTTTTCATTTTTTTGTGCAATTTTTTTTTTTTTGGCTGGTGGGTAAAGAAATGTGACAGACAGACAGTGAATGAAAGATTGTGTGGGATTTTAAAGTGGGAATTTCGTGCGTTTTTTTTTTTTGCTGCTGAAAATATTTTAAAACAAAATGATTTGACGTTAAGCATCTGTAGGGACATTATTCAAAATAATAATAATAATAATTTATTTAAATTTATTTAAATTTAAAAAATTATAAATAAATAAATAAAACACCCTATAGGGAGGTTTCTTGAATGCTCTTGGCGCGTAATAGGCATTTAACGGATGGCGTGAGCGCCGTCTATTTTTTAGAATGGATTGGGGGCACTTTTAGACCATCTCTTATTCATTTGTATACGTCAATATTATATTTATTATAAAATAATATAAAAAATAATATTATTTTACTTTATATTTTAATATATTATGTTATTTTTATTTATTATTATTATTGTGTTTTGATAGTTATAAAAATAAATTTTTAATATTTAAATAAATGAAAAATAAAAATATTGTAATAATTACATGAAATAATAACCGATAAAATTTAAAAGTAAAGTTTAGTATTAATTATATTTTGTGATAAATTTGTCATAAAATTTAATATTTGATAAATTTAATATAAAAGATAGCATTATATTAAAGAATACTTTTTTCATTTTAATGTCAAAATTTATCATTAATATATTAATTTAGAATTACATTAGAGATACTCTTATCATAAATGCACACAGTTGCTTTTTGGCACACAAAAATATTTTGGCTGAAATAACAAAAATAAAAGATTTCCATTCCCGCTTCAATTGATTAGAAACGTGTAAGACTATTACACCCAAAAAAAAAAATAGTCCAGGGCTGCATTTGAATGCACGTGGATATGTAATTGTTTGAATATTTTTTTACAATTTTATAATAATTTAACTCAAATTTTAATCTTCGGTTTTGTTTGAAATTTTAGTTTAACTCAAATTAAATTATACTTTTTCATCTTATTTTTTATCTTTTTTAAAAAAATCAACAAAATTTATATCTAGTTTTTGAAAAACCAACCAACTCTAACTTAAAAATTTCATCTCTAACCAGCGAACCAAACACAAGTTTAAATTTTCACTTCTTAAAAATCTGATTCACACTCATATTTCTACATATACATTATTCAAAATGTTATCTATAACAAAAATTATCTAAACACATATTTCATTTTGAATACACAAGTTCAATAATATATTTGAATATAAACATTCAATTTTAATAAACATTCAAATGCAATTTACTATCTAAATAAATACTAAATTTTAATGTCATAAATAAAGAGAGTTTAAAAAGGATGTCATCCATTGAAGTTTTCTAAACTTTTATTGCGTGAATGACAGTATTTTCAGGATGTATTACAATTCTATTAAAAAGTGGGAAAGTGTTGATAGTTGGTGGTCCATAAAGCTCTCTCGATCTTGAGTTCTTTTTCGAAGGCCGCTTCCAAGGAATATTGATATTAAAGAAAGTAATATTAAGCTTGTATTTTTGAAAACTAAGGGTTAGTTTGGTGTATGAGTTTGAGTTAAGATTTGTAAGTTTAAATAGTAATTTTGGTTGACTTTTTCAGAAAAGATAAAAAACTTTTGAGGAAAAAGATAAAAAACATGATGAAAAAAGTACAGTTTAGTTTAAACAGAGTCAATTGCCAAACAAAACCTAATAGGCCAGAGCGTTGGTATATTCGCTAGTATTATTGCCTGTCATAGAGCAGATTTTGCATGGTAGCTTAGGAAAAATAGAATCAGTCTGAACGTAAACTGTAGCCAAACAACAGACGACTGTTCATTACGCCAAGTCAAGTAGATTCACCATACACAAATTCTACCAATGACGTTTTTCTTGTTCACTACTTGGCGAAAGAACCAGAAGAAAAACAATTTTAAGGAAGTGAAGGAACAATTTTCCCCGAGCATGCCCCGAACCCAACGTTGTATCCATTACCCTGCAATGAATTAACATTCAATCCTTCAGTCAGTGCATTTCGAAGGTGTATGATGCAATAACATTATCACTATATGGTCGTACAAAACACTCGGATCTCATTGCTGTTGTAAACAGATTTACGACATCTGCACCGTTGAATGAGAAAGGTGATAAAGTTGCAAACTCTGAATTTCTTCATCTTTATGGCCAAATGCAAATTATACAAAATGTGAGTCTTGGCCGCTACTATATAGGATTCATTTTTCTTACTTTTACCAAAAATTCACTTGCCACGGAAATTTGTATGCAAAAAATAGATATAGATGCAATTTACTCTATGATTGTGGAGATACGGCTGCGTTGTAATTTCTACTGAGCGAAAAAGAAAAAAAAAATGCTAAAAAATATACAGGAGGAAAGAGGGCCTCTATGTCACGAACCTTGCAATAACCAGTGATGGTAACTTCATCCCCATCTTCCAGGAATTTTCGTCCCGTCCCATTTAACGACAGTGGCTTCTGTCCATTCCATGTCAACTCTAGCAAGCATCCATAGGACTCTGGCTCCTGTTTGGATTTGAAAGTTGTTGCTTAGTTTTCACATGAACAATAGGACTTATTTACCTATTTTGACACAATGTGAGAGAAGAATCGAGTAAGATTTGCCCATATGAAATGATCCAAACATAAAATAAAACTGAACCATACAGGTCCACTGATTGTCCCTGTTCCTAGGATATCACCGGGCCTCAAGTTGCAACCATTGATAGTGTGATGTGCCAGCTGCTGAGTAAGTGTCCAATATCTGTAAAATAAGTTACCAAGATCAGTATTTACAACAAGACAAGAGCATCAAATCTTTATATAAGCACAAAAAGAAAAGGATTTTCTTTCCCTATATCTTATCCATTATGCGAGTCTTTTATGAATGGCATGAGGGGCATCTAACACAGTCTTTGAAACTAGAGCACCTAAATAATTGCTCAGCATAGCACACAGATAGTTTGTAGCGAACTCAAGTAATTTCTAGATAAAAGCTATCCAAATCCGAGAGAACAATAAGGAAAACGGGCGCTTACAAGTGCTTGAAATTACTCCTTGTGACCACACTTGAATCTTTTGCTCCAGCAGGTTTAATTTGAACCTAACAGAAAGATGCAGTTAATCATAATCTGAATCATGTCATATCCGAGCAAGAAAATAAATTCTCCATGGCCTAGAAGTAACTGGTTCACTTTAGCACATCTTAAGATTAGAGCAAAAAACGTAAAACTGCTGGATACCTCCAAAGAAATGTCATAGTTTTGGGATTTCTTTTCAGCCAGATAAAGCAGTGGACGGGGATCCTGCAATTTTGAACACCATCAATCATCATAGAGCAAGTACAATGACAAAGGATGAAGAAAATTATTTTTAAAAATAATGTTATGCTCCAAAGCGTTAGAAATGGTTAAGGACCTGTACAGGAGCATCACAAGAAAAAGGCTCTAGAGCTTCTAGGGTCACAATCCAAGGGGATATTGTAGTACCTGCAGTATACACACTAGCTAGGTCAGTCCTGCTATGTAAACTTAGATGTATAAACACATCAGCAGAAACAGAGTGTTCACTAAACCACAGGTTTACTTTATAGAATGCAAGAAATTCAACAATAAATTTTTTCTAGTTCTTACCAAAACTTTTTCCGAGGAAAGGGCCAAGAGGAACATATTCCCATGCCTGAATATCTCTAGCTGTAAAACCAGCATGTTATTAGACAGTGCAAACATTAAGCAACAAGATGAAAGGGCTTAAAGCTACAGGAAGTATGCCTACCACTCCAGTCATTCATCAACACAAGTCCAAAGATATGATCTGCTGCCTCATTAACATCCACAGGCCTTCCCAGTTCATTTCCTGGACCGACTACGGCAGCCTACAAGAACATGAGAAATCATAAGGAGAAGGGAATGATTAATAGCTATACCATAATTAAGAGTGCTTATACTAATGTTAAATAAAATGTTTTTAGTTCCTCAAAGGAGAAACCTACATTGACCAGTTAAGTAGAAGGGTTCTCCATACTGCATAAGCTTACCATTTCCAGCTCATAGTCTAGCTTCAAGGAAGGACCGAAGTATGGTGGAGAGTTGCTGCTTGGATGGCCTTGACCTCTGAGATAAGACAGAGACTTATCAGATGTATGAAATCCCAAAAGCATGCTGACTATCATTGACTAAGAATGTATCTCAATCTAAAATCATAATATGCAATAACGTTGTGATGACTATCGTGGACTGATCTGAAATAATAAAGTGTAGAGTCGAGTCATGCCTCATAATCAATTAATCACTCGGATGCCTGTAAACATTTGGCATGCATAGAACTGCATACCGAAATAAACAATCTATACATTCATACATTGGATGGAGGAATAAAACCCCAATCACGCAAACTGAAGTGGCAATGGAGTAGTGTAAGGTGATAAATAGATTGGTATGGGCATTCAGACACATTCCACATAAACCATAGTTCTAACACCAGACCAGGTACTAGTCATTTATTTTACTACAGGAAGAAATATTTTCTCGAACATGCTTCCACCGTATTCTGCATTGTTGGTTGACTTAGTAATCAGGACAAGAAAACAAAACAGTAGAAATCAATTCTAACCTTGGTCGAATAATGTCTGTCCCGGAGATGACAATAGATGAGGCCCGTCCATGATATGCAATGGGAAGGTGAAACCTGAACACCATGAAGACATTCTGAGAAAAAGAACATATGCAGAAAGAGAAAAGAACGTTTATCCACCATAAAGTTCAGAGCAACAATACCAGTTTGGTGGAATTGGGTTCTCAGGTCCACGAAATATGGTCCCACAATTCTTTGCATGATACATGGAGGAGAAGAAATCCGTGTAGTCCCCTATGGCAATAGGAAGAAGCAATTCCACCTTGTTCTGAGAAGTTGCACAGTGAATCTACCATTAGAACAACAATATCTCGACACAAACTTGCCTATCTAAAATCAAGATCATAAACTTTTACTACCAATGGAACAAGTGATTTCTCCCTCAAATTTGCATTATCACGTAATGTTGGTTCAGCAGCTGCATAATTGAGAAAAAAGAGACATATTAACCATTGGTAAACAACAACAATCATACTTAAATAGTCCTAAAAACATTTTGAAATGAAAGTTTAAGCCAAATAAGAAAAGGCAAAACTTATTTGAGAAACTGTACTTTTACCCTACAGATATTATGAAGCTGAGCCTCTGGAATTGCTCAGCCTTGTGTGCTATCTTTCTATTTTTAGTGAATACCAGTATTGGTTGTCCCTCGTTTTACTGTACTTATCATATTACTCTCGTTAGAGTCATTAGATTAACTTTTTAACGATTTGATTTGTGAGTTTTCACGTTAAAGATTTGGTGTATGGCATGCATAACTGCTTCTAGTAATGAAACAAACAGTTGAAAAGTTGATCCAATCGCTAAAATAACCATAAGATACCATAAGATATAGTCATGTACAGATTTATGGCAACACTGAAACCACAACCACTTGCCTGAGTTTTTGAGGCCTAAACGCATATCAATGTAAATGATTGTGCATGAAAATGAAAATTCCCAAAAATTAATCTAGTAGCTCTTATCAAACGTCGTAATTAAAAAAATAATAATTAAAAACCTACATGACAACAGCTTTTGCAAAGTGCTTCGAGCTTCCTTCCACGCAGGCCTTCCCAACGCCAAAAACTTGTTCAGATTAGGCTGCCATCAAAATAGAGGAGAAATAACTAGCAATTAATTTCAGAAAAAAGAAAAAGAAAAAAAAAAAAACCCTAGCAGCTGAGAAAACAACACAAATTGAATCTAATACCGGTAGAAAAAATGGTCGAATCAAATTTCTATCAAGCAATTTAACTGAGAAATGAGAAGTATCAAACCTCGTGAAAACAATCGGAGGAGTTCTTGAGGATCGGACCGTCGAAAAGACCGGCGGAGGCGATTTCGGAGAGGTCGACCACGTAGTCGCCGATCGCGACGCCCGGTCGAGGAGGTGAGCCCGGTCCAGGCTTGAACACTCCGTAGGGAAGGTTCTGTATGGGGAAGTGAGAGTCCGGGTGAACTTCGACGAACGACTTCAGAGCCATGGCGGTCGGAGCGTGCGACGGGAAGCTCCGGTGACGGTTACGGTGATGGTGAAGCTGAGCTGAAGACAAGAATAAAATGGGAGAAAATGGAGGAGGTCTTTTCCACTATGTACTGATTTAGACCGATGACTGGTGTTTAAATAAGTCCTTTTTTTTTTTATTTTTTTGGTTTGTATAGAAATAAAATAGTGATAAAGAGCTAAATATAAATTAATTCAATAATTGTTTTGAGTTAGGCCGACGGACGGACCGTGGTAGTTGAGATTCGCGGCCGTAGGTCATGAGTCAACTTAAACAGCGATGATGAGGTAGGTGGCCACGAGTAGTGATGGTCAGCTGCGATCGATTTCGTTCGGATCGGTTATCCGAAATTGTGTCATTTATATCAGGCTCCGCGGGTTTTTTGGGGCTCGCACAGCTCCATATTAACATGACAGGCTCAGTATTGTTGAACATCTAATGTTTAATATAATACTAATAGAGAAGTGAGTCTCATTGATAAATCATATATTATGGAACTTATTTTTTATTAATAAATAATGTTAAATATCAATAACGTTTTTTAGTATTGTTTTTTTTTTTTAATTTGAAAACTATATCAAAAGTGGGACTCACTCCTCTTCGACAATAGCAAAAGTTTGAACGGAAGTCTTGATGCAATGTTAGTAGAATGCGAAGCCAAATAGCATAGTCTCGTGTATATATACTAGTTGTATGGCACAGATAGAAAAAGAAAAAATCCATGTAAGAATAATGTGGTTATCGTGTGATGATGATGATGTAGCCATCACATGACGAGCAAAAAAATCATGACCAAAAGAGCCAATAGGTAAGAGATATGTATTTATTAAGTTAGGGTATAGGATTTACTTTTCATCTTAAGTGAGGTTATGTGTGAAATTAATATTAAACCATGTAATACACATAAAATATTAAATCACCTATAATTTTGATTTAAAAAAATGTCCACCTTATAGGAAATATTTATTGTTTAGTAGAGAGAAAATTGGGAAGGGAGAGAAACTAGAAATCTATGGATCCCACCCACCATATTTTAATACTTTCTCTTCTATCAAATAACACATAAGAAACATCCATCATTTCTATCACTTAGAGATTTTATTCTTGTTTTCTTTCTATTTTCCATCGTTTTTTACCAAACATAGCATAAAAGAGGGAGGTGAAGAGGAACTAATTTTCACACTCTTTTCTTTTGCCTTTTATTCCTCCCACACTCGTTCTTGAATTCTGTGTAGCAGACAATGCTTGAGAAGCTGATATGCAAATGAACATATTTTGTACATATGAAGTCACTGTTAAAATCACACAAATTTTCATCAACTTAAAAAGGGTGTGATATCTCTTTTCGAAATATATGTTTATGTTTACATAATTAGTTCCGAAAAAACTTAAAGTTTGTTAAGAATTTAAACAAAGCAAAAAAGAGGATGAAGAAGGATGGAGAATGTTGTGATTTCATCAAAAATAACATATTATAAATTTAATGTCGTTTTATTTTAAGAAACGAACAAAACATGTTGATTTGTTTCATTAATTTGAAGAATGACACATTCTTTATCATTTTAAGATTGTTGTTACTTAAAAGAATGACCTGTTGTTTAATTTTTCAACATTTTTTGTTGTTGAAGAGAATAAGAGACGAATCCTCGTGTGAATGTTAGAGTTTGTTCAATCAGAGAAGAAAATCCACTGTTCTTCCTCTCTATTTTCCTCTGCCGTCTTTCGTTCTTTCATTTTCTTTTTGTTAAGCCTTGATCGTTTTTAAGACTAAAACAACATGTCATTCATAAGAATATTTCCCTAATTAAACAGCATATTTTTCTTCTCGATTGTAAGTATTATAGCTCTCACTTATTATATATAAAAAAAAATTTTAAAACATTCTTATATTTCAAACGGTAAACCTCCTATTCAAACCCTGCCAGCTTTTTAATTAACCAAGAACAGCATGTTGTCATTTCTAACGTTTCCTTTCCTTTTTTTTTTTCCTCTTTTTTTTAAATATTTTTTTTGATAAGTACGTTTCCTTTTGTTTTTACTTCAACGTTCTTTTCTCTAATTAATTCATTAACGACATGTCGTTTCTAGTTCAGTCTCATTTGTCGGTTTTTCTTGAATTTTTAAGTAATAATTTGGGGGAGTCATCTGAGAAGTTTACCGTCGTTTAAGTAAAAACGACGTCCTTAAATAAATAAATATTTTTCCTTAAAAAAAAAAAAAAAAGACGAGAGAAAAAAGAAAAAGACAAATTTCTAAAAGAAAAGGGGCGCTGTAACATAGCATATATTCCCATTTCGCCTGGAATTAACGATCTTCAACCATTTGCATATTCTTTACCCGCAATTTTTTCCACCGATCTTCAACCTCAAACGAAGAACCCTAAAAATCCTCTTTCAGATTCAATCAAATCCAGTTTCCAAATCGCTTCCAATCCTCAGAAAGGGGGGCTACACTAAAGAGCTCAGAGCCTCTGAACATTTATCGCACCGGCAGCTATTTCGCAGCTTCCAGAAGTTCTTGCTTCAATCTTCATCGGCAAACCAAAGAGGTAGTAGGGACTAGACTGATTTTCCCGAGAGTTTTTTTCTGGAATTTTCCTTCCTTGTTTTGCCGATTCATTTTAATGCGAAGACCTAGGGTTTAAACTTTTTTTTTTTTTTTTTTTTTTTGCTGTTTGTTTGGCGAATTTGGTTGGTTCAGAGGGAGGCAAAAATGTCGATGGATCTGATATTAAAGCCGTCATGTAGTGGATGTGGTTCGACCACGGATTTGTACGGAAGCAATTGCAAGCACTTGACTTTGTGCTTGACCTGCGGGAAAACCATGGCTGAGAAGCATGGAAAATGCTACGACTGTGGCGCCACTGTCACTCGCTTAATACGAGTTCGGTTCCTCCTTCTCTCTTCTTCATCTGTTTCTCTAACGTGTCTTTACGGTGCAAAACTTGCTGTTTGATGTTCCATGGACCCGTTGGCATTGTTTTTGCTTAAGAATTCAGTTAGTGTTTGGAGCCATATTCATTTGTGAAATTGCTTAATTGGACAAAATTGATGTTTAGATTTTTTTTGACAAGTAATTAAGATGGTAAGGTGAAGTTTTAAATCTTATTAATGAACCGGTACAAGTTTTTAGAGTTTTATTAGAAGAGCTATTTAGAGAAGCTAGATTTTGTTGTGGCTTTGACTGGAAGCTCTTTATAGGGCTAAAGCTATCCTAAAAAAAAACTATAAAAAACATTCCCAGAAGCAGTTCTTGGAAGCTAAAAGCAACTTCTAGATAGTAATGTCAAACAAGCACTACAGAATTGTTTGGTTTGGAGTTCTGCGCATTGGAATTTCGTTTAAAGATGCTAGATCGTAAAACCATTTCTCATGAGGAGATATTTTAACCCCCCTCTCTCCCTCTCTTTCTTTAAGTTCAGTTGTTTTTTGGTTGGGAATTTTGAAACTCAAAAACTTATAACTTCGACTTTTCCTGGTTCTTCAACTACATTGTTACTCATCTAACACGGTCTTGATGTGTTTGCTTTTTACTGTTTTTTTGAGACCACAGAATTATGCGTTCCTTGGTCGTTTTCATGCCAGGAATATAATGTTCGTGCCAGTACTAGCAACGACAAGAACTACTTCATTGGTAGATTTGTGACAGGTTTGCCAAATTTTTCAAGGAAGAAAGGTGCTGAAAACAGTTGGTCTTTACAAAAAGATGGATTGCAAGGACGCCAACTTACTGATGCCCTGCGGGTACTAATTCTCATACTTTGTAGTCACTAGTATCCCTCTTTCTCTCTCTAAACATATGAATGTTGTAGCTTTAGAGCGGGAATCATGGTAGTACAGGTACTAACCAGGGTGTTTATGTAGCGTGCAGTATCTGGTCTATTGGCTTAAGTATCTAATCAAGTTTAGTTTTGTGTCTTGTTGTCTTGAATTCTATTGAATTGTGAGAGTTATCTTAGAAAATTTAATCTACCAGCTGAATGTAAGCTCTTGTTAGGTACTACACGTAAGGCTACTACACCTAGATATTTGTTGAACATCTATACCTTGTTTGCTATGTGATGTTCACTGTTTTCCATTTGTACTTAAGTTGTCTCTTTTGACCACTTTTCATGGATATATAAATATATATATATATGTACACACACACACACACATACATATTTTTGTTGGGCTCCTCATTTAGTCATTTGAAATTTGTGTCAAATAGGACAAGTACAAGAATAGACCTTGGCTCTTGGAGGATGAAACTGGACAATTCCAGTTCCAGGGCCAACTTGAAGGTGCACAATCAGCAACTTACTACCTACTGATGATGCAAGGGAAAGAGTTTGTTGCCATTCCAGCTGGTTCTTGGTATGCATGTCCTATTTATTGATAGAGTTCTAAAAGATCTGGTGCTTTTTTTTTTTTTTTTTCCTTTCCATTTTTATGTAGAGGCAATATTCTGTGCTTTCTTTGTTGGAAATCTTCTGTAGTGAATATTTGAAACTACTATCATTTTTTTTTTTAAATCTACATAATGTCTAGTATTGATCTTGATGATTATTTTCCTTTGTGGTTGTAATGGTTATTCGATCCATATGATTCTTAGGTACAATTTTAACAAGGTTGCACAATACAAGCAACTTACTTTGGAGGAAGCAGAAGAAAAGATGAAAAACAGAAAAAAGACTGCTGATGGCTATCAAAGATGGATGATGAAAGCAGCAAATAATGGACCTGCTGCATTTGGTGAAAAGGATAATTTTGATGACAAGGATACTGGTACAGCTGGTGGGAGGGGACGAAAGAAAGCATCAGCTGATGAAGGTGAAGGAAATGTCTCCGATAAAGGGGAGGAGGATGAAGACGAGGAGGCAGCAAGGAAGAATAGACTTGGCCTTAACAAAAGAGGTGGTGACGACGATGATGAAGAAGGTCCGAGGGGAGATGATCTTGATTTGGATGATGATGATATCGAGAAGGGTAAGGGTCTCTTGTTTATGTCTTGTTCTTAGAAGTAACTCATTCAGGTATTATTCTTGTAGATCATTATTTAGTTTTCTTCCAAGTTGCATGTCATTACTTAATACTTGGTTGCATCTATTATCCAAACAGCTACATCTTATTACAACTTACTAGCACTTCAAAATTAAGTTTTACATGCTTTTCGAAGGTCATGAAATTCAAAATTGGCTCTAAAATGTTTTGTCCCACTAGTGGAACTTGGGGAATATTTGGTTAATTTGGAATGAGCTTTTGAAACGTAATGCTCATTCGTAAAAGGAGCTCAATATTGTGTTCAATAGGACTTTTTTTAACGTTAGGAACATGGACCAGTGGAATATACTTAACTCCTGTTCCTATTCCAACTTCATTTTTTTGAACCAAACTGCATCCTGATTCTTAAGCCCGTCAAGTGTCTCCTTCCATTCTGTTTGCATGTAAAGATACCAAATGTTGTGCATTGTTAATTATATTGCACGGGGTTAAAGATATTCTGTTTCCTACTTTATATGCGTCAACTTCTTGTAGGTGATGATTGGGAGCATGAAGAAATTTTCACAGACGACGATGAAGCTGTTGGAAATGATCCAGAAGAAAGAGAAGATTTAGCACCAGAAGTTCCAGCTCCTCCAGAAATTAAACAGGTCTTCTATCTGCAATTTTTCTATTTGGCAAGTTGGGGGGTTTTCATGGCTTGTTTCTTCTTCCACTTTTACGTTGCTTGTAAACAGAAAATTCTTAAGCTTGGTAGTAAAACTTTTGTATTAAAGACATAATAGACTATCTCTTAACAAACATTATTTTATACTTGAGAATCTGAGATTACGGCAAGCAGTCTCGGTATTTCTCAGCTTGGCCAGATCTATCTTTGTTTTAATTATTGTTGTAGAAGTATGGCAATAGAGTTTCAGGATTTGGAAGTCTTTCTTGGTTGTATTCATTGGTATGAACATTAGGCGTCACTGTTTTTACATCCTTTTGCAGGATGAAGATGATGAGGATGAGGATAATGAAGAAGAGGGGGGACTAAGCAAATCAGGAAAGGAGTTGAAGAAGCTGTTAGGGCGAGCTGGCGGTTTGAATGATTCGGATGCAGATGACGACGACGATGACGAAGATGTAAGTTATTGAAGTTCTTTATATTTTCATACCTAATGAGATTAATTTGCTAAGCGGTTAAGCTCAAGCACGTTTATTGTTTGTATTAAATATCATCATACTGGATACTAGCAGTATGATCTAGATTTATGGCAAACTGGTGCATTTGCTGCTTTTCTAAAGGGTACGAGTAAGGCCAACTTGGCACCTCCATTGACTTCAACTTGGAGTTCCATGAAGGATTACTGTGTTTTAATCAGGTGTTTATTTGTGCTTAATTAATGGGTCCTTTTTTTTTTTTTTCCTGGTTTTTCTAGATGGATGATGATATTGGCGTCTCACCTACGGTAGCTCCAAAGCAGAAGGATGCGGTAAAAGAGGAACCTGCTGAGAACAGTCCCGCAAAACCAACACCTGCTGCAGCTGCCAAAGGAACCTCGACAACCTCCAAATCAGCAAAAGGAAAGAGAAAGCTAAATGGCGAAGATGTCAAGCCATCTACTGTTGCACCTCCAAAGAAGGTGAAGACGGAAAACGTATGCCAGACTTTCTTTTTTGTGTGTGCCAACTTTATGTTTTTATTAAAATAATTGAGAACCTAATGGTGTTTAACAGCTCACCATCAGTAATTTACCTTATAAACTTATTTTGTAATTTGATCAGGAACAAAAAATGTCTGAACCTGCACCTCCTTCTAAGAGTAATGTACCTCCGAAAGGTACACCATCATCCTCCTCTAAAGCTGCAGGAACATCATCTGCTGGCCCCGTCACCGAAGAAGAAATTAGGGCCGTTTTAATGCAAAAGACACCGGTGACCACGCAGGATCTTGTTGCTAAATTCAAGGCGAGACTCCGGACTCCCGCGGTATGATCCTTCATGCTCTACTATACTTTACCTCTAAACCATGTAGATCAAGAAACGGTAATCATCTCTCTCTCTCTCTCTTTTTGTTTTGTTTTTTTTTTTTTTCTTTTTTTTGGTTGCAGGATAAGAATGCTTTTGCTGAAATCCTGAGAAGAATTTCGAAGATTCAAAAGACAAATGGGTCTAACTTCGTTGTGTTGAGGGATAAGTGATTGGGGTTCCTACTACAGTTGATTTGATCAACAACAACAGTGTCTGAGGAATTTGAAATATATGAGGGTATTATTATAATTTTACTTTTCCCTCTACTGTATAATTAGCGACTGATGCCCATGTAAAGGCTACTACAAATCCGCCTATAAAAAGGAGGGGGGGGGGGGGGGGGGGGGAGGAGAATGAAGAAGAAGAAGAAGAGGAAGAAGCTACAGCAGTCCTGAGAAAGTAATAAACAACAGATATTGGCATTCATTTGAATGTCTCCCCTCCATTCCATTTAAAAAAAAAAAAAAACAAGAAAAACAAGAAACAGTTTTCTTTGGAATCAGGAATTTTGCTCCCCGATTTAAGCTTCGTTGATATTCAATTTTTTATTTTAATATAATCGGATTGGAGTTCGAGGGATTGATTGGATATAAGGAATTATGCCAACTGGAAGAACAAAAACAGAAAAAAAAAAATGGTAAATTAGCAAAGTTATCAGATACATATATTGTGTACGCAACATGAATTTATATATAGATGTTTTTTCTAGCAAAAAAAACATGAATATATATATATATATAAAATAACTAAGGTCTAGACACCTTTATCTAGGCAACTGATGTGTCTGTACCTAAGGTTTTAATTCAATCCAAATCTAAAAAATTCAGTTCATTTTGGTTTTTTTTTTTTTTTTTTTTTCCTGAAAAGTTAATTTCAATTTCATTATTTATAATTTTTGTAACTTAAATTTTAAAAGTTTATAACTTTGCATATATAAGTCCAAATGGGATGAATATTTTTTTTTTATTATATAGAATTTCAAGACGAACGAAACAAGTTTTATAGTGATATTTTTTTATTTTGAACACATTTTCAAGTTTTTTTTATTTTTTAGTTTCGATAGTTTAAATGTTTCATTAAATACACATTCAATTCAACTCAGTTTCAACTTAAAAAATCAAGTTCAACCTGTGCATGCGTTTAGTAATTCAAGTTGCATCGGGGCTTTGAGAGTATACGTACAAGAGCTACTCTTTCAAGCCATCTATTGTCGCACCTCCAAAGAAGATGAAAACGGAAAATGTATGTCATTTCTTTACCTTTATATTTTATTTAAATCATCACATTATGAACTGTCTTGGTGTTTTAAATCCTAACATAATTTAAATATATATATATATATTTTGCAACTTTGATCAGGAGCAAAAAACTTCTGAACCTGCATCTCCTTCTATGAGTAACGTACCTTCAAAAGGAAAGGGATGTCGTTGACAACATCGTCTAAAGCTGCAGGGGCATCATCTACCGGACCTGTCACCGAAGAAGAAATTAGAACTTCTATAATGCATAAGACACCAATGATGACACAAGAAATTGTTGCTAAATTCAAGGTAAGGCCCCGAGTGTCCGATGTATGATTATCTTAATTTTTCTTTCATAGGGACGGAAGTACCATGGGCCTTTGAAGTTTTTTTGAAATTTGTAAATTTATCTCCTTGACACTTTTAATTTTAAGTCTAATACATAGTGTTCTTGAAATTTTCATTTACATCCATAATTTTCACCTTTGATCCGTACCTTGCTATTTGTGATGCAATGCTACTTACGTTCATATAATTGAAGAGAAAACCGCAAAAAAAGGAAGGAAATATAGATTAATAGATAAATAAAATAAAAAAAGACATGAGTAACAAATCCAAGATTTAAAGAAACGAAAAGAAAAAAGGAAGTTGGACTTAGACGGTTGAAGGTATGAGAATATAAGTGATTATGATAATGGGTTATTTACATAAATGTCTAAATTGAAGATTTTGATTTAAAAAATATCCATTTTTTCTTTTATTTACATAAATGTCTAAATTGATACCATATTACCATTTTATCAAAAATTAAAATAAATAAATAAATAATCGATAAAAAAGGAAAGAAAAAATCTCTAAAACATTTTATATTAAGCAAATTTTTTATAAAAGGGAAAAAAAAAGATCATTTTAATTGATTTATTATTAAAAAAAAAAAAGAACCGTAACAGATATTAGTTATATGATATATGAAAAACATTCATTATAATAAATAATTGGTCATTAAAATAAATTCACAGTGAATATATTAAAAAATGATATTGTAAAAAAATATTAGACACGTTAAAACCTAAAAAAAACATAACAATGATTTACTAATTATCATAAAGAAAGCACATCATAATGATATAGTAATATCGTAAAGAAAAAAACATAACACATTTAAAAAATTATCATAATGATCTAGTAATTATCATAAAAAAAAATTTCATATCACATTAAACTTTAGAAACTATCTCTTTATCATAAAATAAAATAAAAAAAAACTTTAGAAACTATCAATTAAAACAATACCGGCAATAATATAAAAAATAATTATCATAATAACGTAATAATTATCATGACGAACCTAAATCATACTAAAAAAATTGTTTTTAAGAAACCTAAATCATACTTAAGAAATATGATTATAAAAAAAAATATAAATCATAGTAATAAACAATCGCTGTAATAAAAAGCTAGTTATTAAGATAAAAATACAAAAATAATGAACAAATAAAGAAAAAATAATGAATCTAATGAGAAAAAATGATGTTAAATATGGTAAAAACGTAAAATGGGTAGTACAAAGGTTATTTTTTTGAAAATGGATATTTACGCAATGTTATAAAAAATAGACATATTTTAAAATGAGATTCTAAAAATAAACTTTTTGTATAATCATTTCTATTGGTAGTTAGAGAATGGACTGAGACTGTCAAAGGTATGAGAATAGAAGTGACTATTGATAATTAGAGATTTGGGGAGGGGGGGGGGGGGGGTAGTGGGGGATTATGTATTTTTCTTATTTTAAAGGAGAACGTATTTTCTTTTGAGAATAAGATAGTATTTGGATAAATAAAAAATTTTCCTTTTGAAAATAAAAAGTTGTTTGAAATGAGAAAAAACTGTGTTGAGAATAATGCATTGTGAGAATATTTTAAAAATATTTATTTATTTTTTCTAAAAAAATACTGTACAAAATAAGTTTGAAAATAAGATAATTTTTCTTTTTAAAATGAAAATATAATGAAAAAAATTGAGACAAATACTTTTTTACAAAAAAATTTTCAGTCTCAGAAATTGGACTTCTCATCTAATCATAGGCAATTTTTGCAAAGGGAAAAAAAAAAGTTTTTTTAGGGAGAGTTTTGCCTGGTTGACTATTTGAAGAAGGCAATTGAGTGATACAACGACGACGTCATTTAGGGTTTGTTTGGTTCGTTAGTTTGAGTTGAGTTTTTGAAGTTGAAATAATAAATTTTATTGACTTTTCAGAAAAGACAAAAAACTTTTTGGGAAAAAGACAAAAACTTTTGAAGAAAAAGACAAAATTTGATATAGAAAAATTGAGTTTGAGAGAGTAAACCAAACACACTTTTAATTTAAAAAAGTTTTTGAGCAATGAAAATAGTATGGGCCAAGGAAAAAAAAAAAAAAAAAGATAGAGAGAGAGAGAAAGTAGGGCATCGTTTGAATTTTACAATAAAAGCAAAAGAAATAATGAAAAAAAAAGTCAGTAAGGCACGCTCCCCACTAGCATCTATGTGCGATCACTCCTGAAGACACATAGTAAAAGTGGGGGAAAAAAAAAATTCCTAATAAATTTTCTGGTTTCGTACTTGATCTTTCATGGTTTACAAGTCTTAAGCTCTTTTTCCCAGCAAGCTAGGCAAATTTGATTGTACTCTGCACCAACAATTGTAATCACCAATGGCCATGCCATGCAAGGCTGGCCTGGCTACCACCACATACAATTGAAGATTTTGTAATATGTCGGCTTCAAAAATGACAATAATCGTGGTTATAAATCCAGCGGTATTTCAAACTTAACTCCACTAATAGGTGTAGAGATAACAATTATTATTATTATTTTTTTTGGTGTAAGATAAGAAAGCTTTTGCGTAAATCCTTGGTAGAATTTCAAAACTTCAAAAGAATATCAATTTGATTGAAAGCTCATTTGAGATGTCATTTAGAGATGGTATTTTACTTTCTGAATTTTAAAATTCTAACTTAATATCAAACTTTCTCTCTCTTCCATTAAAAAAAAAATCAAACTTTAAAAGTTTATAATTTTTTCATTTCAAATCAAAATTAGATAATTTTAATATCAAATTACTCGTAACGACGAGATAAATAAAACAATATCAATTTTACATATTTTTTTGGAATATATTTCAATTTTTTACATAATTTTCTGTATTACAAAATTTTTTTAAAAGTTTTTCTCCTAAACATATATTTTCAATCCAACCCTTAAAATAACATCTCCAGATATCTTCCAAACGGGCTTTTAATTGCGTTGTCTTGAGGGATGAGTAAAGTGATTGGAACAGTCCCACGCTCCCACTATTATTGTTTCTTGCATAGAGCCTAGAGGTGATCAGCAACGACGGTTTCAGGAAGCAAAACGAGTACCAGTGTACTAATTTTACAGCCTGTTTGTTAAAAAAAAAAAAAAACGATATAAACGTAGGGGACTTTTATGGTGGGTGAAGCTAGCTTTTCCCTGTCAATAGGACAAAAAATTTAGACCCTTGCATGAAACTTCAATGACCCAAAATCATCATTCTACAAAAATAAAAATAGACATCATCACATCAGATCACTTATTTTCTTTTCATTCAGATTGATTTTAAAAAGTCCGAAAAAAATTAAAAAGCCCCTCCGATGGACTCACGGCCGTTGAGGCCACACCACCCACGGTGTTTCATCAACCACCGGCGCGACGAGTGAAAATGGTGGCGACCCACTGCGCGTCACCGGCGAACCTCTTTTCTTCTCCGTCGAATTTGTCCGATCCATGGTGGGTCACACAATCGCATCACTCAATCTCTGACAACCCACGGCCCGGCGATTGCAACTGGGGGGCTCGACGGTCGGAGAACAGATCTGTGAGGCCACCTACGTCGCGACCCACGGCGAAGGGCGGCGCGAGCCTTTCCCTTGCTGCCGGGATCCCACCCAGCCATTAGACGATCCACCGTGCAACCCCAGCACCGGCAACAAAGGGCCGTGTTCGCGACGGCACCAGTCCCTGCAAAAGTTCAACCACACCATCTACCACCCCAAATGCGACCCAGTGCACTCCTACGACGGCAGCGCACCCCAACGACAGGAACGGCGACCACCGGAACTTGAGTTTTTCTTCTCAGATTTTTGTTTTGGGATTTCTCAGATTTTTTTTGTAGTGAAAAAGAATTTAATTTTTTCTGAAAACTATGGGGATCAAAAACGAATTTCAAAGTTTGTTAGGGCTAGGTTAGTCTCAGGCATCAAGAGCCAAGATCAAAAGAACAATTAATTCATGGTTGAGATTGGTTTGGGGAGAAACTGATATTATATGAAACTTGGGGTTATTTTATTAATTACCAGATTTGAATGGAAGAGTGTAATCTTATGTAGTTGATTTTAGTTTGTAGTAGGTGCATATCATCATCCACGGCCGTTCATTGATGATCCAACGGTCTATATTTTTACTCTATCGGCCGGAGGGGCCACCATAGAATTTCCCAAGTAATAAACGAACGATTGACTAGAGTTAGAATAGTGCTGTCTTTAAAAATAAATAAAAAATAAAAAATAAAAAACTCATTTGGATGCCTCCCCCTTCTTTTATTAAGGGAAAAAAAAAATTCTTTTACGGAATAACATTAGGTAGCACTGGCCGTGATATGATTTATATATATATAGAAAGATATAGATCTTTTTTTTTTTTTTTTACTAGTTAGAGATTTATGTATAAGAGATATGATTAATAGGCCTCAAAATTTATATGTGCATTTATTATTGATTAAAAAAGTATGATGATAATCACCATTTGTGACATGTAGCATTGCTCTCCTTGGAATCAAGATTTTCTTCATTCACCAAAAAGCACAAAGCCAAAAGCAGAGCTTTTATAATGTCTTTCTATCACGGTATAGTCTATAGGTAGTCTGCATTTTTAAAGATATGTCTATTTCACCGAGTCTTTTTCTCAAGACAGTATCTAGATCGTTATGCCTGATCAAAACTTACCCAAATTTTTAGGACCGTTATGGTCACAAAGTAGTAGTACCTTAATTAGTACGATTTTTTCATTGGAGCTAAAGTAAAAACCCATATATCTTCTCATAGCAAGCAATTAAAAAGGAAATCCAATAAGTGCTTTAAAAGTTACACCATAACAAGGGTAAAACGACAAGATAACATCTCCCGAAAAAAAAAATAATAATAAAAATAAAAAGTTCCTGTCCCCAAGACAGCTAACACAGAGGCAATCTCAATCTTTAATAGTAGACGTACGACCACTTAACAACTGATAAAAAGGCCCAGCAATCCAAATCCAAGCAAAATTGGGCTTGCTCCTAAGTGGGCCGACCCAGATGGTGAAGTAGGCCCATCAGCGGCTGTGTCTCTGGCTTGGGCTTGGGCCTGGGCTATGGCCTGATGTTCGTCTGATGCAGTCACCTGAAGGATTCCAGCTCCAGGATAGTTGTGTTTAGGGAGAACCTCCACGTGTAACTTAAGGCCGTTCTTGCAGTGCTCCGAGCTGCTGCTCACGAAGTAGCGGATTCCTTCCATCTCAAGGGAGATGGCATCCAGGCCGTCCGTGAACATCCTGATGGGTTTGCTCAGATCGCACGCCTCGTATTCCTTCCTGCTGCCTAGCTCAGCCACACTACCCTGTGCTGCGGAGTAGGTGAACCCTACCCCGTCGTAATATTACATTATTACAACTACCTCGTGATTTATTTATAAAAATAAAAAAAAACCTACCTCGAGATTTTTCTTCCACAAAAAAAAAAAAAAAAAAAGCAGCACTACGTCTTGATTTTTCCTTCAAAATGCATATCATCAACTTTTATTTTCTTTATTGAAATAAAAACTTTTTTTATTTAACGGAAAGAACTTTTTTTTTTTTAACTTAAGATTGGTGATTTGAACTCTGAATTTTTTTGTTAAATCATGTATAATATTATATTTAGACTATATTTACAATCACGAGAACCTATTGTTTTTATTATTATTATTATTTTGTATGTAAGCGCCCTATATGCATCCATCCTATATTAACTAATCTATTATTAATTTTTTACACCGATCAAAATCAAACCTTAAATTTATAGCTATTAAGCCCTAAATCCCCCTTCCCTCGTCGTTGGGCTAGTCCCAATAACTTCACAAGAACCTATCGTTAAGATATGAAAAATATTGATATTTCTTTTTATTATTAGCTCTATGCTAGACTTTGTTAATCATATATACTTTCTAATTTGGGTGGGATTTTAATCACATGAAAACATACATTATTGATACAAATATTTCTATATTAAAACCTCCTTACTATTATTTATCATCAAAAGTTTAAATACTTGTTTTGAGGTGGGGGGGGAAAAAAAAGAATAATAAAATTAAAGAAAGCATAGATGCTCGTTGACATGTGTGTGGTGCTCGTGCAACAAAATCCTAGTTTTTTATTCTCTCTCTCATTTTTTTCGCCCTCTCTTTTTTCCTTTTTCCTTTTTCTCTTTCTTTTTCTTATTGTACTCAAAGCAGAAATATCTGAAAACTTACTCAAGGAATGACGTTATGACAAAAGCCTACATTTTCTTAGCCAATAGAATAGCCAATACCATGTAGAAGGATAAAAAGGGAAAAATAAAATAGAATAAAAGTTGTTCCAAAACTTCATTGCCAATGGAAACTGCAAATTACATGTAACTACTACCCAAAAAGCAGGATTTCTTCATATAAGTAAATATATACAATTTCTATACGCAAAATTGCAGATTAGACACATTGAAGATGAAAAACCGTTTTTTTTTTTTTAATTAAAACTAGCTTTCTTCATTCTCAAAAAAGAATCTTATAAAGGGCATCGAAACTTACATATATTTATTTACAAGTAAACACATGCGCACGTGAATAAAGGAGCAAGAAAAAGAGAGCATGTTGAGTGGTGTGAAAAAGTTGGTGTTGAAGAGAGAGGGGGAGAGAGAGAGAGATACTGACAGATTTTGTCTCCGACCCGAAATAATTTGCCGGACGACCAAGAAGGGACGTCGGAAGAAGCGTCCCAGCCACGGTCTCCGCCGACGACATGGTGAACTTGACCTCTCGCAGATTTCCCTCCGAGGCTCACCGCCACCAGAACCACCGCCAATCCCACCACCGTCATCACTCCGCCGGCCATTGCGTTGTGTAGACGCGATACAGTTCACTCACAAAAGGGCTTTTCTTTTCTTTTTTTTTTTTTTTGGTTGAGAAAACGAGAAATTTAGAAAATGAGAGAGAAAGGGTTGGGTATGGAGGAGAATAAAAAGGGCAAATTTTCAATGTGTAATTGGCTTTGGCCGGGAGTGTAGTAGATTACTTTCCACGCAATTTCCCTTTGGCCTTCAGCCTTTAGTCTTTTTCCAACCTATTACTTTCCTCTCTTTTTTATTTTATTTTATTTTTCTCCTTTCCTTTTATCTTTTCTTTTTCCTTTTTTTTTTTTTTTGTGCTAGTTATTGTATCGTGGGACTGTTAGGTTGTGGTCCGCCTAAAAAAAAAAAAAAAAATCTCTTTCCATTGGACTTGTTGGTTTGTTGGACTTGGATATCCTAAGAGCTCGCGCCTACTTCGTCGTTTGAATTTACGAAAATGCCCTTCAAAGTTGTAAAAATATTTTCGTACCATCTTATCCCATGTTGTATCCAGTGATCATTTACGGATTACTATACTAAAATTGTAGGTTTTTGAATTTTTGTATAATCATCTTTCGTCTAGATCCAAAATACACGTGTAACATGTAATGATTGAGAGCTAATAGAGCGTACAAAAATATCATGTTCAGCGGAAAAAAAAAAGTGTATAGCATGTAAAAATAGGATTGTGGCAAGACGTTTATATTATATTTAAAAGTGGAATAACAAATAATATTTTTAAACTAGTTGCTATACATTTCTAAAGTCATTTTTACATGGAATAATCATTTCCTTGCCAGTTACATCTCAACTCTTACATGCACATTTATCGGAACAGTGCCCTAAAAAATAGGTGGACTAGAAAAACTAAGAAGGCCTTAAATTTGATTAAAAGTATAGAGAAAATATAAAGTTGAAGAAATGCGTAAAAATATAAACGTTTTAAAACAGAATAGTGAAATACTACCCGTAAGATATTAATAAAATTCTCCTAATTTATAGATAAATATTGTATTTTCAAGTATTTAAATTATATTTCACCATAAATGAAATTATTGCTAGACTATACGTAAACTTTTTATATAACAGTTATTAGTGAAATTATTGCTAGATCATATATAAACTTTTTACACAACGGTTATTTCTAGTGATCACATGCCGGCAAGACTAAAAATTAAGATGTCTCGTTGATGTGACCCTCCACACTCTGTGACATTCACAAACGCAAACAATGGTTATGTTCGTGGTGGTGGTGGTGGTGGTGGTGGTGGTGGTGGTGGTGGTGGTGGTGGTGGTGGTGACGGTGAGGACGGCTGCCTTTGGATGTAGAATGTTTGCCTGCACCTTCGCACTTTGGCTGCTCGCTATTAATTAATCATTCCATTTAGGTGAGTAGACATTTTTCACTCATAATTTGTCGCTATCATAAGATCATTATGCTACAGAATTGAACTTTTTTTTTTATGGTTAATTAACTAGCATTTGTTCGGCTGCTTTTGTTGAGCCCATTAATTATAACTTTTAATACAACTCTTAGTTCCCGTTCCTTTTTTATGCAAGAGCATAATTAAACTTGAGATGGGTCTACATAGCTTGAGTCTTTAAAAAACGTCTGAATCCATTGTTGAGTGCATTTACAAATTCGTAAGGGAGTTCTAAAAGTAAAGAGTCTGAATATATATAGTGATTCAAGTAAATTTTTGAGATCCTGTGATATTTTAAAGAATTATTATTATGACGCTCCTATCAATTATTATAAATGTTCGGACTAATATATAGTTGTGTCACATGCAATTTGGAGATCAAAACTAGAACTTTCCCTGTTAACTAGAGGACGAATAGGAACTTTTGGCAACTACCATGACAATCTTTTTTCTAAACCATGTGAAAATAGGTAGAGCTAACACTTATAGATATGTTAGAAGTTAAATTTGTCTCATATCACTAAATTATTCTAACATTATGATCAAAGACGGAACTGCCTTGGGTCCAGTGGGGGTAGCCACCCCTCTGGCCCAAGGACTCCTTTGAACTTTGGCTCTAAAATTCTAAAGTTTTGCACTTTTTTTTTTCCTTATTTGCCCCTGAGATTGTTTAATTACAGAATTTGCATAATGTTTTTTAAATAACAATGATAACCTAAGTTAATTGAATAGCATTTGTTTGACTGGTTCGTGATATTTGGCTGCTTTTGTAGCCGTTAGTTTTAAAAGTAATTTGCTCGGTCCTTAATTTTTTTCGAAATTGAGATTTGATCCCCAATTTTTTATTTTATTTTTATATAAAGGATTCTAAATTCTTTAATAGACGCAAAATAGTTATTTTTACTAATAAATGTTAAAATTTTACAAGGAAGTTCTCGAAGTAAAGCATCTGAACATATAGTGTTTAAGTGATTCTTGAAAAACTGAGTGGTACAATTTTGAGGAGCTCTTTATTGTGACGCTCCTATTAATTATTATAAATTTTACAACGAATAGATGTGTCACTCTTTACATAGCTTATGTCTTTCCCGGTTAATATTTCTTTTAAAACTTTGATATATCTATTAATATACATATATCACTTTTTTGGAGGTAAGACGTCTCTGATTTTTCCAAGCCAGAAACGTAAAAAGTAGGACTGCAATTTGGAGAGAAAGTAGCATGTTCCCGGTTAACTAGAGGACGAATAGTAACTTTTGGTAACAACCATGGCAACTTTTTTTTTTTTTTTTTTTTTCCCTGGACCATATGAAAGCTGGTGGAACTAGCACACAGATCAATTTAATGAATTATAAAGGGAAAAAGAAGGAAACCAAGTATATTGTATATGTTTTATCCTATTAAACATGTGAATATAGTGTTTTCTAATTTAGAAGTAAAATTTAACACATCATCATTCTCTTTTTATAGGTTAGAATGTGAACATATATGCCTTTTAAAGTGATGGATTTGATCAAATATCAAACCCCTTTATCACAACATGGTCGTCGTCATCATATGTAACCTTATTTTTACTCAAACCTGCTGTTTCTCCCAAGTCCCAAGTTAACACGTGAGGTTCCAATTTTATCTGACAACCTTGTCGTCGTCAAAAAAATACGTAACCATATTTTTACTCAGAATAAGACTGAAAATCCCGTAAGGACAAACATAAGTGAGGAGATATACGTTATCCGCAGGCATAATTAAGGTTCCACGTTTGTTTTTTACGTTGAGAGAATAACCACATGCATGAAGTCTTCCATTGTAAGAAATAATCACAATCTTTCTTTATTATGGAATCTACATGAGATTATAACTCCCATCTAAATGAGATAGATACGAATCCCAAATAACTTATTTCAAGCATACTAATGGAACGTAAACATAAACATAGACATAGACATAGACAGACATGTGCATCACACGATGAGGTTGTAATTGACACACATTTCTTTTTTCTAAAACCAAAAGAAAAAAAGAGAGTAAAGTTGACTCTTTAAGATAAAAGCTTTGAGCACGTACACATACATTACACGACAGAGTTTTGGCGATCACCGAATAATGCTTCCTCATCCGGAGAGTAAAAGATGACAATATCAGGCTCTTCCCTAAAGCTCACTCTCTTTGTCAACTTCCCACTTACGCTTCTACTCATTGAATTAGTAGAAGAAGCTCCATGACCTTCTCGACCAGCACTTTTCATCACCACCGGCTCAAGACAGAAGCTGTCTTTTGCTTTAGAGGCCAAACTGGTCCTACGATCGAACGGTGATGATCGGGAAGATGAAGAGTAAGCCGAAGGGTGCACCTTTTTCGAGGAATGCCTAAACACATGCAATTCACCCCCACTATGGAAATCAGGCTTCCTTACATGACTTGCAGGGGAATTCATGATCCACTCCTCTAAAGTCAACTTTCTCATCACCTTTGACTTCTTGATCTTCTTCTGATCGTCTGATGTGTGCATCACTAATGCATTACTTGTAGTACTTCTCTTTTCAGCCCTCTGATGATCATCTGTCTTCTGCAGACATCCCGCTGTCCGTCTGATCATCCCCAAGATCACCGAACACGATTTACTCGATGTATCATTACCGGGATTATTAACACCCTGATCATGACTAGTACTTGGGTGCCTGAAACTGCATAGATTAGCTCCCATTCATGCAGAGCCTCAAGTCTACGTGGCTTTGAATTAATTAGTCTTGGCTTTGGTGGGAATTATAAAGATCTTTCCAGACGGAGAGATCTATAAGAAAGATTTTAGTCTTGAGCACAATGAGAGCTTAGTTTTCGCAAATTATTATATGTATATCTGTATCTGTATCTATGTCTATATCTATTTATTCATATCGGTCGTATTAGTTTACTTTGTAATCAGCACAGATTAAACATGAAACAGTACACTTCTCTTGGCTTATCTCCCATCTTAACTAAGGCCCAGACAATGCCCAAGTTGAAGTCGGATTCGAGGAACTGACAAAAATGGTGATAAAATCAATGGTGATCATTTGGTAATTAAAGAAAATTAACGACTAAAAATAAGCCTACTTGTTTGCGTAAGACAAATAGGTTATCCACATTGAATCATTGAAATAAGGGATTAAAAAGGTATCTATATGTGATATTGTTTTTCCACGAAGATGCAGGCCAGTTCAGAATCTTTGTTGTCCTGTTGTCGACAGAACTTTGCTCCTTGAATAGAAGATCCGGTATTTTTAATGAATCACCAATCATTCTTTGGGAGTAGTGACCTTTTTGATTTTGTCAAGATTCTGTAGCCCTTGGGAGATAGGGGCATGACGATTACTATGTATCTAGTGGTGTATACAACATAATATCCGCCTATAAATATATCCCAGCTGGAATATGATATATCTACCTATAAGAGATCAATTTTTTTCTAGTTTGTTCGATCACAACCATGAATCTTTGACCTGCTACTGTTTTTTGCTTTAATATTGCCTGATTATACTTTTGCAAGTGTTAAGAATTAGCTCCTTAATTCTATATTATCAAGAGCAATAAATTTCGGGAAAGAAAATAAACAATAAAAAATATAAAGGTTCACCTCAATGTGAGATTATGTCTTGTTTTAACCACTTTTAGTAATTTATTATGATAATCAAGAAGTTTACATGATCAGATATCACACATACTCAAAACTCTTTATATTTTTCTCTAACCTCTCACATAATAACCCTACGATGGTATCCCGTAAAAATAAAAAAAAAATAAAAAAAACTAGGATGATCGAAATTACAAGAGTGAGATCCTTAAAATACCCGTAATAAAACAACTCTCAAATATTATAAGGCGATTCGCATATTGTCTCTACGCATGATGTTAATTAGGCTCAACAACTTAACAATAAGATATTAAAATCATAATGAAATGAAAATGTTGTAGGTATAATCTAAGCAGCAATTCATACTAACTATATTAGAATATGTTGAGTTTAACTGTTTTAACTTTTTATTTTTTTTAAACAAGTATCTTCATGTTAACTTTTGTCAGTAGAAACAGCTGGTGTTGTAAAGCACATGCGAGCCAGTGAAAGTATGCAAGTAGCGGTTTGCCATGTAAAAAGACTCGACAGCTTATTTTTGCCCCCTTTTCTTTTATTTACTCCTTTTTTTTTTTTTTGGCTTAATTAGTTCTAAGGCTAAGTTTGCCCTGTTTCTTCTTCTTCTTCTTCTTCTTCTTCTTCTTCTTCTTCTTCTTGTTTTTGGCCAACGAACAAGCTATAGCTTGGAAGGAAAGAAAAACGACTCATTGAACCTGAATCTACCACAGAAAACCATGTTTTTGGGTAAATATAAGGCCATAAACACATATCAGCTTTTCTTGTTTTGCTCCGTATGATCATATTGAAATGTCGATATTTTTTATTGCAAATTTATAAAGCATAGATTCTAGTTGCAAAAAAAAAAAAAAAAAAGTATCTTGCTTAAATTTGTCATAATTCTGTGAAAGTTCCCAAGTAAGTCCTTGTATTGCATATCAAAATTTTCTTTTGTCTAGACATGATAAAATTATAGGCGAGAATCTGAAGTGTTCCAAAAGTAAAATAGTGGCAAAGCACCAAAAGATTTTTTGTAACCTTTCTGGTCCTGGTAGAGAAGGGACCAAGCAGCTTCTCCTTCACCTTCATGTACGTTACTTGACAAATTGTACAAGCATTGTTTGGAACGTTATTCGAATTATTTTCCATTACAATAAGTTTGGTATGTCAAATAAAATTTTCACAATTCATCTTCTTTTATAATGGAATTTCTTGATATTCAATTTCCAAGGAACTTTTCTTTTCAATTTTAAAATCATATTCCCTTTTCATCTTTTGCTAATTATATATTAGCAACGATCATATTAATATGTATCGTGTTTTCTTTTTTAATTAGAGATATAAGGATTCGAATCTAACAGCTTATGATGAATCACATATGAAATCACTACAAGATTATGACTATAGACGCACATTATTTATTGGTTGTATTTTTTTAAATCTATTTTCTATATATTTATATCAAGGGTGCATGGCGGCCGACTTGGATTGTTTAGTTGAGTTTGTTTCATGAAGATTTATGAAAGTAACAAATCAAGACTTCCCAAAGTTTAAGAGGTTAGGGCGGTTTTTTAAGAGAACAATTTAGGTGGTTTGTTAGAAAGCCTGGACTTTGCACTAGCTAATATTTGTGATAAGTTATAATTTCTCAAAAGTATTTGACATCTAACTTAAAGTGACATTACATCTATAACCAATCTTCCAACCTTTGCCAAATGAAAAAGTCAAAAAAGAAAATAAGAAAAATATTGAAACTTCAATAGTTATAGAGTAAGATTTTTTTTTTAATATAATAAATTTACAACAAACTACGAAGTTAAGTTCTAACCGCTATCAAATATCCCTATCTTAAGATTCAAATTACATGTCATGAAAAAATAACAATGCCAAAATTAGAGTATTATATATAAAGATATTAAAGATAATATACTAACTTAAAAGAAATTAAACAAAAACAAAAATAAAAAAAATGGTATACGAACATGTTAATAAAAGCTAAACAAAGCAAATAAAAAATTGATAACTAAACAAATTGGCTTATGAGTTTGCATGTTAAACTATTTAATAAGGAGTTTATTTACATTACACATCTTTTAAATTAAACTCCAAAATCAATCACAATAGTGAAATAAAAATTAAAAATACTAGACGGGCAGGATGACTTAAAGCTGCAGTTTGATTTGGCAAACTATACCTACCCACTAATTATAGCAGGGTCAAACCGCGTCATCCACTTGATGTACAATTAGTCAATTACAATGTAAACCTGTCATTTGTGGGTTGAGCGGTGTTATGTGGACAATATAAGTGATTTTGCAGTTATTTTTGTGCAGCCTAATTTATACTATATATTTATCTCGAAATATATGTGGATAATTTTTCTAGAAATATACTGCATTTTGTGTATTAAATTTATATTCATTATTTTGCTGATATTGGCTTTTCTTAGAATTATCTACTAAGTCACATTATTATCACGATGATTTTACTATAGCTAGGGACATGATCCATATATAAACACAATTCTTACTATATGGAATATATGATCTTATTCTTAGCAATAAGATATTATAATTTGATCTTTATTTTACCTACGATCCGAGTTCCAAGGTTCATAAAAGAGTGTTTTGTTTTAGAGATAAATCAGCAAGTACGATACTTGCTCTATAACCAAAAATGTTAAAAAAAGTTTAATTTTATTTCAAAAACGTCAATGGTTCCCCCCCCCCCCCCCCCCCTCTCTCTGAACAAATTGTATTTTTTCTCTTTAAACTTTTGGGTTTTTGTAATTTTCCTCCCTGAACTTTGAAAATAGTAGAAATACTCCTTGAATTATAAATATTTTCATTTTTGCTTCTTCTGTCACTTAAATGGATGGAATTGGTGACACGACAATAACTAAAATGTAATTTATTATTAACAAACTTTATTTTTACTGATGAACTTTAATATTCTTGTAATTTTGACCTCAAACTTTGAAAACCGATATTAATATCTCTCAAACTTTAAACAGTTAGCAAGAATATCCCTCAAACAACTAAGTCTTCCAAGTTTAATGGCCAAAATATGAAACAAGAGATATTTTTGCTAATAATTAAAAGTTTGAGGGACATTCTTGTTAATAATTTAAAGTTTGAGAGGGTATAAATACTAGTTTTCAAAATTTAAAGGACAAAGTTATAAGAGTATTAAAGTTCAAACGATAAAAATAAAATTTGTTTTTATAATTTATACCTTTTTTAAGAAAAAAAATTACACTTTAATTGTTATTATATCAATTATTCTATCCATTTAACTAATTAAATAAGTAAAAATAATAACATTTCATAATTCAGAAAATATTTTTATTAATTTTTAAAATTCAAAAAATAAAATTATAAAAATATTAAAATTCAAAAAGTAAAATGAAAATTATCTTTTTTTTTACCACTAAGTGGGTTTAATATGGAAAGCAAAAAGTTGAAATTCTTCCTGATCAGTGATTTGACATCTCAAGATGTCAAGGATATGCTTTCCTTTTTAAAAAAATAAAAATAGAAAAGATATTTATTATTTTCTATTAAAAAAAAAAGACCATATCCAATTCAATTAAAAGAAAGAAAGGGACTTATTTAAATAAATGAATAATCATAAGAAACAGTCCTTAACCAATCAGAATGTCCATGTGTAAGACTCAGATCTTCCACGTGTAACACTAGGACCCAAAGTATTTGGATCGGACGGTCGTGGCATCTTTAAAACCTTTGTTTCTATCTAGAGGAATCAAGAAACTTGGACCTCCAGAACAATAATACTATCTTAATAGTTAATACACAAAACAAACCACAAATAAATAAATAATATATATTTAAAAATTATGAAGGTGTTTGGTGAATGAGTTGAGTTTGAGTTGAGTTGAAATTTTTAAGTTTGAGTTGAGTTGACTTTTTAAAAAGTAGTTATAAACTTTATTGACTTTTCAGAAAAAGATAAAAATTGAGATGAAAAAATACAGTTTAGTTTGAGTTAAACTTGTTTACCAAATAAAGCAAATATATAAAATAAAGAGAATGAATGTGGGAGTGTTGTAAAGTCTATTTTTAAATCGTTAAGATATAATCAAACGGCTGAAATGTTATTTGTGTATAATAATTATAATACATCTTACCTTATATTAGTATATATTAATAATAAAAAATAAAAAAAAAATCAACCACCTTCCCCGACGTCGCGACGGACCCCCCTCCCCCCGAGCTAGATCCATCGGCACCGACAACGGACGCCCCCTCCCTCCGACCAAATCCGCCTGTGCCACCCCTCACCCCGACACCGACAACTAGTCCCATGTAAACGAGTTTTTTTTAAAATTTTTTAATTATTAATATATATTAATATGAGGTAAGATATATTATTATTGTTATATATAAATAACATTTCAGTAGTTCGATTACATCATAACGATTTAAAAATAAGCTCTAAAAAGTATATAAAAAATACTTTATCACAAACTTTTCTAAAAAAATAAAATATAAAATAACGATATTTTTTTTTTTTTGGCAAAAAATTTATAGTTTTATTATGGTTGCTTCGCTTTTCCTCAAACCCCCTCTCTGTGTGAAATTCGTATTCGCCTCCTTTTGCTCTCTTCGAGTTTTCGAACCTCTCTCTCTCTCTCTCTCTCTCTCTTTCTACACACGCACACACACAGAGAGACAGAGATATACATATATATATATATCGTACTCTCAGTCTAAGCAAAACCAGAGCAAGGAGGGAAGGACTTGCTCTCTGTCTCTCTCTCTCTGTCTGTCGCTCGCGGGTTCGGACTTTGTCTCAGATTTGAATGTAATGAGCTTTTTCTCCTGATTTCCATTTTCAATTTTTGTTATTTCATTTAGAATCATTCGTTTTCTGACTTTAGGTTCAAATTTTTCCGTTTTGGTATTGATATGCGGTTTGTTTCCTTTTTTATTTTCTTTCTTTTGAAATAAGAATTCGGAGGTTTGAATAGAAAAGTCAATGTGAATTGGTGAACTCTAAAGAGAAAAGTTTTATCATATTAGCTGATTTTAACGATTCAGTTTTCATGGAACAATCTTCTGTATTTATTATTATTTTTTTTTGTATTCCATTAATGTGATTTTCATATTTCAGGTGGTACTTTTTTGCATTTCATTTTCGTATGAGTGAAGAGAAATTTTAAAGAATCATGAACAAGGATAATACTAGCGCCTCGTGGTCACCGACCGCTCGGGTTCGACATCGTCGACGTTCAAATGAGGTTGGTTGGTTGGTTAGTTTTTTAGTTAAATTCTTGGCTTTATGTCATTTTCTTCAAATTTAGAAATTTGATAACAGTTAAGAGTAATAATGAATATGCATACTTGTCTGAGATGTGGGTACAAACTGAAATTGAATTTTCAACTACTAGTAAAAAACTGAAGGGTTTTTTATAATCATGAAAATTTACTTACTCTGAGATAGGGGTACAAAATGAAACTTAATTTTGCAACTTGTAGTATTCTAAAGTTGGAATTTATTTGTGTTCTATGTTCTTTTGGCTTCTCAGGTTGTTCCAGATGTTAGTAAAGCAAATGGAAACTTACTTGTTAATGACCGTAACAAGTACAGGTCGATGTTGATTCGTGCATACTCTTCCGTTTGGATGATTGGGGGCTTTGCATTAATTATATACATGGGCCATCTTTCTATTACTGCTATGGTGGTGGTTATCCAAATCTTCATGGCGAAAGAGCTATTCAATCTACTAAGGAAAGCTCATGAAGATAGGCATCTCCCGGGATTCAGGATATTAAATTGGTCTGAATACTAATTTCTTGGCATGGTTATAATTGGCGTGTTTTTTCTTATGGAAGAAGTTAACTTTCAGATACTAATTTATGAGTTGTGTAATTCGGTTTTTCATTTTTACTTGTGTGAACAGGCACTTTTTCTTCACTGCAATGCTATTTGTATATGGTCGCATTCTCAGTCAACGGCTTGTCAGTACTGTAACTTCGGACAAGTTTCTCTACCAGCTTGTCAGCAGTGTTATCAAGTATCAAATGGTTATTTGCTATTCCCTTTATATTGCAGGTTGGTTATGCATGTTATCTTTGTCCTTTTATATTGTAGTTGTTGGTAGGAGGCTTCTTATTATGAAGGCATGCTTTAATATGGGTTTCACTTAGCATTTCATTCCCTTGCTTCTTTTTTGTTATGATCTTGTGATGTTGTTGTATACTTAGAAGCTTCTCTTGTGAGTTAACTGCTTTTAGGTTAGTTTTTTTTCCCTTGAAACCTGCTTATATGATTGACTGATTTATTTTTTTGCTCAGGTTTTGTGTGGTTCATCCTTACACTAAAGAAGAAGATGTACAAATATCAATTTGGCCAGTTTGCATGGACTCACATGATTCTGATTGTTGTGTTTACACAATCATCCTTCACTGTTGCCAACATTTTTGAAGGAATTTTCTGGTAACACAACTTACTCAGGGAAATGATTCTATTTCGGATCTTCCTAATTCATTTATTGACTCTAGCTCTTAGTCTTTTAGGCCTTCATTTTTTTGGTTCTCCTTTTTGAGGGAGCAAGTTGGGGGAAAAAATTACTTGGTGGTGGAACTGATTATGGCTTTCATGGACTCTCTTATGTAATATCTTTAGAAGGTTATAATTTTATTGCGTGAACAATAGCAATAGATGTAAATTCTTATCTAGGACCTAATACTGCATTTGGTGTTCATTTATGATGTGCATAATGTTCACCACAATTACTTTGTCAACGTGGCTATGTCTCTGGCTTGGTGTGCCTTGGTAATCGACTTAAGGGAAATTTGCATACTTTCTTTTGCTCAGAAAAAAATTTACATGCTTAATACTTGTAGTTTTACTTTTTAGTGAAATTTACACTCTATTCTTAGAAACTGCACCTGCACCCTTCACTGTTGAACTTTTGCTTTCAATGTTACCCCATTAAAAAGATTCTATTTATAGCCATGGACCGAAAGATTTGATTTTTGAATTTCAAATTCGGAGAATCAAAACGAATCCCGCATAATCCCGCATTGGCGCCTAGGCCCTCTTTTTCTGCGCCTAGGCCCTAATTGGGATCCACGATTTGCGCCTAGGCACAAATTTATCAGCGCCTAGGCCCTAAGTTACGTAGACGGAAATCTCTTTTGGCGCCTAGGCGCTACTGAAACAATGCCTAGGCCCTAAGCTCTCGGGTTTTAGTACTGAAAAACTCAATTCAAGCGCCTGGGCCCCATAAAAATGATGCATAGGCGCCCAATACTCTTCAAAACACAATCTTCACACCAAAGCATGCCAAATGCTACATTTTAGCTCCAATCGCGCCGAAAAACAACGAACCCACCTTTTTACCTGAATCCTACAAAAGAGAATAAAACGAAGTGAGAGAACCTAGAACCAAATTGAAAACCAACAAAATAATAAGTTAAAAGTACCCAATTAATTAGTCTAAAACTAACTTATCACCCATTGCCCATCGACCATGAAAGAAATTGGGGAAAAACTTTTAATCCTTGTTTCCAAACATGATTTAAGGTTTTTCTATGTCCATGATCCTACACATGCCCAGCTTCAAACCATAACCAAACAAAACCCAATACTAAGAATTTAAGGTTTTTCCTTGCTTCCATGCACACATGATCCATGATCTCCATTGATTTTAACATTTGCAGCATTCAGATCTTGAGTGGTTTGGTTCCAATGTTAAGCTGCACATGTTAAGAATTTGGGCTAATTCAAGGTTCACATTTTGATCATGTGAGGGCAAAATGGTCCTTTTACTTATTCAAGCTAAATTCATAGGAAGGGTAACATTAAAACCAATAGTTCAAATGTGAAGGTGTGGGTGTAGACAGTTCCAGGCATAAAGGGTAAATATTACTAAGATGTAAAATTATTAGGGTAAATTTTATACTTTTGATTTTATTCACATTTTATTTCTTTTTCTTAATACACTCTGAAATATGGATGCAGGTTTCTTCTTCCAGCAACGCTTATTGTTATCAATGATATTGCTGCATATTTCTTCGGGTTCTTTTTTGGAAGAACTCCTTTAATCAAATTATCTCCGAAGAAAACTTGGGAGGGATTCATTGGAGCATCTGTTACAACTATCATCTCTGCATTTGTGGTAAGAAATCTTTTATCTCTGCAGTAAATAAACTTCGTTTTCTATCACACATTTCTAAGTAGGTTTACGAACAATTTTTTTACAGACTCGAACTTGGTTTTCCAATCCTTTATCCAAAAACTAAAACTGAACTTAGTATTCCAATCACTCAAAAACTGGTGGTTGTGGCCCCTTGCTCACCACCTTATATGTCAAGGATATTCTTATGTGTGGATCCACAATACAGTTTGTGGTGGTAATGTGGTTTAATACAAGTATTCAGGGGAATCTAATTGCCACTATCACAGGATGCTCATATTGCAGTACTGTTTTTCCTATGTTTAGTCTAGTCGTGTTAAATATCATGAAGTAGCATCTTTCTTCACAATGTTCACATAGTGTTCATGAAACGTGATGACAATCGCATCTCCAATTATTGTTTTCTGTCTTGGGTTCACTCTTGCTCACGAAGTTTGGTTTTCTGTTTTTCCAAGACAATTGCTTTACGGTTGATCTTTGATTTTGTTATTCAGTTTACTGAAAAGACTGGTTACAGCTAGCCACCTAGGAGGTGGATTTGGTCTTAAGTGGCTATCTTGCTAATACATATGATAGGTTTAATTCGCTAAAGCATACCATCACAACTTCTTGGACCCAACTGATTTGGTTGGGCATGCCCTTCTTTATAATAGGTTTCAAATGACGATGTTACCTCACTTTTGTTAACTAACCTTTCGTTACGAGTTATTAACCATATGGGTTTAATCCTTTCAGTAACGTCTATATGTTTGGTTTTTATTTGCAATGGAGGTTTCTAAAGTATTTAATCTTGTTTGTGCAGTTAGCAAATGTCATGGGTCGTTATCTGTGGCTAACATGCCCTAGGAAGGTAACTTTATGATAATGAAATTTTAATTGTCGATGATGGGGAAAACAGACTTTTTCAGTTGATTGAATTGTGTCCTTGCTTGCAAATTTGCAGGATTTATCAACTGGTTGGCTTCAATGTGATCCGGGTCCATTGTTTAAGCCATACGCTTTTATCTTTCCTGGATGGGTTCCTCAATGGGTGAGCGCATGACATTCTTCTGAGCCTGCTCTTGTCTTCTATTTATCTTCTTATTCATGGTTGTGTGCTCTCTGCTTGAGACTGAAGATTCGAATGGTTGGCTTGTCTGAGAAAAATGAATTTCTAGCTGATCAAACAAGACTATTTTCAATTTCCTGATCTCATAAAGTTACCTATTACATTTTGTCTCTTGAAATTCTATTGGTGTCTCAGTAATAGAGGAAATATGATATGTGTTTTTAGATCAAACAAGACTATTTTCAATTTCCCAATCTCATAAAGTTACCTATATATTAGTCTCTTGAAATTCTGGTTGTGTCTCAGAAATTGAGGAAATATGATATGTGTTTATCTAAAATTTTTTAATCCACAGGAAAATATTTATTGAGTTAAAAGTTCTAGTACTAAGCATATCCCGTCCCATTTTATTTGAATCCAATTAGGTCATTAAAAAAGCTCATCCGTTAATTAAAACATTATAAAGATGATGATTCCCACCAAGAATTTGATCACTGGCTTGTGCTAATTCCATACGAATCAGTACTAGATTTATTCATTTTCCTACAAGAAGATGAATTATTAGCCCTTCCCCTGTGTTCCTTTTCTAGTTACCACCAGTTCCTGCCAAAAATGCTTCTGTTGGGTTTAGAATTTTAGTGGATGTACATTATAAAAGCATCAATTTGTAGATGATAAGGCAACTTAAACTGCGCCATATTCATAGGGGACAGTGATAAAACTTTTGCTTTCAACCATTGGACTTAATCAGCCTTTTGTCTTGAACTCGTAGTTTGTTCGTTTACCTATCCTTTGTAACGTTTGTTTTAGGTCTAAAATATTGTAATGCGTGAAATTTAATTCTTGAATCAATATGTGTCTTCCTTTTTTCTCTTACGGTTTTTTTTTTTATATACAGTTTCCTTGGAAAGAAATCTCAGTATTACCAGTTCAATGGCATGCCCTGTGCTTTGGCTTATTTGCGTCCATCATAGCACCTTTTGGAGGCTTCTTTGCTAGTGGCTTCAAAAGAGCTTTCAAAGTCAAGGTTTACTCTTGACGCTATTCTGATGTTATTTCGTATAATTGATTTACTGTGAGCTTCAAAGATGTGAACTAACAATATTTGTAATACTTGCGTCCCTTTGCTACAGGATTTTGGTGATAGTATTCCTGGGCATGGCGGAATTACAGACAGAATGGATTGTCAGGTAAGCTTTTCTGAAGTTTGAGCCTAACCTTTGACCATAAACGCACTTATCAAAATCTTGTACAGTGGCTTTTATATAGTCAGTTGCTCTCTCTCTCTCTCTCTCTCTCTCATCGGATCTTAGGACCAAGATAGAAGAAAGAAGAGAGATATTAAAATAGTACAAGATGTCAGAACCAATAGAGAGGGTAGAAATAGAACCACAAGAGAGAAAAAAGAGGGGAAACTCAAATCGTCTCAATACATCATTAACTGATCGATTGAAGTGAAATTACAAAATATTCCGTTTATATACAAAACAAATAAGAAAATAAGAAGCTAAACCAAAATGAAATGAGGAAAGTTGGGAAATTTTTTTTTCTTTTTTTTTTTTTTGGAAAGTGAATGGGACATTGCCCTAATAAATAATTCCGTAGTTAAAGAAAAATTAAGTAAACATTTTACTCTGATTCTGCAACACCATCACTACATTCGATGCGGCGTAGTGCATGTTCTATGCACTTAAAAACATCATTAAGTGACTGATTTCTATTTGCAAAATGTATTCTTCACTGTGTAACCCGTCAGTTGGATGTAGTAGTTAGATTTTGTGGCCAATTATGCTTGATCAGTGTCTTTTTGTATAGATGGTGATGGCCGTGTTTGCATACATCTATCACCAGTCATTTGTGGTGTCTCAAAACGTCTCAGTTGAGACGATCTTGGACCAGGTATATTCCCTCTACATAATCGCCACAATGATTCGTCTTCACACTTGTCCATAAACGAACATGAATGCCAATTTGTCTGTGTTTCAGATATTGGTGAACCTCACTTTCGAAGAGCAACGGGCTCTATACGTGAAGCTTAGCGACATCTTGCAGGAAAGGCTCGGACAGTCGTAAGCTCTGCGCCAATCATGATCGTGAACATGATCGCACTCTCTCTAGATGAACATCAGTAGAAAACTGTCATTGTAATTTGTACATTGTGATGGGTTCTGATCATTCAGGTGATTGCAATCCTGCTCGATTACTTAGGTGGAGGCAGTTTCTCTGCTACAAGCTCTGTATAGTTCTGTTCTGGTTGTTTTTTTTTATTTACAATACCTGACTCTAGATGGAGAGAGAAAGGACGTTTGTTTATTCTTCGATCTTATTGGGATCTGACCGCAAAATAAAAATAACAACTTGTCAGGTTTTTAAATTTTTTTTCCCTAAAATTTTTGGAATTTGACTTGCTTGTCTTTTTTTGCATGGTGATGATACCACCATCTAAGGAGCCTTTTTTTTGTTTTTTTTTGTTTTGTTTTTTGCAGACTTAAAATATTAGGACATAAAAAATACCTTAAATTGGGTTGTGTTTGGAACTCAGATTTGTATAAGAAAATCCTAGTAATATGTAATATTTTTTTTATTTTAATGTGTTATTAATCAAATCTAACATTCATAAATGTGCATTATAGATATTATTAATTTGTCGTAAGCGCAATTAATTTAAAGGTTGGAAAGTGAATATTAAAGTAGGACGTTGCTATAAAATTAAAGGAAAAGAGAGAGAAAGCAGGTTAATGAATTTTCAAGCTAAAAAAAGAATATTCGTAGTCAAATGGCATTCAGACATGGCAGGCGAAAAGTAAAAAATGGACGAAGAGACGATAGGTTATCGTAATTGGACACAAGCACTGCAAGTTCATACAACTACTCAGCTGCAATTATTGTCTCTTCTTGGAGTGAAGGGCCAATCAAACAGTGACTATGAATCTAGCCCCAAAGCAGGTCAGGTTCCAGTATTGAAAGAAAATGAATAGAATTTTGGAGTAATGCTATATAAGTCGAGCTTGACAGTGACTGAGTTAAAAATGCATGAGTTGAATATCATATCTTTGCAGTAAGATAACAGTGTAACTATTGGAAATAATTTATGATAAGAACTCTACTTCTTATGACTAGAGATGCTTTGCATGTCGCAAGCTGTAAATTTTTTACACGAAGACTATAGCATCTCATATTATTAAATAGTTAATTCAACTAATAAAACAACTGTTTCCACTTATAGAGTAAAAGTACAGTTTTTACCTTAAGTTTTGTCGTCTCTTTTTTCTCCCTGACTCTCTGTTAAAAATCTACAAAAGTGACAAATTTATAGGATAGTATCAAATGACTTGTTCATTTGGGGTATAAGTTAGAACCAATGAGTTTTCTTAATGATCAAACCTTAAAAGTACAATTGAAGATTTAAAAATATGTCTTATTGTATAATTTTGAAGTGTTGGGAGGCCTAATCTTACGCCCTTATGTTTGTGGTAATGGTATTCTAGGATGGGGCAAAACATATGTATATGCGGGCACTGTTGACGGAATGCGATGTCTTTTGACAGTGTGTAGAATGCTCTTCATTGACGGATCAAGAAAGGTTTGGACCACTCCTATACAAACTCGTTGAGTATTTGAGCCATTCTCCTGAGAAACCGAAGACAAAAGCAAAACCAGTTGGTATGTGCATAAATATGTCTGCTAGTGAGAAAGCCAACTTTTCGGTAGGGCAACACCGCAGGGCATGAAATAATTAGCCTCTTGCCACCTAATGTGGTTCTCACCCTTGACTATTTATTAAATCGTGAGTAGTTTTTAACCAAAAATGATTGTTATGTTGAACTTGATTATACTACTATTTTATGACAATTTCAAGTTGTGTAAAATTCGTCTACCATTTTTCTCATAATTGATGAAAGTATGTTCCATGTACATCACTCCTACAAAAACATAGGTAGGTTTAGTTTGCAACGTGACAAAATAGTGTATATGTTTGGCCATAACATCACATATAGGTTCGAAAAAATAGATATTTGTCTCATGACTACTCCCCACATGTCATAATGCTTCAATATCTTGTGTAATAATAATAACACAAACTAATATGTGATAATTGATATAGTTTAACGATAATCTTAGAATTTCATATTTAATTTAATTATAAAATGTAGAAGTTAAAGCTCTTATTTAAATTTAGAAGCAAAATATATATATATATATATATATATATAATACCCTATGATGGTATATTCTAGATCAGTTACTTGATATTTTGATAAGCTTTCACATTCTCTCGAAAGAGATGATAACTTGTAGGAAAATTTTCTGCTCACTTTTTCCATTCGGGTTCCAAAACGTCAAATACTTAATTTTTTTATTTATTATTATTATTATTTTTTGAAGACGTCAAATATTATTTTGGATCTTATTAGGTTGGATATAATTACAGAAATCCACGTTCATGGAAGAAAGGTTTTCCTCCTTGCGACAGTCGACAAATACAAGTGGGAGGTCGTCATCTAATTTACTCCTATATATTTTTTGCCTCAACTATTCATCTAACACTATATTAGATTTTAATTAATTGGTTCATTTAATAATCCAATTATCATATACAATCTAATGTAAAAAAATTTAATTGAATTTAGATTAACCTAGTTTGGACATTTTTTTGCCCCATAGCTAATCAATAATTTAAAGATATGATTCATCTAAAACATAGAAACCTTAATTTATTAAAAAGTAGATCAAATCCAAGAGTCTCAATATTTAGACAAATGTCTTCCATACTCTATACATGTGTCTATAATACCAAAGAATCACATTACTTTAAAAATGGCACATCAAATAATTAAAATGACTCCACAATGAAGTAACTTCACATATATATAATAAAGAGTAGGATTAAAAGTTTTTTTTTTTTAATTACATACCAAAAAAGTAACAAAGAAAAACGCAGTTAATTTTCAGATAAGTAAAATGATAAGAATATATATATAAATACATATTTATATATTAAATTGGAGTGGATGGTTAATTTAATTTTTTCTAGTAAAAAAAACCATCCGATTAAACTTTAAACTTTTCTTCAACAAAATCCAATTAAGTTGCTGACTTTACCTTAAAAAATTTAAATTAAATTACCAACTCACGTTCAGTTGAATTGATTCGTTATAATCTGCTCACGGCCTAACAAGAACTCTCATTTGGCGGCTATAGATAGTAAGTTGTTTTTACGGCTTAATACATTCAACTATCTTTTTTTGTTTTTCTTTTCCGACAAGATTTATCCATTTCGCATTGAATCATAGAAGGATATCGGTTCAACGCACCTGGACACAATAAAAGGTTCAATGAACCTGGGCATACACATTAACACTCTTGCTATCTATGGTTAAACTCGCCAGCGTCTAGTTTCCACACCGGTCACAGATGATTTATCTTCCAAAAAAGTAAAGGGCAGGGGGAAAAAAAAATGTTAATGACGTGGCAACACTGAGTAAAGTGACACGAGGGACGTCCTACTATTTCGCACGTGTGACGAACGAATGGAGATTGGGGGTCCACGTGGATAAGACGTGGAAGAGCTTATTGATCTCGTGGCATCAAGAGATTCGTTGACGCAGTACCCAAGTCAAGCCCGTCCAATTGTAGCTTAGAAACAGAGTTTGATATGAGCCGTTGAACTTTGAACGGTTTGTAGACTGGGGTCTGTCTTATTTTGTTTTGTTTTGTTTTATTATTAATTATTTTTTGGCTAGTAGTAGAGAATAGACATATAGGGTCATTTGAAACAATGACACATACCAACACATATATTTCGTGCCCAAAAACTTCATTGTGATAAATTTAACCACCTTAATCGCAAGTAGACCAAGACCATTTAATACCACTAACGGAATGGTGTAGTAATGTTTTTTCTTCTCTTCCTATCCAATTGCCCCCACTTTTGAAATTCAGTAGTCTCAATTAAGGGCCAGTCTGGAAATTGTATTTTAGAGATTAAGTTAGAAATGTATGCTTGGGGTAAAGATTAATTTTGGAAAAGTTATGTGATATGAAAAATAATATAAAATTTTGAAATATGTTAGGAAAAAATATGTAAAATGGATCTTATTATATTTGTCTCGTCGTTATCAGCATTTTAACACAAAAATTATCTCATTTCGGTTTGAAATGAGAAAGTTTTGTACTTTTAAAATTTGAGTTTTCTGAAAATGGAATAAAAAAAAAGTTTGATGTAGAATTAAGAGTTTTGGATATGGAAATGTTGCCTTAAACGAGCCCTAAAAGTCTTTCTCAACTGATCGATGGGTTGTGCAATCTCCGGTTCATGATAGTAAAAACATGTGTTTGACGTATAGGTTGGAGTTGAGTTTTTTGGTTGGAGTTATTCAATATCATTAGGTAAGAAAGTTTTTTCTTCTCCTCCTTTCAAACTGCCCTCAATTTTTGAAATTCAATAATCTTAATCAAAAGTCTTACTCAACTGATAAGCTGTATAATGTCTAATTCATGATAATATAAGTGAAACTAACTCATTTTTCACGTACAATTGGGTTAGAGATTTTCCATTCTAATAATAGGTCCCATAATGTTTTTGGATACAAATAAGAGACGAGATGAAACTAATTATCCTTTGTTTGTATGAGTGAAAATAAACTAAATGGGGTATTTGGTTGGTTCACTCCAACCAAACATTTTCAAAAGGTTTTTTTTTTTTTTTTGTATTTTTCTTAAAAAAATAAATACAGTCTCACTATTTACATCTTCAAATCCCTCTTCAAAACTTAAACTTTAAAAGTTCATAACTTATTTCAAATCGAAATAAGATGACTTTTTTTTAATTACATAGAATTTCAATATACATGAAACAAAATCTATTTTGCTATTTTTTCTCTGAACACATTTGAAGTTTTTATACTTTTAATACCAAACAGTTCGCTTACATTTGGTTCGTCGGTTGGAAATGAAAATTTTAAATTAGAGTTGGTTGACTTTTCAAAAACTATTTATAAATTTTTTTTTACTTTTCAAAAAAAAGACAAAAACCAATATGAAAAAGTACAGTTTAGTTGGAGTTAAACTTAAACGCCAAACGAAGTCATTTCCAACTAAACGTACATTCCCAAAACTCAACTTAACTCTAATCAAAATATCTCAAAAACACCAACTTAAGTAAACCAATCAAACAGGCCCTTAGACCACGGACTATGTGGCCAACATATAGCCTTCATGAGGACGCGGTGACGAAATGATACATTCATGCAAATGATACTATGACGAAATGATACATTCATACAAATCTCTGCTTTTATCATCGTTAATTTCAAATTATAATCCTAACGATCAAACAAAGTAGGAAAGCATATCAACGATGCTTGCTAAACATCAGAGCATGACAGATTAATACAATCTTTCTTTCAACATAAATATAGTTTTACTACTAAGAAATATGAAATTTCTATCCCTACAAAATTTGTGCTTTTAGTTCTTTTTTTCTTTTTTCTGATTAATGCCCCCATAAAAATATAATCTTGGATTTGTGTCTATGTGTCATTATTGGTAATCACACAAATAACTTTTAGTGATAAATAGCGTGATAGTGATACAAAAGAAATTAAGCATCGTTTATGAAAATATAACTTTTTTAACAAAAAAAACAAAAAAGACCCTAAAAAACTAATCAAGAAAAAAAAATGAAATCTATCATTTGAGAAATTTTGAAAAAACAACCGATTTAGTGGTAATTACCACTAAAGAAAAATTCTTTCCTTATTTATATATAAAAAAAGAACCTAAAAAAGTTTTTTTTTTTTTAAAAAGAACCTAAAAATTATATCAAGAAAAAAAAAAATCTATAATTTGAGAAATTTTGAGAGGGAAAAAAAAAAAAACCATTTAGTGGTAATTAATCTGTATGGAACCACTAGAGACCACTAGTTTACAATCTCTATAATTTTTTAATTTTTTTAAACCGTCCCATTTTATGTTTTACGTGATTAACCCATGTTTCAGGTAATGATCCCTGTGTATATCTCAGTGCTTCCACTACAGTTTAAAAGTTAAAAAGCAAATAGCGGTAAAGGGAACCTAGACGTTAAAAGGGGCAGATACATTGATAATCCTCGCAATCAAGCCCAAATACATTCTAAAACATCATCCATACATGAAAAACAGCCGTACATTATAAATAAGAGGCATAAGCGGCGTATGGTTTCTCCATCCATCCTGATCTTCTTCTGAATCCCCACGATCTCCACCCTTTTCTTCTTGAAATATGTACTCTGTTCCTCTGTGGAAACACCATGATCACACTATGACGACACTATAGAAGAAAAAAGTCACCATCTTTCTCTCTCTAGCCCTTTATTAGTACTTCCTTTTTGTTTTTTTTCCCCTGTTCTGAAGAGTTCTCAACGAAGAATACAAGCAAAAAAAAAAAAAAAAAAAAAAGGGCTAGAATTCCGGTTATGAGGTTCTCGAGAGTGGCGGCGGCTTTCGACGAGGCGGCGAGGGTGAGGCTGTGCGAGAGCAGCGGGAGCGAGCACTCGCCGGAGCTTTCCGATCTTGTGAACTCCTTCATCGAGAGAGATAATGGCTGGGAAGGAGGAGATATTTTCGATCATGACGAGGAAATCGACAAGGATATTGAGAGGATTAATGATGAAGGATCAGATAATGGTTGTGATTGGTCAGAGGCGTCGGAGAAGAAGGATGTGCAGCTGAAAAGTCTTCTGATGGAAAACCATGATGGTGATGATCATGATGATCTTATGATCAAGCAGAAGATTCGTGATGAGGCAGTTGGGATGATTGGATTAGGCGACGTCAGGTCCGATCAGGGCTTCAAACGACGCTTGATGGCCCATTTGAGAGCCAAGGGATTTGATGCCGGTAAGTCACTTTTTTTTTTTTTTTTTTACCTCTTAATTTTTTCATAAAATGGTAGGTATTGTTGAATATGCTCTTGGAATATGCTTTTTTTTTTTTTTTTTTGGCTAGAGAGAGAGAGATTGATTGATTGGTGTTATCCTGTCCTCCACTCCTCTAGGAATACGGTTTAGTTTGTGTAATTTAGGTTCAAAAACTTTTTAAAATATTTGAGCAGTTTGGTTTAGGTCTTGTTTTTTATATGATTTGGAAAACATTTATCCAAATTTGTCTAAAAATGAGTACAAAAGGATGTTTTCAAACTTACCTCATTTTATACTTTTAGATACACAAATTCACTTTTTTTGTTTTTTGTTTTTTGTTTTTGTTTTTGTTTTTGTTTTTTTTTTTTTTTTCACTTTCCAAAACACAGAAACTAAAATCATTAACTTAAGGGGTCCAAAAGGGAAGTAGGTACAGCCGTCACTTATGTATAGCAAAGTGATATGTATGCAGTTGGAGAATGTGTCATTGAATAGTATGATGATATAGTAGACACTTTTGTATAACAAATTGATATGAATGCAACTGGAGATTGTATAATTTTATAGCTCTAGTGACATTGCTAATGTTTCATGTGTCCAAATATGTGCAGGGCTTTGCAAGTCAAAGTGGGAGAGATCAAAAAGGTTTCCAGCAGGGGTGTATGAATACGTCGATGTGAATTTCCAAGGAACTCGCTACATAGTGGAAGCATTCTTGGTCGGAGAGTTTGAAATAGCCCGTCCCACCGACCGATACGCCGCCTTGCTCGAGATTTTCCCGACAATATTCGTTGGGAAATTGGGGGATCTCAAGCAGGTTGTGAGGTTGATGTGCAGTGCCATTAAACAATCGATGAAGCGCAATGACATGCCCATGCCACCATGGAGAAGGAACGCCTATATGCAGACAAAGTGGTTTGGTACCTACAAAAGGACCACAAATACAACTCCATCCAAAAACGGGTCTAAACAGAATGAAGCTTTTGATGGGAAGAGATCAGTTGGATTTGAAGCTTTGCCCAAAATGCCAAATTTTTGCAGGGCTGATTTCGCAACAAGGGTCGGCGTTTTGAGAGTAGGGAATTTGACCGCAGCTTTCAATGGCTAAAACTTGAGCCATAGTTTGTCGTAATTGTTATTATTTCTTTGCCTTGTAATATTCAAAGGCATAGTCTACTTGTGTAATTTTGGGACCTTTTTTTTGGTGTTGATAGTATTGTTTTTGATAGTAAGATTGGAATTTGTTTGCATTTTGGCAACAAAAGTCAAATTGCATCGGTCTGTATAAAAGGATGTGGATGGTCATTTTTGTGTAAAATAGATGCCAAAGATTGCAAATTTACTCGTTTTTGTTACTCTCAAAAGTCTACGATTTAGAACTTGTTTGAATCATGGATACAAATGTTTTCAATTCAACTAAAATTTAAATCCAAAACTTCACTTTTTAACCAAAATCTAAAACTCAAAAGTTGCTTCCTTTGAGATTCAATTCAACATCAGTGTGCAGAGAGTAAACGTGGACTGAGCTTTTCATAAGAAAAAAGGAGAAAATAAATAAATAAATAAATATATATATCTTTTTTAATGTAGGCACCGATAGACGCAAACAGCTGGGGAATCAAAGCGGTTTGCCTGGAAGGTACCCTTTTTGGTTTCTCAAAAAGTTGATGAACGAGAAGGGTCTCTGGAAATGGCTAAATCATACGACATTTCCCTCTTCTCTCCCTTCTCATTTTCTCGTAATTTCTCCACCAAAAGACAAAACAACAAAAAAAAAACAAAACAAAAACAAAAAATATTGAAACGGAAAATATGAAGAAAAGGAATGAAAGATGTGAGAAGTTCGGTAAGCAGATTTGTCGACGGGGAGATAGATCTCACAACAACCGGCCAGTAAACTTCTCAACCGTAGGATTTCATTTGGCTACAGCCGCTTTGGCAATTCAAGATCAAGGGTACTCATTCGACAGCCTTCTCTTGGTACATGTAGCCATTAAATAAAATTCAGTAACAAATAATTAAAACACCCAAAAAAAAAAAAAAAAAAAGATTATCAGATGGAAAAAGAAAAACAGAGCAGGAAGAAGAGAGACAGAAGGACGAAAGACTAGGTTTGTTGGGTCTCCTGACGAAAACCCTAGCGACTGCTTTCTCTTATAGATGGATCTAGGCGGTACATTGGGTGGGGGATTGATCTGAACCGTACATCTCTCTGATGAACGAGACGTGTATTTTTTATGTCGTTTTTTAGGGTGGAAACGATCAATAAAATAAAATGATGGTCGTATCTGATTTTTCTATCACAAAACGACATGTCGTTTATTTGTTGTGAAAACTGTCGTATGCGAAAACCATATCTTTAGCACCCAACAGGGGGAGAAAAACACATATATAATGATTTCAAAAAAAGAAAAAGAAAAAAGACACATATAATGACTAAAGCAAATCGTCTTTTTTATAAATAAACAATATGTGTCCATATGTCGCTTTTATCTTACTTAAACTTTTTCTTGTAGTTTTTTAAGGCAATTGTTGTGTACTTTTGTTTTAACGATGTTGTCGTAGTTTATTGCTTTTATGTGTCGTTTGATAGTATTGTTGTTGGTGTGGTTGTACTAAAGATTTGATTGTAAGCTCAACACTTCCATATCTCGCAATGATCGAGAATACAAGCACACAATCTAAAGGGAAAATAGTGTACAAACTTCCAAGTAGATTTATTCTCATCACATCCTATGACCAATATAATTGCATTGGTTACGAGCTTACCTGTTTTGGTTTTATTTTTAACGTCTAAACTCCAATTGAAACGACAAAATTTATTCTATTACTAAACATACAATTCCTTTTCTTCCTAAAAAACACAATTTACTTTATTGTCTTTTTTTTCAACTTTCCAACCATAATAACAGAATCCACTTCCTATTAAAACCTAACTTGCCAGCACTCCTGACTCCCCTTCTCCCAAATTTGATGTGTGGAAAATTTATAGGTCAAAGGCGCTTCTTTTTTAACATTTTGTAAGCAAAATTTAAAAAAAAAAAATTTAAAAAGACTCATAGACAAGTGTCAATCCAAGTTAGAGTATGTTTTGAGTAGAATTGGAATTTCATAACATTTTCTCCCAAGTTAGCATAGTTGAAAATTTCTCCCATATTTTTTTTTTTTCAAAATTTCCACCTAAATTTAAATTTTAAAAGTCCCGAAATTTAAGAGAATATTGATAAAAGTATTGATTTTGTAGAGGTTGTAGTATAGAGTTAGATTTTGTACAGGTTGTAGTATAGAGTTAGTGTTAAGGACACCAACTCTAATATTAACTTTTGAGTACTAACTTATATTGAGATAAGTTTTGTCATCTTTTTGCTCATAAATATAATAAATTGATGTAACAATCCTTTAAATACCTATCAAAAGAATGACAACTCACATATTATATAAGTTGAACTAAAAAATTGAGCTTATAATTAATACCCTAACAATTTTCTTTTATTAGCCAAATAATAGATTTGTTTTCACTTAGCATATTTACACAATGTGTGAATTAATATATCATTTTTTTTAATCTTAAATTACCATAAATTCCCAATCCTGATATAGCTTAACAGGATTATGATATTTATTTCTACCCAATATGCAAAAAGTTTTCCTTTTTTTTTTTTATGGTGAATAAAAGTCGGGGGTGATCCCATTATGCAAAAAGTTCAACCATTTTAAAAAAATAATAATACAAATTAAAACTGTCTGTCAACCTAACTTTTCAAAATAAATGATCAATTCAAAGAAAAAAAAAAGATAATGGTCATAACAATAAAACTTAAATTATTGAACACAACATGATTGTTTCCGATAAGTATAAACTTCATGAGTTATAAGCAAATTGATTTGTTTTCTTTGCGCTCTATTAAAAAAACGAATAAAATGGAAAAAAAAAAAAAAAAAACTTGATCAATAATAATTCACAATAACATCATTCGAAATTTAAAAACAAAATTCTAATGAGCTTGCTTGGACAGCAAAATCTCTCTCTACATATGAATATATATATTATGCTTACATGTGTATGTAATTGTAATTAAGAATATTAAAGTAGATTACAGTGATAGACTAGGAATTTTTATGAGTAGGGATTAATAATTAAAATAAAAAGTTGATGGGGTTATAAGATCGAATTTAATGTTGATTGAGGCTATGTGAATATAAATATACATGTATGTAAATATATTTTAAAAAATACAAGCTAAGTGGGGGCTTGAGTCCCCATTAACCTTAATTGGCTCTGTATTGCTTTCATCAACAGACTACATAAGAGAGAGTGTTAAATTTCTTATATTTTATCTTTTAAGAAGTTGAGAAACTAAGTTCCGTTTGGATTATAGATCTAAATTCACTATTCAAATTATTTATATAGTATTTTCTTTATAAAAATTTGAATTTATTGTTGAAACTTACTTTTCAAATTTATTATCTAAACAAATCATAATTATATATATATATATATATATTGATATGCATGATGTGCCATCAATACATGTTGCATATTATAAGAGCTTAGACACATTATACCTTTATTTGCCAGAGGATTTGGGTTCACATTGCTATCTAAATTTGAGCACTATCAATAGTGATCGATCTAACGGTTAAAAATGATTATATAATTAAATAAACGACAATGATATGAGGTACATCCAATGATAATATAGTCTTGTATACACGCAATCTTTCGTATTATATGTACGTTTTTTTTTCTTCCTTCCACAATTAGATATGATACTTAAAAAAAAAAAAAAAAAGAATCGGATCGACGCGGGCCCATTGCCGGAGATGGAGAGGCAACTTCGATTCGACGCCATCGTCAGAGGTTTACTATCGTTACTATCGCTATCCTCGTTTTCTCTCCAGCCATTGGAATGCAGATCGCGACGCGGCTATGGCATTCAAATCACGACCAACAAACGGCCGTGTCATCCAGACACCAACGACACTAGCAGATCTCGCCGATCGGGTCTCTAGAAGCTTCGTGGCCGAGCCTCGTTGAGCCGTCGAAGCACAACATCACAGATCGCGATGGCACATAGGGGAGGTCCATTGCAGCGTCGGGTCGCAAACCTGGGGTCAAAGCAACGACCGTTGCGTAGGGGCTTGTGGCCGGACTCATCATATCGTTGTCTCCTTGCCTCAACTCAACTCGTCAATTGCCTCGAAGGGAAAGGATAGTGGACGGAGATAGTGGATCTTGCGATGGAGATTGAAGACCCAGACGGTGACGGCCGACAGGAGAGAAGAGAGAAAGGGGCGGATGGAGACTCCGACGCCAATGTCCTCTATGGTCGCCGACGGCTTCTCCGGTGGCCGAGTGTGGGTGACGGCGTGGGCTCTATGGGTTTTGGTTGAAATTTTTTTTTCACATTTTAGAGAAAAAAAAAATGTTTGTAATTTAATAAATTTTTATTCAGGACATAAATATGCATTAAAAGTCATGTGTTATTTTAGGGTTAGTTTGGTTAGGGTTAGTTTGGTTGATAGGTCCAAATTAATATTTTTAAATTTTTTATTATCTTTTTCTTTAAAAGTTTTTGTCTTTTTTTTTTTAAAATTTTTTATCTTTTTTAAAAAGTCAATATAATTTACTATTTAAATTTAAAAATCTTAACTCAAACTTACACACCAAATACCCCATTATATTTTTTATCGTTATATTCATTTTAACGGTCTATAAAATAATAATTACTTAGTAATGTTCTTTTAATGAAGCTTTCATTCCATTTAAAATAAATATCTGAACTTTTTATATTTTTTCTTCTAATAAGGAGTTTGGCTCTCTAACTTAAACTTGAGGTTTAAACTTAAATTTTGATTTTTTTCTGAAAAATTTTTTTATCTTTTCTGAAAAAGTTTTTTATCTTTTTTAAAAAGTCAACAAAAATTACTATTCAGACTTAAAAATTTTAACTCAACTCAAACTCAACTCAACCATCAAATACCCTATAAAACTTCCACCATAATAGATGATTTTTTTTTTTCCTGCAATTCCTTTAAATCTGATAATTTCTTGCTTGCAAGTTAGAAAGAGTGATGAGATAGACGGCCATGATTGGGGCATCACCACAAGGGAGGGTTCACACAATAACGGCACCATCTAATTCCCTTTCCAGACACGGAAACCATCATATACACCACGACACACCTTACCTGTTTTATAGAGAGAGAGAGGAACAAACAAGTTGAGAACTATCGTCGAACCAAACCAAACCAAACCAACCAACAACCCACCAAGGAAAAAGAGCTTTCTAGAGAGAGAACCACAGAGAGAAGGGGGGGAAAAAAATCCCATTATTATTATGATTATTATTTTTTAATTTACTTTCCCTTATCCCTCCTATTTCAAATAAATTAATTTGTTCTCTCTCTATTTCTTTATCTCTTTATTTATTTAAATAAATAAATAAAAAACCGGATCGGGGTTCTGTCGAGTCGGCGGCGAAGGAAATTCCATCATGGAGGGAGTGGGGGCCCGACTGGGCCGGTCATCGACCCGGTACGGACCGGCCACGGTGTTCAATGGGCCGGTGAGGAAGTGGAAGAAGAAATGGGTCCACGTTGCCTCTCCTTCTTCCTCCTCCAACCACCATCACCATCATCACTCTCACCTCCATAACTCTTCCTCTAACGGTACTAACGCCTCCCATCTCCTCCTCTACAAGTGGACCCCTCTTACCCAGAGCCAGAACTCCGCCATTAACTCCTCCTCCTCCTCCGCCGCCCCTCCCGCTGACTCCTCCTCCCCCGTGCCGGAGGAGCCTCCCCGCCGCAAATTCAAATACGTTCCGGTATTACCACTTTTTTATTTGAGTTCGTGTTCTTGGTCAATTGTGGTTTAGGGTTTTGGGTTTGTAGATTTGGGAGAATAGAGAGATTTTAATTTTAATTTTTTTTAAAATTTTTGTGTGGGTTTATTGAAGAATTTGTTTAGAAAGATTGGATCTTTGGTGTTTCTTTGAGGTTTGGTTGTTTATGATCTTTACTTTGATCTTTGGTTTGACGGTTATTACAATGCAATGTGTTTGCTTTAAAGACAAACATCAGATGGTATTTTGAAAGGTTACAGAATTCCTTTTGTCTTTTGCCTAGGAATTTAGTTCAATGAGAGAGAGAGAGAGAGAGAGAGAGAGAGAGAGAAAAAAAAAAAAGATTTTGTTGACCAACAGTTTTGATTGAGTATAATGTTGGGATGCTGCATTTGGGGAGAAGTGATGATAATGCGGAGTGAGATTATTTCTCACTCTTTCAATTTACTTTGTTTTTGTCTGTGTTATGATTAAACTGGTGCTCCAGTTGAGTTGATCCGGCGTAGAATAGAATAGTCGTAATGTGAAGTACAACTCAGGTTCAGGTAGCTAAAACTCCAAATTGGTTTAGAGCTGAGGAATGAATTTGCCATTTTCCCTATATTGAGAGAATTTGGAATAGTGGAGTGATTTTAGATTCTAGCAAGGAATGTTCAGGATGCCGGTTTAGTTTACTTTCCAAACCGGGTTTTTAGTATGACGAGGCTTTAATCAAATTGCAACAAGTTTAGAAACTAGTTCTAGTGAAGGAGGGAAGATTAATGTTTTCTAATGTGCTTATGAGCTTCTTTAGGAAATAGGAAGAATCTCTAGACATGAAGTTGAAGCTAGTGCATTCTACTAACGATTTGTTATATTAGGAGAAAAGTTACCTGTTTGAAGCCTTTAACAAATATAAAACATCATTAACATTATCTATATTTGAAATGGGGGTTAATAATTTTGTTGCTTTCTGGTTGTTGCCGTGTTTCGCTGATACGTTTTTTCTTTTGCCATCTGATAATGCAGATCGCAGTGCTAGAGGAACAGAAAGATGACACTGTAGAAGAAGATGCTGTGGAAAAGGCGACAGATGAAGCTAAACCAATTGATACTGATCAATCTACCAAAGATGAGAATTTGGATGAGAAACCTGATATTAACGATGTTCCCATGGAAGAAAATCAGGTGAGACATTACCGTATATATAGGCAACAAAATTGTTGTTCATGTGCTGCTGTGCACAGATATTTATCCTCTGGGGTTTTGGGTTTGAATACTTTGCAATTTGATAGATATTATCTTCTCCTTTTGGAAGAGAATGTGAATCTTTATTGGTTTGTCTGAACGGAATTTAATATAAAACGAATAGAGTGTCTTCATGTTCTGTTTAGGTCTAACATTTGCTTCTCAATCTCAGGATACAAATAAGGTAGTACGCCAAGATCTGAATGAAAGCACTTTGGACCTGAGCTTGGGTTTGAATGCCCACGATGGCAACAATGACACTGATTCGAAAGCCAATCACAGAGATAACTAGCTGAACAAGTGAAGTCAAGCAGGGTTGAGTAAAGAATGGAAGCCTTTCCTCATTTGTCAGACACCCGAAATAAATCGAGCAGCCGCGAAATTACCTTAAAATCAAGATGCTTTCCTCCGCTTGGCTTTCTATCAGGCTTGGGCAAATCGTGTACTCTAAAGCCTTCATATGAAATGCTCCAATGCTGAGTTATTGGTGCAAGACACAATACTTGATTTGAGCATTGAATAATTGATTTTTTTTCACCATTCCGGCTTTTTTTTTTTTTTTTTTGGGTCGTTGCTGAGACACTGGATGGAAATGATAGACTTATATTGAGTCTAGTGCGATCTTCATGAATTATTTAGTTATTTGAACTTGTGTCTTTTTTTACGTTCGAATTTAATTTCTATGCACTATTTATTAGGTGAAATCAACAAAGCAGGTTTCTTTATTTCCTCAAGGAATTCACAGTGTCATTTCTATGTTGTTTGATAAACAGTGGTTGCATTTAGGATCAAAACGCCGTTGAGGAGGAATATCATCTTTATTTAAAATCACATTTACCGATAAGAATCATTTTTCACTTTTTCATTTTGTCAAATACCTTAAGCATTAGAAAATATGTCAAAATTAATTGCTGCACTCTGAAAATCGAAAGTCAAATAAGATCTTTATTAGTCATCCGGGACTCTTAGCTGTTAAAGTTGCCCAATAACGTTAAATACAAAACACAAAAAGTGGATTTTTTTTTTCTTTTTTAAACTTCTATGAGTTCCCATGTAATTGGAGTTCAATTTACGGCAATTGAAAGAAGCAACATGGGACTCCCTCATCCCCACATAATCTAGGTGTGAATATTTTCGCCATCATTCTTTTGAAACAGAAGCTTCTACCTCAGAGGAATAATCGTGCCTGCATTATTTAAAAAATAGTAATAAAAAAAAAGTATCATTAATACGACAAATTCATGGACCATATTTATGGAAAACATACACAGCAGCACATATCAATAAACTCTTACTGTATTTTACGAGAGAGTTGGTAGATTCCTGTTGCAGCCATTGCGATGTTTACACTAAAAAGATTCCAGTTTTTCTGCAATTAAGCTAAAGGTTAAGCCAAATATCGGTTCTACAAAAACTAATGAAGACAATAGATATATACATTGTGTCCAATGTGACACTCAAAAGAGATATTTGGCGATAAAGAAATGAAAATTTTCTTCCTTCTTTCCTTCTTTCCGTCATCAATCGAAAGGGACAATGCATACATCCAGGCATATATACTAACACATGAATACAACCAAAAGGGGCGATGCACAAGTATAACATCAGCAGTAAGAGCAAACTGAAATCTGATTTTCAAGCAAGGCTTGGACTGACAATTTTATTAAGCATGGCTGAAGTCATGATTTCACAATTAGAATGTAGTACACAACCATCTCACTGAAATCCTTGAAACATAAATTGCACTATCGATAATTCTATCTTCTACAGGTCATTTGAAGGAGAATCAAACTTACAGGATTGATAACAGTGCTGTATCGTGACCAGATAATTCCGGTGGCAGTGACCGCTGATGACATAGTCCAGAGAAAAGAAGGAACATGAGAAAATCACACCATTGTAGCCTAATATACAATGTGGCAAAAATAGCGCTCTCATTTATGAATGCTCATGTGTTTTGTGGTGTGGCATAGACAATTCTCACACAGCATATCAGGAACATACGGTACATACCTATTTGCTGAGGATAAGAAAGCTTTTCAGGTGGTTTAGAGAAGTCAGCAACATTTGCAATGCTGATACCCCATTTAAATGTCGGTGCCCAGAAATGAACTGCAGTAACAGAGCAGTTAATCAATACATATATAACGACATTCACAGAGTTCGCAGCTCAATAGAATCGGAATCCAATATCCATGACTAGTTTTCTATCACGTGAATAGCTCGGGTAACAAAAACGAGTGAAAAATTCACCTCTTAAACAGCTGAACCTGTTCTGTGGAGATCATTTTGAAAGAGATAAATGGTAAGTGGCCTTAAAAGATTATTGGATTCTAGGATCCCCAACGTGACTTTGGAAACAAATTCACAAACTCAATTTCAAGCAACCTGTGAAAGCCCGACTCCTAACGAAAACTAACATGAAATGCTCCAACTAATGCATGATTTCACCATGAAAAATCCGCGAATATACATATGTACAACTATAAAAAATATTATACAGATATGTGTATCAAATTGTGTGTTGATATTCAATGCACAAAGAAAATCTGACCCAACTTCTCTTATCAAATTCTCAATTGGGTTCAACGTCTTGACAAGTGAAACGATATTATTTCCCCATAAGTCGTTCCCTGTTGCTTTGATAAATCAGCCCCAAATTGAAAAAAAAGACGTATAAACTCTATTTACAGATCTTCAACTGTGGCATATTAACATTTTAGTTAATTTTATTTATTATACAAAAAAAAAAAGGGTCAATTCTAATCATCCGTGAATACTAAAATAAAATGCCAATTTGAACCATCTAGAAAAGAAATACATATATATATATATATATATTTGTGTGTGTATCAAACAGTTATTTTTAAAAAAAATAAAAATAAAAATAAATCAAACAGAAAAGGGTCGATCTTTTGGGTGCAAATAAGAGTCATAATCAGATGACGAAATCATATGAACAGGCCTGAAGATAGGATCTCATTCGCTCAAATCAACCAAAAAGGGCGGAAAAAAAAAAGGTGTTGCTTGAGATTGGAATTCCACAAGAAAAAAGATTGAATAAAAAATTAATAATAATAAAAAAGAACGATAGAGAGATTGGGATATGTGGAAATGGAAATAACTCACTAGTTTTAGGGCCGGCCGGGTGGTTCCACAGCGCTTGGAGCTTCGAAGCCGCCATTAATCCTCTCTCTCTCTCTCTCTCTCTCTCTCGATTTCGCAGGCCAAATATTCCAACTGGTTATTTTAATTTTTTTTTATTTTTTAATAAAATATTATTATGTACGTCCAATCATCGTTCTCTCTCCATATTTGTTTTGTCCATCACCTAACCTTCGTTTCTTAAATTAGTTGGGGATGAAATTTTTAAGTTTGAGTTAGTTGATTTTTTAAAAATTAGTTATATATTTTGTTAACTTTTCATAAAAAGATAAAAATTAAAATGAAAATATATAGTTTAGTTGGACTTAAACCTTAATGCCAAATATAGTCTTAAATTTTTAAAAGAAATTAGACAAATGAAACATTTGGTGTATGAGTTGAAACAAAATTGTTTATGTTGGAATTGAATTAAATTGAATGTGTATTTGGTAAGGTATTTGAACTGTCAAAACTAAAAAGTATAAAAATTTAAAATGTGTTCGTAAAAAAATTATCATTATGAAGCTTATTTCGTTCACCCTGAAATTCTATGTAATTTTTTTTTTAAAAAAAAATTCATCACATTTAGACTTATATATGTAAAGTTATGAACTTTTAAAATTTAAATTACAAAAACTATAAATAGTAAAATTGAGATTGACTTTTCAGGAAAAACAAAAAAAACAAAAACAAAAATGAATTGAATTTTTAGAGTTTGGATTGAGTTGGGCCTCACTTTCAAACACATGCTGAGTGTCACTTTTTGAACACCTAATTTAATATATAGCATAATTTTTTTAATTTAGTTAAAAGGCTTAATAGTCATTTTTTGGTTAATCAATCTCTTCTTCATGAAACTTCACGATCTCATTGTCTTCTTCCGCAAAATTGGGGTCGTCTCCGCCCTAGCTCCTCGTCTTCTCTAGCAATGACCATGTTTGTGGTGGATTTGAGTAGGAGAGAGAGAAAGGAGTTTGTGAGTTGGGTCGGTTGGTGTGGGTTTAAATATTATTATATTATGATCAATCAATAATTGATTATAGTCAATCAGTGATTAATTATGAAATTGAATAATTTTTACATTATGGTTAATCAATGATCAATTGTGAAAATTAATTATCTATATTACAGTCAATTAGTGATTAACTACGGTCATTAACTATACCATATAGTCAAGTAGCGATCGATCATTTTAAGAAAATGAGGGAAAAAAAAACTTAGTTTTCTCCTTTCTCCGGTGACTCATTGTCGTAGCCATTGGGCTTAGTGCTCGCAGCGACAATCATCAACACCGACGAGGTCCCGAAGTTATCAGGGAGGTTGAAGACGGATGTAGTTAATGAAATCGTGTCCAACAGCTTCTCAGTGAGCTCTCTCTAAAAAATTTCAAACTCAAAAGCTTCAAATTGACTTTAAGGAACTTTTGGATTTGATTTGCATTTGCATTTCAAAAGTACTTTTGGAAAAAAAAAAAAAGGGGGGGGGGGGGGGGGTGGGGATTTAGGAATTTTTTATTTGAAGATTTGGATTGTCCTAATCCATGTTTTTGGATTTGTCTTTCATGAGACCCAGATATTTGATAAAATTTCTCTGTTAAACTATTTTGTCTCTGAGTTATTGGTGCAAGACAAAATACGTTACTTTTTTTTTTTTTTTTTAATACGTTCCTTGATTGGAGCACTGAATACTTGATTTTTCTACTTTCTAATTTAATTTGTATGCATTATTTACCAAGTAATAACAACAAAGCTGGATAATTGACCAAAAAAACAAAAAAGCTGGATAAAGATTTTTCGGAAGGTTTTCTTTATTTCTCATACCGGAGGAATTTACATCACATTCACTAATGAGTAAGCTGTTCAAGTTGCCGAATAACTTAAAATACCAAAGAACACAAAAGAGGACACTTTCATTTTCCCCCTTTCTTTTTTTTGGGAACTGCATGGCATTAGAGTTCAAGTTACGGCAATTGAAAGAAACAACATGGAACTCCCTCATCCCCACATAATCTGGGTTCGAATATTTTCGTCATCATTCTTTTCCAACAGAAGCTTCTGCCTCAGAAGAATAATCATGCCTGCATTATTATTTATTATTAAAAAAAAAAAAAAAAAACCATGAACATGCAAAATTCATGGACCATATTTATGGAAAATATACGCAGCAGATCATACCAATAAACTCTTACTGTATTTGACGAGAGAGTTGGTAGATTCCTGTCGCGGCCATTGCAATCTTTACACTAAGAAGGTTCAAGTTTTTCTGCAATTAAGGACAGCCATCAGCAGATACTAATAAAGATTATAGATATATCCGTTGTGTCTAATGTGACACTCAAAAGAGATGTTTGGAACAAAAGAAATGTACTTTTCCTTTCTTTCTTCTCTTCCTTTTTTTCTTTTGTCTTTTTTAAAAAGTTAATAAAAAAAAATATAACAAGTTTTTTAAAAATCAATCGATTCTAATATAAAAATTACATCTCCAACTAATGAACCAAACGTAACTTTTATTTTTATTTTTTATTGTTAGTTTTGTTGAAATTCAACCTATTATAAAAAGTTTTACTCCTTTTTCTTGTTTGTTGTTTGTCTCTCTTTTTTTTTTTCTTTTTTTCATTTTCTTGTCTATTTACTTCAGTTATAAATTATTAAATATTAATTTGCAGAACATAAGTGTTGCATCATACGCTGAGATGTTTGTGGAACACTGCCAGAGAATGATATGAAGTTTCAAAAGTATCAAGACGGAGAAATTAAACAAAGTTCAAAATTTATTAAATTTCTTAAAGAAGAAGAAGAAGAGAAAACGTTAAAACCACTGTATTTATTTATTTATTGGAGAGAACTTTAAAAGACGAGATTAAAAGAAATGATAGAGTTGTGGGTAGGGCTGGCATCGGGCAGGGTCAGGGAATGTTTTCTCCTTCCCATCCCCGCTCCAAAATTATCTCATCCCTATCTTAATTGCTGCTTAAATAGAAGCGGGGTAAGGGACGGAGATTCCCTGTCAGAGGAACTTTTTCTATACCTGCCCCGTTCTTTAGTTATTATAAATATAATTTGAAAATACAATAAAGTAAAAGTAAACAATACAGTAGAAATGCACTATAAAATTAGATAAAAACCAAAGATTTCATAAACAAACCAAAATTTAAACATATGCCAATGAATCTTAAACATGAAGTCATTAAAGGTCTCATTAAAACATTACAAACTCTGAAAACAAAATCTCTATAAAAACACTTAAGCAAAAAAAACTTGAAATCATAAAAAAATAAATATAAAATTCTCCTTTTTTGTCGATTCCTCATAATTTCAATCTTCATTTAATGGATGCACACTTTTAAAAAATATTTTTCATAGTATCTTATATATTTATAAATATATATGTGAAATCACATATGTATATATATGAGGACGGGGACGGGGACAGGGGCGGGGGCGGGGAATGCTTTCCCCATCCTTGCCCGCTAATCTTCAGAGATAAAATTTTATCCCCATCATTGAACTTTGCCCCCCAACCCCGCCTTGTTCAGGGCCGATACCCACGGGCCCTGTCCCCGCGAGGAATATTATCATCCCTAGTTATGGGATCCACCGTAAAAAGTTTTAAAAGCTTAAGTTGAAAAGAGTTATGGGGCCTACTGCAATAGGAATTTGCCACATAAGACCGAGTTAGAACCTGCTCAGAACATCTAGGATTATTTGTCTTTTTTTATTATTATTATTTTTGGCTGACTAATGATGTGTTTAACGCATTATTTTTAATCTAACAAATTCATATTCATATTCATTTGAATTCAAATATATCATTTTAAAACATAAATTTTCATTTCAAGATGGTGTGTCAAACTAGTATTAAATATGAGTGAGTTTAATGGCTTATAACAAAGGAAATTCCGATTTTTGGGTCTTCAAATTTGTATTTTTCTCAATTGTTACTGGTGCTTTGTCAATTTGCTGAACTCCCCAAATGCAATTGTCTAGTCTGCGATTTATAACATAGAGTAATTTTGTATCATAAAATTATAAAGTTCAAATCTCCAACAATTTCTTTATATATAAAAAAAAAAATCTCCCAAAATTCAATTTCTTTTTTATGTTAAGAACAGAGAACATTATGTAAGCCAAAGATATGAGAGGGAGAGTTTAAAAAGGTGGAACCGGTATGGATAATTTGCACATCCATATCATTGTCGATCACAACATTGTCGAAACCGTCATAAGAAAAGTGAGTAGGTGCTGCTATCGATCAAGAAGTCACAACGCATTGTGTTTTGGTGGTTCCGGTTTGCAGCATGTTGGGGGTGCAATAGGTCGGCAACCGGATTTGAGTGGATGATTGACATTGGACACATCAGAACGTCGGCCACTGTTTGGCCGTGTGCCCTTGTTGATCGCACACTTGACAATTATCCTTATCGACCATGATTATAAATTTACGGGGTAATTTACGTGAGTTTTTTATTTATTTCTATTTTTATTTTTATTTTTTTTCAATTTCTGAGAAATTAGGAGTGGCTGCTTTGACGACGTCTGGTCAAACGTGATTCAAGAAGGAAAAGTGGTGGTCAACCACAAATAATATTTGATTTGTAAAATAATGGCATATAACCTTTTTCATTGAAAAATAATTGCCTAACTTCTTTCACTAAATATGATAAAATGTATTCATAGAATACAAGATTAAAATTTAAATAGGTTTCTTAATCTCCTAGAATCAAGAACTAACTCAAAAATACAAACTATATACAAAAGGAAACTAATAACTAATAATTAAAAGATACAATAGTTAACTTCTTTTAATAGAGATCATTGTGATCTTCACATCTACAAGTATCCGAATTAGTAGGGTTGAATCTCCATAAACACATTTATATATTGAGTTCTTCAGATATAACGCTATGCTACATATCAATTCTATGTTGTTATCATCACTTTTTTTAGCTAATAAAAAATTCACATATCAACTCTAGGTCTCACCGACACATGATCTCACAGAGTTGTTTGCGTCAATAAACAACCAGTTAAAAAATTAGTTGCGGTGATATCACTACCCGTATGTATGCGGCTCAGTACCTTCAAACAAACTGGCCTTTTATAGATGCCTTAGTTTCGCCAAAATGGCGTCTGGAAGGTGGGGTTTGGCTTCTGCAATCCTTGTTCTTGTCACAGCCTCTATTATAGCCGTTGGCTGGTTTAGACAAGCATTTCCCACCAGTACGAAGGCACTTACCTTCATCGCCGGCCACCACCACGCCGTATCCCAATTTTTTACTCATCGTTCCGACGAAGAATAAGCAAAACAATGCCAACGTGACAGCTAAACACAGCACGGTATAAGCCCTAGAAACTCCTATAATTTTGATATTTGGTTGTGGAGTTTATTCAAGTCAACCTGACGTAATTAATCTCAGATAACAATAACAAAATGAGAGAGATCAGATTTTGTGGACGTGAAAGATTCTATATATGACTATCCTATAATTAGGCTAACTGGTAATAAGATTGAAACTTTCCTAGCATCGTTGGTTTATTTAGTCATTAATGAGGGTTAATAGATAATGCAGATATAGATATAGATAGATATATGTATTTATGTATATGAGTAGCCGAATTGTATGGCCAACCAACATATATGTGTGTGATCCATAGCAAAAAGTACCCTCATAATAACAAAAAAGTTATTTTTACCTGATGTACTCTGGAATTATAACATTATTTGTGTCAAAATGTCTAATCTATTTGTTTCTATTAATATTTCCATCAGTATTTTGTCAAAATGTCCTTATGCCCTCAATATGTATTATTTGTGTCCAAATACCCCGTGTGTGTTAAAGTATGCGTACTTCTCAAGCTTCTCCCCAACAAAATTAGGTGTCATTATCTCAGATATAATATCTCTTGGAGTTTCTCTGATCATCATCCTTACTTTCTTACTTCTAAAAAAACTCCAAGAGCGTTGTTAAAAATAAATAAATTTAAAAAAAAAGAGTGTTTATATATAGGAGATAATGGTGCCCAAAATAAAGTATAATTATTTTTGTTTAACAAAATTAAAAAAAAAGGTGCAAAAACTTGAATTAAAATAAGAAAAATAGAAATGAAATGTCAGAAAAGATACAATTATTTTGTTATAATAATTTTTTTTACCTATTCTGACAATGGTATTAATAATTTGATAATAATATAATAATAGGTAAATAAAATTGTTATAGATGGGATATTTTAACACAAATATTATAGGTTGGGACATTTTGTCATAAATATAAAGATCAATAGCATTTTGACAAAATATTGACTGAACTGGTAAAAGAAACAAACAGAGGGGGTATTTTGAAACAAAGGTTATAGTTCGAAATTACAACAGGTACAACTTATATTTCAGGAGTCATGTTGACACTGGAGATTTTCTTGAAAATTTTCCTAACATATATGAAAATTATACAATTAAATACAAAAATACCCTCATAATCAAGTGATTTTTTAAATTGAAAATTATACAATTACATACAAATTATAGCCAACTTTTTCTAATAAATGGCACCTCAATTACACTCTCAGTCTAAAGTTGTTCTTATAACTTTTAATTTTATAAGATATAGTCAATATTAAATTTAATATTTAATTTTTATTAGTTATTAGTTATTATCTTTATTTTTTAATGTAATTATTATAATATTTTCATGCTTAATTTATAATAACACTAAAAATTTACTTTTATAAGTTCTAAAATAAAATATTAATAACAAAAAGTAAAAATAATATTATATATTAAGATAATATTATTTTTCACATTTTTCTAATAAATATAACGTTAACATAAACAGATGTATTGAAAATGGTCTTTAATCTATCACTCCTTTCATCCCATTTTCTTTCATTCTTGCCGATCACACCCCAAGGGACCAAATCAGTAATCTACAAAAATAGAGGGGCAATTGAGTCTTTTACGCGACGAGGACGAAGAATTGTACTGTATAGAGACAGAGCTCCATGGACGATCGAGAATGAAGGTGGTGCTAATAACGAAGCCAATTGCTCTTCTTACAATCACCTTAACCCTAACTCTCTTGTTCATACTACTTTCCCAGCCACGCCCTTCATCTTTTAGAACACCACCAGACTCCATGGCTCGGAGCTTCGTCCTGTGGCTTCACGGCTTGGGCGACTCCGGACCCGCCAACGAGCCCATAAAGACGTTCTTCACTTCTCCCGAGTTCAGGAACACAATCTGGTCCTTCCCTTCTGCTCCTTCGAACCCAGTCACTTGCAATTGTACGCTTTCCTCCTCTTCCTTGTTTTGATAATTACATGTGATTTTTGTTCGTGTTCGGTCTTTGATTCATATATGATATTTGTTTTGTGTCTATGATTTTGATTTGATGACTTGGATGTTGTAATTTCCGATATGGGTTTTTGTTTTTGATTTTGTTTTTCTTTGTTATTAAGATTGAAGGGGTTTGTATGATTTGACATTGTTCAGGAAAATTCGGATTTGAGTTTTATCTTCTGTTTTGTGGGCAATAATGTTAAATTCGATTGCAAAAATGGATTGGGTTTTGACTTTTTAGTTGGATTTGGGAAGAGAAGAGAGTGTGGCAATGTGATAAGAAATTTACATGAAATTATGCAGAAAACATTTTCGTTTCTTATTCTTGGAGTTAAACTCGAATTGTGAATCGATTTCAACATGTTTATGAAAATGTAACATCCTAGATGACAGGATTTGGGATAGACTGTGATCTGTTGAGAATTTTCTTCCATTGTCATTTTAGGGGAAAAAAAGAAAAAGAAAAAGAAGCACTGTACTGATTGCTGCTTTTGCAGATGGTGCTGTAATGCCCTCATGGTTCGACATTCATGAGATTCCGGTGACTGCTGTAAGTTGTACTTGCTGGATTTCTTGAATCTGTCTCTTGTGAATTTATGTTGTTAATTGGATGGTCTGTGAAGCAAACACATTGCCGTTAGATGTTAACAAGAAGATGCTATAAGGAACTTTATACGGAGTAAACCTGTTTGAAAAATTGTCGATCACATTAAGCTTTGGTTACTACATACTCAAGCTTTCGTTTATTGATAACACTAAAGTAACAAACTTTTGTCTGCTTGTTCTTTCTTAGAATTCAAATTAATGTTCACAAAATATTTCAGGATTCGCCAAAAGATGAAAGCAGCTTGCTTAAAGCTGTTCAGAATGTACATAAGATGATAGACAAGGAGATAGCTGCTGGCACTAGTCCTACTAACGTGTTCTTGTGCGGATTTAGTCAAGGAGGTGTGTTTCTCTCTCTCCCTCTGTTACACGATCATACACAGTAAGACATCATTGTGTTATGGTTTCCTTTGCTGCTTGTAACTTTGAATCTTGAAAATCTCCCCCAGGTGCTTTGACGTTGGCGAGTGTTCTGCTGTACCCTAAAACTCTCGGAGGAGGTGCAGTGTTTAGCGGTTGGGTTCCCTTTAATTCATCACTGATAGAACAAATACCACCAGAAGCCAAGAGGGTGCTTCTCAAAACTTTTCTGATGTTTCTTGGCCTTGGTTTGCACTTGCAGTCATATTTCTACGTTGTTATTATTATTATTATTATTAGAAAAATACAAGGGATACCAACTCTGATTTCAACTTTTGAGTATCAATCTATGTGACATATGAGTTGTTATTTTTTTATTCACAAGTGTTGAAAGTATTGCCACATTAATTGATTGCATTTACCAATAAAAATATGACACATGAGTTGATACTCAAAAAGTTGGGATTGGAGTTGGTGTCCCTGGTATTATTCTTACTATTATTATTAAAATGCTGATACAGAAAATAGTAAAAATACATAGTGCAAAAAATTTGATTCCAAATTTAATGATCAAAACTTAGATGTAAACTTTAACCTCAGATGCACTTGTGTATGCTGTTTGTTATGAAGTTGTGGAAATGGTTCAGCAAATCTGAAATCTAAACTTGTATACAGACACCGTTTTTGTGGTCTCATGGAATGTCCGACAGAACAGTTCTGTTTGAAGCAGGACAAGCAGGCCCACCTTTTCTTGAAAAAGCTGGTGTCAGCTGCGAATTTAAGGTAATGAATTAGCACAAATAATTATTTGCTTTTAACACTTGATTCCTGATAAACTTTGGTTGTTTAATTTGCAGGCGTATCCTGGTCTTGGCCATTCAATAAGTGGTGAAGAGCTCAAGCATCTGGAATCATGGATCAAATCTCGGCTACAAAGTTCTTCTTAAAAGGTTGAATATCCATCTGATTATATCGCCATAGTTGCTGGTACTTCATCATTATAATGGGGCAATAAAAAATAAAAAAAAAAAAAATTGTTTCTGATTTTGTTGTACATCGTTTTCACACCCTCTCTTGGTGCTAGAATTATGTTTGCTTATATGCACGAAGTTGATCAAATCAAACAGCTATTTCCGTTTTGTTTGGTTCACGATTGAAGTCAGCCTTGAAACTGTTCTAACTCTTTGAATTGCATGGAAGCCAATGCTGTAAGGAAGTGTCTTGTTGATCTCTTTGCTTCATCATTTCGTTCTCGTGCACTTTCCACATAGAAATCGACAAAATCTTTACATCAAAGTAGTTCCAGTTCTTACCGATTACTACTAAACCACGGGTTAAATTTCCCTTGTCAATTGTCATGCAAAAGGACTTTCATAGATGACACTAAGAAAGTTTCCCGTCCGCTAAGTTGGCCCTATTGGTAACTCCGGTAGTTGATATGCTATATTCTAATCCATAGTGTCAGCAACATTACTATTGTCAAATTTCTATCTTTGCCCCTTTGGACTCCACAAACGTCCATGCCTGTGTGTATAAATTAAATATATATAGACATATATATAATGTGTGTGTATACATGTAAAAATATCTTGACAACTTCAAAAGGCCAAGTTGGTCTCTTGGACAAGTGATATTGCCAAAGTTGTCGTTGTCCATGATATGAGCATCACTAAGCAAATTCCGAAGTTCACCTGAATAATTGCTTTATATTATCTTTATTAACTGACTGCCATTTTTGACTGTCACGGGTGGTAACACATGGCAAGAGAGAAGACTTTAGCTCCATATCGCTCGAATCAATTTTAGAACTTTTACGATAGGACTACTTTTTTGACACTATCGGTAGGAGTTGATACTTATTGGATTAATTTTGTTAATTTTATGATTGATATAGAGCAATTTTGTGTTACGTACTGTTAATGTAAACTTTTAACGGTTGATCGTAAAACGTCAGTAGTGTTGCCCTTTGAGAATGATCAAGAAAGTCAATATAGACCAATTAATACGGAGTACACAGTCCAACAAGTACTCCCAAAATCATTTGCCTAAATTTCCAAAGTGCTGAGGACACTAATTTCTAACTTCTAGAATTCAAATGGAAAATACGCGTAATATAACATCAGACATCAGAGAGAGGGAATACACGATGGCGATACTCAATAAAATGGTTATAAAAAAGTGGGAATTATTTTTTATGCAAAAAAAAATAATTTTTTTTTTTGAAAGTTCGTTTTTTGACCTAATCAAAACGCTATTACTTTCTAATTAAAATCAATTATAACATCTTAATACTAGTTTTTTTCTTTCTAAAAACTTGTACTTCAAAATGCCATATTTAAAAAAATAATTAAAAAAACCCCCCTTAAATTAGTTCCTAGAGAGTTCAAGTAATAACAAGTCTTTTTCTTGAAGAACTCTTGGGACTGGGTTTGGCATTTATACAGTACATGTATAGAATACAAAACACCAAAAAAAAAATTTTTAATTAAAAATAGAAAAAACCCGACCAATCTCTCCACCCCACCAACCCTAATTTTATAAATTATAAATTGAAGTATATAAGGGGCGAGAGAGAGGGATGGAGACTGATCAAGTAAGGTGGGCCCTTGAAGCGGTGGCTGATTGACTGTCAAAACGAATCTTATTCACTCACTCTGAGACTACACCACTTCCTAACATGTCCCGCGTCACACGTGAACATTTCTCAATTAGACCCCGACATACGTCACCAACTCCAATGTCTCACTCTCTCTCTCTTCCTGTTGAAAAATTGTGAAAATAGAAACTTGAAACACATAGAGGGCGTTTGGTTGGTTAGCTCAAATCAACATTTTCAAAAATTTTTTTGTCTTTTTCCCAAAAAATTTTTGTCTTTTTCCCAAAAAGTTTTTTGTCTTTTCTGAAAATTCAAAAAATTTACTATTGAAACTTAAAAATTTCAACTCAAACTCATTCACCAAACAAACCCATAATCAATACGGAGATTTAGGTCCGTTTGGTGAATGAGTTTGAGTTGAAAATTTTTATTCATTTTCTAGAAAAGATAAAAATTTTGTCAAAAAAAGATAAAAACTGAGATGAAAATTTTAATTTGAAATGGTTTTCCAAACAAGACCTTAAAACATGTAATAAATACATTTTTTTAAAATTCATTTACACTCTCTTGAAAAGAGATTGTTTCAGATTAAACAACAAATTACTTTTAAAATATAATAAGCTTTTAAATGAATTTTAACATCAAACACAAGTGAAAATTTGAGTAGAAAAAGAACACAATATTTATGAAAGAATAACAATAGAAGAGAGAGAATTCAAATATTTTCAGTTAATGAAATTTAATTTTTCTACAACTCTTTATAGAAATTTAATAACTTTTAGTGATACCTTTTGAAAAACAATTGTCATTAGCGTATTTTTTAAAAAAATATATGATTTTACAAGCGATTTCAAAAAACATATCTTTTCTGAAAAAAAAAAAAAAGCAACTATCTCTAAAGATTACATTTGTTTTCAAAGTTAAATTTTAAAAAATAAATAAATAAATTTATTTATTTAAGCGCCAAAATACAAACGTGTGTGAACCACATAGGTACTCTCATATGTTACTAAATTAGCATTTTAAGGTGAAAAAGACTTATAAAATATTCTATACTATCATTCTTTTTTCATATGGGACTTTTTACATTAATTGTCAATACACAATAATTATATTAAATTTGTTTTGGTTTATCTATTAGAGATAAATTCTTAAATTAATTAATTAATTTTTTAAAAATTAATTATAATTTTTTTTATTTTTCATTAAAAAAATATAATAATAAGTTTATATACGAACAAAACCACGCAACACCCTCTCTCTCTCTCTCTCTCTCTCTCCTTCTCTCTCCCCCGAGAATAAAACCTCACCAAGCTTCCCAGTCACCGTTAGATTATAGCCAAGTCCTTCTCTCTCTCTCTCTCTCTCTCTCTCTATCTCTCTCTCTCATCATACTTAGCCATGAAGAAGCTGTACCGGAAGGGCACGGTCCACCCATCGCCGCCGATCATATCCGACCACCTGGCGTTCCTCCCCGCCGCCATCCTGACCCTTACGGCGGCGCTCACGCCAGAGGACAGGGAGGTCCTGGCCTACCTCATCTCCTACAGCGCCTCCAACAGCCCCGCGGCAGGTACCACGGCGTCATCCCGACGAGCCTCCGCCGTAGCAGCCCCGAAAGGAGGCGCAAGAGGTGGCTCGTCGTCGGCCTGCGGAGATCACCCTCCCCAGTTCAACTGCGACTGCTTCAGGTGCTACATGAGCTACTGGGCCCGCTGGGGCTCGTCGCCGAACCGGGAGCTGATTCACGAGATCATCGACGCCTTCGAGGACGAGCTGCTGCAATCCAGAACCAAAGGCGGCGCCGCCAAGACCACTAAGAAGGAGAGAAGGAAGCAGAGAACCGGTGGTGGTGGTGGTGGTAACGGGTCGGGTGAGTTGAAACGGTCTGAGCTGAGCTCGGGGAATACCGAGTCGGCGGGCGAGTCGGAATCGGTGCAAGGCCATGAAACCGCCTGCGGCGGCGGTGGTGGTGGTGGTGGTGGTGTTGAAGGTGAGGAAGAGGTGGTGTCGTCGGAGAAAGGGTCGGTGAGAAGATTTGTGAGTTTTATTGGGGAGAGGATTTGGGGGGTTTGGGGCTGATTTCTGAAGTCCTACTATAGAAAAACAAATGAATCAGAGAGGTGAGGTTTTAATTAATTAGTTTCTTTAATCTTGTTTTTCCTCCTCCTTGATAATCATGATCTTCCTTCCTCAAAGGGGTTTCTCTTCTTTTTTTTTTTTTTTTTTTGTTGGGTTTTGGGTCTCTTGTAAATTTACCCTTTCTTGTAAAAATTGGGTATCTTAATTTTGAATCATCACGAAATATTTTTCGTTTTGCTGTTCCAATTAGCAATTTTTTATTACTATTATTATGTGTTTTTCAAATGAAAGTTCAGCTAATCTGAATGAGGAAAAGCTTCTAGCTTTCTCTTATGTAAATTAGTAAGAAGTTGGTCTTTCCCTCCCTCTCTTTTTTTCTGAATTAATTCTTCTTGATTGCTTTTGGTCTTGGAAATAGGGATTTTAAAATGGAAATTTTGTTTCACAGTAATAGTTTAGTTCTTTTTTAGGGATAACTTGTTTCTTGTTATGTGAATGACCTTTTATTTCATTACAAGTATTAAACGAATTAGGATGGAATATGTCTAATTTTTAACTAAAACCACTATTTTCATTTTTTTATAAATACTAAAATCACTATTTGAGTAAGAATAATTTGCACTTGAGAAGTACACAAAGAAGGTATCTTCCTTGTATCTAAATCGGCCCCTTAGATAAAAGTTATCATGTAAGTGGAAAAGCCTGGGAAATTTGATGGGAGAGGCAAACGAGAATTGCCATGAAATTTTGTGTTTGTCGCTCATTCACAAACGACGTCGTTTTGGGCTAAAATGCTACAACAGTCCCCTTCTTTTTCTTTTGTTTTTTTTTTTTAAATGGCTTTATGCAATCATTGCCGGAAATGCTCGGACATGCATGGTTGAGATTTACTTTTCCGAAATTGACCCTGAGGGTGGACTGGTCTGGTGGGTTGGTGAAAACCCCTGTTGCCATGCTTTGTACGACGGGGAGTGTACTTAGAATACGGCGGGCATAATGGTCATGAAAAAGAATCTGATGGTTTGGGCAGGTGTCGCAAAAAACGAGGCCGGCGAAAGTATAGGCTTCGACTGAAGCAACGGGAGCTCCCCAAAAAATAAAAAAAGTCCCACTAATAACCCCCGTCCAAATATCTTTTCGTTGTTTTCCATGCCAATTTTTTTTCTTGCAATAATTGTTGCATTTTTTTTTACCCATTTGGACAATTCTACCCTCTTTCCTTTTTTTATTTCAAATACTCCCCTTCAAATAAAAGCTCTATAATAATTTACCATTTCTATCAATTTTCTTTCATGCATAACACTCGCGGGTGGATGAGTTGATAAGAATATGTGTCTTTCTTAGTTTTTTCCTTTCATCTATTTGAGTCCAATTTTCATGATCTCTCCATAAATTTGATTTTAATTTTGACTATTGAAGTATGGTTTGATGATAGCTGGATAAATCTTAAATGATTGACTGAGAGAAATTAGTATAAAAAATATGTTTTCCTGTCATACCTAAAAAGAAATTCATATCATAGAGTTAAAAACCTAAAAATGATATAATCATCTTCAGATCCTTTATTATTCACCAAAAACTTTCTTTCAGACATATACAATAATAAGGAAATTTAAAAAAAAAAAATCTTAACAAGCTAAATAGCATATAGTTAATAATTTTAGCATTTAAAGCTCAACCCAATGTCAATCCCGTTTGGTCACTTTTGCTTATGAAATGCTGGTGCCCACCCCTAATTATATATATATTTTTTTAAAAAAGCTGAAATTCTGATAAAGCTATATAGTAGGTTGAGTTTACAAATCATCACAAGCGAATTTTTATTATTTCTTTTGTTAAAAAGCTATTAAAAGGTCATAACACTGTATGTTGGTTTAGTGACAGGGTTGGTCGAGTTCAAATTGGGTGTAATGACTGCGAGTAATGATTTGATAGTTACAACTTAATTGGTCTGAGTATGGGCATTTTCTATACCTTGAAGTCCTTTGTATTTACGAGTTTTTGTTTTTTCCCAATCAATTAAGGTTGGAAAGATTCGACCTAAAACCGTTAACTTAATTCTAGTGAAATTATCGTGTTTACAAATCTCTGGTAACATGATCTTTTATATAAAAAGATAAGCGTCTAATCCTCTTTTCTTGTAATTTTACTATAATTTTTTCTCTGATTAGAAAGAAAAAAAGGAAAATCACTATCTTAAAAGGGGCAAGCATTCAACTACCATATTTTTTTTTTAATATACATAAACAAGAACACACATATTTCTCATAAAACAGATTAATCACATGGATTTTCAGGAGAAAAAACTAAGTAGATCCCACTAAATTATGACTTTTAGATGATTGTTAACTAAAAAAGAATTTATTAGGATAAAATTATTTAAAATAAGGGGTATAACACTTATCCAAAAGCTCAAGTGAATGTACAGCATAGAGTTTCAACAACTACAATTGGCAAATATGTATAGAACTTTTGCCCCGTTTATAAAGTACAGGTCAGGGAAGATATTTGTATGCGAACAACTTCAATGAATTCCAAAAGCCACGCTTGTGATGTCACTGAATCCAACTCAATATATCCCCAAAAAAAAAAAAAAACTGTCCAAACTCCAAACTATGACACATGTACCTAATTTAGAATATTAAATAACCAGTGAGAGCACTCTAATTTTTGAGAGTTTTCTCGTAAAAGTTTAAAAAAGAAAATTTTCTTTGTCCTTTTTTGACTTTATATTCTATAACCACAAACAGGCAAGTATGCTGCTTTATTGGGACAACAGTCCATTCAGAAATTCCAGTTACTTGTACCCTCAAAAAAAAAAAAAAAAAGATTTGGGTATTTTTATCAAAAAGAGAATATGTAGTAGAGACCTTTTAAGAGATACTACCTGTAGTGTTTCATTCGATGGGCAATAGTTAATCAAGTTTGAAGTAGACGGCTAGAAAGTTTTGTTAGTGTGGTCATTGGTGCATCTGATTACGTAGTACCATTTTTTTATTTTAAAAATGGCTTTAATATGGTCCCAGCAAAAAAGTGGCTTCAATAAGGGCGTATTTGTAATTTTCTTTTGACATATTGGGTTTTTTTTTTAGGTCGTTGAATCTCCATTTCTCACACTTTCTCTCGCACCCTTTGTTTCTTCTCTGCCAAACACAAACTTAGGAGATAGAGAAGAATTGCAGTTTGCAGAGAGTGGAATCTCTTTTTACCTGCCATATAGCTTAGAGAGAAGAAGACATGACAATCAAAAATAGAAGAAACCCTACTCTAAAAAAAAATGATTCTGAAAAAAAAATGAATAAATATCCCCTCCAAAAAAAAAAAATGAGGAGAAACATTTACAAATTGATGAATAAGAAGATAAAATGGAGCATTCAAAGGGAACTATGAATTTTTATAATATAGACGAAATAGTGGAAGTGTGGTTTTGAATAAAAGTATTTCATCAAATTATTAATGAACTGTGAATTAGAAATTTTTCTACGGGACCCAAACCAAATAGAGGGGTATATGTCCTTCATTAGTATTGTCATTAGGGAAGGGGTGAGGGCTTGGATCCCCTGCCTTTAGTTGTGATCCATGCAGAGGACGGAAACCATGAACGACGGAGGTTGTGGAATCGCAATTGTGATACGGAAGTCGTGATCACAACACCATCGACGGTGAAGGTTGTAAGGTCAAAAGAGAGTGGATTGCAATAAGTCGGTCACGACGATACAGCCTCCACGGCATTGCTCCCAAGGCAACAAGAACCCCTCCCACGGTGGTTACTGTCTTTTGTTTTTTTAATGAAAAATTTATTTGTTTAGGTTGGAGAAGAAAAAGGGTGCGGCTATATGCAGCAATGTGTACTTAAGCTTTTGTATAACTAAGTGATCCTGTCTGTATGATTTAATCTTGATGACATATATTTTATTAATTACAGATAGTGTCTATTAAATTATCTCTATCACATACTCTCCCTTTATCAAAAATTTGGAGCCATTTTCTTTTCTTTTATTTTTTAATTTTCTTTGTTATATTTTTTTTATTTTACAATATTAATTCGATTAAAGCAAAAGAGGGTATTTTAGGAATGAGAATCTTTTACTTTATGCTCGGCCAATGAATACAGAAAGAAGGGACAATTGGCTCAAGTCTCGGTGACCCCCAGCACATATTCCTCGAAGAATAGCTTTGCCAACCCCAGCATCTTCAGTTTGCGTTTGCTATCACCGTACACGTGTCCTTTGGTGCCTCGTCTACACCTGATTCCCGTGTTTTTCTGTCATGATCTTCCCTTTTTTTTTTTTGGGTTTAAAATATCCTGAGATAATCATTAATCCCATTTGATGCTTGCTCCGTGGTTCATTAATCTCATGATTGTCAATCTAAAACAGGATAAGTGGAGGATTTCTTAACTATAATGCGAAAAAAGCAAAAAAAAAAAAAAAAAAAGTTCATAATTTCCTATGCATAATTTGTAAATTTGAGAATTATGCGAAGCACAAAAAAAAACCTGATCAAATTGTGCTGTATTTTTATCATCAAATCTTCGTCAAATATGATCAATTTTGTATATCTTTTATTTGATTTTAGGATAAATTACCCGGATAGTTATTAAATTATTGCGTTTGTGATATTTTAGTTACTATTCATTTTTTTGTAACTTAAATAATTGTGAAAACTTTAAAAAGTTACAAAAAGATTATTTTTGTCATAGATTTTGTTGATTATCATTAACGGATTAATTTAATTACTCAATTGGTCCTTAAACTATTACATTTATGATGTTTTGAACAATTAAGTCAATCCGTTAAGTTAACGGATTCCGTCAGAAAATAATTTTTTTTGTAATCTTTTTTAAAAATTCAAGACTATTTCGGCGATAAAAAAAAAAAAAGAGGACTACAATGTCACAAATTCAATAATTTAAGGATTATGAAAAAATTAATCTTGATTTTAAAACCAACAAACATTTAAAAACACATAATATCGGTAAAAGTTCCCATCAATTAACTTAGGTGGCTCTTTTTGTGTGCAATGTCAAATGAAATTGACCAACTATATGAATAAGCACAAAAATTTTAGAAATACTAAATCAGTGTACTGAGGATAAAAAAGAAAAAGAAAGTTAGAATATGCAATATCTGTCTTGTGGGTTTGGGAGTCTTGTACTAACTTGACAAATATGCAACCAATAATTTATCATATATATATATATATATATATATGCAACCAATATTGCAGAGAGAATATTCACTCAATGCCACGAGGTCTCCAACTAGTAGTAGTACTAATTTGTGATGATGAAATCCGACATTTTTTCTTTCTTTCTTTTTCTTTTTGGCCTTTGTTGGGTTTGGTAGAAGTCACAAGTTTAGAACTAATCATTCACTTAAAATTTCTATGTCTCCGTTTGGTAAATCAATTAGAGATGAAATTTTTAATTTAAAATTGATTTACTTTTTAAAAACTAGTTATAATTTTTATTAATATTTTAGAAAAACACATATGAAAAATTTGAGTTCTAATTAAAACACCAAACATATCATATCTCTTGCTAGGTGTGTTTTCAAAACTCGAGCAGTTTAATATAATAAGAAGCTAATTTAGTCCACAAGAAAAAGTCTTGGATCAAGATCCTAGTCAGGCTTGGAAGTAGAGAGTTTTGAGTTTGATTCGAGGTCAAATTGAAATCATAAACAAGTTGGCTAAAATCTAAGAAAGATTTTTTTAAAAAATTTTAAATATGGGACTATAGTCCACCACACAATTGACGATATACCATATCTGTCATCAATTGGAAGGGTTGGTTGGTAACAAAGACTAGTTTCACGCATTTTTGCGTTTACCGAACTATTAATCTTTTTCTTGTCATATATATATATATATATATATATATATATCTCTCTCTCTCTCTGGCCTTTTGGAGTGAAACTATTAACATCACATTTGATAATGACATGAATAAGAATCCTCTTTGTCTAATAGGGTGAATTGTATCTTAGGAAAATTTGTCCAAATTTAAACTAACCTCAACATTATTGGCTCATCAACAATTCATTGATTAAGTAGAAGTAAAATTATTTATAAACACTATTCAATCACAAAGTGAGTGTCGCTACTGTTCATTAACATGTAGAGGGACCCTACTAAAGAAAAAGTCATAGCTTGTTAGAATACATTTCATTCGTTTATATAAATATATTGATAGTGATAATATATATTCGTATGATTTTGTCAAACGCACAGCAGAGAGGGACCGAGCAAGCATATATAATAAACTCTCTTGCTCTACATATTTGTTTATATAATTTGACTTTGTCAAACACAACCGAGGGGCCAAAAGCTACCAATACAAAAAGGTAAATTTGGGAAAGGGTCAAGATTTTGCACATTTGATTATCAACGTCCTCAACGCTAAGACCAGACTCATCCAATCTGAACATCAAGTTGTGCTTTTGTTGCAAACTTTTATGATTAAAATCACGCTATGTTTGTGATAGGGACTCAACTATTAAATCAACCAGACGTGCTTGACTCGGTATTTGTGGCCTTAACTCATTCTTTTCGACGCTCAAAAGCATTACCTATATATATATCCTTATCCTAAAATTAAGATATCGTTCAAATCACTCTTTTAAGTAACTTTCATTGCCAAAAAAAAAAAAAAAAAAGTTTAAAAACATTGAATTGCGGAACAACGATTTTTACTCATTTTCTTTTGATGATGTGATCCTTTATAATTTTTTCTTTTCTTAAACTTAAAGTTGAATATTCGAACTCTATATCTCAAAATGAGATTATATATAAAATTACAGTCATATTATGCCTGCAACAACAATCCTTTACAAATTTTTCAGGAGAAAATGGAGAAAAGGAATATATGTTTTCCAAGTCTTCACCTTAATTGAGTAGAAGATCCCAAAAACACTAGCAAATAGCAAACATGAGGAAATGGGGCATGATTTGGATTGACAAAATAACCAATAATTGATGTTCGATAATGGAAACATAAAAAGATTCCTTGGACAGAAACTGCTTTCAATGATTAGAATTTGACCACTCTCCACCTAAAAAAAAAAACCTATCTATTTAAGACAGATAGTACACACCTCATTGGAGACTACCACATTGGTTGGGCCACTAATAGGCAAATTCGAAAAGGATAGTAGTTAATAGTTTAGATTAATTTTACGAATCCCTGAACTATACACCTAATTTCACTTTATCCTGAATTATCAAAAGTAGAAACCTATGGTGTATTTACATATATATATGAACGATTTTGATAATTCAAGAGATAAAGAAAATTAACGTACATGGTTCAGAGTCATTCAGAAAATTAATCCTAATAGTTTTTAAATAGCTAAAATATGATGAAACTTTTTTCCATTAAAAGAAAATAGAATAAAATTTGCATTACTAACCTTCTAGATCACATCAAACCATCTATTGACAGTTCTCACCGTAAAGTTTCTTTGAAGAAACAATACACTAAAAAAACATTAGTTTTAATCTCTTTTATAGAACATACTAACAAAAAAATTTGTGTGTTTGTTTTATCATTTAGCCAATCAACATACTATTTTCTATTTCTGATTACTCCATAAGGAGTAATTTGATATACTTTACCAGCACAAGGCCAACCTTATAAGCCTCGCAGATAGTTACATTACACATTTGAAAAGAACGCAAGGCATGTACAAATTACAAATCAAACTAATTAATATATACTAATATGACTAGCGTTTAAACGTAAAATTATTAAGTAACAATAATACTAATAGTAAATTAATTTATACCTCGTTTAATGGTGTCAGGCATGTACAGGAATGGAAGAGCTCATAGATACACAGCCTTTCAAGCGCTCAAGAATGGCGTTTCGGCTGACCAGCCTCGAATGGTAAGTGAGAGGAAGACCCTCCTTGACACACTCATCATACTTCTCCAAAACAGACACAATGTCACTAAAATCCGGCCGCTTTGAGGGGTTTGCGGCCCAGCAACGCTTTATGAGGTGTGCGAGCGCTGGCTGACAACTAGCCGGTAGTGGAGGCCGTTCATTCTGCCACAGAAAATGAACAGGACAAGATTTGAATCTAATTTGCATCTTAAATTGGATGTCACTTAGGCTCTTGTTCTATTTCCTTAAATTTGAGACATATCAAGAGTGGTTTTTTTAGCCACTTTGAAGTTCCAAGACTGACGAAGGATAATGTCACAACATGACACGTTGTACAGACACATTGCCAAGTCGGAAGGATTTAGACAGAATAAAGTTGTGTGCTTTGCGTAGGTAATGTAACATATTTTAAGAATACCATAATTAGTATAGATATATTATAGAGCACTTCTATTTGTCCCGAATAGCTTATTATCCCTTTCAGAATTTTAAAAGTTAAAAAGCACCTCTTTTGGACTTCTTGTAAGAAAAACTGGGACCTACAAACAAGTATCAACTTAAAAATAGTAGGTTACGAGTAAGAATGGAAAGGCATATAATTGCGAATTGAGGGTAGCTATCTGACCTTCTCAGCCACAGCGAATGCAGCCTGCACAGGGGTCATTCCTTGGAAGGGCAGTAGCGCCGTCGTGAGTTCCCATAACACAATTCCAAAACTATAGACGTCGACTTTCCTAGTATAAGGCTTCTCCTTAATCATCTCCGGCGCCATCCAACGGTAAGTTCCCATGTTCCCTTTGGTCTCCCGGCACTGCGTTTCGAGGCAGGACGTGCCAAAATCCCCCACCTTAACCCTCATTTCGTCATTAAGAAGCAAGTTGTTGGATTTCAAGTCCCTGTGGATTACACCTTGCGAGTGAAGGTACTCCATTCCTCGAGATATGTCAAGAGCTAACCTAAGAATTGTTTCTGTTGACAGTGAGTAGGGCTCCTTCTTGTTGAGGTACATCCTCAGCGTTCCTTGTGACATGTATTCTGTGATGATACAGTATACTGGGGGCTTTTTACAAGCTGCAATAAACTGTAAAAAACCCAAAAATAAAACAATAAAACAATGCAGAAAAAAAAAGAACATAAAGAAAGGTACAACGAACACATCTTCTGTCAAATTTTTCCATTTTACTCTGTCCATCTAATTAAGTGTTTCTATTATCCTAAATTTCCTATCTCATGTGTTGTTCCCCTAATAGTATTTTACCGTATCATCTGAATTTAAGAATTTAATCACATAAAAAATATTAAATACTAAAAATTATTAAATAATTTGATAGTTGTCAAAACATTATTAAGAGAATAATTATTGAGATAGAAAAATAGTATAGTAGATCTGGACTTGTAGAGAGTAAAGCAAAAATCTTAGTCAAGCACAAAGACAGCTGCCTTTTTTCCCCCCCTCTTTTTGAATCCCTAAGAAATGGTGAAGAATTTGAATTTCACAATTTACTATTTAGACACTCTAATACCATATTTAGTGAGTTCAGATACAAAGCATTCTCAAAAGTTAACTTGAAAGAAAAATGAGTGTCCAATCCACCTATAAATACCATAACAATCCAATAATTTAGTGATATGGGAGAAATTCTTCTTCTAGCATTCTGACTCTTCACAAACAATGTAATTGGGTAAATCCGTACGTTAAGACCCCACCAAGTCAAGATGAAATCCAACTTAGCCTATGATTACAAAATCATTAAAATAAATGAATAAATTTAGTGACGTATTTTTTATCAAAAGTCTACATAAATAGTTTTCAATTGAGACCCCAAAAAAAGAAGAAGAAGGAAAGAAAAAAAAAAAAAAGGAAAAAACTTGCCTGCACTATATTGGGATGAAGGAGACGGGAAAGAAAGGCGACTTCAGACTTAAACTGCTGCTCAAGCAAGGCTCTGGTCTCCACCTTCTGGTTCGGAATCCTGACCATTTTCACAGCAACGGCTCTCTGCTTGTAAATCCCTCGGTAGATCCTACTGTGAGCTCCTGACGCGAACTTGTTCCCTATAAACAGCTGCGACAGATCCGCCGTCCACTCTTCCTGGTCCTCCTTCGACGGCTCCCACGATTCCACATTCTCCGAGTCCAATATCATCGACCATGATTCCAGGCTGTCGAACCTCTTCCTCTCCAGATTCTCCATGTCCGAATTCATCTGCCTTTTCGACGCCGACGCCGACGCCGACGCCGGCCCCGCTAAACGCTTGCTCTTCGACCTCCTTATGCGAAGCGCGTGGAAACACGACGACGCCATGTGAGAGAGAGATAGAGTGAGAGAAAGAGTCTGTGTGATGTCTGTAACTTTTGCAAAAACAGGATTTTTTTTTTTTTTTTTTTTGGGTCAAAACAGACAATCAAAAGGGATTTTCCTTCTGAATGTGTGAATTGATTTAAGGAAGTGCATGAACTGATTCAGAAACATGGGATCTAAACAGGAGTGGAGAGGAAAAACGGGTGATCATGAACTTGTAATAACAAAGACGGAATAATAATAATCTTGTTCTTGTGACATCCATAGATGTTTTCTTTCTTCTTCTAACATTTTCCCATGTCACACATGATCAAAGAAGTGACCGACCGATGGGAACTTCATGACGACGACAACTGAATTCGAGGGAAAACAGGTTTCGGAGATTCATAGCTAGGGGAAACGGAAAGAGAGGAAAAGAAAATCCATGAAAGTGCAGATTTTGCAGAGATAAAAGGAGAAGAAGCAAAGAGCAAGAGAGGAGGCAGTTTTTCACGGCTGGTTTCTGATAGGATCAGGAGGATTAGGTTGTTTGGCAGTAGAAAGATGAATTCAAAGGCAGAGTTTCCATGGGTGCCTCGTGATTGCTCGGTTCAAAAAGTGAACCTTTTTTCTCTGTAGACAGAGAAAGAGAGAGAGAGGGAAAGAGTGTGTTTTTTTTTTTTTTTGGGTTGCACTTAGCCATATCCAGCTCCTGTGATTTATGTTGCAGGCACTTTTTAGCATCATGAATGCTAATAAGTGGGCAGTGTCAAAAAAGACATTCACAGACGATGCTTTGCTTTGTTTTGCTGCCCTTGCCCTTGGAAACTTGGGATTGTACGAGTATCCCTTCTTTTAACAGTAATGCCACTAGTTTTTGTACTCAAAATTGTCAACTCAGAGAATAGCTTTTAGGCTTTAATGGAAATACATGTATGTAGACTGTATATATGTATGTACACTGTATATATCATACAAGTGGCATGCATGCGCGGGACCATACAACTAGATGAAAAGTGGCGAATCAATGGCCAAATCATTTATAGCAATTTATTATTAATGATTTATTGGACTTGAACTTTTTCTACTTATAAGATTTTTTTTTTTTTTTTTTTGAACGAACAAGGTGTTTCTAAATATAATGTCAACATGCGCCACCAAAAAATAAAATTGCAGGAATTATAACTGCTTAAAAGGGGAATCCACAAATAGTTGGTCAGAGCACCCCAAAAAAAAAAAAAAAAAGTTCAAATTGTTGGAAACAATATGTTTACTTTCGCTAATAGTTGCAAACATTTTATTTATCTTGTTCATAGTTAGACCAATGTTATTTTTGTATCTTGAATTAAAAAAAAAAAAAAAAGCATCAATCTCACATATATGTTTTATAAATTTTAGAATTATTCTCACTTTACAACTTTAAAAACTCGCATTTAACTCTTGAATTTTTAAATTAGTGTCACTTAACCCCTTATGTTAAAAACCAAGAGGGAAAAAAAAAAAAAAAAAAAAAGAGAACTTAGTATCACTTAATCCATTTTGTTAAAATTACTATAAAAATTGCAGTAAATAGACCATTTTTAAAACATGTTTGCGGTAAATATCATGTTTTAAACTGTTTTAGATAAGTAGAAAATTTACGATAAATAACTTATTAACTAAAATATTTATAAGGTGATTTTGCAGTAAATATATTCTTGTAATAAATTATTTACTGTAAATATGCTATTTATCTCAAATATTTCTTAAAATATGTGATTTTTCATTAATATTTTTCAAAAAAAAAATACTATTTATCTCTTTCTCTCAAATTTCTACTAAAAACAAATAGAAAAATTCCGTATGATTTTACTTAAATCCTTATTTTCCAATTTGTTACTAAGTTAATTAGGACTAATTCGAAATTAAGAGGCAGAATAAGAATTTTTAAAATTTAAGGGATTTTATGAGAATCATCTTAAAAATAAATAAATAAATAAATAAAACCTTACAAGGACTTTATATACGCCCATAACTCCGACATAAGGGATTTAGAGGTAGGTAACCTTTTTATAAGAAGTTTTTTAACGAGACCAAAGTTTTTCAAAATTAGTTAAAAATCCTTTTTTTAAAAAAAACTATCAATCAATTTTTTAAATGGTTAATCAATACTTTACTAACTAATATTGTTAATTTCATATATTAGTGATTAGCTGTAATCAATCATTGGTTGACCATAATATAAATTATCAATTTTTAAGTTAATCACTAATTTTCTTTTGTTTTCGCTCTTTTTTTTTTTTTTTAAAGTTCATTATTCCCCTATTCTCTCTCTTTGGTGTTATGTTTGGGAGCAGTTTGCCTATTGTACTTACCTTGTTACAATTCATTCCATCTTAAAGTAAGCAAAGCACGTAAGAACTGAGAATTTTCTCTTTGTCAATTGTCTCTTTCGGTTTTCTGTGGACAATCAATTGGATTTTCTTCTCCGACAACAAAACTTTAGATGCTTCAAAACGTCAAAAGAAATTTGTTTTCCCCAAATTGGTTCCAATGAAAGTCCTACTTGTGTCCCACACTTGAAGCCTGCATAGTTTGAAAGCAAAGCAAGCTTTTATTTTTATTTTTATTTTTTCCCTTCTTTTCTTAAAACAAACAGTTTCTCCCAAGCTTAATCTCATCGCTTTATTCCGAAACCAATCAACATGACATTGCCAGGGAAAAAGGAGAGAGGAAAAAAAAATATATAGAAATTGAAATGAAATAAAAGGTTCTCCGTTAATGTATTTGTACGATGAAGAATCAAATATTGGGTTTCTGATCACAACTAGCTTGAAACATTTCTCTTATTTATACATTTTGGAATCACATTAAAAGGAAAAAAAAAAAAAAACATTTTTCTAAAAGCGCACAATGGAAAGACACATCCCCCTTTAGACTAAAATAAATTCCCTTCGGAGTGGAGTTTATTTCCACTTCACTTTGCATATTCATCTTGTTTTTTTATCACATTAGGTAAATCCATACACAAAGGGGATTTAATTAACTATAAGCTCTCAGAATATTTTCAGTGCTTACTTTATTATGTTAAAAAAAAAAAAGATTAGTGGTGTTCTCACGCTCTAATCCACTGTTACTTTCTTAATCTACTGATATCATGGGAAGAACGTAAATGAGTCTGTTTTATATTCTTGTCAATATTTTCTAGATATTAATATATGCCAAGCATACAATCTAAAGTAAATGTAGACGTCAAAAATTGAACCTCTAACGCATGAGAGAGAATCGTATAGCAATCGTCCCTTGCAACTTACAAGGGCTTTGAATCCCTACTTGGGATGGGCTCCATGCAAGTTTCGTCAGAAATTCACAACTCGCTTCAACAGATAATTGGACTCCAGTTAGATGTACAAACCCACATTAAATTTCAGCCCATTACGCCTGTAGTAGAAGCAACACTTTTTTTTTTTTTTTTTTTTTTTTTTTTGAGAAAAGAAGCAAACACAAAAATTTGGAGCTCGAAAATCAATGAAATTGAGATGGTAAGATTGACAGAATAAAGATAGAAAGATTAAAAAGGCAAAATTTATTGTAAGAACTATACTTTTATCTTATTAATAAGTACTGTTCTTTTAAATTATTAGATTAAGTTTTTAACGATCTAATATGAGTGTTCATGTTAAAAAAACTTACAACGTGGTAGGTAGAATTGCTTTCTATTATAGATCTAACGACTAAAATATAGTTTCTACTAAAAATTTTTCTCACAGAGGAAAAAGACGGTGATAGGTAGCTGCCAGACTGGTGAACCTTAAACTGCATCAATAGACTCTTATAATAATGGAGATGGAAAACAACTGAATGGAAAATAAGCTGAGTTTTTGCCTATAATAATTATATTCACCAACTCATTGGAATTATTAACACTGATATAAGGACAATGACAGAGATTAACAGTTAGAAGATTTTCAGTACTTATGAATCATCCAACATCTGTAGTGTAATAATAATGAAATGGGGCAGCCCAAGTTTTGCCACTTAGCAAACAAACGTCGTCTGTGCCGTGTGTACCAGAAAGTAGGGTACCTGAAAGCGAAATTTGCAACCAATTGATCCGTATTGAAAAGAGGTAGCAGATCGGTTCCATCATTATCGTAGGAAGTTTCCTATCACCCGATATCTATGTTAGATTCGATCAAAATCACATTAGAATGAAAAATAAATGTAAAATGACACAATCAATTTTAAATCTAATGGTTGAAATCAGACAGCATCTATAAAAATTGTTATAGTGGTATTGATGAAGGATCAAATAGAAGAAAGAGCACACCCACAAGGGTCAATGGGGTGACAAAGGAGTATGATGCATTCCTTAACCTCTTCCTTCATCCACTCATGTTCGAATCTCATGAAACTCCCGTAAGTCTCCCGCTCCAGTTTAGACTGTAGATGCATTGGGTTAGTGATGTTCTGGATAGGGTCTGTGTTGATAATTAAAAGAAGTTGGGTTAAAAATGCATCGCTTTCTTTCCATTTATAGGAAAGTGAATCCCGTCTGTGAGGTTGAAATTGGAACGATAAATGGGTCACTATCAGAGCTTTATTACTTACAGAGAGAGAGAGTAAAAATAGAAAAATAGAAGATAAAGAAAAAGAACTACTAGCAAGATAGAAATAAAATATAGAAAACTAGAAATCTCAATATTGATTAAGCAATCATCAACTCTCTTTGAAGTTACAATCATTAAGCTATTTATAGAGAATTACAACAATAAGTTAATCTTAACTAAAAAAAATCTAAATAATCTTAAAAGATAAACACAATCTTGAATTTAAAATCAAATACTAAAGTTTATAAATATCCTAATAGATAAATATACAAGTTTAATTCAACTTTCTTATTTAGTTCTTACAAGTTTATAATTATCCTATCAAATGTTGTCTAAAGAAATTATCTTACTATCAAACTTCAAACAAATTCACACCATTTGATTAGATATTTTGATCACAATTAATGGCTATAGAACATATGGATATAAATACAAGGAAAAAAAATTTGTTTTTAATAAAGCCTTTTTCTTAAAATAATTAAGGACAGAGAGAAAAAAATGGGCCCTTACATTAGTTATATATATATATATATATATATATACTTTTTTATGAACAATACTACGAAATATCAATAATGATAAATATAATTCATTAATAAAATATGAGTATCATACTATAACATTCATCAATAGAACACATTTCTTTATTAAATGTGATATTTAACATCACTTATACTCTAAAGCATTTTTCTTTTTTTTTGCTCTTGATATTGCCATGGACATGAGATCCATTCCAAAGGAAACGTCCTTTATCAAAGTGATGTAACTCTCTCAGCTTGGATTTTATACTATAAAATTGTAATTGGCTTTCTAATTAAATTTCTACCCTGGAAAAAGTAGGGGACCATATAAATCCTTCCACCGACAAGTTTCAATGTCATTTTTTTTCCTAAAAAAAAAAAAGAAAGAGAAAAATATATTTCTTCCGAAAATAAAATAGAAATAGAAATAGTCAGGCACGTTATTTTGTCTCATCTGGAAAGACCATACAAACAATTTATGAACAGTAAAACAAATAGTTGAAGAAAATTTGATAAAAAAAAAAAAAAAGTTCCATTTCCCATGCACGTAGAAAAAGGCATAAAAGATCTTTTTTTTTTTTTTTTTTAGATAAGGCATAAAAGATCTCTTAACTCACCTTTTAAAACACTTGGAAGTAAATAACAAAAAGATAAATTACTAGAGTGGTCTCTGAATTTTTAATTTTATATAACTTTGATTTTTGAATTTTTTTTTCATAAATAAAATACTCATAAACTTTTAAAATATTGCTGCAATAGTTCTTTACGTTAATTTTTGGATAGAATCCATTAGTTAGCATCATTTTTTGATCAAATATAAATGGATTCCATTTAAAAATTAATAAAAACGACTATTATATCAATATTTTAATAATTTATGGGCATTATCTATTCTTTTTTTCGTACCGAGAATAACCATAAAATATTAAACGTTGTTAAAGTAATCGTTTTCGTTAATTTTTGGACGGAATCTGAAGTTAGCATCACTTTTTGACCAACTTACTAACCGATTCTGTTAAAAATTTGACAGAAATGACTATTATAGCAGCATTTTAAAAGTTTAGGGGTATTCTAACTACAAAAAAAAGTTCAGAAATCAAAGTTACACAAGATTAAAAATTTATGGACTAAATGAGTAATTGATCCTAATAAAAATAACACACAATAATAATATGGTCGGATATAAAAGTAACATTTATATATTTAGAACAACAGTTTAATCATGTTAAATCGTATTAGATCAAAATATATAAATACATAAGAAAAGAAAATGTTATATGTATATATATATATATTCAAGCTATAATAATTTAACAAAAATTTAAACGTCTAAAAATGTCAATAGAGTTTTTTTTTTCCCCTTAAATTCTACCACATAATAATAATAATTTTTTTTTATGGAAACCCGAAATTACAAAACAAATCTCACCACCTTTTTCGTTTCGTTGTACAAAGAAGAAAAAGATCCGAAAGCGATGGCGAATCAACGAATTTAGAAAGTGAATCTTTTTATTTTTTTTATTTTTTATTTTAATTTTGCTAAAGCGAAAGTGAATCTCAATCAATGGGGTCTCTGTTCTTCAAGTTTGACTAATAACTAATGATTAAGAAAGTCAAACGTGTTTCCTTAATGGGACTAATCAACAATTATCAAACCTCTAAATTTTCAGCCTTTTTTTTTTTTTTTAATTTGCTAAATAGGTTCGTGACAAAACTGTTCCTTTCAATCCAAACAGATTCAACATGAGCTACATTTCACCTAACTTGTGGCCCATCTACTCATTATTAACATCATAATTTTGAATAATATCATCATATCTTTGCATTATATAATTCCAGCTCTAGCTTTGCATTATGTAATTCTATATAGTTTTCCACTGGCCTGTTTTTTTAATTTTATTTTTAACTGGAGTTTTGAACTCTATATTCTATGATAAAATTAAATATATTATTACATTTAAATTATATCTACAGTTACTCATTCGGTTGATTTTTAATTTTTAGTTTTGGTAATTGGTAATATTGTTTTTAATGGATTTTTTTAATTTTTATGGAATGGTGTGGATAATAAACAATGATTTGTCAAAGACTCAAAGGATAAATTCACACCGTTATCATATTATGATTAGCCAACCGTAATGCTAATTAACATAGAATTTTCCCAAAAATATAAGCAAACAAATTTTTAGCAATCACATGTCTCACGATAACTATAACGACCAGATTTATAATGAATGGGATTGGAATTTCTTATATCGAACACATTATTAAAAAGTTATATTGTTTTTCTGTACTAAAAAAATAAAGATTTTGTATTACTGGGATACAAGAAACGATGTCTATGTGCGTGCGTGCGTGTGTGTGTGTGTGTGTATTTTTAAATATTTATTATGTGTACAATTTTCTATGTTTATAAGTTTTTAGGGGACAGTTTCATTTAAATTAGGAGTTGCTATTTCTCACCATTTTTATTCATTATTATGGATACCGCTGATTTTTTTTTTCAATGAAAATTGAGAGTGATATGTTTTTATTTTTCTAGAAAAAATTATATGAATTTTATTTTTAAATAATAAAAGATATGATTGTCAAGAGCATGGAAAATATAATTTCTGATTAAAAAAAATGGAAAAAGGGCCAACTGGTTGCTGCTTCCGACTCATACAAGACACGCTCTACCCACTTGCATATCTCATTATTATTTAATTTGTGAACGTTTTATTAAGGATCTTTGTTTTTTATTTTAAACTTAAGATCTTTTATTCTCAATATTAAAATAGTTTAAAAAAATTTACCTAAAAAAAGAAATCGTTTCAGGAAAACTGTTTTAAAATTATTCGATGGTAGAAATTTTTTTTTTTTTTTTTGGCAACATGGAGAATTAATATAATATTTCCGAGAACCAAACAGGTGCCATGCGCCCCTATAAATTATCATTCATTTTTCAACAATAATGTACAAAAGTCAGGGTTTTAATGAACAAATAATTTGGAAATTCAGATATATATCCTGAAAAAATTGAAAATGCCTATCTCAAGATTGCAAGACGATAAATCCTGTTTCTATGGTGAATTAAATTTCAATAAATTAGGATACGTGAAAAATAATATATTTCTTTTAAGTATATTTTTTTAATAAATATTTCAAGTTTTATTAAATTAGGAGAATAATTATTTTTTTCAATAGTCAATAATTAGTAATCAACTATAATGATATGGATTTTTTATCAATTATTAATTGATTATTCTTAATCACAAATTCAGCGATATCAATATAGCCAACCATATTAATATGAATCAATCAATCAACATTTTAATAATCATCGACCCTTTAAAAAAATTGATAATTTTTTAAACAAGTGTTTAAAACGGTCCATCTACCTAATTTTTTTTCCTAATTATATGTAACGCAAATAATACTTACATAACCTAAATGGATCTTCAATATTCCGATGCATCATGAAATCTACTATTTTTTATATTGTGTTTGTGATATAGTATCAACATTACAGAGATTTTCCACCTAAAAAAAGGTACATATAGTTTTAATGAAGTTGTAATTTAAAAAAAAATGCACAGACAAATTATCAGCATTAAAATAGTTTTTTAAACTATATATTTTTTCATAAGAAAAATTTTATGGTAAGAATTATATTTTTGTCTTATTGATAAAAATTGTTTGTTTTATCTATAAGATTAATTTTCCAACGACTTGATATGCAAGTGTCAATGCTAAAAATTTATTATGATCGATGCATAACTACTTTTAGTCATAGATCAAGCCGTTAAAAAGTTAATTTATCAACTAAAACAACAATTTTTTTTTAAGAATATAGAATCTGTTAGTATAATCAATATTCATATGACACAATAATAGTTTCTATATATAAGCAGAGGAGAATCATCCACTGAAAAAACTTATCATCTATATAAGATTTTAAGCAATCAAAATGACAAAACTTAGTTCCTGGAAAAAGATGATAAACCAGACACATTTAATAAGAACTCTCCAAACTCAAAATAAAAGAATTTTTATAGTTTGGATGACTGTCAATGTATTGACTCCATATATTAGAGATTTTAATCAAGATCTCAATTCTATTGCTTCAAATATTCCTTCATGTTCTGTAATACCTAGAAAATTACACAATTGATTAGTACAAGTTTATGTGAAAAACAATTAGAAAAAACAACTCTAAATTTCAGATTTAGAACTTATCTTAAAGTAAAAACTTATTGGTTATATCTCCTTAGTTGATATAGACTCCGTTGGAATGATTAGATAGTTGGAGTGATGGTGAAACAGAAAAGCAATATGCTCTTCCTTTCACATCTCCAATCAATTACTTTTCAAACTCTCAATAGTAACCCTTTGAAACTCTCACAAAGAGAGACTTTTGAAACTCTATCAAGGAGATACTCATAATAAATAATTTGTGAAATTCTCAAATAAAGATTAGTAATAAATCACTATTGAAACTCTCATAAAGAGAGACTTACACTTTTTTTTTTAAATTCTCATTAAAAGATTTAACATAAAATTGTTAAAACTTTATTAAAGAGAGTAACATATAAGTCATGTATTTATATTTGTTAAAAGGAAATGTGTTATTAAAATAAATCAAAAACCCATATATATTATTCTCTCTGGGCGTGGCGCCAGGCTTCTGATCCTAAAATTTAGTCCCCAGACTTGTCTCAAGGTCGGCTTTCTTATGATGGTAGTTGTGTGTGGAGCGGCGTATCCGTTGGGGTGAATTTAACCTATCTTGGAGGTGGGTTGTCCTTTTGAGGTAGCTCTACTTAGATCTGGCTTTCGTTTGATGGCTGATGGTTTGCTACCAGTGGATCTTTATTTTGTTTTGTTGTAATAAGGACGTTAATGTTTCCGCTCCTTTGGTGTGTTTTTTTTATTTACTCTAGTGTTTTTGCTTCGGTAATAATAGAGGCGATGTCCTCCGTTTGTATAACCCATCCATTTGTTATCAGATGTCGTGGTATAAGTGCCCCTATGTGGGGATTGGTCTTGGTTGACAGGGCTAATTCATTAATTGTTTTGGTGTTTTTGACGAGCAATGGTCAAGCTCGAAATTTATGTACCAAATGAGTCTTCCCCCATTTGAGTCTCGGTACTTGTATTCACCATTGGGTTATTTTGGTCTTTACTAGTGGATCCAATCTTCAATTCGGGATCAAATTCCTTTGTATTTAGGGCTATTTGTGTCTTATATATTTTGTTTATTGTGAAATGAAATTTCCCAATTAAAAAAACATATAAATTAATTATACTCAAAATTACTATGATTAATAACAAAATATTATATTCGCTTAAATACATATACATACATATCTATAAAAGCACGCATAGTTTTTTATTAAGGGAAAGTACTTATAGTTTTTTTTTTCTTTTTTTTTTTGAGGGAAAAGTACTTGTAGTTATAATGAAATAAATTTTAAAAAAACCAACAGTTATTTCTAAAACAAAATTTTTGAAAAAAAATACGGTTTTTTTTTAAAGTAAAAATATATAGGGAAATGTTATGATAAAACTCTATTTATATACCTTATCAGTAAAACTCCTTTTAAAACAGTTCAAATTTAATAAAACAGATAAGAAATTAAGAGTGATTAATAACTAAAATAAACATTAAAACACATGATTGCAATAAAACAAATAAAAAATGAAGTCTTCTTCTTCGTCCATTGAGGAGGGGTTGGTCGGTGGAAAGTTGTCGTAGGGGGTCTGGGGTGATTTCAATGTCGTCGTGGGTGAGGGTGGGGTTGGGGGCTTTGACGGGCTTTGGGGGGGGGGGGGGGGGGGGGGAATGGTCTTACAAATGGGCTTCGACGGATGGTGGGGGGCTTTGATAGGTGTTTGGAGGGGGGGGGGGGGGGGGGCGGTTTCAGATCAGGGCTTTGATGGGCTAGGAAGGGTTGGGGGAGCGATTCACCATCGACGGATGTTCGATGGGGGGAGGGGTCAGTTTCACCACCGAACAGTAGAGATTCGCCGGCATGGGGGCGATTTCTGAGGTAGAGGCCGTCGGTCATCAAGGGGAGGCCGCCAGTCGTCGGGGGGGGGAGGCGCAGGTGGTTGCGGGTGGTGGTTTCGGTCTAAGGGTTGGGTTTTTTTTTTTTTTAATTTTTGTTTTCTTTGCTTTGAATTTTTTTAAAAATTTTTTAGATTATAATCCTATGAACTAAAGTGCACTGTAAGTACCATGCACAGACAATATATTAACCATTGAAATTATATCAAACGGTGTATAAAAGAGCTTTACTGATAGGGTATTTAAAAATAGCTCTATCACAGCCTTTCCCAAATATATATATTAATGAAAATATATTTTATTCTAAAAATATATTAATGAAAACAAAGGTTTTGAAATTCAAATTTTCCATAACTATCTGAAAAAACCACCTAAGCATCCAAATAATAAATATAATAATTTTTTAGAAATAAAATTCAAAATTTAAGACTTTATAAGTTGGAATTTAAATTTAAATCGGTTTGATAACTGTAAGATTTAAATAAGTAATTGCAAAATTTAAATTGGTAACCACTAGATTAAACAATTGTTACCAGAATTTCCAATGTCAGTGTAGTGGAAGACGATTTCCATAGCATTCATCATTCATGTATCCTCCATATGATTACAAACATCTCCGGTTGAGTGAAAATTATTGCGAAACCAAAGGGTATTCAATTTGGTTGGAAAAATCAATTATGTATGATTTTCAAAGAAGTAAAACTTAAAAGTGAAAAAAGGAGGAGAGAATAAAGAAAACAAGAGAAACAAATGATCATCGTGATAAAGAAAATACAAAACAACAAAATTAAAATAAACAAACACAAACATTCAGAATTGTTTGAATAAGGAAAGGATGATGAAAGAAGAAAACGTAGCCGAGGAGGAAAAGAGATTACTACAGTGGTAAAAGGAGAAAGATTTGAACAATAATGATTCCATGAGCAAATTTTGTCGTGAGAATTGTTGCTTTCTTGGTAGCAGGAGCTCTAATGCTCGTCATTTCGATTTACTATCTGAGTTTTTTTTTTTTTTTTGGGTTAAAGTTAAAAATTGATTATAAAGGTAAAGATTATAATGTCCAGATAATCCCACGAAGGTCACGGAATGAATTGTCCATATATCCCGATTAACATGATAATTTTCTATTGAGTTTGAATATGTTGTTTTCTTTGGATCTCGATCTCGCTGGATTAGGGAGGGAACAACTTAATCCCACAAAATTTGCTATTTTGCTCTCTCAATATTTGACTGACTCAATGTTTGAACGATTTGAAGTTTGAAGAGCCAAGAATTGATTGATGATAATGGGAGACCAACATGGTTGTTTCTTTCTTCCCCTTCGTCATCAGGCAGAAGTTAACTCTCTGTATTGTTGGTCCCTCCATTATTTTCTAATTTTTTTAAAAACAACAATATTTATTAAAAGAATAAAAGTACAATTCAATATTATAAATTCTACATATTTGCATGAATGCCCATGAACTTTTCAAATTTGATAATTTAGTCCCTATACTTTTTTTCCTGGCACTCAACACCTTGAACTTCTAATTTTTGACAATTCAATTATTTTTACTTAAATTCATTTAAATTTAGACAATTTTTTACACAATACTTACACATTATTGCTCAAAAGGGATATTGTTGATCATTTTTGTTTAATTTCAATACAATTTTTTTTTTAAAGTTTAGGTTTAAATTTGAGTATAATTGAATTAATGTTTAAATTTTCAAAGGCAATTATATTAAAGTTAAGCAAAAATGGTTAAAAATACTCTTCTTGGACTATAATATGTAAGTTATATGTAAAAAACCGTTCAAAATTTTCCAAATTTGAGCAAAAAGGACTGAATTATCAAAAATTATAAATTTATTAGGTTGATTGTCAAGAAAAAAAGTTTAGGGACTAAATTATCAAATTCAAAAAATTTAATGATCTCTGTATAAATAAGTCTATAAAATTTGTCATCAATATAATTAGTTTTTCTTAAAAAAAAAAAAAAAGAAGAAGGGTACTTACATTTATCGACTATAACAACAATATATATCTATCAATACGATAAAATACAGTTTCTGTTATAAATTTTTTTTTTGAAAGAGAAATTATTATTCAAATTAAATTTGGATACAAACATCAATACCAAATATGAAACAACCTTGTGATACAAGAGACACAACCCTCGATTAAGACCGATTTCATCAATAAAATCTAATGAAGTTCAGTGAGGAGGACATAAGCCGATACTCGGTGATGGGAAAATTCCTTGAATTCGTCGACAATCATATAATCGAGTATGTACAAAACTCTTTTTTAAAAAAATCTACAATCGATGAAATATACCGATCGATCGAGAAACAGCCACTCATAGCACAGAGACTATAACAACCTCTGCATAGCCATAATACTAACAGAATCCATAGACATACACCATCATAAAACAATTCAAGCGGAACACACACACACACACAAACAAAATGGAGGTGGGGGAACTATCTCCTTAATTATAAAATTAAAATTAAAACACAAAAAAAAAAGCATGGATATAAATAACATTGATCGTTAAATTATCGCCCCACGTGTAATAACCACTCCACCGCACAACACAACTTAAAGGAAATCAATCGGCTCGATTGGAGGTAAGAGATTATCGCACCAACCATCGGATCACCAAGGTCTCGTCGGGTTAGATTTTGTTGAGAAACTCCCAATTGGGACCCTCCCATTCCCGTCGAAATTACCGAACCGTTGATCACTTTTGCCAGTCATAGTAGCGGCGGCGGTAAAAGTCCCATATAAAGGGAAACCTTAATATATAAGAAATTTGAGAGAAAGAGAGAGAGAGAAAAAACACATTTTTTTTTTTTAAGAATAACAATGTGTGTTTTTGTTATAGATTTTGCCCTTAATGTAATTAGTTTTTCCCAAAAAAAAAAAAAAAGTTCAATTACTTGAATTGTCTTTTGAGAAAATACATGAATTTTTTTTTTTTTGGAAGTTAGAAAATATGTGAGTTTGATTGCCACGCGCCTCGCGTAGCGGTAGCATTTGTTTATGAAATTAAGAACAGCGCGTATCAATGTATAATACTATAATGTCGAACTGTTTTCGTTTTTTATGTTTTTTTTTTTTTTTTGACAAGGATATATTCGTCCTTATGCACCACTATGCTACAAATGGTTTTCCTTCACCACCGACCGGTTTAACAAGAGCCAATTTCCAATATTACCCTTCACACTTTTTTTTTTGTTTTTGGATATATAGCTTCATGGCCTTACAAATTGTCATATTTAACAACTTACTTTTTAAATTTTTAATTTAACAGTTTATCTCTTAAATTTTATAAATTATTACATTATGTCCTATTTTATTAATTTTACATTTAATTAAAGATATTAATTTAGAAGATTTATATTATAATGTATATTAGACTTGGAATTTTTTTTAAACCAAAATGTGGTTTTTCGTCCTCGTATGAAATGGGTTCTTCGTGATTAATTTAATGAGAAGTTAAATCAAATGTGTTATATTATAATAATTTAGAAGGTTTATGATTAAATTATTAAAATTAAAAATTTAGAAGATAAATTCTCAAAAAATATCAAATTTGAAAGACACCAGTGTTGGAAAATGAATGCCTTTGCTTTTTGGTTCGTTGTCCTAAATGAAAGGAGTACCATTTTATAACCCAAAAAAAAAAAAAAAAACGCAATGCTTCAGAAAAATATATAAGTATATTTTTATCTTCCTCGACAATTCAGTAAATATGCCAATAAGGTTAGTGATAACTTACAAAGATTTTTATTTTTTTATTTAATGTTTATCAAAACAATGTTTTTATGTGAACAAAAGCTCAATAAATTCCTACTCAATATCAATAGAAATATTGTGATTGTAAATTCAGTGTAGCAATAATTATTACATCCGATTTTATTGTACAAAAGAAAATTAAGTAGAGAGGTATTTGAGAATATTTCCTTAAACAAGGACAAATCAAGAGAAAAAAAAAGAACATTTAAAAAAAGGCTAAAAATGAAAAAAGAATAAAATTTTAGACTAAGAACTAAACAAAAAAGATAAAAGGAGGACTGAAAAAAATATATATATCAGAAAATTTTCAACCAGATATGCTTTAGTTGAAAAACCTCTGAAATTTTTTTTTAGTAGAGCGGCGTTTGAGAAGATTTTTTTTTTTTTAAACAAGGATAAATCAAGAGAAAAAATCATTTCAAAACAGATACAATTGAAAAAAAAAAAAAGACTAAAAAAATAAAAGGATAAAAAGAGGAGTGAAAAATAAATAGTAGATATTAGAAAGATGAAAAACCCATGGACAGTAAACAATCAAAACTCATGAACAGTAGAATTTGTTTGCATAAAATATGTATAGATAGATGCATATAGTCGTGCTTGAAAATATATCTATTTTTCAATAATATTATTTATATGTTTTATTTTTTAAAAAATAAATATCTATAATATCTATTTTATCATTTTATTATAATTGATATCATTTTATTTTTATACATATTTTTTTATTTTTCTTTTTTATTTTTTGATTTTAATTATGAGTATTTTTTGTTGATAAATGTGAATTATCTTTAATAAACCAAAATTAGTTATAAACATCAAAGTAAATATAATAAATATAAAATATTTACTATAAAGATGATGGTTCATAAACACAAGACAAAATATTAACAATAAAGGTTGATGAATATTCTTATTTTTCAAATAAAAAATTAATAAATTTTTTATGAAAAAACCTATTTATTTATGTAATTCATTATAAATCAAAGGGGTGCCATTTATATCTTAACAAAATATATTGAAGAATAACATAATAAATGGAATCAAACTCTTTATGAAAAAAATACTATTATTTATATAAATTAGTAGAAATGAAATCGAACACATTTTTATGATAAAGTCAGATTTATTATACGAAATATTTTTTTGAGAATTTTTTTTATTTAGCCTTTTCTCATTAATGTGAAATATGATTTTGAGAAAATATTCTAGTTTTTAGTTTATTATGAATATTTATACTTTCTTAACAATAAATAAAAAAATTTTCAACATTTTCTTTTCTATCAATTCTTTTTGAAATTTTATTAAATCAGCTTTAATCCTATTTAGTAAACATCTTATATTCTTTTTGTTTTTTTTTCTTTTTCCTAATTTCTTTATTTGTTAATTCTTCATTATTTATGAAAGATAAAATTATCTTTATAATTATTTTTTTTGATATTTATATAAATAAAAAAAAGATATTATTTAAATTAATATCTTTAATTTAGATATTTATGTAAATAATTCAAATTTTAAGAAAACTTTTTTTTTTTTTTGTCGGGAATGCACGGTTTTTAAAGTCGTTGGAGTAGACCAAAAATCCGGTTGAAGAATACTTCGACTTTTTAAACCTGTCGGATAAGGAGCTCTTTCTCTCTCTTGAACAAGAGATTAGACCATCAAATTTCTTCTGACATCTGTCCTCATGTTCAAAAATTCCAACTAGTAATTAGCCTACGTTTTCGTAGTTTGACTTTTGACTTCTTAATTCACTTAAGTTGTTTTCTAAAGAGAAAATAAACATATATTCAGTTCATCACTTAGAGATAAAATTTTTATATTATAATTGGTTGATTTTTTTAAAAAAATTTATAATTTTTATTAACTTTTTTAGACAAAAACTAATATGAAAATTTTAAGTTGAAGATGACAAACCAAATGCACTCCAAGCTTGCGTTTGGTTCATCAATTGAAGATGAAATATTTAAGTTGAAGTTGGTTGACTTTCAAAAACCTAGTTATAATTGTTGTTAACTTTTCAGAAAAAGACAAAAAATTAAGATTAAAAAAATATGATTTAATTAGAGTTAAATAGAAATGCCAAACGAACTATAAATTTGAATTTCTATAGTAACATCTTTCTTTTTTTTTTAATTGGATCTCTTTACTTCTATTACAAGATCTCTCTCTTTATAGTATTCGTTATTATTAGGCTTTTTTACACCGGTACACTCTGATATCACACAGTTATAATTTGCATATTAAAATTTTAATTTTGATAATTTATACCATGAGTTTATAAATTTGTAGCAATTTACTCCATATTGATGACAATGTTGATTTTTTTTTTTTGACAATTGACACTTGACTTACATATAGGTTATTAATTAAGAGTATAAAATGTTCTTTTTAATCAATATTAATCCAAACTTATATTTAGAACAAAGTTAAATTAAAGTTTTCTACTTTAATAATACTTAATTAAAGATTTTAACCTAAACAAATTTGAGTTAAAAATAGAAAAAAATGATCAGTCATGTTATTAATTAATGACTTATGTATAAATCATATATCAATTTCCTTCAAAAAACTAACATTGTGATAAATTAGGGATAAATTGCTACAAATTTATAAATTCAAAGTGTAAATTATCAAATTAAAAAATTTAGGGTATAAAATGTAACTGTGTGGTAAGTTTAAGTTGCACTAATACAAAAAGTCCAAGTTTAGTCATTGAAATAACTTTTTAACAGTTTGATATAATTAAAAGTAATTATATATTTTGTGTTAAAAAATTTTAAAGTCTTCACTCATAACTCTCAAATCGTTAAAAATTCAATCCACAATTGTTATCAATTATAATGAAAGTACTTAATATAATTATGATAATTTTAAAATGATACCTTTAATTTTTTGGGGACATGAATATATATTTACATATTTTAACTCTCATTCAACTTGGTCCGAATGTTAAAAAAAAAAATCAAATAATATTTTTTTTCCCTTTTTCTGATCTTTCACCTTAGTTTTGGACTAATTAATAACAAAATGACTGCATGATGCAAAAAAGAAAAAAGAAAAAAAAAAGACTTTTTTACAATCCCCGCTAAATAATTAGGGGAATTTTATAATAGGGTAAAGTGGTATTACCGGTATAAAAAATTTTGACCGTAACAAATGGTGTAGATCGAAATCATGGATTAGGAGGTAGTACGTCGAGAGGTACGCCGGATTTCTTCCCTTCGAAGATCTCCAAGAAAGCTATGGAGAAAGCTTTTGTTGAAGCTGAAATAATCATCGACAACTTCCACTGTATACTCCCCAAACCCGCATTAACAACGAATAACCCTCCGCCGGGTCATATTACCGTTTATACGCGATGTTTGTCGTACGGTCAAACGATTCCCTTCCACCCTTTCGTGAAGAGATTCATTCGCCTTCACAATATCTCATGCTCAGTTAGTCCCCAATTTTTGGGTAGTTTTTTCAGGAATGTGGATTTTATGGCGTAGACATTTTCAGAGGGATTTAACAATGGATGAATTTCTCTACAGTCATTCCTTGCACAAGTCCCCTCAATCTGAAGGGTGCAATTATCTGGGGGTTCATTCCAGGTTCAAGACCGAAAAGTCCACCACCCTCATCAATGGTATTCTCAAGTCTTCACATGAGTGCAAGACTGTTCTTCCTTGGCCGGAGATATGAGGTTCATCCCACTGACGGACCTAAATTAGTCGGCGTCTGGTCTAAGTTTAGGCCGTTGGGTATGAACGGACTTTGTCCACTAAACCTTTATGAATTTTCCGAACTTCATGCTTATCCTTGACCTACTATCTTGTATTGCAGTTCTCTCACATCGAAGGTCAGTTCTCGACGTAGACTCGCTTTGTCGGATTAATATGATTTTTGCGTTGTCACATAAGGAAAGACACAGGAAGTCGCTTATCACTACCGAGAATTTGAGAGATATCTCAAGAAACTGAAGCCAATTATGTCTTTTAGTTACATCGAGAATTTAGTCATCAAGATTAGACAGTTTCACCTTTTAGGTCATAGTCATGAAGATTTACAATCAACACGCAGAAATATACCAGATGTATTGATTGGAGCTCCAAAATATCCAGTGACATGCAAGCAGTATAAGGTCCCGGAATGGGTTGAAGGGATGTTTTATACGCAAGAGGCTGAAATATGGTGTTTTTTTGTGAAATTCTGAACTCAAGAGCCTTTTTGATTATTGCTAAAAATGAAGAATCATTTGATTTGATTAATCATGGAAAAATTAAAGACCCAAAATTAAGATTAACTTTGAATCAATTAAAACAACACCTGCTCTTGTGGAGTACAGAGAAACGAAAGTATTATTTCTCCATTATCGGAGATTTGATAAAAGCGACCGATGAGCTTTATAAAATAGGAAACAGAAGAACGAAAGCGGAAAAACTGCTCCAGTTACCAATAGTAGATAGGCAGTATGTTTTGTCTGACTTGTTAGATAATGGTGTGAATCTTCCGTATCATTTTCTTCACCCGACTTTCCAAAATTTTATTGGAGGGTAATATAATTTTCAAAAAATGCTCGGATTGTTTTATGGCCATTAGGAACTTACAAGACCATGCATTAGAAAAATATTTGTGTAACAAACAAAACAGTTGCCTGTGTAACATTTTGGCGGCCTTAATGAATACTGTTGATTATTCGTATCCATCTATTGGGGATGTTAGAAGACCGGAAGTAGACCTTCATATGATGATACAATGGTACATTAGAATAGCGTATCCGCAACTCATTCTTGAAACTCGGGAAACAATTAAAAACTGGGTGTAAAATGTGGAGTCGGTGAAGAATTGCATAATGTAGTTGAACGGTGCAATAATATCAACTTCATCGTTCCTCAAACGTTGGTGATGTTGGAGCACCTTGGGATTCCTCAAGCTTCTTCTACTATTCCAATGCTCCCAGTGTCGAAGAAGTTGGGATTCAGGATCTTCTACCCTGGGAGCATTGGAATAGTGGGATAAGCCTGGGAAACTCCCAGGTGCTCCAACATCACCAACGCATGAGGAACGATTAAGTAGATATTATTGCACCGTTCAACTACACTCTGTAATTCTTCATCGACTCCACATTTTGCTCCCAGTTTTTAACTGTTTCCCGAGTTTCAAGAATGAGTTGTGGATGCACTATTCTAATGTACCATTATATCATCATACGAAGGTCTACTTCCAGTCTTCTAGCATCTCCAATAGATGGATACGAATAATCAACAGTATTCATTAAGGTCGCCAAAATGTTATACAGGTGACTGTTTTGTTTGTTGCACAAATATTTTTCTAATGAATGTTCTTATAAGTTCCTAATGGTCATAAAACTATCCGAGCATTTTTTAAAATTATATTACCCTCCAATAAAATTTCGGAGAGTCGGGTGAAGAAATAGATACAGAAGACTCACAGCATTATCTAACAAGTTAGACAAAATATACTGTCTCTCCACTACAGGTAACTGGAGCAGTTTTTCTGCTTTCGTTCTTCTGTTTCCTATTTTATAAAGCTCATCGGTCGCTTTTATCAAATCCTTGAAAATGGAGAAATAATACTTTCGTTTCTCTGTATTCCACAAGAGCAGGTGTTTTTTCAATTGATTCAAAGTTAATCTTGATTTTGGGTCTTCAATTTTTTCATGATCAATCAAATTAAATGATTCTTCATTTTTAGCATTAATAAAAAAGGCTCTTGAGTTCAAAATTTCACAAAAAAAACACCATATATCAGCATCTTGCGTATGAAACATCCATTTAACCTATTCCGGCGCCTTATACTGCTTGCATGTTACTGGATATTTTGGAACTCCAATCAATACATTTGGTATATTTCTACGTATTGGTTGTAAATCTTCATGACCATGACCTAAAAGATGAAACTGACTAATCTTGGTGACTAAATTCTCGATATAACTAAAAGACATAATTGAGTTCAGTTTCTTGAGATATCTCTCAAATCTCGATAGTGATAAGCGACTTCCTGTGTCTTTACTCAGGTGACCATGGATTGGGAGGTAGTACATCGAGGGGTACGCCGGATTTCTTCACTTCAAATATCTCCAAGAAAGCTATGGAGAGAGCTTTTGTTGAAGCTGAAATAATCGTAGACAACTTCCACTGTATCCTCCCTAAACCCGCATTAACAGCGAATAACACTCCGTCGGGGCATATTACCTTTTATACGCGATGTTTGTCGTACGGTCAAACGATTCCCTTCCACCCTTTCGTGAAGAGATTCATTCGCCTTCACAACATCTCCTACTCAGTTAGTCCCCAACTTTTAGGTAGTTTTTTCAGGAATGTGGATTCTATGGCGTAGACATTTTCATAGGAGTTTAACGATGGATGAATTTCTCTACATTTATTCCTAACGCAAGTCCCCTAAATTTGAAGGGTAGCATTATCTGGGGGTTCATTCGAGGTCCAAGACCGAAAAGTCCACCACCCTTATCGAGGGTATTCTCAAGTCTTCACATGAGTGCAAGACTGTTCTTCCTTGGCCGAAGATATGAGCTTCATTCCGCCGACGGACCTAAATTAGTCGGCGTCTGGTCTAAGTTTGGGCCGTTGGGTATGAACGGACTTTTTCCACTAAACCTTCATGAATTTTCCGAACTTCATGCTTATCCCTGACCTACTATCTTGTACTGCAGTTCTCTCACCTCGAAGGTCAGTTCTCGATATAGACTCTCTTTGTCGGATTAACATTATTTTTGCGTTGTCACATGAGGAAAGACACAGGAAGTCGCTTATCACTACCGAGAATTTGAGAGATATCTCAAGAAACTGAAGCCAATTATGTCTTTTAGTTACATCGAGAATTTAGTCATCAAGATTAGTCAGTTTCACCTTTTAGGTCATAGTCATGAAAATTTACAATCAACATGTAGAAATATACCAGATGTATTGATTGGAGTTCCAAAATATCCAGTGACATGCAAGCAGTATAAGGCCTCATAATGGGTTAAAGGGAAGTTTCATACGCAAGAGGCTGATATATGGTGTTTTTATTGTGAAATTCTGAACTCAAGAGCCTTTTTGATTATTGCTAAAAATGAAGAATCATTGATTTGATTGATCAGGGAAAAATTAAAGACCCAAAATCAAGATTAACTTTGAATCAATTGAAAAAACACCTGCTTTTGTGGAGTACAGAGAAACGAAAGTATTATTTCTCCATTATAGGGGATTTGATAAAAGCGACCGATGAGCTTTATAAAATAGGAAACAGAAGAACGAAAGCGAAAAAACTACTCCAGTTACCAATAGTGGATAGGCAGTATGTTTTGTCTGACTTGTTAGATAATGGTGTGAATCTTCCGTATCATTTTCTTCACCCGACTTTCCAAAATTTTATTGGAAGGTAATATAATTTTCAAAAAATGCTCGGATTGTTTTATGGCCATTAGGAACTTACAAGACCATGCATTAGAAAAATATTTGTGTAACAAACAAAACAGTCACCTGTGTAATATTTTGGCGGCCTTAATGAATACTGTTGATTATTCGTATCCATCTATTAGAGATGTTAGAAGACCGGAAGTAGACCTTCATATGATGATACAATAGTACATTAGAATAGCGTATCTGCAACTCATTCTTGAAACTCGGGAAATAATTAAAAACTGGGTGCAAAATGTGGAGTCGGTGAAGAATTACATAGTGTAGTTGAACGGTGCAATAATATCAACTTCATCGTTCCTCAAACGTTGGTTATGTTGGAGCACCTTGGGGTTCCTCAAGCTTCTCCTACTATTCCAATGCTCCCAGTGTCGAAGAAGTTGTGATTCAGGATCTTTTACCCTGTGAGCATTGGAATAGTGAGATAAGCTTGAGAAACTCCCAGGTGCTCCAACATCACGAACGCATGAGGAACGATTAAGTTGATATTATTGCACCGTTCAGCTACACTCTGTAATTCTTCGTCGACTCCACATTTTGCACCCAGTTTTTAACTGTTTCCCGAGTTTCAAGAATAAATTGCGGATACGCTATTCTAATGTACCATTGTATCATCATACGAAGGTCTACTTCTGGTCTTCTAGTATCCCCAATAGATGGATACGAATAATCAACAGTATTCATTAAGGCCGCCAAAATGTTACACAGGTGACTGTTTTGTTTATTGCACAAATATTTTTCTAATGCATGTTCTTATAAGTTCCTGATGGCCATAAAACAATCCGAGCATTTTTTAAAATTATATTACCCTCTAATAAAATTTCGGAGAGTCGGGTGAAGAAAAGGATACGGAAGTTTCACACCATTATCTAATAAGTCAGACAAAACATACTGCCTCTCCACTATTGGTAATTGGAGCAGTTTTTCCGCTTTCGTTTTTCTGTTTCCTATTTTATAAAACTCATTGGTCGCTTTTATCAAATCCCTGAAAATGGAGAAATAATACTTCCGTTTCTCTGTACTCCACAAGAGCATGTGTTTTTTCAATTGATTCAAAGTTAATCTTTATTTTGGGTCTTCAATTTTTCCATAATCAATCAAATCAAATGATTCTTCATTTTTAGCATTAATCAAAAAGGCTCTTGAGTTCAGAATTTCACAAAAAAAAAAAAAACACCATATAACAGCCTCTTGCGTATGAAACAACCCTTTAACCCACTCGACGCGTTATACTGCTTACATGTCACTGGATATTTTGGAACAACAATCAATACATCTGGTATATTTCTGCATGTTGGTTGTAAATCTTCATGACCATGACCTAAAAGATGAAACTGACTAATCTTTGTGACTAAATTCTCAATGTAACTAAAAGACATAATTGGATTCAGTTTCTTGATATATCTCTCAAATCTCAGTAGTGATAAGCGACTTCATGTGTCTTTCTTCAGTTGACCATGGATTGGGAGGTAGTACGTCGAGGGGTACGCCGGATTTCTTCACTTCAAATATCTCCAAGAAAGCTATGGAGAGAGCTTTTGTTGAAGCTGAAATAATCGTCGACAACTTCCACTGTATCCTCTCTAAACCCGCATTAATAGCGAATAACACTCCGCCGGGGCAAATTGTCGTTTATACGTGATGTTTGTCGTACGGTCAAACGATTACCTTCCACCCTTTCGTAAAGAGATTCATTCGCCTTCACAACATCTCCTGCTCAGTTAGTCCCCAACTTTTGGGTAGTTTTTTCAGGAATGTGGATTCTATGGCGTAGACATTTTCATAGGGATTTAATGATTGATGAATTTCTCTACATTCATTCCTTGCGCAAGTCTCCTAAATCTGAAGGGTAGCATTATCTGGGGGTTCATTCGAGGTCCAAGACCGAAAAGTCCACCACTCTCATCGAGGGTATTCTCAAGTCTTCACATGAGTGCAAGACTGTTCTTCCTTGGCCGAAGATATGAGGTTCATCCCGCTGACGGACCTAAATTAGTCGGCGTCTGGTCTAAGTTTAGGCCGTTGGGTATGAACGGACTTTGTCCACTAAACCTTCATGAATTTTCCGAACTTCATGCTTATCCCTGACCTACTATCTTGTACTGCAGTTCTCTCACCTCGAAGGTCAGTTCTCGACATAGACTCGTTTTGTCGGATTAACATGATTTTTGCATTGTCACATGAGGAAAGACACAGGAAGTCGCTTATCACTACCGAGAATTTGAGAGATATCTCAAAAAATTGAAGCCAATTATGTCTTTTAGTTACATCGAGAATTTAGTCATCAAGATTAGTCAGTTTCACCTTTTAGGTCATAGTCATGAAGATTTACAATCAACATGCAGAAATATACCAGATGTATTGATTGGAGTTCCAAAATATCCAGTAATATACAAGCAGTATAAGGCCCCATAATGGGTTGAAGGGAAGTTTCATACGCAAGAGATTGATATATGGTGTTTTTTTTTTTTTGTGAAATTCTGAACTCAAGAGCCTTTTTGATTATTGCTAAAAATGAAGAATCACTTGGTTTGATTGATCATGGAAAAATTAAAGACCCAAAATCAAGATTAACTTTGAATCAATTGAAAAAACACCTACTCTTGTGGAGTACAGAGAAACGAAAGTTTTTTTTCTCCATTATCGGGGATTTGATAAAAGCGACCGATGAGCTTTATAAAAGAGGAAATAGAAAAACGAAAGCGGAAAAACTGCTCCAGTTACCAATAGTGGATAAGCAGTATGTTTTGTCTGACTTGTTAGATAATGGTGTGAATCTTCCGTATCATTTTCTTCACCCGACTTTCCAAAATTTTATTGGAAGGTAATATAATTTTCAAAAAATGCTCGGATTGTATTATGGCCATTAGGAACTTACAAGACCATGCATTAGAAAAATATTTGTGTAACAAACAAAACAGTCGCCTATGTAACATTTTGGCGGCCTTAATAAATATTGTTGATTATTTGTATCCATCTATTGGGGATGTTAGAAGACCGGAAGTAGACCTTTATATGATGATAAAATGGTACATTAGAATAGCGTATCCGTAACTCATTCTTGAAACTCGGGAAACAATTAAAAACTGGGTGCAAAATGTGGAGTCGGTGAAGAATTGCATAGTGTAGTTGAACGGTGCAATAATATCAACTTTATCGTTCCTCAAACGTTGGTGATGTTGGAGCACCTTGGGGTTCCTCAAGCTTCTCCTACTATTTCAATGCTCCCAGTGTTGAAGAAGTTGGGATTCAGGATCTTCTACCCTGGGAGCATTGGAATAGTGGGAGAAGCCTGAGAAACTCCCAGGTGCTCCAACATCACCAACGCATGAGGAACGATTAAGTTGATATTATTGCACCGTTCAACTACACTCTGTAATTCTTCGTCGACTCCATATTTTACACCCAGTTTTTAACTGTTTCCCGAGTTTCAAGAATGAGTTGCGGATACGCTATTCTAATGTACCATTGTATCATCATACGAAGGTCAATTTCCGGTCTTCTAGCATCCTCAATAGATGGATATGAATAATCAACAGTATTCATTAAGGCCGCCAAAATGTTACACAGGTGACTGTTTTGTTTGTTGAGTGCACAAAAGTTAGTGTGGTTTTTTACATGTGATTACATTTAAAAAAAAAATTCATTCCCCTTCTTCCAAAAATTCATTCCCCATTAACGACAGTTGTTCGCCGGGCCAGAAAAAGCTGCGAGGCGGTGGGAGGGACTGGCGGCGGTGGAGTCAACACTGGCGACGGAGATCCGAGCTCGCCATGTGGTCGACGTCGGTGAGCTCGCGAAGTGGTCAGATCCGGTCTGGATCGTGTCGTCGCCGTTCAAGGTGAGAGTGGGTTGGATTCTTGTTTTTGCCGTCGTTCATGGTGGGTGTGCCCTTGCAACTCGCAGTTGGCTTTGACGACACTGTCGCGAGCGTCGCCGGACAGCTCGCAGTGGTTCAGAGTTGGATCACAACCGCGTATGCGTCGGGTCAAGACGGTGGGTTGGATCATTGTGACTATATGGCCTACACGCCGACGGTATATCTGAAAAACTCATGGGTGACTGAGGAATCGGAGGGTGGAGGTGGGAGTGGAGGCGGGAGTCGGGTGGGTTCTCCTCAGCCCAAACACCGGCGATCTCTGCCAGTCCTGAGGAGCCTTCCTTCACCGAAGAAGTCACGAGCTCGTCGGAGCCTCTCCCTTCCGCCGAATCCGTACGGGTAAGCAATGCTTGCAACCACCGGCGAGCTCAACATTCGAATATCACGGCATAGAGAAGACGCCGGTGATCCTCATCGGCCCAAAGACGGCGACCTCTGCCATCTCCGACTCTCCTCCCTTCCTTCGCCGGGCCAGGGGTATCTGGAAGAAGGGAGATTTTTAATTTCTTTTTTTTGGTTTTCTGGCAGAGAAGTTATTTTGGCTATGGTAGTGGGGTGTCGGTGGAGGGAACTGCCGATGGGGGAGGCCGCTAGAGTTTAGTTTAGTTTAGTTTTTTTTTTTTTTGCCTTTCAATTTTTGAAATGTTTTTAATTGATAATCAGATGTGCTAGGATCTATGTTTAATTGGTGTTCCTTTTTAATTATTATAAGGCGACTTAGAATTATAAGGCACCAAAATATAAAATGTATGTTGTATTAAAAAAGCTCGGTATATCAAAAACGATGACTCGTTACATCAGAGAAGCGTCGTACCGACGGAATATAAAGAGGAGGGTTAGAAATGTAAATTCAGTGGAACATTACGTCATCACTCCACTATCAACCTCCAAACACAACGAATCAGTTCCCCTGATCCCAAGCGAAGCCTGTCTAACATGCTAAAAAAGGGGGGACACAGTCGTCAACCCACCTAAAACAGATACCCATTTCCGTCATTTTACCCCTCCATTTTCCTTCTCACCATTCGCCTTCTTCACCTACACACACACACTCTCTTCGGACACACAGAGAGGCACACTCCAAAAAACTCTCTCTCTCTCTCTCTCTCTCTCTTCTTTCTCTCTCTAGTTTCTCTTTCCAACGGGGAAATGGGGACCCGGATCCCGTCTCACCAGCTCAGCAGCGGGCTCTACGTCTCGGGTAGGCCGGAGCAGCAGCAGAAGGAGCGGCAGCCGACAATGGCGTCGCGAGCCGTGCCGTACACCGGCGGCGACATCAAGAAATCCGGCGAGCTCGGCAAAATGTTCAACATCCCGGACATTGATCCCGCCATGAAGACCTCCCGGACCTCCTCCTCTTCCCAGCACAACAGTGGATCCGTCCGATCCGGGCCCAACTCCGGCCCAATGGCCAAGCACTCGGGCTCCGGCCCCATTCCGAAGAAGTCTTCTGGCCCCATGGTGCCGCTCCAGCCCACCGGCCTGATCACGTCCGGCCCGCTCGGCTCCGGCCCCCTTGGATCCTCCTCCGGCGGGCGGCGGTCGGGGTCGGGGTCCGGGTCGCAGGCGGTGGAGAACTCCGGGTCGACCGGGAAGGCGGTTTACGGCTCGGCCGTGACGAGCTTGAGCGAGGACGTGAAGGTCGGGTTTAGGGTTTCGAAGGCGGTGGTGTGGGTTTTCTTGGTGGCGGCGGCGATGGGGCTTCTGGTCGGCGCGTTCCTCATGGTGGCGGTGAAGAAGGCGGTGATTCTGGTGTCGGTGGCGGGGGTTCTGGTCCCGATCCTGGCCGTTGTGATTTGGAATTACTTTTGGGGAAAGAGGGGCTTGCTAGGGTTTGTCAAGAGGTATCCTGATGCGGAGCTTAGAGGTGCCATTGATGGACAGTACGTCAAGGTCACTGGGGTAATTACTCTTTTTTCCATCACTCGATGAAAATTTCAGAATTCAACAAAAAAAAAGTTTGTCATGTATATGTATATACACACACAATATATGTATATATATATGTGTGTGACCTTGATGTTTATATTATTTTGATTTTATTTGACTATTTGAAATAAGGAGAGCAGATACACCTAAAGATTTTGACCCTTTTTTTATTTGTTAGTTATATTAATTGCATTTAGTATTGAAATACTTGCTTCTTAAATTAGTGTATTGCTTTTCCCATAATATTCCAGTTTAATATAAATCATAATAGATTTGTTAAACAGATTGAGTGATTTTGAATTGCTCATTCTTGTAATCTAAATGAATGCTAAACAAAACACAAATTCAAAAGAGGAGGATTTTTTTTTTTTTTGTCTTTTTTGGGAGGTTTGTGGGGGCTTGATTAAGAGTGTCATTTGTGGAGTGGAATCTAGATATACTATTCCAACGACATGGGAGGCCCTCATTGATATCTTTTAACTAATAATTGTGCTTTTAATATAATATAAGGTTACGTGTTGATTTAAGCTGAATTGCACCGCCATATGTTCATCATCTAAATCTGAAACACGGATAAATGCTTGAATAGTAAAAGGTTTTACTTTTGATTCATGTTGCCGATGAAAGATCGGCGAACAAAAATTTATGTTTCATCTAGATTTTACAAAAGAACTAGTTTTTGCTTCTTTGCGTGTTAGAAGATTAAAATTGTATTGAGGTGACTCCAAAACCGGCATCCATAGCTGCATTACTCGTTGCTCCTTTCTTATTTTTGGGATTCAGTAATTTAGCCAAAAATATAACTGCTAAAGCCACTTGGGATTTCCATGCAGTCTTTTGTAAGTTTTTTTGGCTCATCTATGGATTTATTTTGCTGCTAATTGGTATTAGAGTCAGTATGCGAACTAGATTACTACATTTATGTTTGTTTTTTCTTAAAAATAGTATATCGTGTGGGTCCACTTCTTGTAGGTTGTCACCTGTGGCAGTATTCCTTTGGAATCGTCGTACCAAAGAGTACCTAGGTGTGTGTATGTTTCAACTGAGTTGTATGAATATAAAGGATGGGGTGGAAAGTCTGCAAATGCTAGACACCGATGCTTTTCATGGGGATCTAGATACTCTGAGGTTAGTTGTTAACTTACTTGCTTGACCTTCTCTTTTTTTTTTTGTGTTGAAAATTTTCTTTAGGCATACAGCATTACGAACTGGATAACATCAGGTCATAAGTTCCCAAGATAACCAACTGTATTCGTGAAATTATATTTAAAGTAATAAAATGTATCTGAATTTTTAACCTTAATTAGGATAATACCATGCCAAGGCCTGAAATGAACCCTTGTATTAGGATAATATTTGTGAGAGACTATCATCCATGTTACATAGATTCTGATGTCTTTGATGAATTTTAGAGTATGCACGAAGGTGATGGCCAAAACTATTTGTCAATGCACTATCACTCCTAGAACCATAAAGCAAGGTTAAATTGTTGAAGTTCAATTTTATGCAGGAGTATTTTGTTTTTAATGCATCCTTTTCTATCTGCCACTATTGAATGGTAGAAGAATCTGGATGGGGATTTGATAGTTAAATTGTACTCAAACGTAGTGGCTGAGTTGCAATATACATGACAATCTATTTTTGCCTTTGATTGGTTGTCCAATTAAGTAATATGTTGGCATTGACCACCCAAGTTTTGTATTTGGTATGGAGAACTATCCTACGCCATTAAAGAACCTGAAGGTTGTATATGCGGATTCTTGGCAACTTGTATAGCCGAGTGCTGCTCTGCTCATGTTTTGTCTACAGGCAAATGCTGCAATAAGAATAATATGAGCATGTTCGTTACCAGACAGCGTCGGTTTTTTTTTTTTTCAATGATGAACACAATTTTGTTTTCTGTTGTGGACAGAGATATGTCGCTGATTTTTATATTTCGGACTTCCAATCTGGCTTAAGAGCTTTAGTGAAAGTTGGCTATGGAGCTAAGGTTGCACCATTTGTTAAGCCGGCTACTGTAGTGGATATAACAAAGGAAAACAGAGAGTTGTCTCCAAGCTTTTTAGGCTGGCTAGCAGACCGCAAGCTCTCTAGCGATGACCGCATGATGCGCCTTAAAGAAGGGTAATGACAAACTTTTTTCTCAAATTAAGTTACCTCTCTACGGCATGGTTAACGATCCTTCCCTGAAAACTAGAGAAAATGGTACATATTAAGACATCTACAACTAAAGTCTTCTAAGGATGTTTTTCTTGTCTGTCAGATATATCAAAGAAGGGAGCACCGTAAGCGTGATGGGGGTTGTCCGGCGCCACGATAATGTTCTAATGATAGTCCCATCAACAGAGCCGGTCTCGACGGGCTGTCAGTGGTCCCGATGCCTCCTCCCAACCTACGTCGAAGGTCTTATCTTGACGTGTGATGATAATCAGAATGCCGATGTAGTTCCTGTATAGGTTGTCCAAAGTTCCCACGATGATTTTGTTTGGAAGTTTGATGCTGCAAAGTAAATATTTGAAGGGGTGAGACTGATGGAAATGTGGCACATATCACTTTAGACCACTCTGCTGTTTTCGATTCCGAGTTTAGGTGTGTAAATTGGCCAAAAAGATGCGAAGAAAGAAGACTTAAAATAATGTATGTTAGTCCTACTTGTGCGAGTGAATGTGTTGCAACAGCTCCGTCCACAAAAGGAGAAGGCATTTCATTTAGCCTGTGAAGAAGCGAAGATGTATGATGATGATGCAGCACGTTGTAATTTTTTTTTTTTTTTTTTGCTGATTTTATTATGTACATAAAACTCATAGAGAGATACCCAAAAGGGTTCGGAAAATGGTTGCTTTGGTTGTGCTAAATTTCAGTACCAAAACTAGAGATGTATTTATTAATATTTTTATTAATTTTTTTTAAATTTCCTCCATTGTAATACTTGGAAGAACGTGTATGTCTCTGTCTATTTGAATATGCAACTATTTGTGGGAGTAAGGAGTGATGTAATATTCGTAGCAGGCATGTACATCTAAGCTTTCCCATCTACTCTTGTTATTACTATTTTGTATTTTTTAATGTTTATGTTTATGTATATTCTTTAATTCTTCGGTAAGCCATGAAAAATATTCTAGTATAATTTTGAACTAAAGTTTCTTAGATGATTGCTATTATTAGTAACAGTACCACATTCAAACGGCTATCACTGCGAATTCATTTTCAACTTACCTTGCAAACAGGTTTGTTAGAATTGAGAAAGCATAAACCCTCCCAAAAAAAAAAAATTTTGAGAAAGCATAATACATGACTTAAAAATATATATATATATATATATATATATGTAGATTATTTTGAGAAAGCAGTTTTTTTTTTTTTTTTCCCTTCCAGTCCAATCTTAAAGCATATAATTCATATTCTCCCCCAAAAAAAATATTTATCAATCAATTCACGACAAGAAAATTCAATCCAATCTTCAATTGTTAATTTTGTTTTTACTTTTTTTTCTCTGCGGGTTGAAAGAAAATGGTCCAATGGAATTCGAGAGGTAGAGCCTAGTGAAGCACCACCACATGGTACATAGCGCGTTCAAAGGTTTGCCGGACCGGAGACTCTGGCACCAGAGCAAAGTTTCTGGAGAAAAAGCATCATAGGGGTGGTTTTATTCACCAAATTAACAAAACCGAGGAGTTTAGGGAGCAATAAACAAAATGAAAACAACTCAAAGAAAATTAATGTAAATTAAAGCCTTGCATGTTACACTAAACAAAAGCAAATTATTACTTGTGCCACTGCATTTTCGCCAAGACATTTCGAGGAAGAAGATTGCTGATGAAGTGATGAACTTTATTGGTATCAGTTATCTCGAAATCAAGATTCAGTTTAGTCCATGAATTCTAACATTACAAGACAACTTTATAATATGACATAAAATAGAAAAAGGAGGCGAATCAGAGTCTTGAGGGCATGCCTCCAGCCACCACTAGAGTTTCTCCGGTTATGTAAGAAGCATCATCAGATGCCAAAAATGCAGTAGCAGCAGCCATGTCGTTGGTGGTTCCAAGCCTGTTAAGTAGGGTCTGTTCCTCGATTCTATTCCTCTACCCAAAAAAGAAGAAAAAAAAAAAAAGAGGTTAGCAAGGAAAGTCGGAGCAGATTTATTATTGTGAAGTTAAATACCCTAACTGGGTCTACAAATTTACTTACGGTTGCTTTATCTTTTGTAAGGAAATCGGCAAAGTGCGTAGGCACAAAACCAGGAGCCACGCAATTTACTCGAGTATTAGGGGCCATCTCAGCAGCAAGGGCCTACAGAGAAGATTGGAAAAGATAAGCACCAGGTGCTGTGCGAGCAGTCTACAAAGTTGTTGAAGAAATTTAAACGTAAGACAATTGAACCAAGTACATTACCTTGGTAAGTCCCAGAAGAGCGGTTTTAGTCACACCATACATTGCCATGCCAGCTTGTGGGTGATAACCAGCAATAGAGGAAATTAAAACAACCGAAGAACCCTTCGTCAAGTGAGGAGCTGCATCCTGTTTGACATAATCAAGTTGAACAAAACCATACAAATTACAAGTTTCAGCTTAAGAAGGTTGTCAAGAGACGCTCATTATTCACGAAAAAGGTTATCTAGGCCACCAATCGATGCAGATGACAGAGAAAATCCATTCGAAAAACTGCAAAGACATTATGATGCTACATCCTGAAAAACCGGACTAGCATGCACCTTTCGTTTCCTTCGATTTTACCTTTAGAAGAAGTATAGAAGCTTTGACATTTATTTCCCACAGCTTGTCGAGGACAGATTCTTGTGTTTCCAAAATATAATCGACAGACGGATTGGCGGCAGCGTTGGATACAATCACATCGATCTTTCCATATTTCTGGAACCAACAAACAAATTTCAACGATTTAAGATAGCTATATGACATATACTAACGAAGTGACCATGATTAGTTATCTTGAAATAAACACAGCAAAATCAATAACACACAAATTGTTTAACCTCAACAGCCTTGTCTATAAGGTTCTTCCTGTGTTGTGCGTTTGACACGTGGCACGCAAGCCCCAACACTTCAATTCCCTTCTCCCTAAGCTTCTCAACAGCCTCATCCACGTTTTTCTGCAACAATTTCACCAAAAAGGCTGAATCAAGTTAATTAAGCCAACAAAAAGATTACCATATAGCAAGAAAATAGATGATTTGATTCAAAATTGTTAACCAAATGAAGTGATAAGTAATCGTAATTCCAAAATTTTGGCTTGGCGTTTCATCTAAATTCTTTTTTCTTATTGCGTTTTGCATAACTCTCAGCAACCTAACCAAGCACTAATCAAGGCCAAAGATTTTCATTTTTCCCCAAATCAAAGAACATAGAAAGGAGATTGATTTTCTCAGCAGCCAAACATAGAGAACAGGAAGCAATCAAATTGGACATAAAAGAACATGGAAAGGAGGTTGATTTTCTCAGCAGCCAAGCATAGAGAACAGGAAGCAATCGAATTGGACTTAACAAACAGAACTAGGAAGGAAAAAGAGTCCCAAAAAACCTGTTTGCGAGACGAGACCACAACAGAGGCACCTTCCAAGCCGAGGCGTTCCGCGATGCCGAAGCCGATTCCCTGAGTCGAAGCCGTCACGATCGCCACCTTCCCTTGGAATCTCTTTCCTATCTTAGTTTTCTCCATTTTTTCTTTTTTTGGGGGTTTCTTGTCGTTGTAAAATTGCAGATTTCAGTGAAAGCGAAGAAAATTATATTTTGGGGGGGGGGGGGGTGTGTTTTGGTTTTCTCGGGAATCAAACATAAATAACGTCGTGTTTAGATCAGACTCGGATAGGACACGAGCTACGTAAGAGTCAAGGCGGGACCATGCATTTTTTCTGGCCGTTAGATCTATTGACCATCATTGATACACATTTTGTTTAACCTTTTTTTTTTTTAAATTTATTTTTCTTGTTCTTTTTGTTGAAGAAAACGAACAGGAAGAAAAATAATGATATATATATTTTGTAATGTTACCATGGGAGACAATAGATCCAGTTCGAAATTTCATTCAGTTGGAAATGTCCTTTTGACAACCCAATCTGGCACTAGTTTTACAGAAAAAACCAAAAGTATATTCGTCATTGAGGACATAACTTAAAGGGAATTATCTTTACTTAAGTTTGATAGTGACTTTTTTTTCTTTTTTTTTTTTAAATTGAACTTAAGTTTGATAAGTTAATGACTTTCTTTTCTTTTCCCTTTTTTTTTTTTTTTTTTTTGCGGAGTGAATGACTTTCTTTGATTGTAGACCAAAATGGTTTTAGCCGTATATAATACATATATTTAGTAATAGTATGCATGTAAATTTTATATCACAATCCTAAGTTGAATGTAGTAATGAAGATTTTGGCCAATTCTCGGATGTTGCCATGAAACTGAAATAGGGGCTAGTTCTTCGTACATTTGTCCAAACTATCTTGATAAACATATCCCACATGTCTAAAGAGAGAAGAGGGGAGGGGGGGTAAAAAAAAAAAAAACTTACTTAATTTTTGTTCTAAGCAAAAATACACTTTATAAAAAAAATAAAAAGAAAAAAAAGAAAAAGACACAGAGAGAGAGAGAGCAAAAGTATTGCAAGGCACAACAACATCAATATTAAAACGTAATTAAAAGGAATCCAAAATTAATCTTGAAAAAATTACTCAAATCAAGCATACACATTGGTTTTTAATAACGATCTTTTTTTTTTTTTTGGAAGGAATTAATAACAAGAATCTTAATCATAGGGATTTCTAAAATTCTTCAAGAGTTCTGGGATTTCATAACCGAGCATATCATCCACAGCTTGAATCAGTTTCGGCTTCAACTTCTCGAACTTATCAATGCTGTAACCATTTAAGACCTCCCTAAAGTGGTCCACATTCGGAAAATCGCCTGCAGGTAGATGAAACTCTCTCTGCACCTATTGGCAAAAGCTTAAAATGTTCAGTACACCATTTTATTTTTTATTTATCATTATTATTATTTTTTTTTACAAAACAACTTAAAAAGTCCGATGCATAGTTAGAGAGAGATACCTTTGCAAATTCTTCTTCTAGATTATCGATGAGTCGCTGTTGCATCTTAGCTTTACCCATCATCGCAGGCATTTCTTTCTTAAGATGGCTAATTATGTAAGCATGTATCTTAGCAGCTCTTGCACGTTTTACAAATTCGTTGATCTGCAAGTTGCAATCAATTCCTTTATATAGCATGTTTTAAAAGTTTAAACAACAAAGCATACATTGCAGTGACACAAGCAACCAAATTTAACAGAAGAATATGGTCGTACCCGACGATCACAAGCCTTCTTTGGAATATCAACCAAGTCTGCAAGGAGATCATCCTGTTCTTTCTCAAAGAGATCTAGACCCATAGGACCAAGAGCTGCTTCGTTAATAGGTTTGTCATTGAATGAACTACAAACAGAAGGAAAAAGGGTAAAACATTTTAGTCCAATGACAACGTAAGATAAAATTATCAGTTGAAGAAAAAGAGCCTACCCGATATAAACACGCACAACCTCAGGTGTATTCAGAACCTTTCCAAGTGACCACATCAACGCTCCGTACACTCTCATCAGCTAAAATCAACAGAAAAATTCATAAACAAAATTTAAACGTAGATTTGAAACAGAGAGGGCTATAAAATAGACCAGGTGCACATTTACCTGCTGAGTATCAACTTGGTCTGCTTTGTTCAGAACCACACGGATCTTGTCATCGTGACCACGCAGAGATGAGATTACACGCTTGAATTCATCACTGATATCAAGTTTATGTGGATCGAACAGAAGAAGAATGAGATCGCATTTTGCAGCGAACCACGAAATAACACCAGTGAAATCGTAGCTTCTCTGTGTTCGTTGCTTTTCTCCAGATAGTACACCGGGAGTATCCACAAAGGTAATTTCATCAAGCAACTTCAAGTATGAAAGAGAAAGATAAGCATGAAGAAGAAGAAGAATGACAATGACAATGACAATGACAATGAATAGAATTTTGTACAAAGAGAGAAGGTCAAACTCACAGGATGCGGCATCTGGGAGCACTGGAATTTTGATAAGAATGCTCCTCCAAAAGTTGTCAAACCACCGAAAGGCATGTCTGCCTGAACAGCTATAGTGTTCCCCGGAATACTTCTCTCATCAGGTCCAGACTAGATAAAAAATATAAAAAATAAAAAATCCATTAAGCCATTACATTAGCCAAAAAAGGGGGAATTTTCAGACACTCAATTAATAGAACTATCTATTGCAGAATTAGCAACCATAAAAGGGAGCGAGAAAAGAGTAGCTATTCCAGTGAGACTTCAGCAGCTAACTTTTTCAAATTACTTTCATAGATATACACCAGAGTCTATTTTCTTTCTTTTTTGTCCTGCAGTATGTACAACATATTTGCATATACATATACATATATATTGAGCTATATGAACACCATAATGGGCCAAACTATTTATCATACGTGAAAGCAGTATGAGCAACATCCAAGAGGTTTTAACTTTTGGTTTGCTACCAGTGATTCTCATTTAGAAAAATCAGACCTTTATCATCTTTTGGAAAAATAATGAAACGAGGATGGTTGCTTATCATACCATTACAACAACAAATCTATCTGTTGTAGGCTCTGGTCCAATATGAGCTCCTGTTACAAAGAGATGAAAATATAACATGAACACTAATTCTTTCAAACACTCAAACTTTTCAAAATAGAAAATGAGAGAAACGAAATGAAAGAACTTAACCGACCTGGGTAGTTACATCTTAACAAGTGCTTTATAAATGTTGTTTTCCCGGTTGAATATTGACCCAAAAGCATGACCATCGGTTTTGCATCAAAGTCGCTGTTGGTCTGCAAAGACAAATCAATGAGTAAAGTTAATAAGTGAACTTCAACCTCCATGGAACGTATGATAGCAGCAGTCAAGCCGTTATATAGATAATTCATGAAAGGAAATCCCACTTTATAAGCAAAAAAAATGAATACCCAAATTAAGTAACTAATCCTAAGAAATCCAGATTCTTAATAGGCAAACAAGTTAAATATCCAAATTAAATATTTAGTGCTAATAAGTCGGCTTACCAACAAGGGAGATGCAAAATCATTAAAACGATAGGTGACTTCCAAAGGCTTGAGCTTTTCCATGTACAACCTCTTTAGGCCATCAATTATGGATGTAACAGCGTTAAGAGGCAGCTGAAAACCAAAAGTGAGAAGAATAAAAACACTAATAGATTAATTGAAAAAAATAAAAAGTAAAAAAGGCTTCATTAATATGGACAACGACTTCTTCTTCTTACATAGGCTTGTTACATTAGACACTCATTGCAACTCATTGAACAAAAATGTAAATTATGAACAAGAAATCCCAACCAAATTAAAAGGACTTGTTTATTGACAACAATAACATCATCAAAATCCTCTTTGAAAGGAAAACCATCAAATGGATTACCTATGACAAATGTACGAAATACATAAAATTCAACAAATAATCCATTTTTAGACATGATATAAGAAATACAAAATGGAAGATTCATTTTTAAATAGAAGGATATCTTTAGTGGCACAATGTAAGAAAGATCTTACTTTTTTCACAGATTTTGAAGGAAACCATTGAGTTGATGGTTGAGGCAGAGCAGTTCCTACATTTCATATAAACCAATTTAGTAATAAATTGAAACAATTTAACTCAAATAGTAAAAGAAGAATCTTTTCTAACCATTGGATTCTGGCTGCCTATAAGTTGATAGGGCCTTGGTTTTCTGTAGATAAAAGATCGTTATCAGGGACGCTAACAAAATCAACCTTGATGTTAACAGTTTCGTTTTAAAAATACATGGTACGAAAGGCAGAATACTTACAGCTATTAAGGTTTCCAAACCTTCCATTGTTGGCGGTTGAATCTCATCTTTGCTAGCTGCAATACAAAGAATATGCATTGAGAAGGACACAACTGAAATTTAATGCTAAGCCATCTTTACATGAAACAAAATGCAGGAACATGAGTAGGAACAATCATAGAGGAAAGAATCATCAATCCCATGAAACACACAAATGAAGAAATATTCTTACGATCAAAAAGTGATGTTCTGTATTTTTCTTCATTAACAAAATTGTATCTAAAGGATCAAAATTTTTGGTCTATGTGGCCGGTAAGGTTACAATGCAAAGCAAGATTTGAACTCAGACATGGCCCTAACAAAAGGTTTGAAAACCCTTCATCTTCTTCTCATTTTACATTCTATATAATAGCTATAGGTATCTATCTAAAACCCTTATCTCAAGTTTTTGTGTTTTATATCTAATTAATTATACTTTTATGCATTCTGGTTTGTGCCCCACAACTGATCCTGATAGTTATCATTGGTATGCTTTTAAATTTGATACGTATATCTTGAGGTTTATGCTCCACAAGCCTTGAGGTGTTGATGCATGGCCAAAAATTGTGCCCCAACCTATTGATGCTTCAAAAATAGAGAGAGACAGAGACAAAGATGGAGAGATTCCAATTTTGAAAAAGTAGATAATGATCCATAGATCATAAAACTTCAAAGTTGGATCTAGTTTCCATCAAGTTGCATACATTTTTCACTGTTTTAGTATAGAGAAACTGCAGATCTCAAACTCAGCATAGAATATCTACTTACCTGCAATTTTATGTATCTCTGGAGTTAATTCATGTCCTGCTTGCGCTAAGGAAACAAGCTGTTCAGAAAAAAATTAAAGCAAAATTAAGATTTATTTAATTTTCCTAATATGGTTTTTTTTTTTAATGAAATAGAGCAAAATAAACGTTACCTGCATTGCAGTAATGAACTCGGTAAGACCTAAAAATCCTTGCCTCTTAGAATCTGCAATTGCCCAAACCTTTGAAGACGAATAAGCAAAAGCAAATGTCAGTCTCAAAGCATAACCTGTGAAACAAATTATACAACAAAAGAGAGGGGGGAAAAAAAAAACTTTCAAACAGCCAAAATAACAGTAACTCAATAGTTGTAGAAAATATAAATGATTCATTACACACACGAAAAACAATCAGATGAATAAGGCACCGCAAAGAATTGGATAATCCAAAATAAGTTTGTGCACGAAAATAATTGAACCCAGAAATTAATTAGGCCCTTCTTATTCGTGTTCTTAACTCACAACTCAACAGACCCTGAGTTTGTTAGTTAAAACATTATCCTGAAACCAAACATTTTGGAATTCCAGAAATATCAGAGTCAAGACATAACCAAAATCACCAAAAGACCAGGCACCATTAGTTCAATTCACTCAGTGTAACCTTAAGAATCACAACTTATTCTTTATTTTCTTTAATTTACTCTCAAGTAAACTGAAAAAAAGGTATAGTAGTCTAAGTCTTTCTTATTTGAGTTTAAATAAAGAAATTTCTTATGCGAAATCAAATTAGATCTTTTTCCATCTTTAGAAATGAAATCAAGTTAGATCTTAATCCAGACAGAAACCAATGAACCCGGAATAAAATGCCTAAAACAGAAAAGAAAAAAGAAAAAAAAAACCGCATAAACAGTGAAAAATCTAATACCTGCTTCAGTTCCTGTCGAGAAAGCTTAGACATGGCGAAGAACTTCGTAGCATCGTTGCCGGTAATACGGCCATCTCCATCTAAAACCACAAAAAAAATCACACAAATCACCGATTAATTTCCTGATTAACTGGAAATGAATTGAGAAAATTATCTGAAAATTGAAAAGAAAAATGTTCTTGAGAAATGAGACCTGAATCGGCCAAGTTGAACCACTCCTGAAACATCTTCTGGTGCTCTTTAGGGCAGGGCCCGATCGGACCAGACCCAATCTCCATGAGAGATTTAACAGTAGAATCTCAACGAAGTGGAGACGATTGAAAATTTGAAACTTTGAAAGACGAAAATCGGCGTGAAAAGCGGATTTTAGAGGAGTGAGATTCAAGTGTTTTAGCCCTTTTTTATAACAGTTTTGGCGCTTTAAACGAACGTTGTATTGCCAAGGGCATTTGTGCTACTTCCAAGGTGTTTTTGGGGTGTTAAACTTTTAATACGACGTCGTTGTTGCTGATAGGTTTGCTGCGCTGGCGGTGTCACTTCAAACTGACGGTGATTGAGCAGGGTTCCTCTGGGGTCGTTATAATTTGAAATGGATTCATCTTGATGTGATTTTTATTGGTTTTTGTTTTGTGATCGTAGTTTTTGAGACTTTATTAATCCGAGTTCGACTTGGAAAGTGAAATGGGGAGGCGTTGACTTGATAAGCGGTTCATGTGATTGGGAATGAAAAAGGTGCAGCGCCATTACGCTGGGGGCTGCTGTACCGGAATCTATGATTGGATAAGACTAATATTTCGTTATTATTATTATTATTATTTTTTTTTTTTTTTTTTGCATTGAATGGGCAAAACTCTTTTTTTCCCTTGATTATGTTGGCGAATTTTTCTTTTTTCTTTTTCTTTTTTGGCAGTTTTTTTTTATTATTTTTTTGATATGACTGGCAATTTTGAACTTTGAAAATCAAGCGCCATAGGCGATGTGCCAACACGGACTCTGGAGAGGTGGAACCCACTCATGTTTATTGCTCGGCCACGTGTCTTCTGGTGGACAGAATAAATATGCAGTAATTTTTTAATTTTTATGAGTAAGGCCGTTTTGAGAGGTCGGGAGACGGAGACGATGTTTTGACATTAAATTTTGATTCACCAACTCAAATCATTCAACTCAAATTTTTTTTTATCTTTTTCTTAAAAAATTTTTGTCTTTTTCTCAAAAAATTTTTTGTCTTTTCTGAAAATTTAAAAAAATTTACTATTAAAACTTTAAAATCCCAACTCAAACTACTCCATCTTTATCTGAGTTGGTTAATTTTTTAAAAATTAGTTATAATTTTTATTAATTTTTCAGAAAAAGATAAAAACTGAGTTGAAAAATATGAGTTTAAGTTGGGTTGCCAAACTCCCTTTAAGTTGAAAATATATATTTAGGATTTGTTTGGTGTTTAGGTTTGAGTTATGTTTTTTAAGTTTAAATAGTAAATTTTTAAGTTTAAATAGTAAATTTTGTTTACTTTTCAGAAAAAACAAAAAATTTTTTTAAAAAAGATAAAAAACTTTTTCAAAAAAAGATAAAATTTCGAGTTCAAACTTATGGTTTGAACCCGAAATCCAAACGAACCATTAGGGAGAAGATTTTTGGATGTTTGGATTTGATTCGTTGATTAAAAATGAAATTTTTAAGCTAGAATTTGTTAATTTTTTAAAAATTAATTATAATTTTTTTTAACTTTTTAATAAATGATAAAAATTAAGATAAAAAAACACAGTTTAATTTGAGTTAAGTTGAAATACTAAATAAAACTTTTATAATATAGAAAATAGGAAAAAGAAAGCTCTGATAGTAGGATAACATATTTTACATTATCCATCGTTTTTAAATCGTTTGATTAATTTTTTAATGCTGTAATTTATAAGTGTATATCTTAAACTCTACAGTAATATAAAACTGTTTTATCCATAAACTATATATTAATCAAACAACTAAAAATTTGGCAGAGTCGCTATCTCTTATATATTTGCGGTTCTTAGATTATATAATCGTTTTTGCTAACCTAAAAAGGATTATTGATTCATCTTGCTCTCCATTTGATCATTATAGAATAGATCTTGATGTCTATTAATGACTCGGAAAGGGTATTGTAACTCAACTTTGCTAGAAGAATTAGTCCAGTTTTATGTAAACCACCATAAAACCTACCTTGCACTTTCACAGTACGTTGACCGGACAAGAGCTTTACAGTAAGATTGCCAAATATTGAACTTAAATACATCTTAAGATTACTTTGTTGGTAACAAAGTTTACCTCCAACTAAATTGTACTTTTTCATCTTAATTTTTATCTTTTTCTGAAAGTTCTACAAAATTTATAACTACTTTTTAAAAAGTCAATTCAACTCAAACTTAAAAATTTCATCTCGACTCAAACTCAACTCATTCACCAAACGGACCCTTAGAGAAGTTTACTTTTAAAAAAATAAAAACATAATCACCGATGTACTAATCCATTGATATTACCTAGATCCTTAGGTCGTTGTGTAAATTTTTTCTTCCCCCTAAAAATCCCATGTGTCTCATATTTTTAAGGTTTTATTTGGTGAATTGGTTCATCTCAAACTAAAATGTACTTTTTTATCTTAATTTTTATCTTTTTCTGAAAAAGTTTTTGTCATCTTCTGAAAAAGTTTTTGTCCTCTTCTGAAAAAGTTTTTGTCCTCTTGGAAAAGTCAACAAAAATTTTCAACTCAAACTTAAAATTTTCAAACTCAACTCATTCACCAAACGAACCCTTAGTCTTTATTTGTCTACGTTAAAAATAAAAATAAAAAAAAACGCGTCTCATTTGGTCTGCAAAAATATTTTTTTTCACTAGCTAGTGCCGAGTTGTAACTATGCCACCAAACAATAGCGTTATGACAAAAAGAGGGCCATTTATACAGCAAGGCCTAGGTCTAAGCATTCTACTACTGGCTCAGTCAAAAAATAGCAAATTATGCTGACAAAAATCGTTCTCTCTAAAGGTTCCATTGCTACAAAAAAAAAACAACTATGCAAAACAAAACAAACAAGGTCTATATATTCGTACATAAAATCGAAAATACAAATCTAAAAAAAAAAAAAAAGGACGACAGATACAATAAGCTTGCAATATGGTCATAGGAAAGTGAAAAACTTCCTAGCTGGGCCTGCTCTTGCCGCTGAGACAACCAATTGATGCGAATTATTCATGAAAAATGCTTGAGAGTACTATTAAACAACACTATTAATTAATAAAAAGAAAGATTCTATAGGTAAACCTGATGATGTTATGAGATTAATCTTTTATTATTACTGGATGTTGTTCAACATCACCGGTATCTTTTAACATTGTTTATCATCCATGTAAATCATCCGCTTCCACTTGAACACAGACAGCAACATATCTGCAGTATCGAAAAAGGAATAATATCTACATTGAAACAGAGCAAAAGGTGATATATGAAATTGGGCTGAAAGTGATATAACTATATATATATATATATATATACCTTTGAAATGCAAGAAGAGATTCTTCCAGGCTTGATCTGATCCTTGCCATTATAATGTGTTGGGTGCCGTGGGGGTGACGTAGTTGGGAACTTAACAACTCCATTGCTTTGCTTTTCTTCTTTCACTTTTTCAAATATGAAAGTAAATCCTTCTCCTGATGTTGGATCATTTACATCCCATGACCCAAATTTAGGTATTGAAGCTGTCCTCTGATGCTGTTTTCATTAAAACAAAATAAAATAAAATAAACTTGTGTAAGGGTCCGTTTGGTGAAACGGTTTGAGTTGGAAATTTTAAGTTTAAATAGTAATTTTTGTTGACTTTTTAGAAAAGACAAAAAACTTTTTCAGAAAAGACAAAAAACTTTTTCAGAAAAAGACAAAAACTGAGATGAAAATTTTGGGTTCAGAACGGCGAACCAAACGAGGCCTAAGACTTCTATAAAGATTTTAAAAGTTAATGTTGGTCACCATCTCAAAATAGCTTCATTAAGCTAGTTTTGAAACACTTTTAGTACATGAAAATTTGCGTCCAAATCCCTGCAATTAACTTTTTAATATATCTTTCACAATTTTCTCGTTTTCCACATACTTGAGGAAGAGCATGAAAATAAATACTAATATATTTGTTCACCTTTTAACAGCAAAACGTATTAGAAAATTACTAATTTCTTTTATACACATTGAGACTTGAACCCAGAACTCAATACTTTGGAAACAATTCAGACACCAATTGAACACTAATTGAGTTAGCCTATTTCAGAAAAATTAGAAATTTACTAATTAACCTACAACATATATATAAAGAAAGAAAGAAAGAAAGAAAGAAAGAAAAAAAAAGCTATATAAACAATAAATTACTTACATGTTGTAGGTGATCAGAAGTGTGATGATTATTGCTACCATTTATGCGTCTTCTATCCCGGCCTTGTTCCGATGCGGAGGAACTATCACTCCCTCGACCTGAAGAAGTACTCTTCTTCTTATGATCATCAGATCTCACATAAGGCCCATGATCAGGACGATGCAATAGCGAATGATCAGAACTTGTCTTTTGACTACCAGATTCTGACGTTGGACTCTTGGAAAATGTGCTATTAGTAGTATTGTTTCCGTGATTTGCACGGTGGCGGTGCCTCGTGTGTTCGTCGGCGGGGAGTGATTTTTCGGAAGTACTAGTACTCTTGATCAGGCGGCGTGGTGGCTGCACCGCTGCCGGCTGAAGGACGGATGGATGGGGAGGATGATCAGAAGCAATGTCGCCGCCTTCCAGAGTTCTACGCGATCTTCTCTGCATCATCATCATGAAAGCCTCCGGATTCTCTTCAGGATCGTTCGGGTTGATCATCTTAACGTTGTTGACAGGTTTGTCGTCTTTGCGCGCATTGTCGAAGAAGGCTGTGTAAGGAATGTCGTCGTCGCTTTCCCAGTTACCGAACTTTGGGACATGAGAGTTCTGCTGCAAGATTTTTATTCGTAATCAACAAAAGTATGATATTGAAGTAAATCAAAATCCGACAAAGAAGGGGGGGAAAAAAACAACATTTAAAGTTATAAACCAATTAACAAGATCAAAAACTTGTAGGCATCGAATTCCTGATAGATACTTACAGCCATAATAAGTACTGGTCAGATCAACTGCGTTAACTAATTATCGTTAAGAGAATAAGACCTGTGTTGAGAAGAATTATAGAACCGAATTAGGCAGCTAATTAATAATTATCTTCTGAAAATTCGAGTATAAGTTTGAGTTTGACCCAGAAAAGAAACTTCCTAAACCTGCAGCGCCTGCAGGATAGCCGATGATTACAAAGCTCATAGCTAACCTACGGGGCTCTGATATTATAAGATCTCAAATCTCCGGCTACAAGAATATATTATTAACAAGTGTGTGTGTGTGTATGTATGTAGATATATGTATATGTATGTTTGTTGCTACCAATAAATCTACATAAGATGCATACGATATGCCCCGGCCAATTTCTATGAACTTGCCCTTTTCGTTGTCCTACTCTTCTAACCGGCCTTTTTCTTTGGCAGCATTTTATAAACCATTAAATTAAAGCCCCCCGCGGCCCCCCCCCCCCCCCCCCCCCCTCTCTATCTCTCTCTCTGTATATATATATATATATATAGACACATGTGTGTGTGGCCTATAGTACGATCGCATTTAAGTTTTTTTATTGTATAATAAACGTCTGATACGCAATGCATAGAGACGCTAAACGTGAAATTATGTACTATGAGAGCGATGGGAACCAGGCTTTGGCTGTCATAATTGATATATATGGCAAGTAATAATCTCATTAATTTATCAGAAAAGGGAAAGAAAAGAAAAATATGTGATTGGTAATTTAGAAACATCTATAATTTCATTTGATTCATCTTTTTTTTTTTTTTACTGCCAATAATTAATAAGATGCCTTACTTGTACTGTTCTTCCGTATTAATGAACAATACAAGCACTACATCTCCAAGTTTAAAAAAATATAAAATGTGAAAAGGAAACAGCTATATATATCTTATTTTTGCATGCCCTTTGGTTTTCTTTGAAACACAATTAATTACCAACCGAATTAACCCCCGGCTTTGCGTCCAGTCGTGTAAAACTTACAAGATAGTCCGTAAAAATTAGTATAAATATCATCCAGCTGTACTTAGCCGCGACAATATAAAATCTATTTGAATCACTTTATATTAAAAAAAAAAAAACATTTTTCGCCACGATCGATCATGCGATTCATTTGGATTGAGTGTCTGATTTATTCGGAGTGATTGCAGGAAATACATATAATATTACGGGAAAAAGAAAAAAGAAACAAAAAAAAAGTTTAACACGTAATATGAACTGGTTAACAATTAATTACTTACCATAATTGACTCAATTAATTACATCATGTATTCCACGCTTCCAATACACACACAAAAGTTGAATTTTGTATCAAAAAAGCTAATTAATCACTCCACTATAGTTCACATGGTCGAGTAGAAACAAAAACATGGAATGATGGTCTGGTCTCTACTATTTTTGAGGATGAATGGAAATATGTTGTTGCGGATTTTCTGTCTCATTAGATATTCCCCAAATAATATCATATCATATAATCTTAATTTAAGAATTTAGCTACATAAAAAAACAAAATAGTAAACATTTTTGAATAAATTAGTGTTTTGTCAAAATACTATTAAGATGACAGTCTTTAAAACATGAAAAAAGGACAGTAGACTTGGACTCTTTGGGATGATGATGTTTTTGATGGCCAATTCAAAAAGGGATATTGCTACATATAAATACTAGAGAATATATAGATTGAGATGTTTTCTGATGAGGGAAAAATAAATAAATAAATAAAGATCAGAGAGACACTGGGGCTTTTTTTTTGTCATCTGATTTTTGCTATAAGAAAATAATTAATGATGTGAACAAAATATAATTGGATTCCCTTTTTACCATATAGTTCCGACGTTATTGAACTGAATAGTTAAAATTAACAGCGAAATGTAGTATTGTTTAGTAAGTTTATTAATTTGTTGTAAAATTATTTATATGTGAATATATGGGTACTCCAAAAAGAGAGATTAGTAATGGGACTACTTCCAGGATATAGCTGATGTTCATATCTAACTAATGACTTGAAAATTAAGAAAGTAATATTAATAATACGCTACAAGGGGAATGAATGACTAGCTAACTGTATAATTCAATTATTTATTTTCCTTGAAAGGGAAACCAAAAAAAAATCCAAAAAAATTCCAAAAAAATACTCAGGCTAATTGCAAACCCTGAATTTGTTTGTATCAAAAGGCTTCGTGTCTTTGTCTTGAATGGTTTTTGTGTGTGTGTGTGTGAATGTTTACATTTCTTCTCCTTGGGTTTTTAAATCCCTATGGCACCTTGAATCAGTTTTAGTGCTATGGAAAGGAAATGTATAGAAATATTTTACCGATTTTGTTTCGCCAAAGTGAATAGCTTCATGTATGAGGCAACACTTGCGTCTAATATTGAAAATTATTTATTCTTTCTAGTAATTAGGAAAATTTTTTGTATAAGTAATTGTTTATAGTAAAATATGATAAGTTTGTAATTTTACAAATAAAACTAAATCCTTTCCTACTTATTTCCTTTCAATACCGAATAAAATAATAGACAATCATTATATATATATATATTAGTCCTATCATAGCAAATAACTTTGAAGAAATCTTCCCCTTCCTCTATATCTTATCCATTCTTCCATCACTAGTTAAAAGCTTAGGGCACTATTTACTCTGAAATCACCAATATTCCTTAATGTGGGAAGTATAATTTATACTTAGGCTTTTAAATAAACACAAACGAAGTTTTTGAAAACCCTAAGCCATTAGCAGATTTCTCAAATTTTAACCTTTCCTCTTTTCTCCTAATCAATGCTATTGGCAATTAATTATTTTTTTTTGATGAACAAAATGTTGCTAAAGATATCAACCCTAATTTTAAAAAGTACCATGACCAACACTGCATTGTCAATTAATTATGGAACCACAATTATATTTACTACGTGCTGAACAATATACTATATATAGCCAAAAACATGTAACTTTCCTGTTAATAGACATTTAATGACAGAATAAAGGATACAAAATTACAATCAATACAATCTCACTACATTCCCACAATCTGCAAGCTCTACGTTCCCATTAATATCAGCCCCAAAATGGATTGCAACACGTAATATAATCTCTCGCTCGAGTTATTTATTTATTTATTTTATTTAATATATCTTTTGATGTGTGACATGTATTTTTTTTTTTTTGCTCCGATATTTTTAGTTGCGGCCTAATTGTATCTGTCTCTTTTTTGACTACGTGCAGAATTAATTAGTTTCTGAGCGATGGAGTGCAGAAGATGGTTATAAAGCTTATTTGTAGGCTGAAGGAATATATATATATATATATAGCTACATATAAATATCTAGTATGGATTGAGATGTTTTCTGATGAGTTTTCCTTTTGTCATCAGAATTATGCTATGAGAGAATAAATTTATGAATAAAATATGGTTATGTTTTTTTTTTTTTGAAATTTGATTATGTTTTTTCTACTCTTCTTAATAATTAGCATTTAATTGTTTTTGTTAAAAGTGGATAAATTGACATATATGGTACTCCATAAAGAGAAATTAATGCTCCAAAACAGAATATTCAAACGCATAGCATGAACTCGTTAACAATTAAATACCTACCATACTCGGCTCAATTTCAACAAACCTCCCATTAAATGCACTAGTGATGTTACTACAATAAATAAGGCATGCATTCCACGCTTCAATCCACACACACAAAAGTTGAGCTTTGTATCGACAGCAAAAAAACTTTAGTCACTCAACTATATGTTTAACCAGTAGGTACGTGGTGGAAAAACTGTTTGGGTGTAAAGAAACAAACCAGAAAGAGAGAGAAAATCAAAGGGTTTGAGGCATACGAATTACTTTTGTTAAGGTTTTATTTGCCTCCACTATGATTTGTTTGCTATCAGGTGTTGTGATAAAGTACTTCCAAGATATATCAACCCATGAATTTAATAAGTAACAATCTTATTAAATTTCATAACAAGATATGAAACTGATATCAGAAACTGGAGTTTTATAACCTTTGATATGTTTGTTCATGAAGAATTGCAACAAATACAACAGACATGCCTTTTAAAATTGAAAGTGTCTTTTTATTTAAAAAACGTATCTGTTTCAAAAGACATACCTGTTGGTCATCAAAATTTAATTTTGATCGTTAGATTGTAATAATTCAATTAATTGTTTAAATTAAATCTGAAATCATTCAAATCCGACTGTTAGATTATACCCGATCAGATCAACTGTCTAGATTTAATCTAAAAAAGCACCACATTCAAAAAGAGAGTGCTCCTTGACTCCTTGCGACGATCAGTATGTGTGAAGTACAAAGTGTACCCCAAACGCCCAATCGCCATCGCGCACGTGTGGTGATGCATAATAGTAGCAGAATTCTCACTACACACTAGTAATCCTTACAGTCCATTTGTTTCAATTTTTACCACTATATTTACTTATGCTTTTCTAATATGGGACTTTGTTGTTTCCACTATCCAATGATAATAGAAGAGATATTACAATATCTCTAACACTGTATAGTTCCCATTGTCCAGTAGAAACAAAAACATGGGCAAGAAAATGGTCTGGTCTCAACTGGTTCTGGGGATGGTGATGTTTTTGATGGCCAATTCATCATCACATACCAGAGCTACTTCTCCAAACGACATATCGTGCCAAGACGCGGTGCCGACGTTGCTTCCATGTCAGATGTTCTTGAAGGGCTCGCCGCCACCGACGCCAAGCATCAGCTGCTGTTTGGGTGGCCAGAAAGTGTTCCAACAAGCCAACACCACTGAAATCCGCAAAAACCTGTGTGAATGCTTCAAAAAAGCCGCCGTAGAGTTTGGTGTTGATCCTGCTCTCTGCAAGATCGATATTCCCTTTCCTATTGACCCCAACATTGATTGCAGCAGGTAATCTCTCTCTCTCTCTCTCTCTGTCTACACTACTGATGCTCTTTATATTTTCCTAATATGTCTCTTATTTAGGCGTGTCATGCTTTTTTTTTTTTTTTTAATTCATTGTCATGATATTTTTATTTCTTTTGTGACTATCCGCAGAATCTCTTTATAAGGGAAGAGGTGGAGAAGATAGCAAAGCTCATATATAGGCTGAAGGAATAGCCATACAGAATTAGATATGCATTAAAAATAAGTAGAGCTGTAATTCCTTTTTTCATCCAATTTATGCTATGAGAAAATAATTATATAAATAAAATGATTGGACTTCCTTCAAATATCCCGTGGAACCTTGAGAAATAATCTGAGTACCATGCAGAGGAAATTTTTTTTATTAGAACTATATTGGACTGATTTTGTTTGGCCAAACAGAAAATATATATTTGTATTTCTTCTTTGGTAATGATTTATGAGCTGGAAGATATTAAAATAGGTCGATAATGAAAAAGCAAGAATACATTCTAGAAAAGTATATTTGATATGCACACTATGAAATATACAGAATCAACCAATAAAAGATTACACTCAATTGTGAAAAACTCTTCTCTTGGAATTTAAGAAATACCAATTGTCTTGTTGAGTAACCAAAGCAAAAGCGCAAGTTGTATCCCGAAAATGGAGTGAAGCCATGTTCTGTCCAACATGAACCCATACACCGTGATTCCTGCTTTGTTGTTCCCCAAATACGTCACTGCAATAAAATTTATATCGATCGCTTGAGAAATCATCAGAAAGAAAAAAATACTAAAATAAAAGATCGATTATACATTAAAACTCACTCACCTAAAGCTTGCCTCTTTTGGAACGAGATTGTGTGCGTGAAAATTGGCACCAACTTGGTGTCATTCAAATCATCGTCTCCGGTTCCTGATTCATCATCGGATTCTGACTCATTGCCACCAGGGAAAACTTGAGCGGAAGACACCTGCGAGGTCGGAGTCTCTCCATCCGTGTAATCAAAAGAGTTGATTGTGGCGCAGATGTGCCACTTAGCAGCTAGCCCTGTTACTGACTGTGCTTTGTGAGTCACTTTTGTTGCGCTTCGCAGGCATATGAAAAGGCCCGTGAGGATGCTTATGGAGCATAACTGGACCAAAATAAGAACAATCAATTCGTTTCCTCGCTAGTATCACTACATGTGTGACAGTAAACCAAAATTGTGACATTTGGTAAATAGTTGGATTAACAAGTCTCACACTGCCACGCTGTGATGATATTTAATTAGTACTAAATTTCTATCGAATTCTATGTTTCAAGGACAAGTACTAGGAAATGGCGATTACCGCAAGTTCCCCAGCTTTGAAAATGTTGACATGAGCATTCGATCTGGTTGTCATGAGCAGGGCAATGAGCTGACTTGCTGTGACTAAAATCAGAGAAAGCAAGATATATAGTCGAAACCTATGGCTTATTGTCCGAAAAGTCCTTCTGATACTTAAGTGATCGATCAGGATTGTTCCCACATCAGTCTCTCTCTGAAAAACTCGAGCAAAATCTTCTAGTCTTAGGATTTGCAGATGGCAGATGATTTGGAAGAGAAAACATACGAGGAAGATTATTGTGGTCCGATAAAGCCACGAAAAAAGCTCCAACATGCACAGGATGGTGTCACTTAGGTATCGATTGCCAAAATGTGGTATTTCGTGGTCTCCCGAGACATACCACCAGATTTTGTAGGCGCTTTCAGCAGAAAAATAAAGAAGGATAATCATGAGGAGGAACTTCATAGATTTCTGCCCCAAAAAAAACAAAAAAAAAGAAAGAGAGATTATTTTGTAAGGAAACGTTTCAATTTCTTATTTTAACAAAATAATGGGAAATACAGCAAACACTTGATCCGAGACAGATTTGTCCACATCTCAATTAAATTACAAGTTTACAACCATGAAAAAGTTGTTCACTATGTGGTTCTTCCTCATTAGAGAGAAAAGTGACATTATTAAAGCCACAAGATTCGCTAAGCTAAAGAAGATACTTCATCTTTTTTGGATATCTAGACTAGAAGAGAATAAATAGATGCACAACTTTTTTTCTTTTTTGGGGAATTTATTTCTCTTCTTTCTTTTCCCTTGGCGTATAAGCAAGGAAAAATATCTCTCTTTTTTACTCTTTGTTTATGTTGGCGACAAATGTGTGACGGATGATGTCCTAGCACTAGCTAGAAAAGGGTGATTCGCCTCTCCCGGACAAATCGAGATCACTTGTCCAATTTCGATGATCTCCAATTTCGATTTCGATGTTTCAAATAATATCTATAATAAGATACTAAAGTATTAAATACTCAATTACAAAACATTTTAAATAATTTAAATAACTTATATAATATTATTGATTAAACATCATTTCAGATAATAAAGATTTCGGATAATAAAGAATTCGACAGGAGGCTGCCGTCTCTTGTGGACATCAAGAAAATTACAACCTTTCATCTTCTTGACAACTTTATATACATTCCATAAATTTAGCTAAACATGTCTCTATTATTGTTTTCTTCCTTTCCATACAAAAATAGAATAATAATAATCAAAATTCCAAAATGAAAGACTGCAAATAATTTCCTCAGCATAACGAAAAAAAAAAAATCTGGATTTAGGAAACAGGGTTCAACAAATCCAACAGATTTCCTAAAAACCGATCGAAAACAAAATTAATTAGAAATCAATAGAGACTCTTAATCAACATAATTAAAAGAAAAGTTAACCTGAAGCAGTTCTTCATATCCATGGCGGACCTTGTCGCTGGAATCGGACAACTTGTCGATGAAGAGGAACCTCCGGAGGCCGTACTTGCGAGCCCATCGGGAGAGGCAGACGAAAGACATCGTGGCGAAGAGAGAGAGAGCAATCTGGGCAGGCACGTGGTAGGGACGGCTGTGGTCGGCGTCGCAGGCGGGGCAGGAGAGGAGGAAGTGGGCCGCCACGGGGACGCCGAAGGCCAGCAGGAAGAACACCGACCACGACAGCCCGGCGCGCCACAGGCTCGACTGGTCCACGCAGAACCACCGAAGGAACGACCCCAGGCTCTTCAAATCCATTCCTCCGTGTCCGTGGATTCTTCGCCGAGGCAATAGGGCCTGTGCCTGTCTCTCATCTTCCATTGCACAGCTCTGCTGGGAAACAGGGCAGAGATGATATTCATATAAAGGAAAAGGGAAGGAGATCTGTTTTCTCAACTGATTTGTTTTTTTTTAGGTTGTTTGATTGAATGATTATAAGTTTGGAACGGAGGTGTGAAGGCTAAAACCCAAGATGTGGGATTTTGATACTTGCAAAAAAAAAAAAAAAAAAAAAAAAAAAAGGACAGAGAGAAAGATGTGGGATTTTTATTTTGTTGCTGTTTAATATCGCTTTTTGACATGACATGACGTAAACAAAATATACAGCTATATTGACATGTTCGAGCAAAGGGAAGAAAATCATGTCATGTCTATATACTTTGATGGATGTAAAACTTATGGAAAAAGTTGGCTCATACGTGTCCTTGTTCTGGGCTCCATGAAAATTAGACATAATCTTTTAATTAATATAAAATAATTTTTTATTTGATATAAAATAAAATTAAAATTATTTAAAATTTATATTATACTAATTAATAATATAAAAAATTATATCATGATAATTAATAAATAAAAAAATTATTATTATTTAGATAATTTTCTTATTAAAAAATAACGAGTTGTGATATTAGAAGGAGAACATAAAAAAATAGAGAAAAAAAGGAGATTAATGAGTCGAATTACCTAAAATGATGGTCAATCATTGAGCTATCATATACCAAGTGTGATTTTTAATAATAAGAGAAATTTTCTATATAAAAAAAAAATACTATTATCTTATTGGTTGGTATTATTACTTTACTAATTCGATTAACTGTTTTAATGTCTAATTAGTGAATATTCACATTTAAAACTTATTATAATTTATAACAAAGAATTGCTCTCAGTTATAGTTTAGATAACCTGAATTTTTAATTTTATGTAATTTTTTGCCATTGAACTTTTTTTCGTAATTGGAATATACTTAAACTTTTAAAATATTCCTATAATAGTCCTTTATGTTAATTTTTAGACGGAATCTGTTAGTTTTTGACCAAATTATTAACGGATTCCATTTAAAAATTAACAAAAATGATTATTGTAATAATATTTTTATAGCTTAGGGGCATTCCTTTTTGTAACTGGAATGATCATAAACTATTAAAAATATTACTACAGTTGTCTTTTTTGTTAGTTTTTTGATAGAATCTGAAATTAGCATCACTTTTTGACCAAATAACTAACAGGTTTCATTCAAAATTTAATGAAAATAACTATTGTAGTAGCATTTTAAAAGTTTATAGACATTTAAGCTACAAAAAAAAAATTAGAGATCAAAGTTACACAATATTATGAATTTAGAGATTAAATGAATAATTTATCCTTAAAAAAATTAAGCTCATAACTAAAACAACAATACTTACTGATATAATAAAAATAAAGTTTATATCTTTAACTTTACATTTTTAATAAAAAGAGATTAATTGGCGTTGACATTTTCTTTAATCTACATGACAAATGATAGGATCCATAAGGATTTTGACTTCATTCAATTCAAACTCAAATGGTTCACTCTTGTCATTGTAAATCCAACTCTGCAAAGGTTAAAAATCAGAGAGCGACCTTCATATAGATCTCTAAAAAATTTATTGTGAGAGAAAAAGAAAAAAAGAAGACATTCTAATCACTATATTATTCTATTAGTGGTTGGCATGCGTGAACTTGGTTGCAATTGTTGGCTAGTTTTTTTTAATTAACGCTAGTTACATCAATTTCAATTTTAATTTTTCGAATACCAACTTACGTATTATATTTTTATTAATAAATATAATTAATTAATATATCAATATTTTAAACACTTAACAATAAAAAATGATAACTCATCTATCATATAGATTGGTACTTAAAAATCGAGATTAGACTTTGTGTCTTTAATATTTTTCTTTTATTATTATTATTATTTTTTTGGGCTAAAAGTTGGCTGGTTAGTTTTTATTTTTATTATTTTTATTATTATTTATTTTTAAGGCTATTCTTATTTCCTTGAGTCTTAATCGTTGTTTCCCCACATAACCACGTTGCAGAAACTGCGTAAAGAGATTTGACTCTGTGTCTTTAACATTTTTCTTTTATTATTATTATTATTATTTTTGGGCTAAAAGTTGGCTGGTTAGTTTTTATTTTTTATTTTTAATTATTTTTAAGGCTATTCTTATTTCCTTGAGTCTTAATCGTTGTTTCCCCACATAACCACGTTGCAGAAACTGCGTAAAGAGATTTGACTCTCTGTTTGCTTCCACATTATGGTTTGGTTTTTTTATTTTAATTATTTCTTTAGTTGGATGGAATTGGCGATGTTGGCATTTATTTATTGGCATATGCCGACATTAACAAAAGTAGAGTTACCTGCATATACTTCTATCATTTCCTCGTTATCAAGTCTATCATTTTGCGAAAAGGCCAAAAGGACGATGAATAAAAAATAAAAAGAAAAACTACATTATGCTATTGTATTAGATGCGGAAGGATCTAGAGACTAACGGGGAGAAAAAAAAATGCCAGCTTTATCGTTTTCCTTCCCGAAGACAACTATATATCAAATTTCTTTACGATAAAAAAAAAGAGTTAATAATAAGATATTCATGAACGCAACTTATCAAGTATGTATCATTGGTGATGATGATAACATGACGAGAGTGTCTTATTTGAAACCCTCATATTCATCTATCTAAAATTCGAATCATATAATGCATAAAAACGTATTATTTTGCATAGGGTATTGTCGTTAAACTTTTTGAACTATATCTTAGAAATTAAAATTAATAAAATAATCATTTTTTTCATTTTAACATCGTAACAATGTCTAAAAAACCAATCATTCTGAAATCATTTAGTTAATAAATACTTTTAAAAGATTATTTAACAAAAAAAAAAAAGAATATGTTTGAGTCATTTTACTAATTGACTCATGGATGGTTATTAAAGGTTCTGATAAAAAATCATATACATTCCATCCATGGTTATAATAGATTCCTCTTAAAATACTAAGAAGGGAGTGATTGAGCAAAATAATAATAATAAATAATAATGAAAGAATTATTCTTTTTAATCTTTAACTCTCTTTAAAAACGTGAACGGAGACTTACGTCCTCTCTTTTGTATTAATCATGCAGTGACCACATGTTCTTTTACTTTTATTTATGTGGTGGCCATAGAGATTTTTTTTTTTCCTTTTGTTTTGTTTTGTTTTATTTATCTATTCTGCATGAATGCTTATCAATTAGTGATATGTAAAAGTAAAAGACGCAAGAGTCCTATAATCGGTATTAGGAGGTAGTAGCCATTATTTCCATCCAAATCCAAAATGGGTCGTCTAGTCTTGTGAGTGTGAGTGCACTTCCCGTTCCCAAGTTAGCGCGCCAAGCTAGACTCAGTGACTCAGGCGGTGAGTGGGTGTTTTAAGTGATTATGACGGCGAACAACCCCACAAATACATTAATATATATATATATATATACACACGTGGAAGTTTGGAACACGTACGGCCAAGAAGGAGTAGCTTTGTGTGTTTGCTTTTGGGCAGAGCAGGTTTAGGACCACGGCCACGCGTAAAGTTGCCCTAGATTGCTGGAATTGGAAATCTACTATTTTGCAATTTCCCAATCCAATCACGCCCACCCATTAATTGTTAAGTTGGTAAAATTTGGAGACTAATGTTTTGTTTTTTATTTTTTATTTTTTGAGATTAGCATAGACTTTAAAGAAAATAGAAAATTTGCACTTTAAAAGAATATAGCTTAATAAAAGTTAAAAGGATTAAGATAATTATACAGTCGTTTATATATGTAAAATTATTGTTCTATTTCAAATCATTAGCCTCATGATGAACTAAAGTAAAAAGTAATATTTTTGAGCAAGTCACCTTAATAATTATTTTGAATTTATATTAGATTTTGTTAATTTTGTATTTGTTTCTATTTTAATAAATGAATAGAATAAAACTTGAATAAACCCATAATAGAAAGCTCAAAAGTATTACTTTAGGATCCGTTTGGTAACACATCTTATTTCAAACTAAAATGTACTTTTTTATCTTAATTTTTATCTTTTTCTGAAAAAGTTTTTGTCTTTTCTGAAAAAACAACAAAAATTTTCAACTCAAACTTATTCACCAAACGGACAAACTTTAGTCCATCAAGACTTTTAATTAGATATCAAAGCTATTAGTTTTTTATAGTGGTAAATTTGCTTCGATGTTAGTCTTGAGCCAGCTTAGAGCCTTTTCTTTTATTTCTCTATCTTCATCTCAACTTTCGGTACATAGTTTGTTCTATTGGAGAGGGAGGCCTCTCTAGAGGATCTCTTTTCGATAGATTCGTTACCGTGTCAATAAAAAAGGATCTACTCGGAAGGAGGAGGTCATTTAGAAGAAACCGAAAATTGATTTCTTATGGAGCTCGATTTTATCTCCCTTTTATAAAATACATTCATGTCAATACCAACAAGTGCATATCGGGAAATTAAAAATCATCCCTTTTTTGGGTTTGAATCAATGGATTTTTCAATTTATTTATTGTAATGGTTTTTTTTTTTTTTTTTTTTTCAGCATCTTGGTATTTTTCTCAGTATGGTATAATAAAAGTGACCGTTAAGACATCATATCCGCTCCAAGTGGTTTATCACGTAACTCACAAACGCAAACTCAAAAGGCCCAATTTAGGATAAATCGGCCTTTTAGTATTGGAGCCCAAAAAAGAGTCCTTTAGAAGCCCATCCAGCACTCCGGCCCATTAAGGCGTGATGTCACGTCCAAGTTCCGGACATTAGCCAGGGAATATGCGCGCCTTCCTTGCCAGGCTCAGGACTCCTCACAAAACGACAACAAAAAACAATCTCTCTTCTCTACAGTCTTCTGCTTATAAAATCTCTCTCGTCAAAAGCCAAATGTGATTTCTCGACTTTTTCTTCTCCTCTACATATAGCCTGCTGCCCAGTTGGGCAATCTTTCTTTTCTAATGGATTCCAAACTTTGATTTCGTCCATTTTCGTTTCTCCAAGTAGCTTCTCTCAGGCTCAGCTTCACAAAAAAAGGCCCAAAAATGGCGGCGACTTTGTCCTCTCCAGTGTTTGCAATTTTAGCCTCGTGCTCTTCTTCTTCCTCATCTTCTTCTTCGTCTCCGTCTCCGAAAGCAAGGAATTTGAGTTTGAATTTGAATTTTGCCTCTTCTAGCTTCTCTCTCTCCCATTTCCGTCACAATTCTTGTTCTTCTCGTCCATGGCTTTCCAGGTACGTGTCTCCGAGTCTGGAACTTTTTGGAATTCTTGCTCGAAATCTTGGCTTAACAATTTTAATTAGAAATGCGTCGTTTTCGCCTTTCTTCTTCTTTTTTGGGTTAAATTTGGGAAGTTCGCACACTCAATTTTATATGTTTTTGAACGAATGATATGTTTTCTCAAAAAGGAGAGGGGGGGGGGGGGGGTGTGGTTGAGAATGTGTGTGTATATTAGGTTTTTAGTACACTTTGTAGGGTTCATCATTTGTATTGCTGCAAATCATTAATTTGTTAATAATTTCTCTCAATAATAATCAATTTTAATTATTAAAAAGTAGAAACAATAATGCTTGAATCCCAAATTGACACTAGAAAAAAAAAAAAAAAAAAAAAGAAAGTCCCTTTTTCTCCAAACAATCCCACAACCAAACTCGACAATTTCCCTCTCCAGGCCCTGATGGCCAGAGACAGGCTCTCCCAAAAATCTCCGGATTTGTCGTTCGACGATGAAACCGATAATTCCTTCGTCGAAAAGGGAAGAATCCAAACTCGAGAAGGAGATTATCCGCCTCATCGTCACTGGAAATTCCGACCGGCTCAGGCCCAATTCTGGCCAACCTGTGGCCATCGGCGACTACCTCGCCTATGTCGTGTGTCACAAGCAGAATGGGTCTGATTTGGTGTGGGAGTGGCATGGTTACATTATGCGCTTTGATAATGAAAGTGGATTTATGCCTGAGTGTAATTATGGCAGTTACGTAGAGAAGAAAAAAGAAGAGCTTGTAGAGGAGAAAAAAGAGGAGGACGAAAAAGAGAAAAAAAAGGAGAGGATGGTGGGGAAATCGGGGCTTATGGAATTGATCCACGGTGTTAAGGCTGCTCAGGGTCTAAATCGGGTTCTTCATCGCAACATCGATGTTGGTTCTTCTTCGGCTACTGCAGGTGCCATCCGGTGAGAAGAATCTGGGGTGTTTGCTTAGGGTTTAGAAGAATGGGTTTAAGAATTTTGGATTAAGCGTTGTTTTCTATTTTTCTAAAAATCTTGATGTTATCCTTCAATGATTTTTTGGTAATTTCTGTAGTCAAAATCGAGCTTTAACAGGGATAAGTTATTCATTCGACACAAATTTATGATTCGAAATGAACTCCAAAATGTATTGTATGATTGTTGTATTTCTATAGAAATTGAAAGTGCTTTAGTTGTAGAAAACTTCGTTAGTTCTAGTAGGATTCGCTTAATCATGGATTTCTTTGCTTGTTGTTTCTTAGCGATCCAACAGACAAGAGAGTGAGGGGAATATTGCAAATTCAATCTGAGCCGAGCTGATAGCTTTTCAAAGTTGTCTATTAGTTTCTTTTTTTTTTTTTTTTTATATGTATCTGTTGTGTTACGTTAATTCTAGGACTACCATGTGAAGGGGTGGTATTTGAGAAATGGAGCTGTTTCAGCTTTTTCTGTTGTTAAGCTTTGGTACACACGCTGCCATCTTTTTTTCCTTGTTTTTATTTTTGAGTAGAATTTTGCTTTGTGTAGGAAGTTATTAACAGTCCAGGCAACAATTCTGCAAGATAATGAGGAGAAAGTTGTAGTGGAGGACTCCCCTCCGCCCCGTACTTCACTTTATGATCAAGTGAATAAAAGCAGTGAGGAGGAGCCATCACAGAGTTCCTCCTCAAGTACTTTGGAGAGATTAATTATTAAGTTTGAGCAATCCGTGAACATATTACTCACGGTAAGTCTTTTCCTCTTGGACTTTGAGATATCCCCCCTGTTAATTATGATTCAGATTTCTTTATCTTTAACAGTAATTTATTTGTAATGATAATTTCAGGATTCGGTGATAAGGATACTTGATACCTTGTATCACGACAGAGATTACGCCAGATTCTTTGTACTGGAAACCATCGCAAGAGTACCTTACTTTGGTGAGTGTTAACGTTTACTCTTTATTTCATCAATTCCCTTGTAATGAATCTTCCTGAGCAGAATTTGTATTTTGGTTAGGAAGCCAAGTCCTTATAATGCTCAGCAAAATGCTATCTATACCTTGGAGCAGTATATACGTATCGTCATGCTAGTATGTTAAAACAAGTGCAATGTTACTCGTGAATGTTCTGATAAGCATGATAAGATGAGTGGTCTTGTTGTCCTACACTAATTTTATTCATAATTGCTGTCATTTTCTTTATTGCATGCTCAATTTTTTTTCCTTTCCAGATTAAAGACATGTCCGTTAAGAAAATTGCAAGCGGCCCCAACACCCTCCCCCCCCCCCCCCCCCCCCCCCCCCCGCGCCCGGCTCTCTCTGTTTAGTTTATATGAGTTTTAAATTTTTATTTAATTTGCTAAATTTTGAATTGTGGAATACTGGGGGTGCTACTTATGACTCATGGTTTATGGCAGCTTTTATGTCTGTTCTACACATGTATGAGAGCTTTGGTTGGTGGAGAAGAGCAGATTATCTGAAAGTGCATTTTGCTGAGAGCTGGAATGAGATGCACCACTTGCTTATCATGGAAGTATACATCTATCTTTGATTCTAGCAAATATGCTTCCTCTTTTTTTCAGACACAATAAGATTGTGTTCCCTTGCACTGTTTTCGTATTTGTTGAAGTTTATTAGCTAAGATTAATAGCACAAATAAGACTTCGACACAACTCCATCATAGTATTGCTGGCATAAGTTACCTAATGTTACAAATTCTTTATTCCGAATTGCAGGAATTGGGGGGAAACTCTTGGTGGTTTGACCGCTTTCTTGCTCAGCACATTGCAATATTTTATTACTTCATGACGGTCTTTATGTATGCAATAAGCCCCAGAATGGCATGTGAGTCACTTGTTTTCTACATAAATTCCATGCTTTAATGTGCATCTTGAATTTTGGCTACCAATTTGTTTGGTTATCCAGAATAGTTATGAGAATTTCCCGTCATATCATACCCAACTAAATCAATATGGGGAAAAATACACATGTGCATTTTTAAAGATTTATGATCCGATTTTCTACTGAAAATGAAACTATTTGTAGATGAGGAAAATAATTTTGTTGGTTGGGGAATTAGCTCATTATATGCTTTCATTTTTAGATCCTTTGTCTAATGGATTTGATTTTATCACTTTCACAGATCACTTTTCAGAATGCGTAGAGAGCCATGCATATTCAACCTATGACAAATTTGTCCAGGCTCGAGGAGGTATAATTGAGAATTTCTTTTTAATTGCTAGTTGCGTTAGTCTAGTTATACCTTCACATGCATTTACATTATGTGGGCATAAAGAACGACTAGGGCCTATAATGCTTATGAGCCCCTGGATTCCGTCAGAACAATTATTAACGACATAAAGATGGGAATCTTTTTCTTTCTTTCCTTTTCCCCCCCTTCTATCAAGTTAAATCAAACATGTCTGACCATGTAAAGAGTTTGGAGGATGATCTCCGTTGACAGACCAGTTATATATATGCTCTCTCTTGTCATATACTGATGTGGTCTGTTTTCTGTTATAGAGGAGTTGAAAAAGTTGCCTGCACCTGAGATTGCTGTGAAATACTATACTGGAGATGATTTGTATTTATTTGGTAAGTTGTGTTTCTTTACCTGTGGTTGTCTTACTTTACATGTGGTTTTCTTTAGGAGCAATCTAAGACTAATAATAAAAATAAATAAATAAATAAATCCGAGTCTGATTATCTCTTCCCTTTTGTCCAGACGAATTTCAAACTTCTAGACCTCCCAACTCTCGGAGGCCAAAAATAGGTAAACTTCCAAACGCTGAAGTTGCATTAATTACAGTACATATTTTCACTTTGCTTCTATCTTACCATGAAGGAAGTTGATCAAATCTAAAATTTTAAAGTAGCTTTTTCCAATTTCTGGTATAATTGAGTTGGAACCACCAAGATTGGGCCTCGTTAACTAGTGCAGTTGATGGAAATAGCTTCCATGGCATAATTTCTTTAGCATCAGCTCATGCTTTTCTGTTTTCCCTACTACTGGCAATGGTTTAAAGTGCTAATATTAGTTGTCTTCATTGTTTTGTTTGTTTTCCAGAGAATCTGTACGATGTCTTTCTGAACATCAGGGACGATGAAGCAGAACATTGCAAGACAATGAAGGCGTGTCAAACTCGCGGCAATCTCCGGTCCCCTCATTCGCTCCTAGAAGACAAACATGAAGATGCGGGTGCTTGCGAACTTCCTCAAGCAGATTGTGAAGGTATTGTGGATTGTTTAAAAAAATCGGTCTCAACTCCGACGCCACAAAAGTAGAGTGACATACATACATGATGAGAGAACCACACAATAGCTAGAACTCTTGAAAATATAGATAGAAAGAAATAATTGTATACATGAAAACAATGTAAATCAATAATTGTCTTTAATTTTTTTGACAAGACAGTAAATGTCTTTAATTGTTCAATGTTAATCGATTTTATTGGAATTTTGTTGTACTAGCTATGTTGATTGGAGTTACTGGTTTCTGGTTTAGTAGGTGGACGTTCAGGCCCAATAATTTTCATTTATCTTTTTGGCCTTGTGGCAGAAGTAATTAAATTTACTAAATTTTTACTTGCGGAAAACTTAACTGTAAGCATGGACAAGTTTCTTTTCACATTTTTGAAATTTCGGAATTTTAAAGGTCTTGAAATATTTTTGGATGGAAAAAATTTGTCAAATTTTCAGAAAAATTCAGTAAATATCGGTAAAAGTATTGATTTCGGTGAGATTGTAAATTTGTAATGTATCATTAAATTTTGTAAACATCTGCTGCTAATGTTTTTTTTTTTTAATTTTAATTATTTCTCATTTTATCGTTGTTTTATTAGCTAGATATTGGTTGGTTGGTTAGTTTTTATTTTATTTTATTTTTTAAACCACTTAACTTACTTCTGCGCTTTGTGGATTAGCATATAATAATGGTTCCTATATTGTTTGAATCATGATAAACTCCTAATCATACTTGGCTCTTGTAGATGCTGGTTTTCTACAGTCAAAAATTAACAGGAGTTAAAACAGAGTATGTGAAAATTGATTAATTGGGCCCTTGGACATCGTGATGAAATTTAACAAAACAATGCAAGATCAGATATTTTATGTCAGAAAATGAAAATAAAGACAGGCAGAAAGAAATAAATGAACACCAAGAAATAAAGAGGTTCGCCCAATTAAAAGCTACGTCCTCTGTCAGTGAAGGAATTCACTATATATGAATGTTTGTGAATACAATGAAAGTTTGAGAACTCTCGAGATGATTTCTGGAGAAGTTTTTGGCAGAGTAAAAGTATGTCAGAAGAGGGAAATGAAGATTCAGAATTCCTATTCCAAAATCCGTTCTTCTTCCCGTGGGGGGTCTTCCTCTATTTATAGAGGAAGATGGGCCTGAGCCCGTAACTGCTTCGGACAGTTTCAGATAATGTCCTTGGGACACGTGTAAGCATGCCATTGGAGATTTTGAACAGACGGTTACCAGAGTAAGCCTTAATCTCGGACAATGGGCTTGGCAGTTATTGATGTAATATCGTTGTTGATATTTGAGTTCGACGATTATAGGAGAGATGTCTCAATCTGTCGAATACGAACGACGAACGATGATTTGGACACAAGTCTGATATTGTGATCCATCGTTCGTAGCTTATATAGAGATCGCGTTTGATCTGTTGGTTCGACGTTCGAGTTTGAACGAGCGTTTTATTGTAATGACTTAGTCGTTAACTGGGTCCGGCCCATGTTAAACGAGCGATCATCGTTCGAGCTTGAACGGAATGGATTGGGTCTGGCCCAATTATGTGATCGATTGTTGCCCATGATAAGGCGATGTTATAATTTGGGTCCGGCCCAAGAGTAATACGTTCGACGTTCGTTAGACAAACTGTTAGAAGCTAACGTCGTAATGGTAAGACGAAGTCTAACCCCAACAGATAGCCCCCCACTCTATCGAGCGATGGATCGTCGATAGAGTGTTTGAACGTTAGCGAGAAAATCGCATCAGTCGTGGTTATATCAGATGAGGGAAATCTGAACAGACTGACGAATCATTCGATGGGAAATCTAGAGCCCAGCGAGAGATGTTACCTGTGTACACGTGGCGTGTATTGAGTGGGTATTCTGTAACGGCATCATTATTTTCTGTTGGAATTCGTACCGTTGTGACGTATGAAGATACAGCTGGAATACGCGAGATTTTTGGGATTTCGAACCGTTGCATCGTACGATCCTTCGAGCGGGAATGCGAAAAGTTGCGATATTTACGCCGTTTGATCACACCTCTCCGAATAAATCGGGACCGTTGATGCTTGGAGAGGCTATATAACTCTTCGCATACCCTCACTCTCGCTTATATTCGCATTCATTCAGAGCATTTCGAAAAATCAAGAACCCAGAGTTTTCTCAGACCACCGACTTTCAGGCAAGATTTCTTTTCTTCTCCTCCATTTTGTGTAATTTTGGTTTAGTAAAACGTTTTTCGTTCTACTTCCGACTCTTTCTGGTTAGTTTTTCTGCATTTCTACCGAAGGTTTGTAGTTTAGTGAAGTTTCTCTGGGTTTTTAGTATAGTGTTCTTCGTGTTCATACGAAACTTCATAGGATCTGGGTTAGGAAACCGCTTTTAGATCCGAAAACCTTCCATCGTTCGTTACGACTTTAGTTATGGACAAGAAAAAGCAAGTCATCGAAGATGCAGATGTGGAGTGGACGAGCACCGACTCCAGCGAAGAAAGTCCGGATGTCGAACTGGCTTCCGAAACTCAGCGCTCGAGGTTCGAATATGCTTTCGAACATAGTCGAACGGACACTGGGTCAAGTAACGCAGCGACTGAGAGAAATCGACCGGCGACGACATCAGGAGCAGAAGTCTTGTCAATCCCTCCCATTGCTCGATTGACGAAGAAGCCAAGGCAGTTGAGCATCGAGTCGTTTTTGCGAACGTCGAACCCGAAGTCTGTTCTGACGGAAGATGACTTGGCCGAAATCCGTGGTAAATTCGGCTTTCCCAATGAAGTCCAGCTTCGCCTTCCGATGGAGGACGAACGAGCAGATACCGTTACCGAAGGATGGATTTGTATGTACACCATCTACTTCGAATGTGGACTTCGGCTTCCTCTTCCTTCTCTCCTCATCCAGTGCATGAATCACTATCAGTTGGCCATTCCGCAGCTGATGCCGAACGGGATGAGGGTCTTCCTGGGTTTAGTTGTACTTGCGGGTGAAGCGAGCATCGAACTGTCAGTGGATGATGTTCTCGCAACTTATTATCCCCAAGAAAATTTCAAAGACAAAGGGCGATACTCTATGTATCCCAGGAAAGGGAAGCAAATCGTTGGCGAGATGAGAAACGCGGACAGATACTGGCAAAACCATTACTTCTTCATGCATATTAATGAGAAGTCGATGGGTGGACTTGCCAATGCATTTTACCCGTTATGGGGAATTCTTCGTAAGTATCGAACGTCGAATATCGAAGGTACGACGTTATTCAATGCTCGACTTCTAATGTTTTTTCATTTGTTGTGCAGATAAAGAATCCAAGAAGCCACCACCTCAGGGACTATTGTTCGAGGAGAAGCTCGATCGACTGCTCGCATTGCCGAATAGAGAGTGGGACGAGATCAACACTCCCCAGCAATTTCGAGCGTCGAGCCTTTGGAAGAATTTCGTGGAAATCCCTTCAGGTATTCCTAAACGAGTTCCTCCCTGGGTAGATTGGCCATTTATAATCAGAGGAGCGTTGAGGACACTGTTCGGCGCTCCATTGTTTATCGACGCTTTGACTGACGAGGAGGCTTTAATCGCAGACTTCGCGCTTGACACGATGGTGATGGATTTTCCCAACCCAAAGGAAATAATGGCGAAGAAGAAAGCCGCCAAAGAGGCAGAGAAGGCTGCTGCCGCTGCAGCTGCTGCTGCAGCTGCGAGCGCGTCCACGGACAATGAACCCGTACCCTTTCCGGTGCTCGAGTCATCTCCGGAACCTCCTGCGAAGCCTGCTTCGCCGATTGCCAAGAAACGAAAGGCAATCGAGAAGGGAAAGAAGAAGCTCCCGGCGAAGAGGAGCAAAAAGTCGAAAGTTTCGACTCCGGAGGCGGACGATGAAGGTCCGAAGGTCGAGGTGAACTTGCCTCTGAGGGCGAGGCTTCTTCAAGACAGGCAGACAAGCGTCGAGATAATGCATCAACTGCTGTCGGATGCCGATGCAGAGACGCTGAGCCAGGGTCCTCTTCAGGCCCATATTGATGACCTCCTATGGGATGGCCTGAAGGTAAGTTTGTGTGTATGATTTTGCAATTCATACTTGGTGAATTCAATATCAAGTATTAATATTGAACTTTTTGAATGTCTTGCAGACCAATATTCGAGCGATGGGGCTGATGAAGCGCACAAATGATAAGAATGTCGAACTGCGGGCTCGACTAATTGAGCTCGAAGCAAGAGACAAGAAGCGCGGGGAGATGCTGATGGACATCGAACGAAAGTTCAGTGATGTCAAAACGAGCGCTGACGGATTGACGGCCAACCTGAAAGATGTCATGCATCAGGCGAAGGAGGGTACGAGCATGATGGGAGTCATGGTCGATAGGTTTGATGAGGCGCAAGCCAAAATCAAGTCTCTGGAGACCGAAAACGCTGCGCTCGCCACCCAGATCCTTGATGCGTTTGAAAAGGCCACCATCAAGGCTCGTTATGATCTCCTGAAGGAGTACAAACAAGGGCTCTTTGTTGATGCTGACATCGACGAAGAGCTTGAATTATATAGGGATGAGATGGAAGGTCCATCATCCGCTCCTGAAGCTGAGATCGAGCCAACGTCGAATGACCCTGGCCCAACTGGAGTCGAGCCCCCAGCTCACGAGGACCTATCTGATGTTCGCGATCCTCGGATTTGATTTTTGATTTTGTATTTTTATTTTGTTGGAACAAAGAATTCTTTGATTTTTAATGAAGTTTAAATTTTTGTTCCCATTTGTGTGATGACGATGCGAAATGTCGCATGTTGATTGTCGAAACGAGCGTCACTCGGACAATTAGCAAGGAATTGGAGTATATAGTAGCTCGTTTAATTCGTAACGACGAACGTTAATAATCTGAACGATTATTGTGTAATAATGTAGCCGCACACATTCGTAAAGACGAACGGTGGATGATGTAGCCGCACTCATTCGTAAAGACGAACGGTGGATGATTGGGTTGCATGTCTAACAATTCGCGAAAACGAACGTTATATTAAATCGATTCCGTAAAGACGAACATCGAATGAAATTTGCAACCGAGTAATGTAGTTCGTGAAGACGAACATTGTTTGATATAACTCAAGTCCGTAAAGACGAACATTGAATGAAAACAAGTGTGTGAAACACAATGTTTTTGAATAGTTATATTAGCTGAACTCATTCAAATGTGATGAGCTGCCTACGTACCCAATGTTTAGGGATCAAGCCTTCCGTAGTTCGATTGAACAATGAAATTGTTTGTTTGTTTTTACGACTGAACTCGTACAAATGTATACGAGCTGCCTACGTACCCAATGTTTAGGGATCAAGTCGAACGTAGTTCAGGAACTGAACTCTGAAATCTGAGGCGTAGACATACAAGTTCGAACGTGTGTCGAACGTTCGCTGTAACGTATCTAGCCTTTACAGAAAATGAATCGCGAAAAAGTAGTGTATGGAGTTTTTAGGCATAGACCTACGGATTCGATTCGACATCGAATGTTCGACGTAATGGATCTAGCCTTTACAGAAATTATCCAAAATAAAAATTACAAGTATAAAAATTACATGTAATATTTACGTAGGTGATGCGAGTTCCAACTGCGAAGAACCTCCACTCCATCGCTCGTCTCCAGACGGTAGACGCCTGGTTTGATAACCTTCAAGATCCGGTAAGGACCTTCCCAATTTGCTCCCAACTTTCCTGCGTTTGGCTCGGCAGTGTTCTGGAATACTTTGCGAAGTACGAGATCTCCTTCGCTGAAAGTTCTCGGTCGAACTTTGGAGTTGTAGTACTTTGCCACAGACTGCTGGTAGTTTGCCATGCGAATCAGGGCTTGATCTCGTCGTTCGTCAAGTAGGTCCAGACTGTCGTTGAGCATTTCTTGATTTTGACTTTCGTTTTCAAAAGCCAATTGACGCCGGAGTGTAGGGACACCGATTTCTGCTGGGACAACAGCTTCTGCACCGAAGGTTAGTGAGAATGGAGATTCTCCGTTCGCCCTTCTCGGGGTTGTTCTGTACGCCCAAAGTACGCCATGAAGTTCGTCTGCCCATCGACCCTTGCGAGCCTCGAGCTTCTTCTTCAAATTCTGAACAATCGTCTTGTTTGTTGCTTCAGCTTGTCCGTTCCCTTGAGGGTATCTTGGGGTAGAAAAGCTGAGCTCGATGTTCCATTCTTTGCAGAATTTTCTGAAGTTACCCGAGATGAATTGAGATCCGTTGTCTGTAACAATCTCTTGGGGCACACCAAACCTGCAAATAATGCTCTTCCAAATGAATCCTTCGACGTCCGAGTCCTTTACGTCAGCAAATGCTTCTGCCTCAACCCACTTCGTGAAATAATCAGTGAGTACAAGCAAATACTTGCGTTGACCGCTCGCTCTCGGTAATGGGCCCACTATATCCATTGAATACTTCATGAATGGATATGGAGATGCGATGCTCGATAGTCGTTCTGCTGGCTGATGGAAAACGGGGGAATGTCTCTGGCACTTGTCGCACCGTCTGACAAAGTCTTCGCTGTCTAGAAGCATAGTAGGCCAGTAGTAGCCCTGTCGCTTGACTTTGTTGCATAATGATCGTCCCCCAGAATGGTTTCCGCATTCGCCTTCATGAACTTCCTTCAGAACGTATGTTGCTTCTTTGTCACCGAGGCATCGAACGTAGGGGCCACTAAACGAACGTCGGTAAAGGATGTCGTTGATCAGTGAAAATCGTGCAGCTTTGGTCTTGAGCTTTCGAGCTTCCTGTTTCGTTTCTGGCAAAACTCCTTCCTTCAGGTAGGCAGTTATGGACGTTCGCCAATCGACTGGGGCTTCGTCTGTATTGATCGTGGACTCGAGCTGGATGCTTGGTTCCTCGATGTATCCTACTGGGATGCTGCGACGTATATTCGGCTCCGAAGTTGAACCAAATGATGCCAAGGCGTCCGCTTGTGTGTTGAGATCCCTCGACACTTGTTCAATCGAGTATCCTTCGAAATGCTGTACAAGCGAACGAACAACGTTCAGATAAGCTTCCATTCTTGTATCCTTGGCTGTGTATTCTCCCAACACTTGATTCACAACGAGCTGTGAGTCGCTTTGAATCTTCAAACGTCGAGCCCCCAGCGCTTTCATCAAACGTAGCCCAGCAATCAAAGCTTCGTACTCAGCTTCATTGTTTGAAGCGTTGAATCCCAGGCGAAAGGACTGCTCGATTATTTCTCCTTCAGGGGTCTTGCAAAAAACTCCCACTCCAGATCCTTTAACGTTCGATGCTCCGTCCACCATGAGCGTCCAGCAGCATTCTTCTTGCGTTTTTGGCGTAGAAGGATCGGGAGTGAGTTCAGCTACAAAGTCAGCAAGTACTTGAGATTTAATGCTCGTTCGAACCCGGTACTCGATGTCAAACTCGCTCAACTCCACTGCCCATTTTGTCAAACGTCCAGACAAGTTCGGACTATGAAGTATCGCTCGTAGGGGGTAGGTTGACATTACAATGATTGAATGTGATTGAAAATATGGCCTCAGCTTCCTCGCAGCAGTTATGAGGGCCAGTGCTAGTTTCTCAACCACCGGGTATCGTGTCTCCGCATCGAGTAATGACTTGCTGACGTAGTAGATTGGCTGTTCACCGTTCGAATCACGTACTACAACGGCACTTACCGCAACTTCCGTTACGGACAAGTAAATGAAGAGATTTTCTCCAGTTTCTGGTTTGGCTAGTATTGGAGGTGTGGACAGATACTTTTTCAATTCGTCAAAGGCTTGTTGGCATCGTTCGTTCCACTCAAACTTCTTGTTGCCTTTGAGCAGTTTGAAAAATGGCTGGCATTTGTCGGTCGATCGAGAGATGAATCTATTCAGTGCAGCTATTCGTCCGGTTAGCTTCTGGATCTCTCGCTTGTTCTTCGGTGAAGGCATGTTCATTAGAGCTCGTATCTGGTCAGGATTGGCTTCGATTCCTCGCTGCGTAACAATGTAACCCAAGAACTTCCCAGACGAAACACCAAACGAGCATTTGGAAGGATTCAAACGCATGTTGTGTTGTCTAAGTACTGAGAAGCATTCCGAGAGGTGTCCAATGTGATCCGCAGCCTTCAATGATTTGACCAGCATATCGTCAATGTATACCTCCATCGTTCGACCGAGTTGAACAGCGAACATTGCGTTGACAAGTCTTTGATATGTAGCTCCCGCGTTTTTCAACCCGAAAGGCATGACTTTGTAACAGTAGATTCCCCTTTCCGTTATGAACGCTGTCTTCTCCTGATCGTCAGGATGCATGAGAATCTGATTGTAGCCCGAAAATGCGTCCATGAAGGAGAGTAATTCATGACCCGCAGTGGCATCTACCAGACGATCGATATGTGGAAGGGGAAAACTGTCCTTCGGGCAGGCCTTGTTCAGGTCCGTGAAGTCTATGCAGACTCTCCACTTGCCATTCTTCTTTTTGACTATTACAACGTTCGCTAGCCAGTCTGGATACTGAACCTCCTTGATGAATCCAGCCTCGATTAACTTTCGCACTTCGTCGTTGATGATCTTGTTCCGCTCGATACCAAGTTTCCTTCTTTTCTGCTTAACAGGCTTGTGGCTTGGATCGACGTTGAGTCGATGTGTTGTCACTTCTGGATCGATGCCTGGCATGTCCTTGTGCGACCATGCAAAGCAGTCTTGATTCTTCTGAAGGAAACTCAGGAGCTGTGTGCGAGTCGTGTCATCGAGCAGAGAGCCAATGTTGATGACTCGATCTGGCTGGGCTGGGTCGATCTGGATCTCATCCAGTTGTTCAACGTCCGGTTGTACACGATCGCTCGATTCGCTTTTCTGCTCTAATTGCTATAAGCGATCGGTCTTCTTCATCTTCAGAGAATGCAAGTAGCATGTCCTCGCGACTTCCTGGTTCCCCTTGATCTCCTTAACTCCTCTCTTCGTTGGGAACCTGATCCTCTGATGATAAGTGGACGGTACTGCCTTCATGGAGTGTATCCATGGTCTACCTAGAATAATGTTGTAGGCAGACGGGCAGTCTAACACCAAAAAGGTGGTCAGCTTGTTTTCTCCTCCTGCAAAAACTGGGAGCTTGATTTTTCCAACGGCAGCGGTCGATTCTCCGTTGAAACCTGTCAATATGGTCGTTGAACGCTCGATGTCCAACTCAGATAACTCCATCTCTCTGAGTGTTGAAAGGAAAAGAACATCGGCAGAACTACCATTATCGATGAGAATACGACCAACTTCACAGTTCGACACGTTGAGTGTCAAAACAAGTGCGTCGTCGTGAGGTCGGCTTAGGTTTGTAGCCTCGCTGCTGTGGAAAGAGATTGAATGCTCGACGGGGTCGTCGGGAAGAACTGAGGCGATCGGCTGCAAGGCTTTTCTTCGATGAGACTTGACAGCAGTGACTGTTTCTCCGCAGTAAATCGAGCCTCCGCAAATAACGCCTATCGTCTTGCGAACTGGCGGCGGTGAAGGCGTGTCTTCGATGTGCTGCACTACTCTTCTCTCCTTGCTCTCGCCTCCAAGCCCGTACGTCTCTCTCCCCTTCTCTGTGAGAAATTCTCGAAGGTGGCCCTTCTTCAAAAGCTCAGCCACTTCCGCTCGCAAAGCCCTGCAATCAACGGTCTGGTGACCATGGTCTTTGTGGAACTCACAGTACTTTGTTGTGTCTCTGGCAGGGTTCGCTGGCAGCTTTTTGGGCCAGGTGACAAAGTCCTGTCGCTTGAGGTGAGCGATCAGTTCGGAAGGACTAATGCCAAGGGCATACTTTGGTGGTGAGAGAGGACGCTTGTGGTCACGCCTAGTCGAGCGTTCGACTCTGCTGTCCGCTCGACGTTGTGGGCGCGGGCGTTCGCGTCTGAAGGTTTTGCTTTGCTCGTTACGAGCCTTCGACAGTTCTTCCCTTGTTCGAACAAGGTCTCGTTCTATTCGCTCGTTCTCCTCCTCCAGTTCGATGAAACCCTTCGCTCGATGCAATGCATCCTGGATCGTCGGTGGGTATCGCGCGCAGATCTCATTTTTGAACAAGGACTTGTGCTTCAAGCCCTTCTTCAGCGCTTCTCTCGCCGTGCCGTCGTCGAGCCCTGAGATCTCTGAAATGGCTTTGCTAAAGCGCTTGATATATGCGCGCAGTGATTCGTGAGGTCCCTGAATCACACTCCACAGGTCCTTGGTCGTCTTCCCGGACTGGATGTGCACTGAGTAACTTCGCATAAACTCGAGAGAGAGTTCGTCGAACGAATCTATGGACTCCGGAGGGAGGTTGCAGAACCATCTTAATGCAGCCCCCTTCAAACTCTGTGCAAACAACTTGCACATCATGTCATCGAGCATATCATGAGGAATGTTCGTCGATTGAACGACGTGTTTGTACTGGAGAAGGTGGTCATGTGGATCCGACATTCCGTCGAACCGAGGAAAAGAAATACTTCCATATTTGGGAGTAATGGTGTTGGTGATGCGGCTTGTAAGTGGCGTTTCTCGAACACCCCGAGCAAGATCGTCGAATCCTGGGGTGGAGGTTGTCGCCCTGTGTAATTGGGAGGCGAAGCGCTGTTCCATCTGCGCTTCCAATGTCCTCATCTCCTCGGACATTATACGCCGCATAAAGTCTTCGACATTTGTAGGTCCTTGTTGAATTGGACCTTGCTGTGGTTGTACGTCGGGCGTCGAACGCCGAGTGGGAGTGATCCGTCTTCTGTCTTCGGATCCTGATGCTGTCGACCTCTGCTGGGCTCGCCACTCGTTTACTGCCGGAGTGTCCCCAGGTGTGAACAAGGGTTGCATTGATGCCACAGGGCTGTACGTAGCCCTCGACGGTCGATGAGGCATGGCTTGTTGCAAGCCTCTAGCGTTCGACCCATGTCGGTCATGGGATGTGGATGGTTGCCAGCCCCCAGTATTCACACCCTGGGGATTTTGTGATATCGCTGGGTTCCAGCCCCCAGCGCTCGCTCCGGTTGGGTACCCGTAGTACGGGTAGTAATACGAGTAGGCGGTTTGAGAGTTGGACATCAACTGGCTCTTGAGAATCTGGTTCTCTGCAGCGATGTTCTCCATCTGACTTTGTTGATTGTCATGTTTCTTGGTCAGTTCCTCAACCAATCGCGTCAGATGAGCGATTTGGGAGTTTGCTTCAGAGGTTGAAGCTTCTTCACGGTTGACTGGGCTTCCCTGGGGAAGTTCTTCCTGGCGTTCATGTTCTGCTGCCATGATTGTTCTGCAAATTTCCGATGTAAGACGTCCAAGAGCCCCACGGTGGGCGCCAAACTGTAGATGCTGGTTTTCTACAGTCAAAAATTAACAGGAGTTAAAACAGAGTATGTGAAAATTGATTAATTGGGCCCTTGGATATCGTGATGAAATTTAACAAAACAATGCAAGATCAGATATTTTATGTCAGAAAATGAAAATAAAGACAGGCAGAAAGAAATAAATGAACACCAAGAAATAAAGAGGTTCGCCCAATTAAAAGCTACGTCCTCTGTCAGTGAAGGAATTCACTATATATGAATGTTTGTGAATACAATGAAAGTTTGAGAACTCTCGAGATGATTTCTGGAGAAGTTTTTGGCAGAGTAAAAGTATGTCAGAAGAGGGAAATGAAGATTCAGAATTCCTATTCCAAAATCCGTTCTTCTTCCCGTGGGGGGTCTTCCTCTATTTATAGAGGAAGATGGGCCTGAGCCCGTAACTGCTTCGGACAGTTTCAGATAATGTCCTTGGGACACGTGTAAGCATGCCATTGGAGATTTTGAACAGACGGTTACCAGAGTAAGCCTTAATCTCGGACAATGGGCTTGGCAGTTATTGATGTAATATCGTTGTTGATATTTGAGTTCGACGATTATAGGAGAGATGTCTCAATCTGTCGAATACGAACGACGAACGATGATTTGGACACAAGTCTGATATTGTGATCCATCGTTCGTAGCTTATATAGAGATCGCGTTTGATCTGTTGGTTCGACGTTCGAGTTTGAACGAGCGTTTTATTGTAATGACTTAGTCGTTAACTGGGTCCGGCCCATGTTAAACGAGCGATCATCGTTCGAGCTTGAACGGAATGGATTGGGTCTGGCCCAATTATGTGATCGATTGTTGCCCATGATAAGGCGATGTTATAATTTGGGTCCGGCCCAAGAGTAATACGTTCGACGTTCGTTAGACAAACTGTTAGAAGCTAACGTCGTAATGGTAAGACGAAGTCTAACCCCAACAGCTCTATAGAACTTTCTTTTAGTATTGAGATTTTTGTATAATATGTATAAAGTTTTGTATATTTTTCGAGTGTAAATCATTTCCTAAAATATCAACTAGAAACATTTAAGCTTTTATTTGGTGTTCTAATTGGAATTCAAAATTTTCATATAGTTTTCTTTTCAAATTTGCTCCATATTTTTACTGTTTTTCCCCCCCCCCCCCCCCTTAAAATTTCTATAAATTCATCATTGGCTGTAAGATAATACCTTGATCAAAAACCGTCACCATCTTCATAAATTTTAGTGGCAGATACGTTCGTTACTAATGATTAAGTACTTACCAACTGAAGTGCCAAAAAAAAACAAAAAACAAAAAAACAAAAAACAAAAAACACTGAAGTGCCTACTTTTTTTTTTTTTTTTTTTGTTTTGTTTTGTTTTTGTTTTTCCTTGAAGTATAACAGAAGTACCTGCCCCAGATTTTTATTTTCGGTGAAGAATTCTGTATGTACATATTTTTGGGATTGGTTCTGTGTTTCTTAAGCATACACGCACTGTCCTTTCCCACTGCATTAAGATTAAAAAAAAAAAAAAAGATAAAAAAAAGAAGCATATAATAGCTAAACCCCCAGTCCAGCATAAAGAAATCAATAAATTTTCCTTTTAAAAAAATCCAGAATAAAAAAGAAAAACAATGCCCTTGAAAACTCGAATTGGACATATTATCACAAACAGCTAGCGGAAAATAAGTTTGCATGCAACTTACGCTCTTGTCTTATGTGTTAACTAAGTATATATTTAACATAGTTTTTGCTTTTATTTTTAATTAGTAAAATAAGAGAAGTAAAACTGTGATTATGATTTTTCCGTAAGTGTTTAGAAACCACATTTTTAAAAGAGCTTTTGAAATCAAGATGACTTTAAAGATTTTTATGAACTAATAAAAATGTTAAAATAAAATTTACAGTGTCTAACTTAAACTCTGATACAAGTTTTAAAATCTACTCAAAATAATTTTTTTCTGAAAATTATATATATATATAAATTTCTTTTACTAGAAAGCTCTTTGGAAAACCAAAATCTCTTTTTACATATCATTTAAACACTTTCAGAAATAACTTTTGGATTTAAGAAATTAAAAACAGTTGGTAGTCTCACAAACAAGCCCTAACTAAGCCTATTCATACCAAAAAAAAAAAGGGGGTCCAACTAAGCCTGAAAAAAGGTGCATTAAAATAAATAATAATAATTTAAAAAAAATAGCACTAGCAGCCAGGGAACTGGTAATAATACTTTAAGCGGAAAAAAACTGATAAAACGACGCCGTGTTAACGTTGTCCCGATTAAAATAATAAAGATTAGAAATCAAAAATTGCCCGCGTAACGTGGGCCGTTTTCGCCCTCACAAATATTCTTCTCTCAGTCTCTCTCTCTCTCTCTCTCTCTCTCTCTCGGACACACTTCCTTCTCTTCTTCTTCTTCTTCTTCACACAACAGAGACAATTGAAATCGCCCTCCTCCTCCACAGATCTAAAACCATCTCCGAAATTAACCTCACAGCTCTCTTGCGTATTGATCACGGAACCTCTTTCTAGAGAGAGAAACAAACAGAGAGAGAGCGCGTAGAATGGGGGACACTTCAATCGGAGCTATAGTACCCATAATTAAAGCTGAAGCCTTGCCGGAATCTTCCGCCGGAGCACTGATTCCGCAGCCGCCAAGACCGCCGGAGGAGGATGTGGCCATGGAAGACGCCGACAAGGACATACTGTGTCCGATATGTATGCAGATCATAAAGGACGCGTTCCTCACGGCTTGCGGACATAGCTTCTGTTACATGTGCCTCGTCACTCACCTTCGCAACAAGAGCGATTGTCCTTCTTGCGGTCATTACCTGACAACAGCTCATATCTTCCCCAATTTCTTGCTCGACAAGGTCCGTTTGTGTTCTCTACTTTGTAGATCCTCTTCCGTAATCTTTTGTTTGTTTGCTAAGAAAACGCGAGAAAAGAAAAAAGAAAGAATTTTTGAAGTTGTCCTACAATATTATACTACTGTCGGTCACTTGGTTGATATTAAGAATTAAACAAAAAACGCACAAATTTAAAGAGTTTTTGTTATATTAGTGCTTGTATTATTAACACCAAATTATAAGATCGAAAAGAGTAACGAATTAAGTAGCTTTTATTAAAATTCTGCTTTGAATTTTTTTTTTTTACATGACATGTGCTTTGAATTTTTCAGTGTCTGAAGAAAACTTCGGCTTCTCGAATGGCAAAGACTGCATCTCCATTTGAACATCTTCGTCGGGCATTACAGCAGGTCAGTCATTATATAGCAAATTTTTTGATCAAGTAATTTCTCATATAAAATTACTCTGGAACATGATGCCTCTATAATTGTACGATGATAATACTAGAGTAATCTTGCTTCTTATAGCTTTACTTAGTCAATCAACATTTTTATTTGTGTCATTAATTTAATATTGATCTCGTTTCCTGGATTGATTTCGTCTTCTGATTCGTAGTCAGGGTCTTGAGGTGTCGATTAAAGAGCTAGATGACCTGCTTTCTCTGCTGTCAGAGAAAAAGAGGAAAATGGAGCAAGAAGAAGCTGAGACAAACATGCAGATCATGCTCAGTTTTTTGCATTTCCTGAGGAAGCAAAAGCTTGAAGAGCTCACTGAGGTCTTTAAACTTGACGTTGTGTCTCTGATCTGATCATGTCTTGTATCTCTATTTGGTTAATTTTAGGTCCTTCAAACAAATTTATTGCACTGTGTACTGACAGTAACTGTGATTCCGAGCTGTTCCCGGTTAAATCATTTAGAGCGTTTACATGCAAACCTCTTCTGTGCCCCTTATCTGTAATTGCCGTCCATGGCACACTGAGTTGATTTGGGTTTATAAAACTGTTCCTTTTCACAAGGTTTAAACGCCCTTTTGTTGTTTTGTTAATGAATAACTTCTACGATATTTTTTTTTAATTGCTACTGTTCTAACTGTGTAGATTAAAGATGTTTTTCTGTTTTCTTTGTAGATACAATCTGATCTTCAGTATATGAAGGAGGACATAAACGCTGTAGAGAGGCGAAGAATAGATCTATTCAGGGAAAGGGAGAGATTCTCTGGAAGAATGAGAATGCTCGTGAACAATCCTGCTACGGAAAAAGCATCGCCTTCTTTGATTGATAAACATGCTAATGGCATCAACTTTAGTGTCTATTCTGCACAAATCCAAATGGGTTCTGGCAGTTCACAGAACAAGAAGCCTGATGCAAACACTCTAGCAAACTTCCCTGCCCAGGGACTCCAAAGGAAGGATGTTTACAGTGCGACAGGTTTGCAGACTGGTACTCCGTCAGGACTAGTTCTAGCAAGGAAAAGACAGGTCTATTCACAGGTTAGCTGATCCAAGGATAACTAACCAACATCCTATAACTTTTCACCTTTCCCAGCACGAAAGAAAGGGAGAACCTGCTATATTTCGTTATTCTTATTTTTATTTTTTAAGCTTTTTCAAATGGCTGATAGTTTTGAAGATTGATATGAGTAGGCTTGGGGATTACCTTTAAACTTTTCTGGTTTTTTGTTTTCTTTTCTTGTTGCATCTATTAACTTGTTCTTGTTGACATCGTTTGCACTTGCAACAGTTCAATGACTTACAAGAGTGTTACTTAAAAAAGCGAAGAAATTGGATTAGACAATCACATCAAGGGGATGAACGGAACACACAAATTTTGAGTAAAGAAGGTTACAGTCCAGGTCTTGAAGATTTTCAGTCTGTTTTAAGTACCTTTACACGATATAGGTATAGTTTTCTTTGGTATATCCTTCACTTGTTTATTTCCACTTCCTTTAAGTTAAATATCATGTGCTATGTTTACTAATACCTTTTGGTTGCTTGAATCAGTCGATTGAGAGTCATTGCCGAGTTGAGGCATGGTGATATTTTTCACTCTGCTAACGTCGTCTCCAGGTGAGTTAAAAACTAGTTTCTTCCATCTCTCTCAGAAATGGTTTTCATGTCGGGAAATCTTTTGAACATCTTTCTGGTGAAATTTGTTCCAAAGTTGTAGTACTCTCAGCACTGCAATATATAATGTGCACCATAGCAATTGGCAGTCAAACTCCCTATTTTCACACACTCCCCGACACCTGCTCCTCCCACTTTCTCCTAGATCTTTCACAGCACTTGAATATGTTGAGATCTGAGATCCCTATCGAATTTGCAGTATAGAATTTGATCGTGATGATGAATTCTTTGCCACTGCTGGAGTTTCACGGCGCATCAAGGTTTTTGAATTTTCCTCGGTAAGCTCTAGAGTTTGTTTTCCGTGTACGAGCATGAAAAGTCCATATTTCTATTAAAAGAAGAAAAACTGTATTCAGAAATCGATATGAAGCATTCGCCTAATTGACTGTTGCGGTTCTGATTTCTTTCAGGTGGTTAATGAATCAGCAGATATCCACTGTCCTATTGTTGAGATGCCAACACGATGTAAACTTAGTTGCTTGAGCTGGAATAAGTACACAAAAAGCCATATCGCAAGTAGTGACTATGAAGGGATAGTAACCGTTTGGGATGTAACTACACGTCAGGTGTTACTCCTTTTATATTTTTCACCATATACTTGTAAATTCATACCTAAGCAAAAGTCTGCATGGAAATATGGTGTCACAATTTTCTGCATGCCAATTGGATTTGTTTGCAGAGTGTTATGGAATATGAGGAGCATGAGAAGCAAGCTTGGAGTGTGGATTTTTCACGTAGTGAACCTTCAATGCTTGTATCCGGCAGTAGTGACTGTAAGGTAACCGGAACCATGTAGATCCTTCCTTGTGAATTCGTAGGTATCTTGATATAGGACCTAAAAGAATATTATTTATACATGATGGACCATAGGCCTTTGCCATAGCATGTATTTGATTCGTTTTATGTTAAAATGAGCAGCTGCGGTAAACATTTGATATGTTGAACAGGTCAAAATTTGGTGTACAAATCAAGAAGCAAGCGTTCTTGACATCGATATGAAAGCAAACATTTGTTCAGTCAAGTACAATCCTGGATCCAGTATCTACGTGGCAGTATGTCTCTGTTTAAGCCCTATGTGGCCAATTCTAATTTTCCCCAACTACAAATTTTTAGGCTGGTACTTTATCTTAATGAATTCAATCTTCATTCTCAAAATTAGCATTGATCCATTTTCACCTAGGTCGTACTAATATGATTATGTTCTCGGAGTCTAAAGTTGATTATTCTCAATCTTTGAATCGACTTGAACATTTAACTGCTTGAATTCTTATATACAGACTTGACAATAAGATTTTGGCAGGTTGGATCCGCAGATCATAACATACACTACTACGACTTGAGAAATATTAGCCAACCCTTGCATGTGTTTAGCGGACATACCAAAACCGTTTCATACGTGAAATTCCTGTCCAACACCGAACTTTCTTCAGCATCTACTGACAGCACATTGCGCTTGTGGGATGTAAAGGATAATTTGCCTGTGAGTTATTCTTCATCCTTGAGGAGTTGTCCGTTTTTTTATTTCCTTCTCAAATCCTTGATCAACTTCACTTGTAACTCATTTGTCACTCTATTGTTGTCGTTGTCATTTTGTTTCATCCGTTTCTTGCTTTCATGATTTCACTTGCAGCTTTGCACCTATCGAGGCCACACGAACGAACGGAATTTCGTTGGTCTCACAGTAAACAGTGACTACATCGCTTGTGGCAGCGAGACAAATGAAGTGTTTGTTTATCATAAGGTGAGAGAACCTAGAATTTGTAACAACTTTTTTCTAAATATCAAAATTCATCTTAATGCCGATGTTCGGTTGCAGGCGATCTCGAAGCCCCTGGCATGTCACAAGTTCAGTTCATTGGATCCAAATGATAACGAGGACGATGGAGGGTCACACTTTATTAGTGCAGTGTGTTGGAAGAGCGATAGCCCGACAATGTTAGCCGCAAACAGTGGAGGAACAATTAAAGTCCTAGTACTCGCAGCCTGAGGCCTGACTGATTATTATTCATCTGCAAACTAATAGAAATATTAGATATCAAAATTATTTATTATTATTGTTAAAAAAAAAAAAAAAGACTTAAAAAGATAACGCACAAAACTGGGGACCAAGTAAGTACCAAGCAACACCTCTGATCGTGACTTGCTCAAACAAGGTGATCAGATTTCCAAAGGGTGTTCACAATTTTATTTTTTATTTTTTTTATATTATATAAAGGGTGTTCACTTTTTTTCCCCCTTTGTCGGAGTGTTCACACGTTGATTTGGAATTGGCCCTTCTCCATTATAGAAAGAAAGTAGACTTTTTATGTTAGGTTTTAATCTAAAGAAAAAGAAAGGAAACGTCTCTGTTCGGTGATAAGGAAATTAAGAATTTACTAGATCCCCGGACCGAACTCTCGCAACTGTTCCCGGTTAGGAACCAGTACGCACTAATCTACCATTAAAAGTCTTGTTTCTTTTAATATTATGCTCTGTTTGGAATACGGACGTGAGATAAAATATGGTTGATTTTTTAAAAATTAGATATAATTTTTATTGTTTTTTCAAAAAAATATAAAAATTAAGATGAAAAACTTAAGTTCACACCTAAGGGATAAAAGCATGATTAATGTTTTAAATAGGAGATGAATAAGATCTAAAATTTTGAAGATAGATTTATATTTATTAAGCAATCACATACTTTGCGGTTGTAACTTATAAATATAATCTAGTAATAATTTTACACCTAATTACATTAGAAGGTAAAGAGTAAGTTCGAATCATCCATCTACAAGTTAAAAAAAAAAAAAAAGTAATTATTTAGTTATAACATAATTGTGGTGACCTATAATTCTACACCTCACTTCACAAAAATATAAAAGTAATTATTTAGTTATAACATAATTGTGGTGACCTATAATTCTACACCTCACTTCACAAAAATATAGAATGAAATTATATTTTCCTATGTTATTTTCTTTTTTAAATTTAATAATAAGTTAATTTGAACTCTATATTAAAATTTGATGTCAAAATTACCCTACGTCATGGCTCCACCTAATTTTTTTTAATTTTTATTCTATAACAAAATTATCTGCAAAAATTAAGAAAACAAAACAAAATTATCTGCAAAAAAAAAAAAAAAAAAAAAAAGAAAAGACTGTAATAAAATAAATGAAGACTTGAAAATTGCGCGCATCTAACCAAAGATCCTAACTGTATATTCCGAGTGATCCTTATGAATGTCTGTCTATAAATATGCGAGAGCAAATATTAACGTTAGATTCTGAGAATCCCTCTCTGATACCTGCAAAACAAAACAACACCAAGCATATCCAAAATTTTAAAATTTTTTTCTCTCTCTGTCTTTTTTTTTTTATTTTCCTTTTTTTTTTTAATAAAAACTTTGGCGCGAAAAAAAACAGCTATGAAGGTCGAGAATTCGGACGGCGAAATTTGCCCGGCGATCACCCTCTCGCCGCCGGTTTCTCCGGCGGCGAAGGCTCCGGCAACGGGAGAGGCGAGCGAGAGAGAAGAAGAGGAGCTGTTTGTGCCGCCCCTGAACTTCGCCATGGTCGAGAATGGCGTTTTCAGGTCTGGTTTCCCAAGTTTCGCCAATTTCAGCTTCCTGCAATCCCTAGGGATCCGATCGATCGTGTAAGTTCAATCTTCGCGATTAAGCTAATCAAATCAATTCTCGATTTCTCTCAACCAGATTCTGATCCCTTTCATGGCTTTCTCTTCTTCCCTCCATTTCGGTGATAGATATTTGTGTCCGGAACCCTACCCGGAGGCGAACATCGAGTTTCTGAAGGCGAATGGGATTAGGATTTTCCAGTTCGCGATCGAAGGAACTCAGGTTCGACACTGTTTTTGCCTTGATTTGCCAGAATGTTGTGGCTTGATCATTTATGAATTTGTGTTTTTGGTGACCATTTATTGATCAGGAACAATTTGGGACATAATTCAAAAGGAAAGTAATTAACTTTCTTAGAAATTCAGATTAGAGGCATTAAAAGAAGAGAAAGAAAGACTAGTTTCATTAAAAGTATTCCAATTTGAAACTAGGATCTTAATTTGAGTCAAGAGTTTCTGATTAAGATTATATAAATTTTGCAAATAATCAACAAGTCCATGCCTCAGATCAATTTTTACACGTATGTATATGCAATTCATTAGCTTGCTAAACAGCTCTATGCTCTCTATGTATAGATATTTTCATTTATGATAATTTATTTGTGTAAATTTTTGTCTACCTGATCTTCCTATCAATTCTAGATGCTTTTCGTTTTTCCATGCTTATTGAGATTGCATTCCCCATTGCTGTCATCATACCAAAAGCAATCGCTTCGGATGGGACGTATTTTTAACCAAGGTTGTTGGATGATGGAGATAAAAGATCTGTCCTGATAGACACAGTTTAAAGCTAAATCTAAAACTAAAACTATTATGTAGTGTGCAAGAAAATGTTACGAATACCTATATCCTTCCTGTTCATATTCTAGGTGTACTCACTGATATTAATGGTTCTTGATGTTTTCCATTACAAGCTGTAGATAGTTAGCGTCGATGACATTTGCCCGTTGAAGATTTGTTCATTTGATGGCTCATGCATTGTGCAATTAACTTGCCAAAAATGAAAAGATCTTTTTGCATCTAAGCAGATGTTTTGTTTTTCATTTTGATAATGAATACTGGACAGGAGCCTTTTGTAAACATTCCGGAGGAAACAATTCGCGAGGCACTGAAAGTAGTTCTTGGTATCATAATAACCATTTAAATTTGGCTTGTTTATAACATTGTACTGTTATACTGTTATAGCATAATAGCTTGCTTGTATGACAATATGCTAATTGGTCTGCTATACCAGATGCCAAGAGCCACCCTCTTCTAATCCATTGCAAACGAGGGAAGGTACTTGTCATTTCCTCGACTCTGTTTACTGGTAAGAAATGCTGGTTACTGATTCTCTAGCAATTTGACATTGTTTCTATTTGCAGCACCGAACAGGTTGTCTTGTTGGATGCTTAAGAAGATTACAAAGATGGTGTCTCTCATCCGTTTTCGACGAATATCAAAGATTTGCCGCTGCCAAAGCCAGAGTATGTGATCAACGATTCATAGAGTTGTTTGATACTTCCAGCCTTAAGCATCTTCCATTGCCGTTTTCATCTTCAAAGAGATAATTTCCCATAGCATGAGTATCATTCGTTGGGCATCTTCTTGACTTGCATTTTTCATTTCCCGGCATTGTGTTGGTGGTTACAATCACAATTAGGTTCTAAGACTATTTCTTTGGCATGTTTTTAAGAGATTGTAAACACAAAACACTATCAAATTTAACGGGATAAATATTCTTCTTCTTCTTCTTCTTCTTTCTTTTTGATTTTTATTATTATTATTATTTTTTAACTAGTAGGAAAGGCCAATTTACAAACACACACGATTAACCCCAACTCTAGCTAATTAAGAAAGAACGGGGCGTTTTTCTTCACACCATTTAATATGAGTCAACAGCCCAATTCACAAACAAAATTTAATAACTCAAATTAACACAACTTGTGGTTAATACAAAATGAAAAACCGATTCGATTATTAATTATTTCTTAAAACTTTTAACCATGGTATATAAGAATAGCAGAACAATTAATCAAAAACCATCTGTAAGTATCAAGTCATTAGGGCCCCTTTTTTTTTTTTTTTTTCCTTCTTTTTCTTAAGCAAAGCAAATCAGCAGAGGAGGAAGTTATGAACTTTGAAGCAGCTGGAAGGAGATCAGTACCACTGCTTTTATTTTTTGTGGTGATTTCATTGCAAAATCAAAGGATCGATCCCCAGAACATCCACCTCTTTCGCTTCTCTAAGTACATCTAGCTCATCAGGTATTCCAGGTCCAATGAAGATAAATAAAGGAATCGTGTCATGCAAAAAAACGATGTCATAAGTAATGCCTGAAATCCGGAATGCAGATTTATTCTCAATATGTTCACTGTATTGATCATTGTATGTTCCACTGCATGCACCATGTGTGAAAACTAAACCTCGGAATGCATAAATTAAATTGAATTGTACTTTTCTTTTATAAGTCAGGTAAAATTGTTTATTTAGTTCCACACTCATCGAAAACAAATTTCAGAGTCAGTTAGCAAAATGATTCTAAAAATTTTTATGAGCAAAATGACTTCAAAACCACCAAGAACCGGTCGAAGGTTATTTTCTAATTTCAATTTTTTAAGGTTGTCATTTTGACAAATATTCCGAAACAAGCAATATGTGTGTATATGTATATGTACGTGTGTGCAGAGAGAAGAAATATAGACGAGCAACAATCGAATCGTCAATCCGATAAAGTGACGACTGAAACGATATCTCGGCCTTTTTCACTATACCTCCATGTTCTTCTCAACGAAGAGACAGAATTCGACTCTCCGTTGTTTCTATAACAGAACAGAGGCCTTCGTTCCCACTAATTTAAACACTGTTAATATAGACAGATATGCACACATATCTTACAACCATTGAAAACCCACACGGAAAACTGGAAAAGAGAGTGAAAAAGAGAGAGCTGAAAATAATACAAACTGATTTGGAATCAGAAGATGAGATGCAACAGCAAAACCAAATAGCCCCACCCACGAGAAGCAGAAAAGGAAAAAGTGACGCTGAAAACTTCTACAAAATGTGAGAACTTATAGAACGACTTCTGTTGCTTTTGAGAAACCCTAGCTCGTTGGCGTTGCCAACCTTTTAGAATTACCAGAATATCCTTATCCATGTCCGCCGATGTAAGATCTTGGACAAAAATAGGTTTGGGTATTTTCGTAATTGACTGAACTAGGTATTACGGCTTCCTAAAGTAGGCCCGGGTTCTAAAAAACAAGCCCAAATCCAAGCCTCACCTCGCCTGGTCTGGATTGGGCGGTCTTTTTTTATTGTCTGTTTCCAATGTCAACTTTAGGTTTTGGGTTTAGAGAATCACGAGTTTAATACCCGTGCGTTGCACGGAGAATGAAGAAAAAATTAAATAAAAAAATTGAGTATTATATAATAAAAACAGTTAATTAAAATAAATATTATAATTATAATAAGTATAATTTTTCTCAAAATCTCTCCTAATAGTGAAGATGCAAAATCAAAATGACAATAGTACTAACAATAATAAAAACGAAAACAAAAGTAAAAAATTTAAAAAAATTTCTGTAGTCATACTCATTTAAAGAAAAAAAAATTAAAAAAAAAAGAATAAAAATCTTTAGATTCAAAAGAACCGGAAAAAACTAACCCTAACAAAAAAATTATAATAAAATAAAATATATATCCCATTTTCTTCTTTTTTTTACTGTTTAAAAAAAAACCAAAAAAATAAAAAAATAAATTTTTATCAGGTTATATACATGCAAAAAAAAAAGAGATTTTTTTAAATATAAAACAAAACAAACAAAAAAGACACAAAAAAATGCACGCAGAATCTTAAAAAAAAAGGTCTTTAAAAATTAGAACAAAAGAAACAAAAAACCCATAAAAAAAACCCATAAAAAAATCCGAAATAAAGATAAAAAATTTAAAGTAAAAAATCGTTTAAAAATTAAAAAAAAGGCATAGTGAGCAAAAACACAATATAACAATAGATCAGAATCTAATGTCTAAAATTTAGCGTAAAAAAAATGGCAAAAACAATATTAAGGAAAAAAAAAACTCTAAATAGGGATAAAACTGACAACACACTATCGGAAAAAGAAAAGCAACTAAAAAAGAGGGGTAAAACCGGGATAACACTGTAGCAAATGAAAAAAGTAACTACAAATGAAGGGTAAATCGTCCATTAATAATTTTAGAAGGACAAAGTTATCCTAATACTGTATCAAATAGTAAAAGTAACTAAAGGCCAATGGCAAAATTATCAATTGATAAAAAAAAATAAAGAGTAAAACCGGCATAATATTGTAGTGGAGGAAAAAATAGTTAGTGATGAAGGGTAAAAAAGTCATTATACGGTAGAAAAAATGTAAAAACACTGCACATTTACTGTTCATTTACTGTAGTAGTTACTATTCATTCACTGTGCGGTACTGTAGCTAATGAAGTGAAATCTGAGAGAAAAAATCGGAATCACTGTTCATCACTGTAGAAAAACAATGAAAGTGAGCAGTCACTGTTCATCGCTGTTCATTTACTGTGGTAGCACTGTAGCAAGTTACTATTCAGTACTATGCAATACTATAGCTAATGAAGCGAAATGAGAGAGAAAAAAATCGAAAATCATTGTTTATCACTATAGAAAGAACAGCAAAAGTGTGCTCTCTTTAGTATATAGTATAATATAATATCCTTATTTGAGGAAAACGACGCATGTTCCACAATCCATTGCATTTTAATGTCGTTTTGGACATGAAAGTGATAATGGACAGGTTTAATGTCGTTTTAAACACTAAAGATTCAATGTGGTTTTATCATCCACGACAAATTACATTTATTTGAGCAAATCTAGTTGAAGTCATTACAACCTTTTTCCAAAATGAATAACTTGTTCAATTTGTTCTCGCAGTATTAAATTTGTTTTGAAATATTTTAACAATAGTAAATTTTTAGATTTATGGTATGTTATTTTTTTTCCTGTTAGTTTGCAAATTATAATAAATGGGTTAAAGACTGCAATTGTAGGAATTTAAATTTAGGACCTCTCGCTCTGATACCATATTAGTTTATTAATTCATTTCAAAAATTTCAACTGTTAGAAGGTAGACCAACAATAATTTTATATCTCAACAAAGTTAAATATGTATATTAGCATGTGTTTAGTGTATAGGTTAAAGTTGAGTTTTTTATATTGGAATTGTTTGACTTTTCAAAAATTAATTAAAAAAAAAAACTTAAGCTGTTAAAAGGTGGGTCAACAATAGTTTTTTATTTCAACAAATTCAAATATGTATATTTAGCATGTGTTTAGTATATAGGTTAGAGTTGAGTTTTGACGTTGGAATTATCTGACTTTTAAAAAACTAATTAAAATATTAGTTGACTTAAAAAAAAGACAAAAGATAAGTTGAATTTCTTAAGTTTGAGTTGTTGCTCCAAATACGCGTTTAGATTCATCTATTTTATAAAATCAAATACACTTTGATATCAACTTACGTATATGCCTGTATTTACATTTCTTTTAACTCATTCAATACTCTTCCTCGCACAGATATTTCAACTTGTTCTAACCACATCATATTATCTGATAACACTTCCATTTGTTCTGAACAAGTTTAACCCATTTTTACACGTCAAAATTTTATTGACACTGGAAGGTATACTTATTTTTTTTATTTAATTTTTTAAATAGAACTTGGGTCGTTGACAAACATCAACTTAAAAAGAATAGAGGTTTTTAATACAAACGAAGTTATATAGCATTTCCACTTATCTCAAGTGTTTAATTATGATCTTAGCTCGTATTTGAATTATAGATTTAAAAAGTATATTTATTCTGAACAAGAAATTCAAAAGTGTTTCTTCTTGTGACTTTCAGTGCCCTCAAGTGGTAAAACCTTTAATAACTTTTCTTTGTAATTCCTTTGGCGTCCGGATTTTTTAAGGAATCAATATATATATATATATGTTGTATGAAATCTCGCAAGTGTACAAGTCGCATGAGTAATAAAGTGATAAGTAAGGTTGTCGATCCAACGAAAATTGTGTTTAAATTTAAGTTAATTACCGAAATTCGTTAACGCTGGGATTATTTGAACGATAGATTGAAAAATAACAAAAATGTAAATTAAATTAAATAAAGTAAACTAAAATAACCAAACAAACCAAAGGAATAAAAAGACACAAACAAACAAGGTTCTAGGGTCTTGACTTCACTCTATCCTTCCTATTTTCTTCATATTAAGAAATTGCTAACTAGTCTCAATCAATTCATTAATTAATGGCTCAAAATTAACCTCACTACCTCTCCCAAGTGTCAAATGAGATTATATGCATAAGTGTCTAAATTGATATCTCTGTCTAACTTGTCTACCTACATATTCATTAAGCACACCTTGATATGATTATCAAAGTATCATCGGCCTCCAACAACTAAGATTATATTTCCCAAACCGATAAATGAATTAATCTCTCTCGAGCACTAAAATTTATAAATCAAATAAACTAATTTATTTCTCAACAAATTAGAAACATTAAGCGTAGAAAAACACAAATGAATTGAATAGAGATTTCATTAACAATTAGCTAAATCATCAAAACATAGTACAAATATAACTATATCAAACCAACAAACTACACAATATTCATAATTGAAAATAAACACAGAATTAAGCAAAATAAGGGTTTAAGCATCATCCAATTATAAAAATAAAAGAGACGAGGAAAAAAAAGGAAAACCTCAATAATTATTTCCACAAATTTTCAAATTCTCTATCAATTTCTCATTTCCTCCTCTTTGTTCTTCAAATATCATATCCCTTAAAATTTATTGAAAATAAAGTCTAAAATTAAAAATAAAAACTAATTCCTAAACCTAAAAAACCTACATTACTATTTTTTGACTTTTTTCTATTTTTCTATATTTTTTTTTCTTTTTCTTCTTCACTTTCTCCTCTGGTTTTTCTTCTGGGTTTTGGCCTCTCGTTTCAGCCCTCGGCCTCCCCCCAGCTCACACCGACCCCCCCAAAGCCCCTCTTTTTCTCCTTTTTCTTTTCTTTCTTTTCTTTTCCTTCCGTGGGCTTCAGCTGCGCGCGCCAGCGGTTTCTGGTGCGCCTACGACACGTGGCGGAGAGGGAACGGCCGGTTGGAAAACAAGCAACAGATGGGTCCTGCTTGAAGGCGTGTTGAAGGCTGGCTGGCCGAGCAAGGCAAGCTCACGGAAAACTTAATGGGAGCGCGCGCAGCGGATCCGGCAAGGCTAAGGACTTCGGCCTGCGCTGGTCTGATGGAGACGAGCCCATATCGTACGTGAAACACACACGCGCGCTGGGGAGATCTTGGGAGGGATCCTACGGCTCTGGAGGCGATTGGATTAGAGTGGAGACGCCTGCACTGAGCTTTGCCTGGTTCCGGATTAATTTGAAATTATAACCCTCTTTTTAGCTTTTAAATAAAAAACTTTGCCTCAATTTCACTTAATTAAATTACACAAATGATAAAATCAATTATTTAGAAGGGTAAATTTATAACAACATATTAAAAATAATATTAGACTAATTAGATAAAATTAAATCAAATTACACAAATCAAAATAAACTAATTTAAAATTAAAATTAAGCTAAATTAACTTAAATTAATGTAAAATGCTCAAAAACATAACCAAACTAGTTGCGTAAAAAAAGTAAAATAACTTAATTATTGTCAATATATATAATTTTGTAAAATCCAATTTAAAACAATGCGTGCTAACTTCCAAGTGATGCCCCAATTTTTATTAGTCCATACTATCCATTTCGAGCTCTGCCATTGGAAATAATGTTCGAAAGAGATATACTTTAAAATATCTTGTTATGTTCCCTTGGGTAGCCTAGGAAATATTTAAAAAAAATTAAAATATAAAAAGGTGAATAATAATATTAGGGATACCAATTTTAATATCAATTTTTTGAATATTTCCATTAGTAACTGCGATCAATTGACGTGACTATACTTTAAACACTTATTAATAAAAAATTGACAATTCATATGTCATATAAGTTAGAACTAAAAAATTGAGATTAGAGTTAGTGTCCATAATATTTTTCTAATAATAATAGACAAATAAATTGAATAGTAAAATAGTTTGTTTGCATTTCCCAGTTGTCCAATACCATTATGGTACATGGAAATTCAGGTCCCTCAGATTTATGGAAAAATACAACAATGGGAATATTACTATAGATTAGAAAATTTGAGCCCCACTTGTTTGGTCTGCCACTTTTACAGGGAGATATTAAGGGGGTGTCTGGTGTGTAAGTTTGAGTTAAGATTTGTAAGTTTAAATAGTGATTTTGATTGACTTTTTCAGAAAAGACAAAAAACTTTTGAGGAAAAAGATAAAAATTAAGTTGATGGTGATGAGTTCAAACTCATCACCCAAACACCCCCTAACTTACGAGGAAATAGCTAGACAAATAATATGTGTTTAGTCTTCCACCTGTAGAAGTCGGATATTGTTTTTAATTTTATTTGGATATTTATAGTAGAACCAGGAAAGTTCCTTGATCTTAGATTTTGATAAAGCAAAAGATTTAATTTTTTTTTTGGATAAATGTTAGATTAATGTTAGCTAGTGGGGTTGGAATTAATTATAATAATGGAAATCATGGAGCACAATTTCCTTTTTCTGGGACTTAAAAATTTTGAGTTGATTCTTGTACATTTATTCCCATATCATTTTAAAAAAAAATTACAAATCCATAGATTATATTGAGCAACTAGAATATAATCTCAACCCATACTTTAAATTAAAATTAAAAACAAAAATCCACTGGCATGTTGGAGAACCGATATGCAGCCAATTAATTACTCTTTAACAAAAAATTTTTTTTGGTTGAACTACTCTTTAACAAAATTACACTTTATGGACGGTGTCTTTTAATTTAATGGTTTCCCTTTTTGTAATTAAACCTGGTCTTTTTGTAGTAAGTTAACATATAATAACACCAAGGAAAAAAAAAAAAAAAAAAAAAAAAAACCTTCTCAACAGTAAAAAGCTTAATAGAATCTAAAAACACACCTTTTCTTTTCAAAAGGGTAATATTTGCTTACTAATTAAACAGTAAAAGTACATCACCCTTCACACACATCAGGGACAGCATTAAGACAGGAAGTTAATACACACACAATAGGAACTGTTTATCACATCAAAAAGCGCGCGCACACACACACACACACATATATATATATATAGATATAAATAGCTTGTGTAAAGACAAAATAAGACAGAAACGTAAGACACATACTAATCGAATAAAGCCATTATGTTTTGTTGTGACTGATTAATTATAAAAAAGAGGTCTAATCATCATCATCAAACAGTTGCAATGGGATCCACGGTGAGTGGGGATTCCATGGCCTTCATGGCTTCAAACCTAGGCTCCTTTGCCTGGAATTTCAACCCGGCATACAGCTTCATGTAGTCATCAAACACGAACTTTGGGTACACCACTTTGGTTTCCTGCTCCGCCGCTTTCTCCACCAATGCCGGAGCTGGGTAGATCACCGCGTCGCTTCCCGGGTTGTAGAACGATGCTAGGGACATCCTGTTACCGTCCGGTTGAGCTACCACACGGTGCATCACGCTCTTGTATCGCCCATTGGTGATTACCTACACACAAAAAGTTATTTAAAAAAAAAAAAAAAAAAAACACTAACATACAGGAGACAGATAGAATTTTATTTTTTTTATTTTTATTTTTTTTTATATAGGCCTGTTTGGTAACTATTTTCACGCGTCAACTCTGGACGACACGCGTAAAATTTAATTTTGATTACCCTACGGATGATAATTCAACATTCTTATGCTTTTTTACCTAATTAATCAAAACAAAAAAATTTTTTATTATTATTTTTTGGTTAATGAATAACAGAGTCAAATAATATACAAAGTGAGTACTATATACCTCAAGTTGGTCACCCAAGTTGACGACGATGGAGTGGCGCATTGGAGGGACATCAATCCACTGGTCATCCTTGAGGAGCTGAAGACCACTGACCTTGTCGTCTTGGAAGAGCAAGATGATGCCGCCGGCATCGGTGTGGGCCCGGAGGCCCTTGATCAGGTCTGGTTTGGGGCATGGAGGGTAGTTACTCACCTTGGTTCCAAAATTTGGACCCTTTGACCCATAGAACACGCTCTTTATGTACCCTTTCTCTAGTCCAAGATTCTCACACAGCAAGTCCAAGAGATGCTCTGCCAGTTTCTCCAGCTCCGCAGCAAATTCCTTCATTACCTTCCTGAAAATCATGTTTCAACACAAATATATCCTTTTTTAAAACACGTGTGGAATTATCGATAGGCTAAGTTTGAAAACTATCATTTTGTAACGTTTTTAATTTGTGCTAGTAATTTGAGTAACAGGGTGGTCATATATATATATATAAAGATGGTGTTGTTGATCTAGGAAACCTGTAGTCGTCGCCGAGATCGGGGATTTCGGACATGTTTGAGACGGGAAGGTGGCGCAAGAAGAAGGTGCTTTCCCAGTCCAAGTCCTTGATTTCAGACTGAACAACATCAAGTCCCTTGCTTGCCACCATTTCCTTGAACCTTTGTTCCATGCACTTTCTGTAGTGCTCCTTTGTCAGCCTCTCCACCGTGTCCATGAGCTCGTGGGATATCCCATGGTTCATCACCTGAAATTGATATATACATACACATATATACAAATTCAGTTTATAAAAAACAAGTCAAAAATCACAAAAACAAAAACGAAAAAAAAAAAAATTTTCCAAAAAGTACTTGGTTGAGTATATACCTCAAAGAAGCCCCAATTCTCACAAGCATCGTTTATCAACTCCATGGTTGTCTTTCTCTCGTCGCCGTTGAGTTTTGTCATGTCAATAACTGGAAAAGTGATCTGCTCCATCTCTCTCTCTCTCTCTCTCTCTGAAGTGACTTCCTTTCTTTCTCACTCTCTCTCTCTCTCTCTAGAACTAATCTTGTAGCTAATTTGATTGATGTGTTGTGGAGAGAGGTCTAGAGTTTGCACCAATTTATAGGCACTAGGGAAGTGGGCAAAGACGGAATTTTGCGTACCAAAAAAAAAAAAAAAACTGTTAAGGAAAAGAATAAAAAAAAAATGAAAAATGAAAAAGGGTGAGATAGGGAAATGTCGAAAGTGAAAGGAAAAGTTAAAAAGAAGAGTGGAGAGGTGAGAAAAACAGGAGTTATGGGAGCATGTATGTGAGCACATCCTGCAATGGTCCCCATGCGTTGTTAAGTCATTACTCATGCCATTTTCTAGGAACAGGACCTACTCCTTCCTTTGCTGGCTTCTTGTTTTGTTCATTTCAGTTCATTTGATCGTTATATATATATATATATATATATATATATATATAGTCTAATCATAATTTCATATTTATTATATATATTATGAAGTGGTGAATTTGAATCTCCTTATGTTAACTTAAAAAAATAAAAAATAAAAAAGTTCATTTGGGTTAGTTTTTGTTTTTATTTTTTGTTTTCCTCTTTCGTTTGTTGTTTTCCCGTGATTCGTAGATCTTCCTCTCTTTTATTTGGGCTAGAGAAAGGGCTTCCACTTTTAATACCAAGAAAAAAAAAAAAAAAGCAGCATTATTTAGCACTATGCCGTTATGCCATGGAGCACATATTCTTTTGAAAGCGAAACAAATATTTTTTTAGGTTGGAAAACTATAAAAAACTTAATTTGCAATGCGTTGAGGGAATTTTCATGAAGATTGGTCTTTCTACCATTATTCCCTCGACTACAAAGGGTGCAGGTGGCTGCTGCTTAGTCACAAGCACACGTCAACATAAAAATTATTTTTCGGAGAATTCTACAATAGTATATAAAAAATATTTTACAAAAAAAACAAATATTCATATTAGATTAAGAAATGATTTTACGAGCAAAGTAATTTCTTATCTCCTCTCACATAATTCTGGTTTTTTTTTTTTTCTTTTCCCAAAAAAATTTTCTTTTGGGAGCTCAATGAAGATGCTATAATATACTACATGTCCAAGGAAAGTGCTAACGAAAATGGAGAAAGAAAACATATAATTGCGTTTCCTATTAATGATCCGAGGGACAACTACTCATTAGTTATTAACATGCTTTGCCTCGAAGATCTTAGAAAGAGCTTCTCTTTTTTCCTCTTTTATCACGGGACACATATTTTAATAAACTAACTTTACAAAATCAACTATAAACTTAAAAAAAAAAAAAAAAAAGCTCAGAACATCAACTTCAATTTTAATTTTAAAATTTTGATTTAAGTAGGATATGAGTTATCATTTTTTTATGAGTATATTTTAAAAGAATTACCATAGTAATTGACTATATCTCTATTAATAATAAAATGATAACTCATCATACTTAAAAATTGATATTAAAGTTAGTCTCTCTAGAGCTACTCATAGATTTAATATGGGTTTATAAATCTGCCGACCTATTAAAGCTTATCGAACGCACCTCTAATAGGTTTGGAAACTTTCCAACTAAAAAAAAAAAAAAAACATAAACATAAAGTACGTTATAAATGGGAATACTGTATACCTTTAAAACTATTCCAATTTTTCTGTTTTTGATGGATGATGAACAAGTCATGATGCTTTAGTATAAAGTGAAAACTGAAGAGGACTTTTGTTCATGCATACAAAGTGTTTAGAATTACTTTTAATGTTTGTACAATACTTACACCATTAAATATCACTAGTGATAATTAGTGTCGGCACATGCATTTTATTTTATTTTCCTAAAGCTTTTCTGATAAATATTGAAGATCAAAAATTCATTTTTATCGAATTCTAATTATAAGTCCCTTTTAATAATTATTCCACTCTCTCTTACTACAAGCATATGTAGAAACCCCGACCAGGAAAAAAAGATGTATAAAGGTGACAAATTATACTAGAATAACGAGCTAGCTACTTTTTTAATCATGCTAAGTTTTTTTTTTTTCCGTTAGTATTGGCAATAGCATCCCATTAAGTACGTGATACCACATATTATTGTTCCAGTCTCTTGTAATTACGTACAAGAAATCATGACAACTACGATAAAAAAAATATATAGAAAAATATAAAAAGAAAAAAAAAAGAAAAAAAGAAGAGGCAGCATCATAACAAGTGAATATAGTGACTAAGAAAGCGATATTTATTCAGTTATGGAGTTTAGCTAATGTCATATATATATATATATATATATATATGTATATATGGACAGTACGCGGATCAATCTTCATGGAAGTAAGTGTCGTGCAGGTTAGAAGGGGCTGGGAAGCTAGCCCAAATTTGCATTATTAACAGTTATTTAATTAAGGAGTTTTGAGATTTCACACTTGTAATTTTAATTGTCTAAAATTTTCTTTGTAGATAAGGGTTGTCGTCATTAGGGTTTATTATGAGATAAATTAAGAAAAAAGAATATTTGAGGGTGTGTGAGTTTTATTCTGTAACCTTTTTAATTATCATAATGGATTAGTGCGCTGGCTGAAACATGAAGTTGTCTTATATTGAAACGAACTTATACAAATATTACATGTTTATATTTGTTTATTTTCTTTTATGACTTTATTTCTCTTAATATATAATTCTGAACAACAACTAGATGCTGGTAAAACACAGTATGAACCTTCAAATTATAAATCTAAAATATTGTTTATTACCTGGCTAAGAATAATGTATACTAATTCAGCATAACTTGATAGAAATTTGACTTTTAAAATTTGTATTCTTTCTACTGGTCTATATGATTTCCTTGAGAGAAAAGAGAAAGAAAATGGAAACAAAATTGAAACAAAGCAAGTTTAAAGGAAACATGCCACAAAAGGAAGTGGATAAAAAGGGACAATGTTTAGGTAATTAAGTGAAAATATCATTTAATTAGAAAGAATAAAACGTGTGGGACCTGAGCATCATAAAGAGGGATTTTAGTGCCTTAATTTTGCATGCATTGACGGGGTAAGGGAAGTTTACGCAGATCTCATATTATGGAGATTAGAAAGAAGTTTTACCAAATAATTCGAGCACTTTTAAAGAGGACATGACCTCTGAAGTTAAGTGAAAGATTTTCATGTTAAGAATCGCATCTTCCTTTGTATAAGACAAACCAAATCTCAAAAGCAGATCAGGCTAATTGAAAGATTGGAAAGTAAAGAAAATAATTAAAGAATATGCACGGCGATTCGTGAAAAGACAAAACAAAATTATCTTTATAATTAACACCTTTCCTCCAATACTATCAGGGATATTTTTCACAACAAAAATATGTTGGGAACACTTAATAGCGAGTTCTATATTCATTAAAAGTTATATTTTTCAACTAATCAGAAATTATCACATAAAATTAGGGTATTTAACGATATTTTTCAAATTTATCACCTTTTGACAACTTGCCTCTTAAAAATTTTAAGTGGCAATTTATCCCTTGAACTTTATAAATTGTTGCAATATACCATATTTAGTTAATTATACATTAAATTGAAGACTTAAATTTGGAAGATTTTTATTAGGGTTTGTATTAGGTTTGGAAATTTTTTCGTTGGAAATGAGATTTTCTACCTTCACATAAGTCATATGTGGATTTTTTATGACTAATTTAACATAAAAATATTAAGTCATAAGAAGTACATTGTAATAATTTAACAAGTTCATAGGAGTTATTAAAAAGTAATAAATTTAGGGGACGTCTTGCTAAATACTCTATAAAAATAAAAAAATGTAGATATCTATATAACACAAGCTAATGATTTGACATTTGATTGATTAATTATTAATGATATTCCTATAATGTTAATAATAATCAAATAAGGATTTACAGTCAAATATGCCATTAGGATTTACAAGCAAATTGGACCACATTTTGGACTCACGAATATTCTTAACATTCAAATATGTTCTTTGCACTTTTAAGTATGGAGATTTTAGGTTTGACAGTAAATTCGTTATATCGTATAAATTAAAAGAGCTTATATTGAAAGATCTATTTATTGTGGAGCTCGATTTTGTCTCATTTACAGACTTACATACACACGCGTCCAATTGGAAAGAGTGCATGAAAAGATCCTTGATATAATTTTTAGTAGAAACAATGATTTAATTGTTATGTTGATTGTAATGATCATTTGTTATATAGATCTTGGGGGGTTTTTTTTTTTTCACAATATCAATTGTAATATTTGTTTAAGTGGAATGATATTGCAATAAAAATGTGTCATTAGGATTTACAAGCAAATTGGACTACTTGTTTTGGACTCACCAATATTCATGACACTCAAATATGTCATTAATTTGGATTATTTACAAGCAAATTGGGCTACAATATTTTCAGTTGCGTGAATTACCAATTTACCATGCACTTGCAGTCTTCCAGTACTGAGAGTGTGTGAGACTTTGTTTATATATATATATATATATACATATATATATATATATATATATTTTGAGGAGCATTGATTTGGTTAATTATATTTAATAAATCATCTGCTTCTTGTAAAAGAAACAACGGGCTTATAATTAATTAATTTCAGCCAACAGAAAGCTATGGGATTCTGAGTTGACGAAACTTACCCTCCCCATCTTTTAATTTTCAACTTCTGACCAAATAACTCAGAAGAAAAAAAAGTTAGCCTAAACTCTTCTACTTTCGGTCTTTTTGGCCCATGCAATGTTCGCTTTGTAATCTGGCTCCACCAAACCCCCTACCTATATGTATATATATGTGTATATGTATATACTTATATATGTTTGATTTAATTGCTTATTGTTTAATTTGTTGTTGTTTTCAAAGGAATGTTTTGAAAAAATAAGAAGAAAAAACAAAACATAATTCCATGGTTTTTGGTACTGTATCTTTCCCATTTTTGGTCGTGATTAAGAATGTCACGGGTCATCTTTGACATGTCCTCGGAGCTAACATATAAGACTAGAAGTTAGGCATTTTAGAATACCAAAATCAAGTTTAAGACTACTAATAAGTAAGGGGAAAAGGAAAGGAAAAAAAAAAAAAGAAAGTTCTAGTAAGATATATAATTTGCCACGTGACAGTTGAAAGAATCAAATTTGTCTGTTGATTTTGTAGATTCAAATGAAATTTGCAATTTACTCGTGGAGCATAATTAACAGCCAAATGTTGTACAAGTTATAGTTAGGCCAAACGGGAAAAACACTATGTATAGTAAAATTACATGCATATTCTAGAAACACATCAAACTTTTGTGATAATACTTTAATCTTTTTCGATTAGTGGGTAATTTTAATTTTAATTAGATGATCAAATTAATATTGCTAATGATTACTCAAAATTCACAAACGTGTAAATTGATATGTTGACTACAAAAAAAAAACCCTTCTCCCACGCAATGTGTCTGCTCCCCAAGAGCTTTTGGGAGCTCTCCCACCTCCACCAATCCCCCAACACCACCACCCCATCTCCCCCCCCCCCCCCCCCCCCCCCCCCGGGAATAATAGAGCAAATCACATGCACAAATGGACGATGACCCATCTTTGGCTTTGTTTGGTTTTGGATCACGTCCCAAATTCTATGAACTAATTTCTTTTTCTCCAACTTTACGTGTTCCATTTTGTGTTTTATGATTTCTTTTTTTTTTTTTCAACGAAAATTTCTCCTTGATAGGAAATTTTCAAATTCGTACGTTAATCCATATTTTCTAAGTTTGTAAACTCGCCATTATTGAAAATCCGTTGCTGATCACGTTCTTGTCGTTTTTCTTTTGGATATTGGATTTTCAAATTGAGAATTATATAAAAGCCGGAAAAAAAAAAAAGAGAGAGAGAGAGAGATGAACATCTTGGGAAGAGTACTTTACTTATACCTATAATTAATTAATTAGTTCACGACATACCATATTCTCTCTAAGTCCTATAAAGTTGGTTCTATTTGCAAATATATACATGTAATATTTCTTATATATACATGTAGAATATTACGTGTACATGGTATGTCTGTTTTCGAACATATCACACAACAGATAACTTATTTTTATTGGATTTGCGTTCACTAATTACACATTATTTTTTAGGCAAAACATTATATAATGTTTACAAACACATAATTATAGTAGCAAATCAAAAAATATATGAGAATTTTGTACGCTTTAAAAAAGATTATAAGGATAGACTAAGATCGTGTACCACTCTTAACAACTCTAATGATTGGGTATATCTGAAAGTGGTAAATTATAATCACAAGTATATTTACTCCGATCATTGTGGCTGGGTTGATTGGAACACAAATATCAAGGAAAACAATCAAACATATCTCTGAATCCAAGTCCCTCGATTGTAAATAAATTATTCGATAGATGATAATTACCTTGTCATCATACTTGTATGTACGTACATTCATCACTCTTACCCAAAAATATTTGACATATATAGGTGATATAAACTCCATCTTGTCATCTTTCTCTCGTTTTCACTTCACGTCAATTGTTTAGTACGATTGCCGTAAAAATATTCAACCAAAACCAGCTCTTACCTTAACTAATTTTAAACGCTATCACTCTTTGTTTGTTTGTTTGTTTTTTTCTTTTTCTTTTTCTTTTAATAAGATTCAAACGCTATATATCACTGTTAATTCTTAAACAATATTGCTTCTTAGACTTAATGGAATCATGAATTTAGCCAAAAAAAAAAAAAAGAAGAAGAAGCTTGATTAGGAATATTTGGTGGGATATTGTTTCACTGCATATATAGTTCTTATAAATGCAAATATCTAATTAGCAATTGAATTAATTTGCTCTCTCTTTATGCATATGAATATGATGAGGTTGGGTCGTGGATCAATGTTGTTTATTTGAATTAATTTTTAATACCTTGTACATATTCTCATTGGAAAGTGAAATTTTAGCGCTAGGGATGATGGAATAATAATGTATTTATAAAATATATCGTATATGTATAGAATTTTGTTAAGCTTACCGAGTCAATTAATATATATTAAAAAAAAAAGATCTTGGGCGAAGGAGAAGAAAAGTAATAATAAAATTACCGTCAAAAGACCATTATTGCTTGGAGAATAAACTTGTAGAATAATTGGATCTGGTTAGGGCATATGATTCCTTTCAAATGGAAAATTTGCCCTTCCTCACCAAACAAAGTACTTTTAGTCATAAATTAGACCTTTTGCGTTTACTACAAAATGGCTAATATCACCCTCATTTCTTTGCCTAATAATGAACTAATGACTACCTAGGACCACATTATTACAATAATGCTCATAAAAGAAGAAGGGGGGGGGGGGGGGGGGGGGGTTGGGGCGGGGCGCGGGTGTGTGGGAGCGGCAAAGGGGAATTTTTTTTTTTTTTTTTTGGGTACTTTTTTTCAATTTTTTATTTCATAGAATATGATATTAGCACAATTGTTTACTAAAAAGAAGGTTACTTTATAAAACGACACTTTCAACATTTTTCTTTACATTATTGTAACATCTAGTTAATTCAAGTATAACATTTTTTAGTACTACTTGTCATTTGTACTAATAATTCTAAATATTATCATGCTAGCTACAAGAGTATAAATAGAAAAGAGAAATTGGCTCAAAGAGTCCCTGAATTTTTTACAAGGCGACGGTTTGGTCCCTGTTTTATTTTTTGGGGTTGAAATGACCCTGAACTCTTAAAATATTAACAATTATAGTCATTTTCGTTCAAAACCGTTAAATTTCTCACGAAATGAGTAATTTGAGAAGGTAGTTTAGTAATTTAATCAAAATAAAAAAACTAAAATTCATCACTCTTTTCTCTCTCCCCTCTCCCCCCCCCCCCCCCCACTTCTATATCTCTTTTATCATTTCTTAGATCGGTGGATTGGGGGGGCGTGATTGGGTTTGGGGGGGGGGGGGGGGCCCAGATCGGAGTTTAGGGGGTTAACGGTGCTTGGTTTTGGGTTCGGATTCAGGGGGAGGGGGGCAACCTAGATCAAATCGGAGTTTGGGGGGGGGGGGGGGGGGTGGGGGCGGCAATGCTTGGTTTTGGGTTCGGATTCAGAGGGAAGGGGCAACCCAGATTAGATCGGAGTTTTTTTTTTTTTTTTTGAGGAGGGGGGGAGGGAGTTCCGATGCTTAGTTTTGGATTCAGATTTAGAGGGAGGAAGGGCAACCTAGATCAGATCGAAGTTTAAGGGGGGGGGGGGGGGGGGTGGCGGCGCTTGGTTTTGGGTTCAGATTTAGAGAAGGGGGGCAACCTAGATCGTAGTTTTGTTTTGGGGGGGGCTGGATCGAGGTTTGGAAGGAGGGGCCAGTTCGGAAGTTTTTTTTTTGTTGGGGGGCTCGTCACTAGTTTTTGTGTAGCCGGTTGGTTGGCCGAGATGGGGGGGGGGGGGGGGGGGCGGAGGGGACCGCATGGATCTGGTAAGGGGTGGATGGGGCTCATCGCAGGTGACTACTTTCTCTCTTTCTCTTATTCTCTCTTTCTCTCCCCTCCCCTCCGATGACTCCCTTTTTCTCCCCTCATCGTCTGCCGACTCCCTTTCTCTCCCCTCCAGCAAGTATTCCCTTTCTCTCCCCTCCCTCTCCCATGGCTCCCTCCCTCTTTGCTTGTCTAGGTTCTTGTTTGCCTGCCCAGAGGTTTGGGTGTTTTATGGTTAGAGGAAAAAAGAAAAAAGAAAAAAAAAGGAAAGAAATAAAAATTGAAGGAGAAAGTAAATAAGTAAGGAGATAGAAAATTAAGGGGTATTTTGGTATTTTTACTATAAAAACCATTATTTAATTAAGATTTCGTTAGAAATTTAACGGTTTTGGACGGAAAGGACTATAATGGCCAACATTTTAAGAGTTCATGATCATTTCGGCCAAAAAAAATAAAACATGGACTAAACCGTCACCGTATAAAGAATTTAAGAACTATTTGAACCAATTAGTCAATAGAAAATTGCATGTAAGTCAATCTAAATATTAAAAGTTACAATCAGACTTGTTTGATTGTCAGACTTAATGCAGTAGGTAGAGACATATTTTCTCTTGATTGTTTAATTGAATAGTGTAAATTTTTTTTTCTTTTTTCTTTTTAAACGAATTAAAGGGTGTCTTAGTGTAAGCACTGAAGGAGCATCTAAACATAAGTTTACTAATATGGTTTACCTGTGAAAGAATAAAGGTACATTATTGTTAAGAGAAACATATACCATTTCAATAAAATAAAATAATGTAGATACTTTGGACAAAAATCAAGTAGATTTGGATATTGAAAAGAAAATGGAAAAAAATAATAAAAGAAGTATATGCCTAGCTAAATTCCCGGCGGCTGAAGGATTAGTATCTGCAAGTGCAATAAATTAGTATGGCCAAAACGAGAGAAGTAAAACTTTTTATCCAAAAAAGTAATGCTAATTAAATATAGAAAAAAAAATCAAAATCACATGTTTATTACCGAGTTTCCATAAGTAGTAGAGACATATATAAAATACAAGGTTGGATATGATTATGAAATCTTTCAATAGATTCTTGATAAATGTACTCTCAAATCCCTATCTCTAAGCGTGGCAATATAATTACTTTACAAGTATAAACTATATATATTGCCATCAAAATCATGTAATGTAGAGTGTTTGTTCAATCTTCTATTTCGATTATCGATTGAAACTGTTTTTTAATCGTATGATAAAACCGTCAAAAAAATAAACCAATGATTAAAACAATAATTTTTATTGATGATACAAAACAAGATATCTTACATTAAAAACTCTCATATGATATATATATACACACATATAGGTGTGATTTCAATGGTTACTCTAATATTTGTCCACCCATGATTACTGTTATTTTAGTAGTGTGATACAGGTCAACCGATTGTAATGAATTAGGTAGTTGACCAAATAAATTTATGATAATTAATGAGCATTAAAATTAGAGATGTCATTAATATGATTTTAAATAGGCAACTAGTTCTAAACTTATTAACACGATTTTTTAAACACTTTTTTTCTATTCAAATGAAATTTAAATAAACATTTTCCCTATTTTTTAATCTCATTCCTAATATTCATTTACGATTTTTTTTTTTCAACTTAAATAAAAAAAGTTTAAGTAGCCCAATACTCTTACAATTATATGCTTTGATCAACTTTAAATAATGTCATTTTTCACAACCTTTTCTCATTCGAAATCCAAACCTCAATATATATTTTTTGTTTTTTGTTTTTTTATTCCTGCAAATGCCCCCGTTCCTCCCTTATTTATCTATGTCTACTCTCAATATCTGTCTCTCTCTCTCTCTCTTTTATTTTTTTGGAACGCTTGTTCTCAACTTATTGAATATTATTATATATTCTTTGCCTTTTCTTTTTTCTTTTAGGAAAGAACTTTTTCCCCCCTTAGAAATGCTATTGTTCACGGAAGCCAAGTAAGAAAATAAATTTCTATTTTACAAAAAAAGGAAGAATTATTTTTCTGTAAAAAGCATGATGTTATGGTGATCTAATTAACTTTTCAACATGTTTTTTTTAAAGTAAAATTAGTAGAAAAGAAAAAAACACAATAAGCAAAAATGAGAAGGGAAATTGAAAAGAATAATTGATACCAAAAGAAGAAAACAACACTAATATGTCAGTCACGATAATTTTTTTCCTCATCCTAGTATAAATGAAGAGTAATTGTAAGAGTAATTAATTTTGATATTTATTATCCACTTAAAAAAAAGAGAAATATTTTTAATTAATACTTAAGATAATCCAATTTTTAATTTGCTATAATAAGTTATTTAAAATATCACATCATCAAATGTAATTAAGACATGTACTTCTTTTTATAATTTTATCTATAACTATGGATGATTATAAAAATAGAATAATTATTAAAAACTCTTATATATATATATATATATTTATATATAACATAATTGAACCACTTCTTGGCTTACTATTCAAAGATCCCACATGAAGGTATGGTCAGATGTCAATCAAACGGATATATAGAGATCCTTTTTTATGTGTAAGTATTATTTTTCACAACTTTAGGTCATGTGGACCACATCCACCCACCAGCACCTTTAGTATGCCTTGATCAACCGTGTCCGTGTGGTTTAACCAGTGGCCGTTTCATTCCTATATATATATATATATATTTTTTTTTTTTTTTTGCTTGAAAGTCTCATTCCTATATATGAATATTGAGAATGGATATAACAAAAGTTTTACGTGGGACATAACCGGCGTGCTATCTTATGGGAGACTGGACTTCACACGTCTACCAAGCTTGTCTTCTTTTGTCTAATGAACCTAAAGGTTCTCTCTCTCTCTCTGCTTAATCAAACATATCCACAAGATAAGAAGAGAATATAATATGTTACGGTATAAATATATATATATATATAAACAACAGTTATGAACTGTTAGATTTCTCAATCTAATTTCATTGAAGTAATATGTCTCCGTTTGATAAGTTAGTTAGGGATGAAATTTTTAAGTTGGAGTTAGTTGATTTTTCAAAAACTAGTTATAATTTTTATTGACTTTTCAGAAAAAATAAAAAAACAAAAAAACAAAAACTGATATGCAAATTTTGAGTTGGAACCTAAGTTCCAAACGAAGGCTATATGATTTTGATGTAATTTATCGATTTAAAATATCTTTTACGATCACACAAATCTTTTCATGCTCTACTACATAATTCATTTATAAAATAAGTTAGTGTGATATTTAAGAAAAATTTTTATTATTAAAAAAAGATATATTTAAAAAAAAAAAAAAAAAACTTGTGGCCCTCCTCGGAGAGTTCAATTAAGAAATGAACACTCTCTACACCAAATTCTATCTCTATCTCTAGATATATGGATCGTATATGTTGCTATATATAATACGTGATAGATAATGCATGATAAAAAAGATAGAAAACAACTAAATAATTAATGTGCATGATTACCTGATTAATGTTAATGGTGTGTCCTAATAATTATTAGGTATCATTAATTAGTTTATGAGAGGTTAATGATTGGTTCATTATCAAGTACAAATTAAAGCTAGAATTAATGCATGTGCTTATGCCTATGTTGACTCTTGTCCTTTATGTCGGCCTCCGTCGTCCAGAGACCAGTCTTTTCCCATATTCTCACAGCCTCCATTTATCTTTCTAGGACCATAATGGATAGAAATTAATAATTTTGAGGAAATTGAATTTAAATTTAACAGAGAGAGAGGGGAACAAAACCGAGTTCAAGATCTTCGTCAAATCAACATCAAAGAAAAGTAGAAAGAGATTGGCAAAAATTGTGCAAAGAGTACAATTATATATATACTTAGGTCACGCTGCTGCTGAGACCACATGATTCGAACAAACAGCACAAAAGAGGCTTTGCCAAAAGTTTTTTTTAGTTATTATGCATGATAGCTAGTGAACAGTACTCCACTAACTCCCAACTACGGATCAAGAAGCTTTTCTTTTATATATATATATATATATATATATATATATATTTATACCGATGAGTACTTACCCTGCAGTCATACAGATATCGATAAATCGATCACTTTTTTATTTATATGCTCATAATTAATTGATTTATATATAATTTTTTATAAATTTATATGTATTACGATATTATTTGGAGTTATTAGTATAAAATGACATATATAGAAAAAAAAAATTTATATTAGAATCAATTTATAATTATATTAATCTAAAAAAAAGTTATAAATATCGTTAACGTTGTACAAATTGTCGGACATAAGACTCACTATACAGATATATATATATATATATATATATATATATTGTCGATTGAAATACCTTGCATGCAACAATAAACATCAATATCACAAATGAGACCACCAAATTAAGGGCTCTCGGAATCATATGCTTTTTCTTTTCCTGCCTTTTGATATGAATAACGTGTCCCATGGATGATCACTCTATAAGTTTCTTTGTCATGATCCCATTTGTTCATTCTTATCCATGATATATATATATATATATATATATGCCCGCTTCTACTAAGGAACATATACATGCATATATATATATATATATATATGACAAATTCCTATTCGGCAGTTCGGTGCTTATTACAGGTATCAAGTAAATAATAGGTGTAACTCATAACTGGGTCTAACAAAAAGAATATATATCAGAAAGGAAGATTCTATATTTGGTCTGAAGACAAGTTGGCGTAATATTAATTTTTAATTATCCTCTAAATCTTTCTACCTGATTTCAAAGTGTATGCCAACTATAGAATATCTCAAAGCAATAATGCAACTTAGTTAGGAAATCTGCTCCTCTAATTAACTTATTTCTTTAGTTTTGTATCCTTCTTAATAAGTTGATATATAGTTTAATTTTATATGCCTCTAGTGAGGGGCATTCCTCTAGATTTTCTTGAGAAAAATATCTGGGTTGTCCATCAACGAAGGATGAGCCCAACTCTAGCTTTTATGAATCCATTTAGAAATATAGAGAAAGATTAAAGTAAATAGTAATTTTAAAAATATTTGAGGTAAATCGTAGTAAAATTTACTAAAGTAAATTATTTATTTAGTCAATTTTCTATTCACTGTTATTTACCTTAAATATTTTAAAATCTTTCTATTTATTTATTTTTTTTAATTTCGTAAAAATATTATTTATCATAATTTCCGTTAGAAATGTGGTTCTATCCAACCATAGAGGCCTAACGTCAACTTGTCCAAAAGAATCAATTATGAAGCCCAAATTTGGCTATATAAGATCTGCACCTGCCCCTTAAACAGCAAAATGAGAGAGGTTCAAGAGAGATGACTACTAGCCCAAGAGTCAAAACTGTTAGTAAGAGGGCGAGTTTAAGAAAAACCACTTTCTGTTGGGCTAGGCCTATTTCAAGAAGAAAGAGAGATTAATGTTTTGTTTGGAATACCAGCTCAAACCAAACTTTTATAAACTTATATCTTTATATATATATATTAAAGTTATTAAAAATTTTAATTAGATTTTGAAAACTTAAATAACTTATAAACTATACCGAGTCCGTTTGGTAAATGAGTTTGAGTTGAGTTTTTGAAGTTTAAATAGTAAGGTTTATTGACTTTTCAGAAAAGACAAAAAACTTTTTGGGAAAAAAACAGATTTTTAAGGAAAAAGACAAAACTTAAGCTTGAAAAACCAAGTTCAAACTTGGTTTCCAAACGAGTGTTTAAACTAGTTGTGTTTGGACATCAGGTCCAGACTTAAAATTTTCATATCAATTTTTATCTATTTTTTAAAAATCAATAAAAATTATAATTATTTTTTGAAAAATCAACTATAACCTAAAAATTTCATTTCTTACTGGTGCACAAAACGCACCCTAAGTGCAGTAGCGTTTAAAATGATTTTATTTAAAACAAATATGAGAATAAGATGAGAATTTTTTAGGAATGATATTGAGACTGTTTTTAAAAGTTGTGTTTAATTGTGTTTTTAGAGAGATTTATTTTAATATAAGAAAATATGAAATTATGTTTGGATATATTTTATGAAAATATGTGTTAAGTTATAAGTATATAGAAATAAAAATGGAAAAGAGAAAATATATATCATTGATAAATATAATAAATTGATATGATAATATTTAAAATATTTATTCATAAAAAAAATGACAATTCTTATATCACATAAGTTGATATTTACAAATTGAGATTAAAATTAGTGTTGTTAATATTTATTTTTAATAGTTATATTTATGAATATTCACATTAATCTAATTCAGTGTATAATATAAAAATACTCTCAGTACCATTGATTTAAGAACTTTTCTAGAATTCAATTTTGAGAATACCAAAAACAAAAAATAAAAATAAAAAAATAAAGAGATAAAGACTTTGTCATTATCTGTTTGAATTTATGACACCCAACAAGAATGCATATGCATATACTGCAATATGCTGAAAAAGTGAACCTCCTTGGTGAGTACATGTACTTTGAGCTCCTACGCAAGTTCAACAAAAATAAATTAAATAAAAAAAAGAACAAAGCAATATTGAAAAAGATTCAAGTAAATGGTACATTGAAAATTCATGAAAACCCCCACTCCAAGTTCAAAAAAAATAAAAATAAAAATAATGAAAAATCGTATTTTACATTTTTGAAAAAAAAAAAAGAAAAAAAAAAACAAATTGAAGATTGAATTTTCTTACATGAAAACTCAGATTCCATAACCAAACAATATTCAATGATCCGCTGTGGTGCTTCCTCCAAATGACAGTTTGGCGTCGCAAGCCGAGGCATCATCATCATCATCATTCGTCATCATGATTAAATCTTAGAAAATGTCGAGGATCTCGAGGATCGGACGGTTGCAGAGGGGACAAGAGCCTCGATTCAACCACAGCTCCCTCGAACACACTCTGCAAAAGGTGTGCCCACATGGTATGAATGCTGCTCCTTTGTTCCTTCCCATGCACACGCAGCACACTGAATCACTCCCCACTCCTCCTCCTCCTCCTCCACTCCCACTCTCCGTCCTCGTCGCAGCATCTCGACCGTCCGTTTCCTCCAGCAATCTCATCAACGACACCCTCATAGGCGTCCCCGGCGCCGTACTTCCCCTTGTTCTACTTCCTGTCGTTTCGCCGCCGTTTGTCTCCCTCTCGTTGTCGTTTGACGCCCGCAATTGCCTCTCCGCCGCCAAAGCCGCCGCCAGATTCATGCTCGGAGCAGGAGGATCCGGATCCGAGCATATCGGACCCGGGTCGTTCACCGTCGGATCCGAACTCCGCTCTTCTTCTTCTTCTTCTTCTTCTTCTTGTGGCTGTTGTCGTTGTCGTTGTCGTTCTTCCTCTTCGTCGTCGTCGTGTCGGACGCTTATCGCCGTGGGCCTGAAACCCCAGGTGGCCCCACAGCAACCCATTCCTTTCAATCCCAGCCGGTCTTTCAGAGTCCTCTTCCTACCTCTCTCTCCATCCACGACGTCCATTTGTTCCCTCAGAAAACACAGAATCGTTCTCGCTTCTCTTTCTCTGCTCACCGATTCCTGCAATATCACACCGAGTTGACTCATTCTCTCTCCTTCGCACCCACAACACAAGCCCAGAAAATACCAAGAAAATACAAAAGATCAACACCAATACACAACTATACCTACATATAAATATACATATATATAAATATATATATATATATAAAGATCAAGACCTACAAGTTTGGATCGGAGGGAAAAATAGAGGTACCGTATTATTCATGGAAAACCCGTGAGTTTCTTCAAAAATGAGCCAAAAAAAACCCCCACCTCTTTATTAATTCGCAAGCAGAGAAAGGGACAGAAATATGGGCTCAAAATGTGAGCAGAACTTCATAGTTAGAGAGAGAGAGAGAGAGAGAGAGAGATTGAATATTAAATACTGGGTTTGTGAGCTAATAGCCAGCTGATCTCGGTTATCGTCACTGGAAAAAAAAGTAGGAATTTTCTGAGACTGAGAGAAGAGAGCAAAAGAGAAAGGACAAAATGGAAGAAGAGAAAGAAAACAAAATAGAAGAGGAAAATTTTGGGGGTCTACTTTACAGCTTATACGGTGTCTGCTTTCTTTCCTTTCTTGCTTGAGAGCTTGGTTTTTGGGATATATATTTAACTAATGGAAATATGGCTCAAATCAAATGGTTTTTCCTTATTATTATTTTTCTGTTGCGTGGCGTTATGAATATAGTTTGTTTTTTATTTAATACAGGAATCAAAACAATAGTTAAGACTTTAGAGAGATGACTTTGAGGATTGTAGTTATAGTTAGCCGGCCAATAAGAAGCTAAGTCAAAAGCCTTTGAAGCCGGCACGTCAACCGAGGTTTTGCCAAGTGGCACATACCAATACCGGTGCAAGCGCATTCATACCGGTGTGGGAGTTAAGGAGTTTTCTTTACACAATATTGGAAAATTTTAAAAGTTTACTCATCTATTTGGATCAATTCAAATTTTGTAAACATATTATTAAAAAATTTTCAAAAAAAAAAAAAAGAGTTAAAATAGAGTCTCAAACAAGGGCGTAACATCTTATCTTATTAAAAAAAAAGTTTTGTAATAAAAATTAAAATTTGATCTAAATTTTATTAAAATGATATTAAAAAAACGTGAAATTGACAATCCAAAATCCTACACGTAGTTTTTCCCTTGATCTACTACATAATTTAAAAATGAAATAATTATAAAAATTACATAAATTCTAGGGTAACTTATTTGTAAGATTCAGCTGTAAACTTTTAGATTCTTGTTAGATAGTTTTATATTTTAATTAAAGCTATTTAAAATTGCATCGTATAAATAGTTGTAGACATATGTTAACAATACTTTTACATTACTTGACTCCACCATAATAACTCTCCTGAGATTGTAATGTTGTAAAGTTCAACTATAAATTATGGTATCATTAAAGTGGAAAATTTTTGAAATATTAATTTCTCAAAGCTCCTATAGAGAAAAGAAAACTAGGAAACATCAAAATATTGAACATTTATGGCAGGTAAAACTAACTATTAGTTGATAGTATTATACCGTTTTTTTTTTTTTAAGTAGTGAATAATATGTTCTTGGGGGAAACGTGGTGGCCTAAACTTGTATAAAGTTGTAAACCAATCTAAACGGAGGTTTTGTCTCCAAGGGGACAAACTGAGTTGGTAACATACCAACTCTTTCTCCACGTTTTGGGGTGTAAACCACAGTAGGTAACCACACCATTACAGGGGGAAAAAAAGGGAAAGGTAATTAAAAAAAAAAAAAACTCCATAGATGATTAGCAAACAAATAAATACGCCACTGTTTATTATGGAAAATTCAACCCCGGCTCATAAATTTCTATCTCAGAAATTCAAACAACACCTGGTCTTGTGTTTGTTAGTCATATTTTTTCTAGTGTAATGATGCACTCCTAGAAAAACCAAACAAAATTGATGCACTAATTGCGCTAAAAAGGAAAAAAAAAAATTCGTTTGCATAATGCGAAAACTGCATGAATACAAAAGGTACGTTTTGTTTGAAAAGCCAAAATGATTGATCAACTTTGCTTATCAAAGAGATTATAAAAGTTGAAATTTTTTTTTTTTTTAATTTTAAAATTTTTTTTGGAGGGGTCCAAATAAATATAAAAAAAGAAGCACGTTAATTATGCATGCCAAAGCCATCATCACCAGAATCACCAAACCAGGATCATCGCTAGTTATTAAATTCTAATGCTTCCAACTAACGAATTTGATTGAATGGTCACTGTTCAGTTAACGAACTCGTTTTTCTTTTAATAACATTAGCCTTGGTATTATTTTCTCATTGAATGATTAGTGCTTGTGGGTCAAACAGGGTTTAGTATTTATCCAATGATTCATGGCTTTTGATGTGTACAGATTAAGAGCTTATTCTGTAGGAGAGAAAAGTGGAAGAAAATACATGAATGAGGGAATTAATGAATAGATTTTGAGATATATATATATAATTGTTTTGTAAGAGGAAAAAAAAAAAAAAAAGGGGATTAACATGAGAAAATAATTGTAATTTTAATCTCTCCGTTCTCTCTAAATTCGAAGAGATTGTAAGAAGGAGATAATTTATAGAATACACAATAAAAGAGAAAGGTATTCTTTATCATCTTTATTTTCCTGACCTAAGTGATTTCCTTCCTAATTTCTTTCCTCCTAATGATCAAACTGGCCCTAGTCCACTCGCTGACATTGAAGTTTCTCATTTTAAGTGCTAGAAAACAAAATTATTAGATGAACTCGTGGAATACAAGATTCAATTATTGAAAATTTTATTCAAATTTTCTATTTTGTTCATTATTTTCACGCAATTGTTTATTTATGTTCACTTGTAGAATTAGTATAAACAAAGGAAGATTCCGTTATTTGATAAATTAATGAGGAAAGGGATATTTGACGTTTTTTGAGGACAAACCTCCTCTTGCCTATTCGCATAATAACCTTTTTTTAATTTCTTCTTTAAGCGAATATATAACATATATTTTTTTGGGTTGGTAATGGGAAGAGGCCGGTGTTGTTTTGTTTTTCAATTAGAAGTAGGTTTTGTCAGATTAAAGGTTCGTCTTGCTTTGTTTTGCATTAGAATCTCTTCTTGGGGCATTTTTGTTATTTCTTTCTTTATTTTGGCAGGAAAAATTTGTTGGATTTTTTTGGTTATTCCTCCTGGGCTTCTCCTGTGTGAGGCCCATAACAAACATGCAAGCATCAATGGCCTCACGTAAGAAAAAAGGAGTGGAACGCTGGTCTCTAATGAACCTAGTATTCAATATAGAATGTCTAGGACCATACTCCATATATCATCCTTGTTATCACATTTGGTAGGATTGAGGTGCTATCTTTTAATACAGAGTATCTAGGACCATATTTCGTATATCATTCTCGTTATCATATTTAGTGGGACTGAGGTGACGCTTTTTTCGTCAAAAAATAGGACATACCCGTAAAGCTTTCAACAAATATTTTTGTCAACATCTTAAGAACCTCTTTGATAATATCTAATAAGAAAGTGTAATGCTAGAGATATCAACTTCAATCCTAATTTTTTAAGTACATACTCATGTGTTATATTATCATTGATAAATATAATCAATTAATATGATAATATTTTAAACACATATCAATAAAAAACTGATAACATATATATTATATAGATTAGTATTTAAAATTTAAAATTAAAATTAGTGTTCATAATATTTTTCCTTAAGAAATGCCAAAGCTGGTAACCCTTATCAGAGCCAGGCTTTTTCTTAAACATAAAATTAGAAAACAAAAAATAGAATAGAATAACCACTTGTCACTTATCGTTGAGTGTAAGATATTTTGTGCAACCAATGGAAACGTTCATTCCTCACCAACAGGCGAAAAACACCCAAATCAAGAAGATTCTAGAGTTCTATTATTAATATAATAATAATATTATTATTATTTTGAATATGAACTGAAAATCATATTTCATCACATAGAACTACAAAAATCCTTTTTGTGCCTCAAATCACATTCACTTCCTGTTCTGAGCTTCCTTCTTATTACTACCAGTAGTTCTCACACACCCCTCAAACTCCATCCACGTGTCAAAATCCTGGTCAATTACATATCATTTCTTACACGCTAATCAAAGTAAAAACCCTTCTCTACCCTCACCAATTCAACCAAAATCTCAAACTATAGGGCCAAAACCGTCTTTTCGTTACTTCCCCAGACCATTCTCCTTCTCAACTTATAAAAAGTCATCGCCAGGCTCTGGTTATATTTCTCGATCATCTCTCTGCTCACAAAACCCCTTGAAATGGCGTCCGTCTCTCAGCTAAACCAATTCCCATGCAAGAGCTTCTCCGTGGTACCGCCTCGGCACCAATCGAAGGCCGCGCTACTTCCGAATTCGGTCGGAATCTCGTCAAGATTCACCGAGGGTCCCAAACTTTCTGCCCGAGAATTGGCTCGGGCGAGACCGGTGTCTCGGGTCCGGGTCGCGGACGAGGATGAGTGGGGCCCGGATCCGGCTGCTAGCGGAGAGGACTCGGCGGTGGCGTTGGCGGAGGAGGAGGAGAAGCCCGTGGAGGCGGCGGAGATATCTAGGCTTAAGAAGGCGCTGGTGGACTCGTTCTACGGGACCGATCGTGGGCTCAAGGCCTCGAGCGAGACTCGGGCCGAGATTGTGGAGCTGATTACGCAGTTGGAGGCCAAGAATCCGAACCCGGCTCCGACCGAGGCCTTGAGTCTCCTCAATGGAAAATGGATTCTTGCGTAAGTTGTTCTGTCCTTTCTTTTCTTTCCTTTTTGTTGGAATTGGGTTTTCGTTTAGTACTAGGCTTAAAATTTATTGATTAGTTATGTTTGATAACGGAAATTGTCACGAATTGCAACCAAACAGGAATTGAAAGTTCTATATTTACGGCATCCAATTATGATGTAAATGTATGAGTGGCTAAGAAAGGGATAGTGTCTGATGTTGATAATTGAAACAGAACAGAGATCATAATTCTGTTTATAATGAAAACAGTCTGCTTTTTTCCTGTTTGGATGCTAGAATATGTTCAGAATGACTTATTGGTTGTGTGTTGCTGTAGATACACATCTTTTCCTGGTGTTTTAACATTGTTGTCAAGGGGTAGGCTGCCACTGGTAAAGGTGGAGGAGATATCACAAACAATTGATGCCGACAATTTCACGGTGCAGAACTCGGTCCAGTTTGGCGGTCCATTGGCTACAACTTCCATTAGTACCAATGCCAAATTCGAAGTCCGAAGCCCCAAACGTGTGCAGGTTTGTTTCCTTTGCTATACCTGTGTCTTTCTCATTCATTAGTTCTTTTTGCTCCAAGACCATGACCAAGTAATTGATCACTTCGGGCATGGATGAGTTCTCTTAGAACTGTGAAAGTCTGTTTTGGAGTCAAACAATTTATTTTGAATTTGTTTCCAATACAACCAGCGGCGGAGTTAGCCTTCTAGTTTAGTGGGGGCGTATATTAAAATTGAGTCATGTCTGATAATTTCATTTTCAATGTGACCGAAAATTTATTACTCTATGTATACAAACAATGAACTTCTAGATAAAAGAATAGAGTTTTTACTAAGGATTTACATGAGATACTAATTCTAAGTGGGGGCACAACATTACTCCGTCCCTTGATACAAGTTAAAATGGGATATTATAGCTTATAGTTTTCGTTTGGTTCCTCTTAAAGATTGTTGCTTTATTGAAAAAGACAAGTTCTTTTTGTCGAATATAGAGTTTTTGAAGGTTTTGAGATGGGTCTAAACTTGCTCCTTTCTTCGTACTCCATTCAGATCAAGTTCGAAGAGGGTATTATTGGAACTCCCCAGCTAACAGACTCGATAGAGATACCGGAGAATGTAGAATTTCTAGGACAGAAGATCGATCTCACACCGTTCAAGGGCTTGATCACCTCCGTCCAAGACACTGCTTCATCCGTCGTGAAGACCATCTCCAGCCAACCACCACTCAAGATCCCGATCTCAAACAACAACGCGCAATCGTGGTTGTTAACCACATACCTTGACGGAGAGCTTCGAATTTCGAGAGGAGATGGTGGCAGTGTGTTTGTGCTAATAAAGGAAGGCAGCTCCCTGTTGACACCCTGAATCCTCTCACATCCCTTCTTCTATGTAACAATGCATACGGACATGATGAATGTAAGCACTGGAATATTGCCTTTGTAATGTGGCCTTGTTAATAGTAATAAAGGAACATATGCTTGGATTATAAATCATATACTTTTTTTTTTTTTTTTTTAGAAATAGCAAAATAACATATTTTTTTTTAGAGAGTAATAGTAAATTATACCATAAAGTTTTAACATAATAATAAATAACATAATCAAATTTATGATCACATATTATTAAAAAAATTCATCATTCTTGCTCTTTTCTTTTTCTAATATGAAATTATGCACATAAATTTGTTGTTGAAAATTAACCGTAAATTCAAAATTTTTTAGAAAATTCAAAGAAAATTTAAGGATTTATTAAAAATATATGTTATAATTTATCATCTTTTAAAAATTGTTATAAAATTTATAAGGACCTATAAAATATGCTATTTACTATAAATTAAAAAAAAAAAAATTTCTTCACTCCTTTGTTACAGGCCGTTACCGTACTTAAGAAGCCTAAACGTAAAGTTTGGTTACACTTAATAAAATTACTTTTGGTGTTTCTCACACCTATCAAGTAGAGAATTTAGTGACATATAAGTTAGGAACCGTTTGGAATAAGGATTGAAGTTGGAGTTTTGTAGGTTGGAATTCAAATGTATGTTTGGTTGAAATTTGAATTGAAAATAAATTATTATATAAAAAATAGTGTAAAAATTTGAAATATGTTCAGAAAAAATATACAATATGGATCTTATTTTCTTTCACTTGTTAAAAAGCTATGGATATTTGAAGTTTGAATTTGATGAAAAATTAAGATAGAAAAAGTTAGGTGTATCTTTGGGAGTTTTGAAATTCAATTTCTTCTTAAATTGTTATTTCAAATTATTTACCTATTTATCTCCACATTGTCCTATATGCTACAGTCCCATTTCGAATAACGTTTGTAATTTTCTTTCTTATGTACTTAATATTAAAGAAATAATTACATAAAAGTCTATTTTTAATATCCCGTTTTAAAATATGTCCATTTTTTAATAATATTATATAAATGTTCATTTTTAAATAAACAATTGCTTGTAGTACCTGTTTTACCTTTTTACTATACTTAAAAATCATTTTTCTCATTATGTTTCAAATATTTTTCCTCATTTGTTTATTATTATTGTATCTTTATTTTAATGACTAGTTCTTTATTATAGTAATTGCTTGTTAGTATGACTTAGGTTTTTTATAAATATGTTTCTTAAGTATGATTTAGGTTTCTAAGAAACTTAATTTTTTTTTTGTATGATTTAGGTTTTTTATGATAATTATAACGTTATGATGATAGTTTATTCTTCTATTATTATTGATATTATTTTAATAGTTAATTTCTAAAATTTAAATGTGATAAGAAATTGTTTATTTTTTAATGATAATTATTTTATCGTTATGATGTTTTTCTTTATTATAATTATTATATCATTATGATATTATTTCTTTTTATAACAGTTTGTTTATCAATTTCATGAAATCAAATTTAGACATCTTTATTCATATGTTTTTTCTTCCCTTTTTTGGTTTTCTTTTTTATAATGTCTTTATTTATTAATTCTCAATTCTTTATTAAGAGTAATGTTGTCTTTATAAGTACTATTTTAAACATTTTTGTAAATAAAAGAAAAAATAGATATTTTTTAAATCAACATATCTAATTTGAATATCTATGTAAATAATCCAATATTAAAAACATAAATATACTTTCTATAATGTATTCGTCGCTTCTTCTAGAACGGTCCATAATCCATCACGTGGCTTTTTTTTTTTTGGTTGTCCACCCGTGCTCGCCAATTAGTTTTCATTTAATGAATGGGATTTCAGTATGAGATTGACTTTCTAGTGGGGACAGACATACAACTATAAGAAAGTTATGAGTTCACCTCTTTCTAAATTGATAATAATGGAAATGTCTTAGCAATTAAGTTAAGGGCTAAATCCTTATTGTATTTTAAGAGATATTTTAAAATTCTAGAAATTAGAGGAAAATAGTTCTATACGTCCCTTGGTTGTGATATTGATGTATTCTTAAGCATTAAAAAAAAAAAAAAATCATCCAATAACCAAATGCAACTTGTGCTATAAATATCAGAAAATTTATCGACAATTTTCAAGAAGAAAAATGACAAATACATCCAGGGATATATTTTACCTTGTTGTCTTTTTCTTCGTCTGTTTTAGTTTTTACAGCAAATATAATTGGTACGCAGTTTTCCCTATAAATCCAATCTATAATAAGATTCTAGGAATTAAAACCATCTATCACTTTATAACTGGATATGAGGAAATTTACCTTCTAAAAGATATATGATTGATAACTGCGTATATATGATAATTTATGATGCACATATCATTCTAGCAATTTATATTCTTTTCAAATTTAGCAATTCTTTTTTTTTTTTTTTTTTTTTGCAATAATTGTCAATAACTCAAATTATATAATCTTTTTAAATTGAAATATTGGTATTTTGTTAAAGAAAAGGCTATTTCTTGAAGCATATTTAAGGTGTTTTTATTTATTTATTTTTTTGGTCTTCTTTTTAAATTGAATTTTGGGAAACTCTTTGGAGTCAAAGGGGAACTCATGCAAGATTATCAAGTTAAAAGGCAAATGGAGGTTAAGTGTACATTTTCCTGAAACTGTACCATGTATTGGGCTACTCAATAGTAGAGCTTGTAGTGGGATGGATATGCATGATTCTGGAAGACGCACTAGCTAGGTGGAACTTGTTTGGATATAAAATTGAAAATTCATGGGCGTATTACTGCTAGATGTATGTGTCGCATCTGGTAAAGCAAATCTCTAAAGCTGTCCAATGGAGTAATTAATTAGTTTCTCTCTCTTCCTTTAGAAGAGTGATTGTATTATACTTGCTATATTTATAAATATAAGAAATGTCAGTTAAACGACAGCAGTATTTTATGGCGGTACATTCCTAATAGTTGGATGAAAAATAAAAGGCTGATCTCTCCCCTCGCTCCCTACACACATATAAATATATTTATATATATATATATGTATATGTATACATGTATATGTATACATTTATATTTGAATTTGAGATGGAAAGATTCAAATTTTTTATTTTATAAATGAATCATGTATTAAATTATCGTTAAATAATATATGTAACCATTTATCTACTTATATTTATGAGTAACAAATTGTTGATGCTCGAAATGGCTCCGGCAACAACACCCAAATGTAGTCGGGTTGACCGATGGAGACTCGCCGGTTACTTCGCCGTAGACCTCCTGCAAAATGGAAGCACCTCGGAATGATGGGGACACCGGTGTGGTGTCTGCCGTGGGCACTCCGATGCTTAAGTCAGTAAAGAAACTGGTGAGCAAGAGGAGAGGCAGAGCTTTGGCAAGGTAAGAGTGTTCGTACCTGAATAGTAAATTGAAATGTCTATTTATAGGTGCTTCTCGCGGGTCCGGGGGCTCGGGGCAACCCGGCCGGGTCGGCTACCTAGGGTACCCCATGGGTTAGTAGGTTTGCATGAGCTATTTATCCGCTGAGTTGTGGACGCGTGTCCCTAGGGGGATGTGACTTGCGTCAGGCGTCATCATTAAGGGAGCTACAGTGGGCGGCTGTGATTTGATGTCTGTCAGGGCAGGTGAGCGGCGCCAGCAGTTGTCGGGGTGGGGATGTGACTGGCGTCACATCCCTCATTACTAAAGTCGCCATGGCGGAGGTCTGAGCCGAGATGCATATTAAGGCCGATCAGAGTGCTCGGCGAGAGAGTGATCCGATCATCCGACTATCCGACTATACTCGCTCTTGGATGTTCTCGGCATGAGACTTCTCGGAAAGCCATGGTTGGTGTGGGCCTCTCCAGTCTCCGGCTGAGGATACTGTCCGGCTACTCCGAGTTCCCCGGAGTGTGGTCGGCGTATTGTCGGCAAGTGTCAGAAGTGGCCGGATTTGGTCGGTCATCAACAGAAGCCCCCTAGCATCTCTGGTCGGGTCTAGGCCAGGGATGCTTCATGCTTGTGCATAGTCGGCCAAGTGCGTCAGTACTCTGATGGTCGGACGGTCCAGGGGTTCTCGGACAGGTGCGGGGACTCTCGGGTGCCACGTATCGTACCACGTGTCACGCCATGTGGCAGGATTGCCATGTGTCGGGTCGGCCATGTGGCGGGTCGGCCACGTGGCGACCCGCCACGCGTCGAATAACTATTGGCGGGAAGACGAACCGGCGACTGGCGTTTGAAATTCGAACTTTCGTTTAGGCGGGAAGTCTAATCGTCGCCTGGGAATTCGCGCCAACCGCCATCAGTCGCCTATAAATAGAGGGGGGGGGGTGCCTCATTTGCCATCGTTTGCGAAGAAATTTCCTGCCGAGAGCTGCCGAAGCCTGCCGAAAACTGAAGCCGTTGCGTCCCGAAGACGAGTAGACCGTCAACCGCCGAGAACTTTCGCTAAGGTAATAATCTTCCTTCTACTTTCATCATGAGTAGTCCATCTGATTCCGAGAACGAGGCCCTTTCGGGGTCGGTTGATATTGTCGGGAGCCCAAGCACAATGAGTCCGAGCACGTCTGTGTCGACTGGCGGGTCCGTGACGCCGACAAGCCGAGGCCAGGGGGCGGCCCGGTTGGAGGAGATTCTGCAGGTCGGGCCGAGCACCCGACCAGATAGGCAGTTTGTACAAGACCTTGGCGGGGCTGCTGCCGAGCAGGTCGTTGGAGCAAGTTCTGTTGCCGAGGAGGTGATGCCCGAGAGGTCTGCCGGCGAGACGAGCACGTCTGGGCAGGGCGACGAGGAAAGCTCGAACAGCACGGATCCCGCCGGGGAGGACATAGAGGACCGCAACAGGCCAGCTAGCCACGCCATGCGGATCAACGACCAGCGGGTCCACCGCCGGTCCGACCAATTAATGTTGGAGCTGGCAGGAGGTTTACCAGTGTACTCGGCGGATTTCTTCACATCTGCTGTGACGCCGAGGTACCTCGCTGCCCTTAGGCGGGAGTTCCAGATCCCGGCTGACGTAGAGCTGAGGGCTCCTGGTCAGAACGATCTGCCGTCTCGGCCACCACCCGGCCATGTGACCCTCTACGCAGAGTACTTCCGAGCAGGCCTGCGCCTGCCCTTCCACCCGTTTTTGAGACGAGCCCTCACAAGTTTGAATGTGGCTCCAATCCAGCTGAATGCGAACGCTTTCCGTATATTGATAAGCTGTTTCATTCTCTGGACCAAATACTACGCGGCTGGTCTGCCCTTCCAGGCATTCCAGAATCTTTACCGGATGAAGACCGCACCGGCGTCCACAGGCTCCTACTACTTCCAGGCGTTCAAGGGAACGTTCGTGACCAAGTGCCCGGATTCCGACAAGCAGTTCAGACACCTTTGGTTCTACGCAGGTGGTCGATGGCTGCACGGGCACTTGGCCAGAAACGAGCTTCCCCGTGCGGAGAGGGTACCTGTGGTATTTCGGAGGGGGTATGCGTGGACTAGGGCGCCGTTCGTACGGGAGCGGACGTCGGACATGCTAGAGGGCCTCCAGAACCTCCCCGAGCACGAGCGGGATCAGCGCGTGCTTCTAAGCCAGGCCAGCCTGACCGAGTACGGTTGGCTTGGTTCTTCGTCAACAGCCCCCCGACCAGATAGCCGGATGCCGGGTAATGTCACGGTGGCCAGGATGCCGGAACCGGTTCACCAATATCGGTCCCGGATCATTGTGGTCGAAGACGAGGCCTCCTCCGACCAGTCCCGAGACCCTTCCCCAAGATCTTGGGGTCCTCGCATTGCCGACGAGGACCTTGATCTGGTGATCAAAAGCCTAAGTCCTGCTCGGGGCCAGCCTCCTGCTCGGGAGTTGAGAATAGAAGGTCGGCAGCAGAGCAACGCCGAGTACTCGCAGCGGCTATTGGTGTTTCAACCGAGAACTAATTCCTTTTCACTTTTGCTTGCAGAACCGATGGCTGACCGTCGTGGGACGAAGAGGCCAAACGAGGACGAGAGGAGGGAGAGGCTGACAAAGTTGGCCGCGTACGGCAAAGGGAAGGGCAAGGTCGGGCCGTCGGCCCCGTCAAGCCGGGCAGTGCCACCTCCAGCTCCCCCGTCCACGAGGATTGCACCTCCCCCGGCTCCAGCTGCAGCTCCTCCTCCCCCGCAGACTACTCGCCCAGCCGCACGGGAACGCGAGGATCGTCCGGCTCGGCAAGACGCTCGGGCGAGTCGGCCGAGAGAGGAGAGGCCAGTCACGGCGCTGGCCGCTCGGGGCGGCCGAGAAGCACAACGGGCAGGGTCTTCTTCCACCCCTCCAGGACAAGTTGCTGAGTCCTCGGCTCACCGGGTAGTAATGAAGAAATTCGCGGAGCGACTCAGCGTCTCAGTTGCCGAGTCGTCAAAGCGCTCGGACCCAGTCAGGGCCATGGAGGACTGTTCCGAGAAGCTGGTCGAGGCGCTGTGCCTCGCCTTCTCCGGAGCCGCCGCTGCAAAGGGGGCCGCTAACCAGGCCGCCGACGAAGTGAAGGCCGCCGAAGCCGACCTTCGGCAGGCTAGGCGTGCCGAGAAGGAAGCCAAGGCGGCACGAAGCGCAGCGAATGAGGCAAGGAAGGAGGCCGAGGACAGGGCAAAGGCCGCCGAGGACAAGGCGACCCGTGCCGAGGAAGGCCGGCGACAAGCGGAGCTGCTGGCCGAAGAGGCTGAGACTTCAAAGCTCGACCTAAGCAGGGCTCTTGCCCGGGCTGAGCAGGATGCCGAGTCTGCCCGGGCCGAACATGAGAGGTACCTTCGGGTGGCTCTTCCTGCTGCCCTCGAGGAAGCCCGAGCTCAGGCAGTGGCCGACTTCCTCGAATCTGAGGACTATAATGACCGCATCGTCCATATGTATCAAGAGGGGATGCGGGACATGAAGGCCGGTTTCACCTTGGCTAATCCATCCTTAGTCGGGGTGGATTGGTCATTCGTGCCGGCGGAGTCCGAGGATGCGGCAGATGAGGAGGCGGCCGAGGAGGGCGAAGTAACCGGCGCTGCTCGGGGACTTGAAGAAATGATCGTTCTCGAAGACCAAACCACCGGTCCCGAGCAGCCAGTCTCAATGATGCCCGAGCCTGCCGCCCCCGCCGAGCATGAGCAGTCGGCCAGCCAGCCTCCTCCAGAATGATTTTTTTTTTTTTTTTTTTTTTTTTTTTTTTTTTTTTTTTGGGTTCGGGGGTGCCCAATTTGTACCCCCCTCCTAATTATACATTAATGAAGAGTCTTTTTTCTTCTCTATTTTATTTATTTTTATATATATATATATATATATATTTATTTTTTTATTTTTGTGACTCGGTATAGCTGACCCTGGCCCCCCTAGTTGGTTTGGGCGTTTCGCCCAAGTCCAATCTTGGTCGGGGTCCTGGTCGGGTAGCCCCCCTAGGGGTAGCCGGTCAAAGGACCTGACCTGTGGTCCGGGAACCACAGGAGTTTGTCTGCAAAGGCAGATATTGGATCCTGGTCGGGTAGCCCCCTAGGGGTAGCCGGTCAAGGGACCTGGCCTGTGGTCCGGGAACCACAGGAGTTTGTCTGCGAGGGCAGATTTTGGGTCCTGGTCGGGTAGCCCCCTAGGGGTAGCCGGTCAAGGGACCTGGCCTGTGGTCCGGGAACCACAGGAGTGTCTGCGAGGGCAGATTTTGGGTCCTGGTCGGGTAGCCCCCTAGGGGTAGCCGGTCAAGGGACCTGACCTGTGGTCCGGGAACCACAGGAGTCTGTCTTGGTGAAATTGAATGAAATTAAATATGGGAAGATACTCGTTATCTTGATGAAATTGAATGCTTTATTGAATGGATAAATCTTTACAATAGAATGGATAGCCATAATTACTGAAAGAAGCGCTTCAAGTGGTCGGCATTCCATGGGCTACCCAGGTTCCTGCCGTCCTTGTCTTGTAGTCGGTAAGTTCCCGGGCGTACAATGCCAGTTATTGTGTAAGGACCGTCCCACTTAGGGCCGAAAGAGCCGAGTCCAGGCTCCTGAACAATGACCTTTTTCATCACCAAATCTCCTACTCGGAAGACTCTTGGCCGAAATCTTTTGTCGTAATATTTAGCTACGACTTGGTTGCGGGCGGCTGTTCGAATCAAGGCCTGTTCTCGCCTCTCTTCAACCAGGTCTAGCTCGGGCAAAATCCGACCAGCGTTGTCTTCTTCATCGTAGTTCTCAACTCGCAGGCTAGGCAATCCGACTTCTACGGGTATAACGGCCTCCACGCCGAAGGCCATGGCAAAGGGAGTTTCTCCCGTAGCTGTCCGTTTTGTCGTCCGGTAAGCCCAGAGTACTCGGGGCAGCTCATCGATCCAAGCCCCCTTATGCTTTTCAAGGTTTTTCTTTAAGTTTTCCTTGATCGTTTTGTTGGCGGCTTCTACTTGTCCGTTGCTCTGGGGGTGCCCGGGGGAGGAGAACACTTTTTTAATCCCGAACTGCTCACATAGCTCGAGGAACTTGTCCCCGAACTGTCTTCCATTGTCCGTGACTACAGTATGGGGAAGGCCGAACCGGCAGATGATGCTCTTCCAGAGAAAGTTCGTGCATTTTGCTTCGGTCTGCTGGGCCAAGGGCTCCACTTCAACCCATTTGGTGAGATAATCTATGGCGACCAAACAATACCGAAGCTGCGATCGGGCCATCGGAAGTGGTCCGATTATGTCTATAGCCCATTTCGCGAAAGGCCACGCAGATACTACTGAGGTGAGCCTCTCAGGATGAGACTTAATAGCCTTGGCGAACTGCTGGCACTTCATGCACTTCCGGGCGAAATCCATGGCATCCTTGCTCATGGTCGGCCAGTAGTATCCCTGACGAAGGCATTTAAAGGACAGGGCCTTCCCTCCGGAGTGATTCCCACAAACCCCACTGTGGATCTCCTTCATAACGTACTCGGCCTCAGATGGCCCAATACAGCGCTGGTAGGGGGCAGTGAGTCCTCGGCGGTACAGTTTGCCACTAATCATTGCGTACCTGGCTGAGGTGTTCTTGATCCTCCGGGCTTCTTCCTGGTTTGACGGCAATTGAGAGTTAGAGAGATATTGGACAATCGGGTCCATCCAAGTCGACGTATTCTCGGCAAAGAGGACAACTTCTTCTCGGTCGATGCTCGGATGGTCTAGCTTTTCTATGGGGAAGGAGACGAGACCCTCCAAGTCATTTCCCGAAGCTAACCGGGCTAGGGCATCTGCCTCGGCGTTCTCGGACCTGGGTATCCGGGTAACGGCCTGTCTGTTGAACTGGCCGAGAAGAGATTTTACCTTGCCCAGGTACTTAGCCATACGTGCCTCCCTAGCCTGGAACTCACCGGAAACCTGGTTGACGATCAGCATAGAATCACTGAACACCTCAATATCCTGAACCCCGAGTTCTCGGGCCAACTCAAGTCCGGCAATCATGGCCTCGTACTCTGCCTCGTTGTTCGAAGCTTTGAAATTGAAGCGCAGAGCTTGGCTGGTCTTGAACTGATCCGGGCTTACTAGGACAAGTCCCGCTCCGGAGCCCCCTGAACCAGAGGACCCATCAACAAATAGTTTCCACCTTTCGGGGCTCGGCTGAACTGCAGCCGAGAACTCCACTGAAGGGTCGGCGATCTTCTCTGGTTGTCCGGGATCTGGCCCGGGAGCTCCCGTGAACTCCGCTATGAAGTCGGCCAGGGCCTGCGCCTTGATCGCAGGACGGGGGATGAACTCGATGTCGAATTCCCCAAGCTCTATTGCCCACTTTGCGATCCGCCCTGAAAGCTCGGGATTTTGCAGCACTTGGCGAAGTGGGTAGCTAGTCGGGACTCGGATTGGGTGGCCCTGATAATAAGGCCTCAACTTGCGGGCTGACGAGACCAGCGCGAGGGCTAATTTTTCCAACGGGGTGTACCTCGCCTCTGCTCCCTGGAACGCTTTGCTGCTGTAGTAGACCGGGTGCTGGACCCTGTCTTCTTCTCGGATCAAGACAGAGCTCACGGCCTTCTCCGAGACGGCGAGGTAGACATAGAGCGTTTCTCCAGAGAGCGGTTTTAACAGCTGCGGTGGGCAAGCGAGGTACCCCTTAAGGCCTTCGAAGGCCTCTTCGCACCTGCTATCCCATTTTATTCCTCCCCTAGTCTTGAGAGCCTGGAAGAACGGGAAGCATTTGTCAGTAGACCTCGACACAAACCGGGACAAGGCCGCAATCATCCCAGTTAGCCTCTGGACCTCCTTGATTGTTCGCGGCGGCTGCAAGTCTACAACGGCCTGGGCCTTGGTGGGGTTGATCTCTATTCCTCGATGATTCACCATGAACCCCAGGAACTTCCCCGACTCAACCCCAAACGCACACTTGGCCGGATTGAGCCTCATCCTATACTGACGGAGGATACTGAAGCACTCTTGGAGGTCTCGGACGTGGTCGGTACGTTGCTGGCTCTTCACCAGCATGTCGTCCACGTACACCTCCATAGATTTGCCTATGAGGGGGGCGAACATCTTGTTCATCAACCGCTGGTAAGTTGCCCCAGCGTTTTTGAGACCGAACGGCATAACCTTATAGCAATACAGCCCTTGGTCTGTTGTAAACGCGGTCTTATCCTGGTCGGCTCGGCTCAGGGGTATTTGGTTGTACCCGGAGTAAGCGTCCATGAAGCTGAGCAGCTCGTGTCCGGCCGTTGCGTCGACGAGCTGATCGATCCGCGGGAGAGGGAAGCAGTCTTTCGGGCATGCCTTGTTTAGATCGGTATAATCGATGCAGACGCGCCACTTCCCGGAGGACTTCTTGACCAGGACGACATTGGCCAGCCACTCCGGGTAGGTTACTTCCCGGATGAAGCCGGCGGCGAGTAGTTTCTTCACCTCCATGTTGATGGCTTCGTACCTCTCCGGGTTGAAGGCCCTCCTCCTCTGGATCACAGGCCGGTGCCTCGGGTTGACATTCAGCTGGTGGCATATCACCGCTGGGTCGATTCCCGGCATGTCCTCGTGAGACCAGGCGAAAACGTCTTTGTGCTCCCGGAGAGTCTTCTCTAGCTCTGCTCGGATATCCGGGGCTAGTCGGGTGCCGAGGAGTACTGTCCGGTCAGGGTGCTCGGGGTCCAGCAGATAGGGGACCAGATCCTCCACGGGAAGTGCTCGGATCTCCTCCTCCGGCATCCGGGGGTCTAGGTCACTCAGGGGCTTGACCTCCTCGCTTGGGGCCTCGGCGTCGTCTACCATGAGAATGGTAGATACGGTAGCATGGGCAGGGGCCTTCCGGCACACTTTGTTAACCGCCTCCATGTAGCATTTGCGAGCCCCTTCTTGGTTTCCCCTGAAGACACCAACTCCCCCGCTAGTAGGGAACTTCATGGCTAGGTGGTAGGTGGAGACTACCGCCTTAAGTGCGTTGAGGGTAGGCCTCCCTAGGATGACGTTGTAGACGGATGGCCGGTCTACAACGATGAACTCCACCATCCTGGTCGCCTTCTCCGGGCCGTCTCCAATTGTGACTGGGAGACAGACAGTGCCGGTTGCGTGGACACAATCCCCGGCGAATCCGTACAACGGTGTCCGGGTTGGCTTCAATACGGCTCCCTCAATCCGCAATCTTGAAAACGCGTCCATGAACATCACGTCTGCGGAGCTCCCGTTGTCAATGAGGACGCGTCGGACGACATTATTTGCCACTCTGATCTCACCGACCAGGGCGTCGTTGTGCGGGTGGAGCAGCCGATCTGCCTCATCGTCTGTGAAAGTGATGGGGGTGCTGTCCTGGCGGCATATCTTCGAGATATGCTCGGCCATGTTGATGTGTTCTCCGCGGGCGACAAGCCTGGCCTCGCGGGCATAGCTCCTCCGACTACTGGCGGTGTCCCCAGTAGCTGTCCCACCAAAAATCGTGTGGACAATGTGTTCGGGCCCCTGCTCGTCTGGCTTGTCGTCCGGACCTTTACTCTGACGACGACTGGGACCGGCCGGGGTTATGATCTTCTCGACAAATTCCCGCAGGTGGCCCTCCCTGATCAGCATTTCAATCTGATCTCGAAGCTGGATACAGTTCTTTGTATCGTGGCCGATGTCCTTGTGGAAGTGACAGTATTTGTTCTGGTTTCGCTGAGCGCGGTCCGACCGGATGGGAAGTGGGTCCCGGAGCAGCCCCTTACTAGATACCTGGTTCAGGACATGGTCAATCGTTGTGACCAAGGGGGTATACTGGCGGAACCTCCCCGCCCGTACTCTCGGGCCGGAGTTGGCCTCGGCGCTGGTGTCCACGGCGGGGCCCTTCCCTTTGTCCGACCGATTCTGGTCGGAAGTCCTCGGATGCCCTCGCTCTTGCCTCCTGTCAGTCGGCTGGGACTGACCCTGTATCTGTAGCCCCCGGCTTCTGACGTACTCATCCGCCTCCGCATGCCTCCATGCGATTCCCCTCAGGTGTGCGAAGGTGGCCGGCCGGTCGAAGGCAAGGGTCCAGACGAGACGAGGGTCCTGGATGCCCTCCCGGAATGCTTGAGCCAGGGTCTGATCCGTGCAGCCTTCCACTTGCACCACTGCCCTATCAAAACGCTCGAGGTACTTTTTTAGTGTTTCGTTCTCACCCTGCTTGATGCTAAACAGGTGAGAGGCCCCCAGCTTCCTTGTTCTGGATCCCAGGAAGGCGGCCGAGAACAATTCTCCTAACTGCCGGAAACTGCTGATGGAACCTGGGTCGAGCCTTCGGTACCATTGCCGAGCAGCTCCGGTGAGAGTCAGGCAGAACGATTTACAAAGAGCGGCCTCATTAGCGCTCTGAATCAGCATGTGCGCTTGGTAATTCTCGAGGTGCTCATCCGCGTCTGCGGACCCATCGAAGGAAGGTATAACTGGCATCTTGAACCTGGAGGGATAAGGGTCCGCCATGATATCTGGGGTGAACGGCGGGTCGGTCGACCCAGCGGGCTCCATTCCGTATTGCTGTCCTACCAGCCGATCAAGCTGGCGCTGTAAGTCATCTAGCCGGCTTTGGTCGCCCCTCTCCCTCTGGGATGGCTTATCTACCGAGGGTTCTCGGCCCAATCGGCGGTATATCGCTGGGCCACCTAAGCGGTCGAAAACCGACGTGGCGTTTCGCCTGACATTGAACGCCTCCAGGTAGTCGTCATCAGGGCGCTCCTCGGCCGGGGCCTGCTGCTCAGCCTCCGAGGGAGTGTTCCTAGCGCGGCGGCTCCTGGAGCGCAGCCTGACGGGCTCGGCTTCCTGCTGCTGCCGCTCGGCGCTCCTCCGATGTGCGGGTCCGCTGCGGTCGGCTGCAGGTGAGGGGTCACGGCGCCTGCTCGCTGATCTTGGTGGCCTGGACGGCGTTGACTCGGCGGCCTCTGGCTGCTGCTGGGGCAGCTGGACATTCTGGGTGTCGCGGAAGGCTTCCATGAATCCTTGCACGGTTTGGGTCAAAGCCTGGACGCTGCCGGCAAGGATCTCCGTCTGAGTGGGCCTCCGCGGCCCCCGGCCGCCACGACGCCTCGGTGGTCTGGTGCTCTGCGATCCTGTGGGAGCAGGATTGTCGTATTCCCGAGTGTCTTGGTTGGTGTACTCGTCCATGGTACGTGAATGGGGTGAGGAAAAACGTAGGTTGCTGGAAAGGCGGGGGCCCTCCTTCTAGCGCCAAAATGTTGATGCTCGAAATGGCTCCGGCAACAACACCCAAATGTAGTCGGGTTGACCGATGGAGACTCGCCGGTTACTTCGCCGTAGACCTCCTGCAAAATGGAAGCACCTCGGAATGATGGGGACACCGGTGTGGTGTCTGCCGTGGGCACTCCGATGCTTAAGTCAGTAAAGAAACTGGTGAGCAAGAGGAGAGGCAGAGCTTTGGCAAGGTAAGAGTGTTCGTACCTGAATAGTAAATTGAAATGTCTATTTATAGGTGCTTCTCGCGGGTCCGGGGGCTCGGGGCAACCCGGCCGGGTCGGCTACCTAGGGTACCCCATGGGTTAGTAGGTTTGCATGAGCTATTTATCCGCTGAGTTGTGGACGCGTGTCCCTAGGGGGATGTGACTTGCGTCAGGCGTCATCATTAAGGGAGCTACAGTGGGCGGCTGTGATTTGATGTCTGTCAGGGCAGGTGAGCGGCGCCAGCAGTTGTCGGGGTGGGGATGTGACTGGCGTCACATCCCTCATTACTAAAGTCGCCATGGCGGAGGTCTGAGCCGAGATGCATATTAAGGCCGATCAGAGTGCTCGGCGAGAGAGTGATCCGATCATCCGACTATCCGACTATACTCGCTCTTGGATGTTCTCGGCATGAGACTTCTCGGAAAGCCATGGTTGGTGTGGGCCTCTCCAGTCTCCGGCTGAGGATACTGTCCGGCTACTCCGAGTTCCCCGGAGTGTGGTCGGCGTATTGTCGGCAAGTGTCAGAAGTGGCCGGATTTGGTCGGTCATCAACACAAATCAAATTAAATATCCCAATAATTTGTATATGACCGTTAAAGGAGCGTGCAAAGAAACTACAATTCTAGTGATAGATTTGTATCTACAACTTGGAGAGAGTAGTTGATGTTGAAGGGGAAAGAGGTAGAGGAAGATGGGTTATTTATATAGATGTTCAAATTAAAGCTGTTAATTTGAAATATATCAATTTTTCTTTTTATTTATATAAATATCTAAAAAAGTAATTACAAACATAATATTACCCTTTATAAAAAATGGAGAATTAACAAATAAATAAATTACAAAAATAAATAAATAAAACAAAAACAAAAAAATGGAATTTAAAGAAGGCTAAAGTTGATTTAATGGAATTGCTAAATGTAATGATATAAAAGCAAAATATCGACATTTTTATTTATTTATCGTAAAGAATGTGTAAATCTTCGTAATGAACAAAGAAGTGAATGTTTTCTCAAAAGCAAATTTCACATTAATGAGAATAAGCTAAATAAAGAAAAATGAATATCTCAAAAAAAATATTTTGTATTATAAATGAGTCTTTATCATAAGTTCGATTTTATTTCTACTAGTTTATATAAATAATAGAGTTTTTTTCCATAAAGAATTCATACCATTTGTTATGTTATTCTTCAATTTGTTTGGCTTGAGGCATAAATAACAGCCATTTGATTTGTATTGGATTACATAAATATATATGTTATTTCATAAATAATTCATTGGTTTTTTTATATGAAAAGTGTGTGAATTATCATCTTTATAGTAAATATTTTATATTTATTATAATTATTTTGAAGTTTATAGCTAATTTAGGTTTATTAAAGATAATTCACATTTATCAACAAAAAATATTCATCATCAAAGTCATAAAACAGAAAAGGAAAATAAAAAAAATCTGTATAAAAAAAATGAATAATGTCAATTATAATAAAATGATAAAATAAATATTACATATATTTATTTCTTAAAAAATAAATATATATGTAATATTGTTAAATACAGACATATTTTTAAACTAGAAGTCTAAAAATGAACCTTTATGTAATTATTTCATTTTTTGGGGATTAAAATTGCCGCAAAAATAAAAAACAAAAAAGGACAGTAAAAGGAAACGACAAGGAGTAAAAACTAAAATAGAAGCGGATACACATACAAATAAAAAAAAAAAAAAAAAAAAACGACAATAAAACTGAATGAAATATATTAAGACGACAAACATTTGAGGAGAGAAAAAGTAAAAACGACTACAAAGTAACAGAGAAAATAGAAAATGACACTGTAACAAAACGACAGTATTGTTAAGGAAAAAGGGGGAAAATAATACAAAAATGAAACAGCTAACGACTACAAAGACACAAAAAGTAATATAACCACTTAAAATTTGAAAACGGCAACAAAGTGAAAATAGAAAACGGCGTAAGGAAGAAACAGCTACTTGAAAGCAACAATAAGTAAAATGTTCTTTAGAGAAAATATTGAACGACATCAAAGGAAAAAACGACAAATTGCATGATGAAACAACAATAAAAGGAAAACGACACTAAAATGAACGACAACAATTGAGAAATTGACAACTAAAGTTACAAATCACAGATAAAATAGGTAAGGAACTAAGGATGATACAAGTAAACGTATAAACGACAACAAACAATGTAAATATTAGCTAAGCGACACAAAAATTGAGAAAACAACAAAAGGGAAACGACTCCAGTTTAGAAAACCATACCAAACGAAAACAATCGAGCGGAAAAATGAACAAAAAATGGTTGAACAAACTAAAACCAGACAACAAGGAAACTAGATCAAAACGCAAACGACAACAAAGCAAGAAAAGAGTATTATCCATTCACATGCAGATTTTTGTCTATTTATTTGGATTTGGATAATTAACACTGATACCCCAAACTTGTTATCTTTTAAAAACTTACCCCTAAAGTTTTAATTTTGACATTTTGCCCTCAGTTTAAAAAAAGTGTTCCGCGGCTTTTTTCTATTCTTTCTTTTTTTTTTTTTTTTTTGAAACACTTTCTTTAAAGTTAAACCGAGAGCAAATATCAACAATCAGCTTCCGAGACTTTTTCACTCAACCAAGCAAAGTGGATTCCCTCTTATACATATTGCTTTTTAAATTGTTAACACCTGCATATGACAGAACACTGAACATATCCTTCACATCTAGAGGGAGAGGACAGAGGAAAGAGGAGAGAGGAGAGAGAGAAAGAGATGGGTAGCGTGGAAAGAATGACGGAGCCTTATAGAGCAGCCATGAACAAAGAATGGGACGCCATGAAGAAGTTCTATGATGAGAACAAGGAATACGTAACAGCTTCTCTGACGGTCTCTGGAGACACAGCCCTTCACATTGCAGTCCACAGTGGAGACGCCAAATTGGTAAAATCTCTGCTCAACGAAATATTGTTCGGCGGCAAAGACGATCCTTTTTTAAGAGAATTGGCGCCGCTTCGGAGAAAGAACGAGTACGGTAACACGGCCCTCCATGAGGCGGCCTCCGGTGGACATCTTGAGATGGTCAAACTTTTGCTGAACCGCGATGAAAAACTTCTGGAAGTTAAGAACAACAGAGGAGAGACTCCTCTGTTCCGAGCCGCTGCCTTTGGCCAGACGAAAGTGGTCAGGTTTCTAACTTCAAAAGTCGAAGACATGGGAACTCACCGCAGGCGTGATGATTCCACCAGCATTCTTCACGTAGCCGTCCTCGGAAAATACTTTGGTAATGTGAACTTTTTTTCATTTTTGTTTTTGGCTCACTCTTTACTAGAATTGCAATATGTTTGAAAAGTGTTCTTTGCGCATTTTTTTTTTAAGCAGAAACTGCGGTGGAATTACTACAACATGACGTATCCCCGGATTTGAGGGATGAAAATGGCATGACATGTTTTCAGCTGCTAGCGAACATGCCATCTGCTTTCAGGAGTGGATACTCCATGGGAAAGTTGGCTACTTTACTTTACTATTGTAAGTGTAGAACTTTACTAAACAAATTACTTACTTTCCAGGCTTCACCAGATTTAAGCATCTAACCTGTGCTTAATGTCTTAGCCCAACTCACTGATATATTCCTTTCTTCATACTTCTTTCTCCTAACAGGCCTTCCCGAGAAGGATTACGACGAAGTTGATGATATAGCACCGCAGGCTGGATCGAGTGGAAAGGAAGACATGGAGAGCGGCCAGGGATCTAGCCAAACAAACCATCCTATTGGTAAATTCATTATTTCTGTTTTGTGTGTTTGGAAGAATATTTACTTGTAGTTGTAGCAGAAGAAAAAAGTACAATTCTGCAAGAAACTTTTCCACAATAATACCAGACACACTACTTGCATTGAGTTGTGTGCAAAGAACTTCTGAGGCCTCTAAAAAAAGAACAATGTTAAAAGGGCATAAGGGGTGTTCAAAACCATACTCCAATAGAGGATGGGTCCCATCTGTGAGCCCTATATTATGGGACTCACTCTCTATTAGTTATGATGTTTAATACGCATTGAAGGCATAATTTGCCCGGACGGTTGTCCACATAAATGTAGGCTCTATAATTTATTCTAGTAAATAATATGGTGTTATTATGAATATTCAAAGCGACTAAAAATTTTATTAGTTTTAAGCATTTTCCCTGTGGATCCTTGCTTCATAATATATATATATATATATATATAGATTTTTTCCTCCGAACAGGCTTTCCTGGAAAGGATGACGAGAAAATTGATGATGTAGTACCGGAGGCTGTGTTAAATAGAGAGGAAGATTTGGAGAGTGGCCATAAAGGAAAACCTGATCTCCAGGGATCTAACAAGGCAAACCAGCCTACTGGTAATTGAATCAAGATTTTACAGATAGAAATACGTATTCAAGGCATACTTTTTTGGTTGAATGATATGGCTTAAATTTAGTAATTGAAGTAGCTGATTTAATCTGAAGATTTTGTTTCAAGAGTGTTCTAATCAATTTGAGTCCAAACTCTCAGAGATTCTAAAATCGTACTGTGATTTTTGGAGGTGCGCGGCTCGAGGTTTGTCTCCCAAAATCTGTTATGAATTTTGCAAACTGCAAGAACACAAAAATGTTAGTTAAATATCAGATATGAAATTCTATTTGAATTATTTGGAAGATGAGCACCTAATTGTTTGCTTTCTGTCATTTGCATCAAAAAGTATTGTCGGCCATTGGAACACTGTGGGAAATAAAGAAGAAGCAAAACAAAGTGCTGGAACTTCTCAATATTCTGGCTAAACAGGATTTATCATGGATTGGCGCAAACTTCGGCGGTGTCCCAGATGAGAAAATCCACCTCCCTGTGCATGAAGAAGATGATCAAGAAGATGTTGACAAAGATGATGAAGAAGACGGTCACTCTACCAAGTATCGTGCAGCTTTCGAAACTAGTTTTCGACTCGAGACACCGCTCATTGCAGCAGCAAGAAATGGGATCATAGAGATAGTAGAGGCCATCCTGAAAGTGTATCCGCAGGCAATCGAACATGTGAACAACAGAAATGAGAACATATTCCATGTCGCGGTGAGGTTCCGCAGAGTAGAAATATTAGACCTCCTTCAGTCTTCACACATTCCAATTTCGAGGCTGAGGAGGAAGATCACCACAGATGGTGACAGTATTTTGCACAAAGCGGCGTATTTGGGAGAGTACTCCTTGCGGGATAGGCCCGGGGAAGCCCTTCGTATGCAGTCCGAGATACAATGGTTCAAGGTGCTAATCTTTCCTCTTACATTTCTCATTAATTTCCCTGTTCTTAAGGCTCTAAATGGCATCAAATGAATGATTCAAATGCAGCGAGTGCAAAAAATAGTCCCTCCATATTTCATCAACCACCGGAACAAAGAAGGAGACACAGCCCAATTCTTGTTCAGCAAGCAACACAGAGAACTCGTGAAGCGCGGACAGGAATGGCTAATGCGGACCACTCAGGCCTGCACCCTAGTCGCCGTCCTCATCGCCACTGTCGCCTTCACCTGCGCCTACACCGTCCCCGGTGGCTCCAACAAGACCGGCCACCCTCTCCTCCTCAGGACAAAGCCATTTATCGTCTTCACGACCGCCGACACGCTCTCCCTCTGCTTCTCCCTCACCTCCGTCGTCGTTTTCCTCTCCATCATGACCTCCAAAATGCAAGAGCAGGACTTCCGGAGGTCCCTGCCGTTGAAGCTGGTTTTAGGCCTCACCACGCTGTTCTTCGCCGTGGCGGCTATGATGGTCGCTTTCGCCGCGACGCTCGTGCTCATGATGAGGAAGAGGCTTCACTTGGCCGGCGTTCCGATCTACACGATCGCTTGTTGCCCGGTTACGATATTCCTTGTTTTGCAGCTTCCGCTGTATGTGAACATCGCTTGGTTCACTGTACAGGACTTGGTGACGAGTTTGATTGCCTCTTTTCCTCAAGTCAAGTGTTTGAAACCAAAATTTTGCGCTAAAGAAGCTTAATTAGCTTGTTTGTTGTGTTAATTGCTAATTATGGCTAAGAAATTATGCCTAATTAGCTACGATGTTTGTACTGATCTTCTAAAACTCTAGTGTTTTTTATTGTCTGAATGTTTTAAGAATCTCAACTTGTACTCGTTCATTATTTTTGTTTTCTTTGTTTGTAATTGGACATCCGAATTTCCTTGTATCCGGACTCTGGAGCTGGCTTGTTTCAATTGGCACATTAATAAACCATTGTTTTTGCTTCAAATTGGTTCTTTTTTTTTTTTTTTTTTTTTTTTTTTTTGGAGTTCAAAAAATATATGCGGAGATCATTTTACTTTGATTTATACCGACTTTCCTTTTTTTTTTTTTAATTTATTTTTGAATGAAGAGATTGGGATTTTCACTTCTTATAATGGTTAACAAGGAAGGATTTGAGCTTTAAAAAAAGAAAAAGAAAAAAGAGGAAGGATTTGATACTAAAAATCATTAGTAAATCAAAAGTGATCCTCATAATTTTTTTTAATTGCATTGTTAATATATATTTTTTAATTTTTTATTATTCTTTCTCAACTATTTATTTCTCATAACGTTATTTTCTCAACTATTTATTATTCTTTCTCAACTATTTATTTCTCTTATTATTCTTTCTCAACTATTGATTTTCATAACGTTATTTTCTCAACTATTTATTATTCTTTCTCAACTATTTATTTCTCTTATTATTCTTTCTCAACTATTTATTTCTCATAACTATTATTTTCTCAACTATTTCTTTCTCATAACGTTTTTTCTTTTCAAATATGTGTCCATACTTTCGCATTTCTTTCTACAAACCTCTCAGCTACAATATTATCATAGATACCTCCTAATTAATTTTCTATTTGATTTGTCGGCTGAAATCTTTATTTCTCAGATACGTTCTATTTGTCTAAACATTTGCAACATTCAACCAATCATACATGTTAACTGAAAAATGTTTGCAAACAGTTTTTGATACCTGTAGAGTATTTAGACAAGTATTAAAATTTGTGGATTTCAAACTTTTTTTTTTTTTTTTTTAACGTTCTTAAATTCCTCAGCAAAAAATAAAATAAAATTCTAAGTATGTCACTGTCACTGTGCACAGTTAAGTGCAGTTTCGAAGGAGTACAATGTCTTTCCAATCTCTATTGGATTTACTTAAAACAATGTGTACTTACAAAACATTCTTGGAGATTCTATATAACAAAGGACCGTTCTATAAAGTTAGTTCTGATGCTAATACATATATGGCAAATATTTTCCAAAAAATAAAAATAAAAAGTGAATGCAACAAGTACATTTATTGTTTCGCGTCTTATTATGGCAATGTCAAGACATATCTCTCTCTCTCTCTCTCTCTCCCCTTTTGTGATAAAGAAGACATATTTCTCTTTAGTAAACGAAATAAAAAGCTAGTAATTTTCAGTCATGCAGCTAGCACTATTGTTCCCCAAAGAGAAAAAGCACAAAAAGCAAAAGTAAAAGTTAAAAATCAATATTCTATTGCGCCGGACTACGATAGGAATCAATCTCAGGGCCTTTAGAGAGAAAAATATATATCTATATATATAGATTTTAAGCGCACACATACACATCTATATATATAAATGCGTGTGTGTGTGTGTGTGCGAACATGCATGGATTCCTTGCTTGATAGCTTCAAAAGCCAAATCAAACACACAACATGGGTCATGCATGCATTACAAGGCAAAGCCTAACTTAACTATATAAATATATATTATCAACATTTAGATTCTACATATATATATATTTGTACTGGTCATATGCATATTCCAAAGAGAGAGAACTACATTAAATATAGGATAGCTAGTTTCAGTGCGCAAGTCTCTCTGATATTCATCTCTCTTATTAGTTTTGTCAAAAATGGATTCAAGTTCCAATCATGATGATGATTTCAACACTTTCAAAGAGCTCTACGAAAGTGTAATGAAGGGTGAGAGGGACAAAGTCGTAAAAGTACTATACCCCAAAATCCCGACGCATCCAACCCGTCCCTTGACGGTGTCCCACGACACCGTTTTGCACGTAGCAATATACATGAAGCGGGAAGACATAGCCAGAGAGATCCTGGCCAAAATCAAACAAGACAGAGATTTGCTGACCACGAGGAACGCCCTCGGAGACACGGTTCTTCATGAGGCCGCCGCCACCGGCATGACGGAGCTCGCGAGGGAGATGCTGATCTCGTCGCCGGAGCTGCTTTCCATTTACAACAAGCTTGGGGAAACACCTCTCTTCAGAGCGGCACATTTTGGACAGGTCGAAATGTTTAAGCTCTTGGCCGATCAAGTCGATGAGAAAGGCCCTAACTTTCGGAAACTCTATCTCTCTAGGGAAGATTCTACTACTATTCTCCACATAACCATCCTTGCTGAGTTCTTTGGTGAGTATTTTTTTATTTTTTATTCTTTGTTCTTTAAATTTAAAAAAAAAGAAAAAGAAAAGGAAATTAGACCCCTTCATTTTTTATTTATTTTTTTCTCTTTTGTGAATATTAAATTTTATTTTTTTAAAAAAAATTAATAAAATATGATTGTGCAGATCTTGCGTTTTTAATAGCAGAAAGATACCCTGGATTAGTGTATGAAAAAGATGACAGTGGGATGATAGGCCTTCAGCTACTCTCAAGCAATCCTGCAGCATTCAAGAGTGGGAGAAATCATGGGTTGCTAAAGAGACTGATATACTATTGTATGGTTACTTCATTATTTATGAGTTAAATTTTATTGTACTTCACCAATTAAGATTACCTTAATTAGTTTGGATTAATTTGAAAGTGCACCACCACTTTATATTTTAAGCGCATATATGAACATGATTCTAGCAATATTTTATGGCGGATTTATCTACAGGCATTCCGAGTGAAAACTATCCGCATCAGAAGCAAGAAAAAGAATTCCACCAAAAAAAGAAACTAGAAGAGGAAGGCGGTCATCGTGAATTCGGATTAATCGGCCAAGGTACGTACATAGGTAAAGGTGTTAAAATATATAACTATTATTAGCTCACCTAAATTTTTATAATGGATTGATAAGCTATCACAGTATCAAAGGGGGAAGTCATGAGTTCAAACCACTGCAATTGCACTCTTATGTTGGGTTTTTAACTTATTTCGGGTTTCTAATTATTTGTGTTGGATATTCAAATTATGGGCACTTTTGGTATTCAAGTTTAGTTTTGAATGAAATGAAATTTTAAGTTGAAGTTGGTTGACTTTTTAAAAATTAGTTATAATTTTTTATTTTAAAAAAAAGATAAAAAAAAACCAACCATAAAGTATAGTTGAGTTCAAAATGAATTCAAACACCAAACATAGGGTAACATTTGTCCCCACATTTGTTCATTGTTTGATTTGCATGTAAGGGGGAGTGTTGAAATAGATAACTATTATTGGTTCACTTCCTAATAAATTAAGATTTTGGAATAGATTGGTAAACAAACAAAAGGTATATATATATTTATATATTTTTAAGAAATCATTTGTTAGATTCCTATTTTCTTTAAAAGTGGTAATATATGACTGCATTGCGTATGTGTTTCTTCAGACTTTCTTTGTCATGAAAATTTCAATAACAGTGTCTACTAATTTCAGCTCTAAGAAAAATAAACATTTGGATTTGGAGCGTCACCCGTAAAGGTATAAATGAAAAAATATATGTATATGTACATATTTCTCTCTCTCCGCTTCTCTCGATTCATAATTTTGTTTGGATTATTTGCATTAGTGTCTCATAATTTTGAACTTGAAACAGGATGGCCTATAATGAGAGATATTTACGATGAGAAGAAGAAGCATGAATCGGCTTTCAGACTAGCCAAGTTGCTCATTAAACAAGACACTTCATGGGAGGTAAACATGTCCAAGGAAGATAGGGGCAAGATTTCCGTGGGAAACTTCGATAATCCATCTGAAAGTACGGATAAACAGAAGGAAGAAGACGACGATGAACGAGAAGGAAAAAGAGGCCGATCAAAAAAGAAAGGAAAAGCATTGAATTTGCGTAAGAATACTACTCCAAGAGAGGAAACAGGGCGAACCACAAATCAAGTGTCACAGAACACGCCACCAAATCCTGCCGATATGCATGATTCTTCGATACAAGAAGGTGATCAAGTCGTGTTTTCGGTTCTCGTTGAAGAAGAATCAGAAGATGAAAAAGGCCCCAAGAATGAAAATGTACCAAAAGGAGAACCTGGAGGAGGCATTCCTAATCCCATGATGACAGAGAGCACAAACACATCCAATATTGAAAGTAGTACTAATAAAGGAACGGGAGGAGGCAGTACCAGTACTAGTGGTAACACAAAAGGGAAGAAAATCCAGTCACATCCTCCTCCGACGTCGCTACTGATTGCGACAAGCAGAGGAATAGTAGAGATTGAGAAGGAGATACTGAGAGTGTATCCGCAGGCGGTTGAACATGTGAGTGATATGGGGCAGAACATCCTGCATGTAGCGATTAAGCACCGGCAGTTAGAAATCTTTCGCCACGTTAAGAAGATGCAATTGCCGATGTCGAGGTTGGTCCGGAGGTTCGATTATCATGGCTACACAATCCTGCACCATGTTGGCGTCATGAACTATTACACCGGAGGCACTCTGCCTGGTCCTGCCCTCCAGTTGCAAGAGGAATTGCGCTGGTTCGAGGTGATCATCCCCTAATTATTTAAGATTAAACTCAAAGAGAAACTGATTTACTACTTTTAGTAGTTTAATCAAAAGCTTTTTATCCTACTGTTGCAGCGTGTTCGGAAGATTATCCCGGCACACTACACAATGCACCGGAGCTGGTTCGGAGACAGAAGCGAGACAGCAGAGGAGTTCTTCCGCCGAACGCACGGGAAGCTTCTCAAGGAAGCTCAGGAATGGCTGAAGCGGACGTCGGAGTCCTGCTCTGCCGTGGCGGTTCTGATCGCCACCGTGGCCTTCGCGGCGGCCTACACGGTCCCGGGAGGCTCCGACCAGGACACCGGGGTGCCTATCCTCCTGCACGACCCTTTCTTCTTGGTCTTCACCGTTATGGACGTCCTCTCACTCGCCAGCTCCTTGACTTCCGTCGTGATGTTCCTCTCGATCCTCACCTCCCCTTTCGAGCTCCAGGATTTCCGCCGCTCTCTCCCCCGCAAGCTCATCCTCGCATTCACTTTCCTCTTCTTCTCGGTGGCGGTGACGATGCTGGCGTTCGCGGCGACCATAGTTCTGATAATTCATCTGAAGAAGCGTTGGACTACCAGTGTAATCTACACCGTGGCTTTCCTACCGGTTACGGTGTTTGCGCTCTTGCAGTTTCCTCTGTATCTCGCGTTCATGGACACCATGAAATCGACCCTCAAAGTCATCAAGAGAGCACTTCCTTGGTATACTATCCCTCGTTGGTTTAAGACCACTTTCTCACCCGTTTGCAAGAAGGATTGATATTTGTCACTGTTGTTTACGGTAAAAACTGTCCTTATTTTTTTATTATGGATAAAAATTGTAATTTTTATTATTACCAGATTAATTATGTAACAGCTTGATTTATGAATATTCATATTAAAATCTTAGTACCCATTTGGTATCACGTTTGGAAATGGTGTTTTAGATATTATAGATGGTTTGAGTTTTGAAAGTGTGCGTTTGATGAAAATGAATTGTTTGGAGTGAAAATGTGCAAAAACTTGAAACGTGTTGAGGAAAAAAAAATTACAATATGAATTTTGTTTCATTTCTTTCGTAATTTTATACAATTTGAAAAAAAAATCATCTCATTTCGATTTAAAATGATAAAGTTATGAGCTTTTAAATTTTGAGCTTTTTAAAAATATTTGAAAAAATTAATAGCAAAATTAGAGGAAAATAACCAAAAAAAAAAACTTGGAAAAATATTTCCAAACATTGTTCCCAAACGTATCCTTATATTACACATCATAAAATCGTTCTTATTCATAAGTTAAATCATTAAAAATTTAATCTAACAAAAACTAAGGGTCCGTTTGGTGAATGAGTTTGAATTGAGTTTTTTAAGTTTAAATAGTAAATTTTGTTGACTTTTCAGAAAAGACAAAAAAATTTTTGAGAAAAAGACAAAGACTTTTGAGGAAAAAGACAAAACATGAGCTTAAAAAATTAAGTTTGAACTTGGTTTCCAAACAAGCACTAACATTCCATACATTAGGAAAAATGATAGTTCCTACTCTAGCTATAAATTTTTGGTATTTTGTATTGGTCTAAAATAATGTCTTTTTGGCTGTTTTGTTGTTAGATGGGTTTAATAATCGGTAAAGGAAATCATGCGAAGTAAAGACGAAGATCAACTTTTGGATGGATAATAATTCATGTATTTTTTTTTTGAACGGATATGATTCATGGTTGCAACTCATGAAGAGTCTCCTCCTCAGAATCAGAGCAATAATTGGACGTGGTCCCACATCGTGAAACACGTTATTAAAACATTTATAACTCCATGCCGACATTTTTAAGTACAAGGAAGAGTCTCCTCGTCAGTATTAAAGCACTAATTGGACATGGTTTCACGTCGTGAAACACGTTATTAAGGGCGGTTTAGGGCATATCTTCAAGTACATCTGTAAACATTTTATTGTGTCTTTTTCTTTGATGAAAAACTACTTTTTATTATTTATATAGATAAATTCAAACTTTAAATGTACTTAACTTTGTTATTTCAAGTACAAAGGGATGATTTTTTAAAATTGCATAAAATTTTGAGAGCAACAAAACAAAATTTATATTGATATTTTTTAAGAATATATTTTAAGATTTTACATTTTTTCACTCAATACAGTTTTTTTCCTCGAACACACATTTTCAAAACTATATATGATTTCCAAATCAAAACACATCTTCAAAACTTCCTCAAACGGGCCCTAAAGTGTTTATAACTCTATGCGGACATACTCTATACCAAAATACGAAAAGGAAGTAGAACTAAAATTATAAACCACAAACCAATGGTAGTGGTGCATGGAGACAAATTAGGTTCTATTTGGAACCTTCATTTTTTTTTAGGTTAGGGGTTTGAATCTTTTATCATACAGTTTGTCGGTTTGCAATACCATTTTATTGATGGACTTTGTTAGTCTTACACGCTAGGCTGGGGAGCATGAAGACACATTAGTCCCCTCATTTATTTATTTATTTATTAAAGTTATAAACCACAAAAATTTTATAATGAAACGACACAACAAAATACGAAGACACTAAAATTAAACGAGGACTCAGACAACGATAATAGAATAAGGAATATTAATTAAATTTAGAGTAGTACTAATGATACCAATTCTAATCCTAATTTTTTGAGTATTAACTCACGTGTCATATTTTCATTGGTAGATGTAATCAATTGATGTGGTAATACTTTAAACACTTATCAATAAAAAAATGACAACTCATATACCACATAAGTTTATATTCAAAAGTTGATATTATAGTTGGTATTCATAGTATTTTTCTTAAATTTAGTATACATTTCAATTTTAAGTTGTATTTGAGTTTTTGCATTTAAATTAAGTGTATAAATCTAAATGTGTGTTTGGGAGAGGGGAAAAAAAAAGTGTGAAAAGAATTTCAATATTACTTGTTTTCTTGTCCATTAAAGAAGAAGATGCTATCTTCTGGAAAAAGTGAAATTTCCAAGGTTCCAAAAAGAGCATATCGAATTTGCACATATTCCACGATAAGTGGAACATATCACATCATTTCATTAACAACCGTCATTTGTCATTCTTCGCTTAACGTTATTAATTATTGTCTTATAGAACAACCAATTTTGCTCTCTGATCAACCTTATCATCTTCATCGGAACATCAGCTACTGGTCGTGACAGTGATGGGAAACAGATCAGAGGAGGAAATTAGTTCTCCAAGACGAGTTACAGAACCTTTCCGAGATGCCCTGAATGGGGACTGGGAAGGCATGAAGAGGTTCTACGAGACGAACAGAGAAGCAGCGGTTTTGCCTCTCACCCTCACCAACGACACTCCTCTCCACATAGCCGTCTACAGCGGCGGCAAGAGTCCGCTCGAAGAGCTGCTCCGCATCGTCCCCAACGACCACTTCACTAGGCAGAACGACTACCTCAACACCCCTCTTCACGAGGCCGGCGTAATTGGCAACGTGGAAGCGGCCCAAGTCCTCGTGAACCTCTCTGCGGCACAACTCGATGTGCGGAACATCCTAGGCGAAACTCCGATGTTCAGGGCCGCGGCGTTCGGCGTGACCAAGATGGTGCAGTATTTGGCCGCGGAAGTTCGGAGGGTCCAAGGTGACATGGATGTTCAACGCCTCAGAGATGATGGGACCTCCATTCTCCATATAGCCATCTATAGCCAACGCTTTGGCCCTCTGTCTCTATTTCTTTCTACATGTTTTACTGGTTCAAGTATTTTCAAAATTAATTCTTTTAACAATATTAAGGGACATCGGTACCACCCGCCTTCTATTAGTTAGTGGGGGACCTACTATTTCACGGCAGAACCAACCTATTGTTTTACTAAAGCGTATATTAAATGATGAAGTTTTTATATTAAAGATAATCAATTTTTAGTAGAGATAAAATAAAAAAGAAAAAAAAAATCACTAACGGACGGAAACCCTACGAGGGCTCCACCCCTGCCTAATGGTGATTAACACTGATAATGCCTCCAAACATTTTTCTAATTCTTTGCTTGCACCCGTTTTTGGTGAAATGTAATGCAGAAACAGCGTTGTGGTTGCTAAGGAATGATGAAATACTTGGAGAATTGAAGGATAAAAACGGATGGTCATGTCTTCATTTGCTAGCCAAAATGCCTTCAGCTTTCAAGAGTGGTTACCCCATGGGGAAATTAACTGCTCTCATCTACTCTTGTATTCTGTCTTCAAAACTTTTTCCAATTAAAGCATTCTCTTCTTTCCCTTTTATTTTAGAAAATTGAATCCTTTAATTAAGAACATTAAACATATAGATAGTAGAATTTTTCATCATTTCAATTTCAGGTCTCCCAAATGATAAAAATAATGATGATGATGCGGCCCAACTGACCTCGAATCAAAGTAACAATTTAGAGTGCGGACAAAATGAGAACATTCACCTTTACCACTCTCGTTACTTGTCAACCCTTCGTAGAGGTAATGCAAACTTCTCAATCTGAACTGATTCTTGTTTCACATGATTTTATGGGAAATATATACAAGTTGCTTTCTCTAAAGTGGACAATCGACGTGACCATTATAAAAATATCTTCAACACAAGTTAAAACGGATAAATATCAAACATGGGGTATGTAAAAAGTAGCTAATAGTGAGCAATAACTGTTTATGTCCTGCACAAATGTGAATAAGAAATGAGTTTTGCATAAAGTGAAGAAACAGTGAAAATGCTTCTTTTGCCATTTAACTTAAAGCATCTTCTCTTTCAGCAAGGGTGACATATATACATGTATAAATACATAGCATCTTCTCTGCCCTACACGTGTAATGTATGATATTCGTATGTATTTTCTTTTAAATCCCAATTAGTTGAAAGCATTTGTCATGCACGTTCTTAATCAGTGTGTTAAATAAAAAAATTAGTTAGAAGAAATTATGAGAAAATAATAGTTCAAAGAGCATTGAGGAGAAAATATTTAAAGAGTAACAAATTGGGGAGAAGTTGGACAATAACATAGAAAATTAGCTCGGTAGTATCATGAGAGAATAATAATTGAGATGGTCACAAAAAAAAATATCTTCAGTAAGGACACGTTTGATGGACAAAAATAAATGAAAAATAAGATTAAAAAATGATGAAAGAAAGAAAACAAAAAAGTGATTATAGGTATATCGTAGTGGTAATATCACACTTTATTTCACCTAAAACTACAACGTTTGATTCTCTCACCTCCAAATTCAAAAAAATAAAATAAAATAAACTGATATGTGGATGAAAGTGAAAAATAATATCATTTTAAAGGAGTAAAAAGGAGAAAAAATATATTTATTTATCAAATACTATGAAAAATAAGTAGTTGAGATAGTTTTAAAAAAAAAAAAAAAAGTTAAGCCTCCTTTTGGGGGAAAAACATGTCAGTGACAAGGGTCACAACATAATGCATGTTGCCATCAGGCATCGCCGGAAGGAGATCTTTTGTCGTGTGAAGAATATGAGAATTCCCATGGCGAGGCTTTCTCGGAAGATCGACGACGACGGCAACACCTTGTTGCACCATGTTGCGGACATGACTGACTGTGGTGGAGGATCTCAGCCTAATCCTGCTCTCCAACTTCAAGAAGAGTTGCAATGGTTTGAGGTACGTAAAAATTTTGTTGCTTAATTTTGTTTTTTTTCCCATCATAATTACCATTTATAATCACAGAATCTTTTTTGCAAGACTAGAGATTTTTCAAAACTTTTAACTTAAACATATTTTGAGAAAAAGGAAACCTAATGCATGTTATCTAACGAAAATATTGATGAAGACATTATAAAATATCAACTATGTACTACCATATTGGGGTTCTATATTGCACAACTCCACAGAATTTTTATCTTTCAGAATTTATGAGCAATGTTATCTATAATTATAGTTTATCTTCATCATTTTTAGATTCAACTTTATATATGAACTCTATAACTTGATTAAACATTTTTCGACTAGGTTGAAAATCGTAGTCATGTTTCGCCTTATAAATTCACATACCACCGTAGGAAAGTATTTGAATTTATTTTAACATTTTGAGTTTTAAAATTATGGCATTGAATGCACACACAGAGCGTGAAGAAACTAATCCCGTCGCACTACGACATGCACCACAACAAGAACAACGAAGCCGCCCAAGAGTTCTTCGAGAGAACCCACTCGAAGCTTCTCGAGGAAGCGCAGAACTGGCTGAAACGCACGTCGGAGTCGTGCTCGGTTATCGCAGTCCTGATAGCCACCGTCGCCTTCACCGCCGCCTACACCGTACCGGGTGGCTCCAACGACAAGACGGGCCTTCCCGTCCTCCTCCACGACCCTTTCTTCATTGTCTTCACCGTCATGGACGTCCTCTCCCTCGTCAGCTCCCTCACCTCCGTCGTCATGTTCATCTCCATCTTAACATCGCCGTTTCGGCTTCAGGACTTCCACCACTCTCTCCCTAAGAATCTCACCCTCGCCTTCACCTTCCTCTTCTTCTCCGTCGCCGTCACCATGCTCGCCTTCTCCGCAACCGTGCTGCTCATCATCCACATGAAGAAGCGCTGGACCACCACACTCCTCTACGCCGTTGCCTTTGTCCCGGTCACCGTCTTCGCGCTCCTGCAGTTCCCTCTTTACTTTGCTTTCATGGGGACTCTGAGGTACTCTCTCAGCATGATGAAGAAGGTTCTTCCTTCGTCACTTGTCCGGAGTTTGTTCAGGATCGACGATACGACGTCGTTTCGGAGGAATGAATGAATGAATTAGTAGGTATGTGTGCATATATACATATATATATATATATAGGAAATATTTTCAGTCCGGTACTATTTCTCAAAGTAGCGAACACGTTTGGCGTTGTGTTCACATTTTACAATCGTTGGATGTGATTTAAACAGTTGGATCATGTCAAGGCTGAGTTTTTAAAAATCATATACTGGGTGTACGGTATGTATTTTGAGTGGAGAGCATGAGTGAAGCTTTATGATTCTATAATATATATATATATATATATATATATATATATATATACTGTCCATAACTTGAAAATGATCATTTTTTAATAAATGTCCCAAATTTTTATAATTTAGAAAAGTGACCATTTTTTAAATAGTTGATTAATTATGAACGATTTAATAGTTCATCATTGATCGATCATTTATAGACTTGGTGATGAATTGATGATAAACCGATCAATCAATATGGGTGATTTAGATGAATCAAAAAAAAAATATATGGATGATTTAGAGGAATACCACTTTACTAGAAAACTTAAATCTAATTTTTATGTCAAAGTGATACAAATGAGTTAATAGGCTCTTCATTAACTCCATTTCAATGTCAACTGATGATTTAGTTGGTTTTCCTGTATGTCAGTGATAGATTCTTGTATGTCGGTGATGGATCATCATTAAATCCAGGCAATTAAATTAACAAAAAAAAAACACCATTTAATTAAAAAAAAGTTCTACCATTTTTTTTAAAGAGGTGGCCAAAACCAACGACCACATAATTTTTCCAGAAAAATCCATTATGTCTTAAATCTTGCTGATATTTTTTTCTCCCCGAAACAAACGCTAATTAAGATTAGTTAATCGTGCTTTCGAAACAGAGCAAGGGTGTAGAATTTATAGGAGAATTCTAATTTGGTGAGGTAAAAAAAATCCTCGACTAATTTTGAATAATTTCTTTTCATGTTTCATTAAAACTAGTAAATATATATCCTTTAATCGGATTCTTTTTTTTTTTTTTTTTTTTTTGCCCCCTCTAACCTTAACTCTCTGGTTTGTACTATCAAAAGATTGAATCAGATAAATATTCACACAAATTTTTTTCCTTTAAAGATATTTATTATTTTTTTGACAAGTGGATCATAATTTATTTAGGGTTATCATGTGCTTGTTCAAACCAACTGTTCTTTTCTATTACTGTGGTCCAAAATCAACTAGTTCTAATAAATCTAGAGATTCTAGATATGGAAACGGGATCGCGTTGATAGAATCGGCACATGCTAATTATGTGGCTGTATGGTAATAATGATTGCTAATGCCTTTTTACCTCTTTAACTGGGGAAAGAACTGCCTACATCTATATACGCTACAAATCTTCATATTTGCTTTTTACCTTTTTTTTAAAAAAAAAACCTAGGACTTTTTTTTTTTTTTTTTTTTTCCCCTGATTAAAAAGGAGATTATTGATCTCATTGCATCCCTATTTTTATTGTCTATAAAATAAGCTATTGAGCTCACTAAAAAACAGAAAAGGCTTCAATTCAACTTGAAAAGTAGGTATGTTTCATTTACACATTTACACCACCAATGAATTGAATTGCACAATCACCTATTGATTAATTAAGATCAAGAGAAAATTGAAAAACATTATTACCGCCAATACCACGTTGTTGGTAACCCAGGACTCTTATTATTTTTATCGTCCTATTGAAGAACTTTGTTTCTCTTTTACCAAATTAACTAATTTGGTATTTTTGCCTAATTTTATGATTTTCCTGTCTAGCACAAAAACAAAAATTATCCCATCCTTTCCGGATACCAGGCAAGTGCGACTTAAAAATGAAGCCAAAGCCCTGGTTCTTTGTAATGATCTTGGATTTAGATCATAATTAAACAAGAAAAACAATTTTTTCCTCTCTAAATTTTTGACTTGCACATATATAGTGATATGCCATTTTCAGAAAGAATTTATAGACATAAAAGTAATATGAGTGTTATCTTATTCACATTTTAACCAAAAATCATGGGACTAAATTACCACATCCAATACTAATAACAGACAGCCGATTCATCAATATTGGCCTTTACAAGATAAGAACAAACGAGAGCAAACTTGATGAAAGACCTCAAGAATAACCCCATGATACTCCTCCGAATTCATCGAAACGTAATAATTCAAGAGAATTCGAAGATCCTTAGGCTCTTCAATCCGGTTCGCCATTATCATCTCCTCCATGGACTCTCTGAAATCCTCTCTCGGATCGTCCGAGCTTTTTTCCATGGCCACCATTAGTACAAACTTAGTTGTAGTAGTTGTTGTAGTATTAGTATTCCCTTCATGACTACTTGATCTCTGCCTTCTTGATCTATCTCCAACGACAACATTATGTCTGGCCTCTTGTCTTTCTCTGATCATCTGGTCCAGTCTCTCTTGGACCATGGCGTGAGCAAGGCTCGAGACCGAGGCGAACCGTTCGGAGGAGGAGCTCGAGCTCTCGGCTTCCTCGGAGGACGACACGCTAAGCCGGCAACTACAACACAAGGCTCTGCCACATGATCTCTGCTGAAGCTGCTGGTCTTGCCTTACTACTTTCTTGTGCTGCCTGAGGGAAGAGGCTTTCATTTTGGTGCGACTTGTGAGACGTGTTAAGTTGGGAAAGAATTGTGTGCGCAAAATAATGATTTATGCAGAATTGGGCAAGTGGGTCACGTTAATCATGATTATGTCTTGTGTTTAAAATTAAGTTTGTGCGAGTTTTAGAGAATTAGTTAGGCCACGTCAGAGTATAAAATTATTGTTGGTCAACTTCCTAATAACTTAAGTTTCTGGGATGAATTGGTAAGCTAACATGGTATCATAGCCCGAACTTATAATTACACTCTTTTTTCTTCTTTATTATTGTCATCATGGTTGAGTCTTTGATATGTTTCGGATTTTTTCTTAAATATTTGTGTTGAACTTTTAAAAATTAATTTTACATGTACGTTTACTCATTGTTTGATCTGCAAGTGAGGAGACGTGTTAGAATAACTCACCTCTTAATAATTTAAATTTTTGAAATTGATTGATAAATTATCAGGTAAAGCAAACGGGAGAGCAACTTGTATCATAGTTAAAAAAAAAAAAAAAGAGCTTTAATTTGTGATTATGATGCTTAAGTGGACCTTCAATAATTTCCTCTATAGGGTAGCATTAGATGGCATCTGTCATGCTTTTTAAAGTTCTGTTAATGTTTTGGAAAATTGGAGTGGTCCTCCACATGGCTTTTGATTAGGACTACAGACAGCTTCCGGTACTTTGAAAAAAAAAAAAATGTGACAATGAAAAACATGATTTAATTTTGTATGGGGGTTCACATTTCACATTCCTTTCAGATGTCTATAGCTTCTTTAGTGTACTTGTTAAATCTTCAAACATTAACTATGAAGGATTTGCAATGTTGGCATGGGAAAAAGGCTCAACGACAAGGTGGTGTTCTATTTTTCTTGTTTCTTTGGGTGTTTTTTATGACTGGCATATATATCAAACTATAAAGAGAAGAAAAGTAATATTGACCATGAAAAAAGAAAATCACAACATATAATTAAAAATAAAAAAAAAATGATATATATCAGGAGAATTTTGTGATAAAATTCTCTTTTAGATTACATAAGCATCGATTGTGTCGGATTTAGAAAGATATGATCATTTATGAAAAGCTGATGATTTGTCATGATATAATTATCTCTATATATAATTATTCACAACTGAAGATAGACATAATGTATTATGTAGCTGAATAGTTTGTTCTAAATATTTGAGTCTAGGATCCATTTTGGATTATAGGTTCAAGCTTATAAATTTTCGTGAAAAAAATACTATAAAGAAAAGTTTAAAAAGTGAGTTTAAATCGGGATGTAAATCGAAAACTTTTAATCTTTTTCACATACTGACATGAGTTGAGATTGACTAGATGAATGTCCGGCAGGCTGGAAGAATGATGGGGTCCAACCATTCAAAAGAAAATTTATTACAAGTTAAATTAAGAAAGGTGGTTCTGGGTAGTTTAGGAACAAACCACGTCTTATGCTTTGCTAGAGTACCTTTTTTAGGTTGTAGATGATAAGATCAACTGAATAGAGTTCCTTGCAAATCAATTTCTACTTCCTTAGTGGAGAAATCACTTTGTTTAATGCTTCTTTGTCGCCTCATCTAAGTACATTGACAATTATTCAAAGATTTACACAGCTGGTTAGAATCTTTAAAAGAGACCCCCTCTCCTTGAGTTTTTCGACAGACAAAGGAAGCTAAAAAAAGATTATCAAAAAAATTATATATAGTAAAGATTATGGAAAGACAATGTGTTTTCATCATGTGATATTAGTAGGATTACTTTACATTAACCGATTGTGTTTTTTTTTTTTTGGTTAAGTACTCAAGAATCACGAATCTTACTCCTAAGTATATGCCTTAATGTATTATTGTTCGTACAAGTGGTTGGATGAATAAAGGTAATAGCACATGTTGTTATAATGATCATTAGTAAAGATAAACCAAATTTCATTAAAATTGAGTAAGATATATACATGTTATAACTGTACTCATATAGACAGTAGCAGAGTGAACCTTCAACTTTAAAGTGGGACATATATTAATAATGTTTCAAAAAACAAATGACATGAAAAATGAAAAAAAAAAAAAAAAAATCCAATATGTTTTGAGCATTCTACTACATGTTATGAAAAAATATCTTACCAATAGGATTTTATATTCAACAGTTAGATCTATTATAAAATTTATTCACTTTATTTTATGTGAGTCTGATCAAATCTAACATTGAAAAATATGCACTACCAATAGGGATATTTTGCCATCAAAAACTTTCACAAATATTAACGTCAACAAGAATCATCACGCATATTATAATAGCTCATGAGTAGATATAGTCAAGTTAATTATATAAAATCAAGAAATAAAAAATAAAAAGATTAAAGTTTTATGGGGACTGTGTGAAAATATTAAATCATAATGGGAACAAAATAAAGAAATCATATATATTTTAAGAGTTGAATTTTATATTTGTACAACATTACTCGAAAAACGCGTGCATCTTCAGTTGGTAGAGAGCTAATAATTTAGTCAAGTAAATATTTTGTGTATGTACTTTGTCGATCATTTTTTTTTTTGTTATTGCTAATTAAGGATTTAATTAGGTTTTCAGCCGCTGAAGTTTACTCTCAATTGGTTCAATTAATTGAATGATGATGAGTTTCAGGGGTGGTCCTTTGAGAGTATTAGATCGGAAGTTCTAATTAGGCTGCCCCCTAGATTTTCAGTACTACTAATTCACGTGGACGAGGACGACGGACAATGTCGCTGCTCACAAGCTAGCGCGTCAGGCTCTTAAATATCTTTTTCTCTGCTTATGTCTGCGTTGTTGTTCTTGTGAACCAATTTCTTTTGTTTTTGTGAGTTCATTATTGGTTTGGACCTTTATACGGACGTAGTACAAAAATTTTAAGGAAGCTAATGCATGCAAAAATAAAAAAAATTAAAATGAAAATTAAAAAAAAAAAAACTAAGACTTTGTTTCACATATTAATTTAACTCCAACTAAACTATATATTTTTTTTACAGGTTTTTGTCTTTTTCTGAAAAATCAATAAATATTATAATTAGTTTTTAAAATGTCAACCAACTCCAACTTAAAAAATTTAACTCCAATTAATAATCCAAACAGATACTAAAGCTATAATGTTGATGTAGAAAAGGAATGGCGACTTGTCGTTTAGTATTTGAAGATAGTTGTAAGTCGTTTTTAAAGTTGATCGAAGCTTTTATTTTTTCCTGATAAGAGACTAGTTGTTATACGTAGTCGTTTTGGAATTGAAACAAAGAAACAAGTCGTTAAAGAGGGGATTACTTGAAAATTTTTTGAATTATGACTAGGCTCCACTATATATATATATATATATATATATATATGGCCTCTAAATAAAGCAAACTAGTGGTTTTATTGGGTAGCCAACATACTAGAATGAATCTACCTATGTACAGAGTCTACTTCTTGCGTACGAACTAGATTGCAAGAATAACGAGCTCGATCATATAATCATTAAGCACATATATTATATCATTATAAGTATCCACTCGACTAGAACCCTTTTCTTTTTTAATCTCTTTTTATAGTTCTCGACCAGATTCAACGTTCGTTCTAGAGATGGGGAAAGTTCATGCTTCATTAGGTCTAAAAGATGGTGGGGATCGATGGAAATTAAGCATGCGTTTGGTTTTATGGTTTAGATTATAGAATTTGTATTTGAATTGATTGTACGTTTATCGAGGCGTTTAAATTGCTGTTGTTAAAAAGTGTAAAAACTTGAAATGTGTTCGGAAAAAAATATCAATATGAAACTTGTTTCATTCGTATCGAAATTCTATGCAATTGAAAAAAAATTATTTCATTTGGACTTGTCTATGCAAAGTTATGGACTTTTAAAGTTTGAGTTATAAAATTGTGTGAATAATGAAGCTGAGGGAAAAAAACAAAAATTGGATTGTAATTTTAAGATTTGGATTGTTCGTCCAAACAAGCCCTTAGTAGAGGTATTTGGGCAAAAAAACCACATGCAACCATAGTCCCATGTCTTTTAATCTTTGTTTAAGATAGTTAACAACATAAAGACTATTTGTTAAACATATTCAACTTTCAAACTTTTGTTCTCTCTACCCGTTGTTCTCTCAAATTTTTCATATTTAGGGTTTCCCTTTGTGTGAGACTTCCACCGCAACTGAGGAGGGTGATCGACGATTTGGCGATTTCGGCGGGAATGGAGTCGGAAGGTTCTCAATGAGAGTCTCAATCAGATTTAGCTGACAAGTTTTCAGCGGTTTAGGATCCAGCGATGCCTTAGTGGTTCGATTGTAGGTGCGGTGATCTTTTACCTCAAGTCGATTGTTTTTTTCTGAGTTGTGGCGTGCGGCGGAGTGGTTGTTTTACATGGGACAAGGATTTTGCAATCAATTTTTTTTTTATTAATGGTTTGTTATTGTATTTTAGTTTTAATTTTGTAATAAAGGAGGTAGTTCACCCACCTCCGATTTGTTTTTATGTATATTTTCTGCTTGAGTTATTTTCTAGTGATATATGTCTATTAGTTCCGCTAGTGTTATGGCTTGGCGGAGTTTGTTGTAGTCTCTGTGTTACGAGTGACTGTCTCTCGATCAATTGGAATATTCCATCAATTATAGATGTTTTTTTAAAAAGAGCTTTGTACATGCTCGATTTTAGGATTACTGAGGAATTCGATGAATTTTCCCGTCACCAGATCTCGATTTATGTCCTCCTTACTGAGTTTTATCAGATTTTACTGATGAAATCGGTTTTAGTCGAGGGTTATGTCTCTTGTACTACCAAGAATGAAAATGTCGAGGTCGACGGGGTTGTCGAGGTTTTGATTTACGGATAATGTCGACGGAAATATCGATGTCGACAGATATCCCGGGAAAAAATAAATACTCAAAGAAAAACTTATAATTTGTTGCTGAAACTTTACAAAATATAAAAACAATCAAGTTTACTTACTATGAACTAATTGTATAAAATAAACAATAAATTTTTTTATTAAATATAAGAGTTCTATCATAGAGTGTAATAGGAAATCATAATAATTATGCATTAATTGTAATTTCAATATGATATTGCATACTCGTTAGACATTACAACAAAATACAATAATTTAATATATTATATAGAAGTAAATATCAAATATAAGATAGTACATACAAGTTTCGAATTTCTTTAATATCAAAAAGAGCTTCTAGCAGGTTGGAAAACACTAGGTAAGTGTTAATTTTGATTTAAACAATACATTTGCCAATATATGCTCTTAAATAGTTCTGAATGTAATTGTCAATGTGCCGCATGTTTCTTGGTCTCTTCCAACTATTAACCCACAAATTGGATATTATCAATTTATCCAACATAATGAGTAATCTGGATGGGTAAGCAATGACATCTCAATATTAATTTGTGACGGAAAATATATTAACATATCAAAGAAACGGCCTAGATTTTATGGTTCTGGAATAGACCACATTTGAGAATCATAAGAAGGATTATAATCATATGAATTTTGCTCGGTTCCTAAACTCATGGAATCTAAACTCAAAGCAATATAATCATCATCAGTTTGACTCATTTGAGTCGTACCACGTCTTCTTATATGTTATTTTTTTAATTGCTATATTACCCTCACCTACTACCCTACAACCATGATCTTCAACCGTCGAAGAATATTGTCACATTTTATTAACATTTAAAAAAATGAAATGTGTATCAAATTTAAAATTTTTACAAAAAAAAAATTCCCCCAAGTTTTTGGATATTTTATGGAAATATCCAAAAATATCCTGGATATTTGTGGATATTATAGATATTCACGGATATTATGGACATTTGACGGACACTCCGAGAAGAAATATATCCCCCCTTTCGTTATCCATGTCGAGATTTTAAAATATAGATAATATCGTGGAAATAACGACGATGTCGTGGACGTTTTAATCCATGTGTACCACAAGGTTGTTTTATCTTTGTTATTGGTATTTGTATCCCGTTTTATCTTAAATGATAATTTTCATTTAAAAAAAAGATAATTAACATGTCATCCCCTTTTAATTGATACAAAACAACCTATGTATCCATAGTCGAAATGTATCATCATATTTCAACGAAGAAACAAACTTCTTGCTTAATTCTATGCATACAATTAACAAAATTCATTTTTTTTTCCCTGATTAGAAAAGAGGAAAAAGAGAAAATTAGGTGAAAAATCATATTTTGAATACATCTTTATAATTTTGATAAAATTATCAACTTTAATATTATGGTGTGCATAAATATAAGGAGGTATCTTATCGTATTATTGTATAGAAACAAACAAAAAAATGAATCTATTATAATTAGAGATAATTTAAAAATAATTGCTCTAAAAATGTTCTTTACAGGGGTAATCATACAAATCACCCAAGAAATTTACTAAACCGGGCCTGAACTTCGTTCATAATATGGGCGGGAAATTGATGAACGTGTGCAAAAAAGTCAAAAACTGGGCTTCAATTCCCGACAATGCCCACTCATTTATGTCTAACCCAACAGTACTTTCCTGGATCGGGCTATGTAGCCAATGCGGGCTAGTTTATCCCTGTAACCAAACAGCCACTTTTCAAATGGCATACCCTGATTGGGTGACACCAAACTAAAATTAGGAATAATCGAATATGCTTTTCTTCCAAGTTCACTTCCCATTCCCACCAACAAAACCAACGACCACAAATTCGTTAGGTACAGGGCTAGCCCCAAAAATACTCATTATCCAGTACAACCTAGACCACCCTAAACTTCCTGTGGACCACCCCAATCCCCTGATCTCCGCCGTCCAATTGCCTTGTGAGCAGAGTGATATTCCAAAAATGCCCCGGAAATCCAAATTGGGCAAGAAGTATCATGTATCTCACTGGGGCGGAGAGTCCAAGGTGTAAAAGACACTATTGCCCTTTTCAGCCGCAGATATAAAAATGCCCCACTGTCCGAGTGGAAAGACAATCCGTTTTTGTTCGTAGGCCTGGTCCAATCACACTTCCGAAAGTGAGGATCTCAGTGAGAGAGTGCGTTAGGGCTCCACAACATGTCTGCCGCATTGGTTGCCAACGGCGATTTCGTCACCGGAAATCTGTCTCCTGCGCCGGCCGCCGGCCGTGTCTCCTCCGTCTACAGCGAGGTCCAGGCGAGTCGTATCGACCACGCGCTCCCTCTCCCTTCCGTGGTCAGAAACCCCTTCAAGATCGTCGATGGTCCCCCCAGCTCCGCCGCCGGGAATCCAGGTCACTTTCTTCTTCTCGGATCCACGATTTTTCGTCGATTCATTTTGATTTTGTGCATTTCAATCTGTTACGAATGCTTTGATCTCTGTTTGGTTACTGCGAAAATGGCGGAAAGAGTAGGAAACAAGAAGCCGGATTTATCTAGTTTTTGCCTTTGCGTTTAGCGAGAAAGTGATCATTCTAGTCTCAAGTTAGATTTTTTTTTTCTTTTTAATATCTAATTTCATGATTGAGTTTGTTGTGCTGCTTGCAGATGAAATTGCAAAGCTATTCCCGAATCTTTTCGGTCAGCCATCTGCAGTTTTGGTGCCGAGTGATTCGGATGCCAGCCAAGCGCAGCCGAAGTTGAAGATCGGCGTTGTTTTGTCTGGAGGCCAGGCACCTGGAGGCCACAATGTCATTTCTGGGATTTTCGGTGAGGATCTTAGTTGTCAGATCAACTCAATTTCCATTGTAATTTAGCTGATTTACATTACGAAGAAGGTTTAGTTCGTTCCGTTTTTCCTGGTAGATTACTTGCAGGACCTCGCTAAGGGCAGCACATTGTATGGATTCCGGGGAGGGCCTGCTGGAATCATGAAGTGCAAATACGTGGAACTGACATCAGATTATATTTATCCCTACAGAAACCAGGTGTGAGTTTTGGAATATGGTTGGTCTTTTGTGCGAGTTTAAACTATTTTAATTTGATTATAGGTTCATGAATCATGTGCATTTGTAAAACATATTTTGAATCTGGCATAAGCTTGGAAGAAATCATGCGTCCATCTTAGTGATTTATAGTTAATACTTGCATGCATTTTAAGTTTTAACCAAGTAATTATATTTAATGTGAGAGGAATTTCTTTTTATCAGGGCGGTTTCGATATGATTTGTAGTGGAAGAGACAAGATTGAAACTCCAGAGCAGGTGACTTATTTTTGGTTCTGAACAGGCTTCCTAATACGTTTATGCATGCAATAGTGAATTGTTTACCGTATGTGGTTTTTAGTTTAAACAAGCTGAAGAAACTGCACGAAAGCTTGATTTGGATGGACTTGTTGTTATTGGTGGGGATGACTCGAACACGAACGCCTGCCTCCTTGCTGAAAATTTCAGGTATAGCATTTCCAATTCTTTCAAGAAAGTTCTTGTGAGAGGAAACTGTAGCTGACATCTTTAGTATGTTTATTAGAACCACCTATTATTAATTCACTTCCATAATATATATAACGCCTATGGTGATAGAACTTGGTCTTTACTCTTAACAATAAGGAGTCTTTCTTTTTCTTTTGGTATGACTGTTTCGCGTGTCTTCTTAACACAATTTGTATTTGAACATTTACTTGCTCAATCAGGAGGAAGAATATTAAAACCCGGGTGATCGGGTGTCCCAAAACCATTGATGGTGACTTGAAATGCAAAGAGGTTCCGGCCAGTTTTGGATTTGATACTGCTTGCAAGGTGACTGCAACTATAAATAATTTTAATGAAATTCTACTAGTGGAGTCCTTTGCAATTATCATGTAAAGAAGATGAGAAACTAAAGATATTATGATGCTCTAAATGTTATGCAGATATATGCAGAAATGATTGGAAATGTCATGATAGATGCCAGGTCAACTGGAAAATATTATCACTGTAAGTATGCTGGTTAAAACTTAAAAGTCGTGGAATATTTAACTAGTTAAAAATTTGCTCTCGCTTGCTTTGCACATTTCCTAAGCCTACATAATGAAATGTATCTGTCTCCACAGTTGTGCGGCTTATGGGGCGTGCGGCTTCACATATAACGCTTGAATGTGCTTTACAAACTCATCCAAATATTACAATTATCGGAGAAGAGGTACCTTCAAACGATAGACCTTGCCTTGTGTAGCTACTCCATGATTACAATGTACGAAAGTAGATTCCGTCGTTGTTTGGTGTTTATACATCCTGTGCTGTGGCAATGTTACTTCTGAGTCCTGACACTAGTCAATGTAGCTTGTTGATGTCATCAACTCCTTTGAACCTTGCCTTGTCTAGCTACTCAATGATTACAATATAAGAAAGTAGATTCTCTCTTTGTTTGGTGTTTAGACATCCTGTGTTTTGACATTGTTACTTAAAATTAGGAATAGTAATAATAGGTCCCCTCATATTTCTTACATTTCTATTAGTTGGATATTTCTTTTTTTTTTTTTTTTTTAAACAAAGGAAGTCCTTTTGTTATTATTCATGGTTAATAAAGGTAATAAGTGAAATTTTGTTTTAATCCACCAAGTCCCCAACACTAGTCAATGTATCTTGTTGATGTCAAGCACTCCTTTGAACAGTTAACTTTTGTTATTTGACTTCATCCTCTAAGTCTGAATCTTTTGCAGTATAAGTTTCCTTTTCTATTTGGTCATTCGTTCTGCATGTCTAAGTTGGATTAGCTGCTAGTCATAATCACCTGTTGAAGTGAAATGAACAAACCTAGCAAGATAAGTCTTGAGAGTTGAGATGTTGCCCTTGGTATCTCTACTCTGTGCTGATATTCAAGGATGTAGTATTTGGTTGAATATAATTTATTGGTCAGAAGTTGTTGGGATGCTTTGTAGAGGCTGACTTACCGTATGAGGTGCATAGCAATACAATTTTTGAAACACATAACGTGACAAGATCTTTGGTGCAGGTTGCCCAGAAGAAGCTGACACTGAAAAATGTTACAGATTACATTGTTGATGTAGTCTGTAAACGTCATGAACTCGGTTATAACTATGGTGTCATACTTATCCCGGAAGGTCTAATTGATTTCATTCCTGAGGTATCATTTCTCAGTAGTAAAGCTGCTATTATTGCCTCTATTTTGTCTTTATATGCTCCAAGATTTTATTTTCTCCTATTTTACAGATATGGACCATCGTTATTATGTTGATTCACATATATTTTTGTAACTTCTACTGCAGGTGCAGCAGCTTATCGCAGAACTGAATGAAATTCTGGTCCATGACACCGTTGATGACGAAGGTGTATGGAAAAAGAAACTTACTGAACAGTCTTTAAAGCTTTTTGAATTTTTACCTCAAGCAATCCAAGAGCAGTTGATGCTTGAAAGAGATCCTCATGGAAATGTCCAGGTATGTGTTTTCAGTTACCATGCCACTTTTGATTTCACATTTTTATGGATATATGCTGGCCAGTAATGTTTATGTCATTTACTTTTGTTCATTAGGTTGCGAAAATAGAAACAGAGAAGATGCTTATTCAAATGGTTGAAACTGAATTGGAGAAGAGGAAGGAAGCAGGTGCATACAATGGCGAATTCAAAGGACAGTCGCACTTTTTCGGGTACCTAATGTCTTACACCGCATGTATGCTGGATAAATGCAAGAACAATTTCTAAAAGAAAAGCATTTCTGGTAGCCGTATGTTACCCATCAACGTAATCTTTCAATATGCAGGTATGAAGGAAGATGTGGATTACCGACTAATTTTGATTCTTCCTATTGCTATGCATTGGGTTATGCTGCAGGAGCTCTCCTTCATAGCGGAAAAACTGGGTTGATATCATCGGTTTGTGTCTCTCTTTTCTTTCACTCCCTTTTGAACCTCTTCTGCTTTCATCATAAGCTATCTTTCCAGAATGATGTTTAGTCCTCCTTTTTTTTTTCCTGTAATTTTTCTTATCCTAGAAGATTTAGTTTGACAACAGGACATTTTTCACTTATGTACTTTTTCTAATGTATCCAGGTCGGAAATTTGGCTGCTCCTGTTGAAGAGTGGACAGTTGGTGGGACTGCTTTGACCGCGCTAATGGACGTGGAGAGAAGACATGGTATTGTAGCCTAAATTTTTTAATTCATCATGTGTGCCATATGGGAACATTTTCTTTGCCTCTTTTTTTTTTTTTTTAGTAACTATTCGGAGCATGCAATCTCATCAATTATTCTTTTTGTTCCATATCCGTAACTAGAACTTTACAAGAATTCTGTGGGAAGAGCATTATGATCTTTCAGTTTACATACCGTTTGTGTCATCTTTCACACTATTTAATATGAAAATTTAATTCATCTTTTAGGTAAGTTCAAGCCTGTGATCAAGAAGGCAATGGTGGAGCTTGAAGGTAATGACACTAATTGTGGTGTTTTCTATTTGTGCTATACTTCCATGCTGTTAGTAGAAAACAAATTATTTCGATTAGGTTATCAGCTCTTCAGATCTTGCTGATTTTTGGTAATAAATTTCAGGTGCTCCATTTAAGAAATTCGCATCCATGCGTGATGAGTGGGCTCTCAAGAATCGTTACATTAGTCCTGGTTAGTGACAAGTTCCAGTTTAATGGTGTTATCTGCTTTTGTGATTTTAGTCAATAATGATTCGCCTTAAATTTACAGAATGTCTCACATAGTGGGAAAATGAGAGAACTTTTCTATTGAATACTGGTTAACTGTGGATGATTTTATGGTTTCTCTGAGATATGCTTGAAATTGCTCCTACGGAGTACAGACAGCTCTACATTCATATCTCACATTCTGACTTCCGAACTTTTTATTGCAGGTCCAATTCAATTTGTTGGTCCATCATCAAATGCAGTGAATCACACTTTACTCTTGGAGCTTGGGACTCAAGTGTAGGAATGCGATTGGGCTCCGTCATTGGAGCAGGCAACATTTGAGAAAACAATTATATGCTTTCTGGATCATTAAAAGCCAATGCCTTTCGATTATTTTTTTTTTTTCCGGTAGACTTGAATTTAGATAGAGGATTATATGTTAGATGGTTTTCTTTTTGTTTATCTGTTTGACATGAACTCATTCTGAGTGGGTTTTTAACTTTGAAGTGTCGGGTACTCAGGTAACCGCCGGTGAGTATTTTTGTGAAATGTCATTGCCATCTCTGTATGAGCGAGAAAAAATAATATTTAATAAAACTAAACTCTCAATGGAGATTCAAGGTGGAGGTTGTTTATGCGTATTGTCTATTAGTCTCAATTTCACTTGGGAAAAAAAAAAAAAAAAATTGTGTTTAGAATACTGAAGACGGATCATAGTGGCGTCTGCTTGTTGGGTACTGAAAAGATCAAGTAATTACATCATTAGGATAGGAAGGATCGATTTGATCATGAGGATAGGAAAGGCTGAACACAACTTTATTTTTGCCTTATATACACACACACACACACACACACACACACACACAGATGTATACATTCCAAATTTCCAATACATTCTATTTTACACCAAATATAAGAAGAAAAATGTTTTATTGTAGGTGATGCAATTTTCACAAATACGACAGTCGATTAAAACTGTCACGTGATAGAATATGATTCTACCACTTTTTATCTTGAGATAGTTTTATTTAATTACCTCATATCTATTAGAGAAAACTGATTTTTGTATTTAAAAATTATAATAATAATAATAATTAATTATTATGAGAAGATTATCTAAATAACCATCTAATTTTATTAATTGATCAACATGACACAAATTCCTTATTCTTGACTAACATAACACTAATTTTAGTTAATTTTAGTTTAATTTTGTGTTATATTAGTCTAGTGTCAATTTTTTGTCATATTTGTGTAACGATCTCTAAATTTGTGTGATTTAGATGCTTTCCCCATTAATTAATTTATTTTCAATTTATGAAATCTCTTAATTGATCAAATCTGTAATTATAATTTTTATATATAGCGTCCATTGATTGTATTATTTATTAGTGAGTTTTCTTTCTTTTCCTATTGCGTCACTTATTCCCAAACTGCTTTAAGTTTTCGTATTCTGCTCTTACGTTTTTTTTTTTTTTTTTTTTAAATCTTCTTTAATATGTTCAATAGTATCATCTCCGATGATAAATGGCAATGCTCAATTAGAACAAAATATTTCCCATTTATCCCTTGAAGAAGGTCCTCTGCAATTGATCCATCCCCAAGCCAGAGGATTGACAATTAGCCAGATAACCTTAAAAGCAAATGAAAAACTCTTTTCTTTATTTATTTATATATTATTATTATTTTTTAACTTTAGCAGTCAGTGAAATGGTATTATCCGCACTAAAAACTACTATTAAGGCCATGGACAGACCGTGATAAGTTACAGAAGATAACCTGAATCATTGCGAAATCTGTTAAGACTAGGGTCCATACTACTAGTACTACTAACATCAAGTTTCCGTGACACATGTAACATGATTAAAAACAAAAAAAAACAAAAAAACAAAAAAAAAAAAGCCAGAATCATGGTAGATAAAATGTTTTCTTTATCCTTAAAAAAAAAAAAAAAATCATATGGTAAACGGATCTCGCCTGGTGTTTTATCTGTAAGGAAAGCAACGACTCTCACTTTGATGAAGCCAAAAAGTGCTATTACTTTTCTTTTTTCACACCAGAAGACAGCTGACTTTACTGGCTTTGCTTTTCTCCTTTCTCTGCTCTTTTTATGTCAAAAAAGTCCCCCGGATCACATGCTTTCCTGTTTTCGCTTTCTTTACTCTTTTTTTTTTTTTTTTTTCACTTGTTCCTCTCCTGTGCCATAAGTCGCTGAATTCGCGTTCTTATCCCTTATTTATGTAACGTATTTGTAAGGCCCACGCGTACCTCTTTCCATTTGCCCGCATGTATCTATACGTTGTGTCACTCTAATTTTATATGCACCTTATTTTATAAAGAATCTTCCATTCAACAATACTATAAAATACTAGTGATGTTAAATATTATTCACTAATCAAATATAGATCATAAAACATGGGGTTCATAGATAAAATCGATCTTTTATTTGTGATGAAGTTTAACACGAATGGTGTCTCTAAACATTTCTCATCTTAAGGAGAGCAAATAGTGCAAAGAGGGTAAAAAAAAAAAAAAAAAAGGTGAGAATGTGATACCTCATTCCTCTTTTTGGAGATTAACTGGTTGCTTATCTATTTATTCTGTATTCCGAATACTTTGCTTTTATCTAATTTGGTAGGTATTCACTTTCTCTTTCTTTCTTTCTTTTTTTTAATAGGTAGGGGTGTTTAAACTCTAAATCCAATAATCAAAATCAAGAATGTAGATTTACCTTTAAACTATAAATATAAAACTATATATATTATTTCGTATTCTTATTTCATAAGAATAATTTATAGAAGATGAAAATCTGCCTCTCTATAGTGAACTATATATAACAATTTGAAGAAAGTTTACAATTTAAATTCGAGTGAGGGGATACAACAACAGATGGAAGCAAATTGGAAAGGGATAGAAGTTGAGAATAGGAGGAAATCCACAAGAACCAAAGTCAAAGTGTGTGAGGAACGAGGAAGAGAAGATTGGGAAACCCGAGACATAGTGCTATGAGCAAATTGGCCAGATTCCAAACACATTGCAGCTTATATATATATATATATATATATATATATATATATTTGATTTGGAGTTTGAAAAACGGGTGTCTCTCGAGGTCTCAAATCTCTCCAACCGAAAGATAAGGATCGTTGGACTCAAAAATCACCCATAACAAGTGAAGTAACACTTAAAAAAATAATATTAAGTAAAATTAATATCATGTTGAACCAACTGTTTCTATTTGTTATAACATGGAGTAGCTTTTGTACATTAATTTATGTTCTTTACACAAAATATTCTTATGAATATTATAATATCATATTACATCATTTACTTTTATGTGTTAAAAGTAAAAAAATATATATATATATAAGTAAAATGGCTAAAGAAAAAAGAAACTTACAAAATTTGATATTTAAATTTAGGATTGATTAAAACCAATAATGATAAAACGGTATTATTAATTTTCATTACTTGTGTCTACTTACATATCCTGTTGTTGTCGCTTTATCTAAAAGATTAGAGGTTTTAAGTGCATGCAATAAATTGAGTCAAACATCTCTTCTCAATTATTGTTATTGTTTTTTTTTTTTTAAAATATCCCACATAGATGAGAAAGGGAGTTCGTTGTGCTAAGTTGTTTCTAAGAACATAAAATAAAAATGGAAGGCCCTCCAACTTATTATTATTATTATTATTGTTATAAGTTTCTCCTAACTTTTCGAGTTTTGACCTTTAAGAGATTCAACCCCGTGTCACTTTACCATTAAAAAAAAGAAAAAAGGTAACATGACAATCTTTTGTATAATTCACGTCGTTTCATACAATATGAAAAAATATATACTTTTTTTTATGTAGCACGCGCTTTGGGTTGCCAATAGCATCATGCATATAATACATAATCAATAAGCTCCTCAAAAAACTTGTAGATTTAGTGGACATGACATTTGCATTATTTTGGCTTCAAATTTTATTAGATTATACACATAGTAGGACCTATATAGTCTAATCCTCAGACATAGATTATAACATTATTTTTTTTTTCCGGAAAATCACATTGAAATCAGCAACAAAATCAATATCAAATCACAAATAGAAAGTGGGGCTAATTTTGGAGGCCCTCATGTTAATATCTATCCACCATTAACAGCAACAGTAAGGGTAAAGAAGCTGCTGCAATCAACAAAGGCCCTACCACAAATAAAATGGTGAAACGATAAAGATGTATTTTCTTATTTCTTTTTTAAATATGCTCTCGTTTAATATTCAGTAACACCAATCAATCCTTTCTAATTAATGAACGCGTGTCATCGAATTCATGATAATATGGCTGAAATTAAACCTCATCTTTTAAATAAAATTGGATCATATTATTTTGATCTATTAACGGATTTCGGGATTTTTTTTTTTTTTTAAATGGATGATGAGGGTGAGAATGATAGGGGCCCCATTTTGCTATGATGGGTGTAATATTGTTTTTGCTTGCACATGGCTCATCATTTTGCCTACAAACAAACGCCATTAACAAAAGGGAAAGGGAAATAAAAAGAAAATCCTCCATGTCTTTCTATTTCAATTTCTCTCTCAACCATTCCCCTCAATCTCTCTCTTTAGATTCCCACAAGTTCCCACGGCTTCACCACAACCATTACAAAAGGCCCTTACCTTACTAGCCTACAACCACTTGCTTGCCCATTATCAATATCTACATCAACATCAATATCATCCATCCATCGACCCCTCCATTTTTTGGCGTTTTTGGGGCCCACACCCTAATTTGTCATTTTGCACACCTAACCAATTCCCCAATTCCCAATTCTCTTATGGTTTTTGCATAATTCCAATCTTCCAACCGTGTGATCCCTATTTTAATCGCCACTATTTATGCCCATCACATGGTGGATATTCATTATTGTTGCCCATGATGGAACCCAAATTTAAACTAATAATTTGTTCGTGTTTGATTTTTCCTCATCACAAATATTTTTTAGCCGTCAATTTATGCTTGGAACTTTTCTCTGTTTTGGATGGATTTTTATCAGAGAACGACATGGATAATATATCTATATCTATATATTTATATATATCTTGTCTAGTGAGGGTTTATAAAAAGTGCCACCAAACGCAACTTTACAGCCTCCAGCCAGCTCAAGTAAACAAGTCAACTACTTAACAAAAAAGTATATATTTTTTTAAATATCCTTATAATAGATATCAACTTATTATTCTATAAATGACCTCATATTCAAGGCAATATGCACAAGGGCATGTTTGGATTGAACAATACCATATATCACCACGGATATCGGTACTTATTTTTAATCGGTTACAATTTTATATGTTAACTCTGATTAATTATTAATTATGATATGAGGTCTGGTGACAGTCTATATGTCAATATTTAATGGGCTAAAAATTAAGTCAACCACTATTACATATGATTATAAGTTAAAATTTTCGGTTTGGATTGGAAGGTAATTTTGATAGTGGTCCGTGCCTAATTTGGTAATATGATGGGGACGCGCTCATGAGAGTTGAGATTCAGTTGAGATACTATGGATGTGGGTAATGTCATAATTGGGGTTTTGATTGTCAACGCTAGTGAAAGACATTCTAATTTCTAAATCAAGAGGCGCCGTTGAATGTAAGTGTGAGGCCACTCTTTTTATGTCACCCCACATGCAATGCCACTATTACATCACATCCTTCTCATTCTACATTGATCCACCTCTCTTTAAAAATATATATATATATATTTATACACACACACACTTTCATATGTTTGTAAAGTTTTAAGGGAGATATTATGATAGAAATTGTTATTTTAATCCTTTTTAAAAAAATTTCAACTATTTGGTTTATAATAAAAACAGTTATGCATCGCGCGTTATAAATTATTGAAAAATATTAGGAATATCAACTCTAATATTAATTTTTTAAATACCAATTTATGTAGCATATAAGTTGTCGTTATTTTATTAATAAGTGTTTAAAATATTACTACAGTAATTGATTACATCTACTAATAAAAATATGATATGTGAGTTTATACTCAAAAAGTTAGGATTGTGTCAACACTACTCTAATTTTTTAATATGAATATTCATAAATCGTACTGTTAACAAATTAATTCAAATAACTAAAAAGAATTCTAATTGACAATACAAAATATGATATATGACTGTAAAAGTTATAGTATTGTTATCACCAATCTATTATGTGGACATTGAAAATCTAAACCTAACACCTCAATTACGTTATCCAACAGAAATTAAAGAGAATTAAAAGCGAAAATGGTCAAGTGATACTCGTTGATATATACGAATTTAATTAAGGGAGTGTGGATATGTGCATGAATGAAATTTACTAGACAATTACGCAGAAAAAGGGGTTGTGATTTTTGTGGTCTAGTATGTATCAAAATTAAAGGTTGTCTCTTTGTTGAGATCCACAAAGCCAACGGTTAAGTTCGATGGATGTATTTCTTTTTTACACTTTTGAATTCCTATCAATTGTATTTGTCATGTAAAACAGTAAAAATCAAAAGCACAAAATCCTATACACGTGGAATTCCATTGAATTCAGTAATGCTAAATATTAAGCTTATTTATATATATATATATGACAATTAATAATGCAAAAGATTTTGATTTGATATCATTATCCTCATAACTTCTCATATTATCATAATGGCACAATTGAATATATTCAGAAGGGTACAATTGAACTTAATGATATTTTTCCTTTTGAGGAACAAATATTACCTCAATTTTTTCCTAAAAAGTAATCATTATACAGGCCAGAGAAATTTAATTTTAAAAAAATATTTCTTATGCTAATGATATGAACTGGAATCGGGGAATCACAATAATGGTAGGTATATATATATATATATATATATTTTTTTTTTAATGATAACAATGATGATGAATTTACGTCCTAGTAATTGATGTGCAACCTTAACCAATTATTATTATTTTTTAGGCATTAACCAATTATTATTAGTAAGACAAAAATTGCCAATTCTCCTGATTTTTCTCTTTGGCAAATCAAATGTATCATGAGGATTTGTTTATTTACTAGATATAACCCAAATAAATTGCAAAACACCAAAATACAACCCACAAAATGCCACCAGCAAAATTGTATTGTGGTTAGTAAGTAACTATCAACTTTTTTTTTTTTTTTTTCGAAATAAAGCACAAGGGTAAAGTGCTTATTTGATTGTCAAATTATATACAAAATAACATTCTGATTTCTAATCTTTTTTTCTCAGTTAAAAGCTTTTTTCTTCCTTATCTTTTTTTGCTTTTCATTATAAAGCTTTTTTTTTCTTTTTTTTTTTGTTGAAATAAATTTTTTGAGTTTAAGTTGTTTGACCTTTAAAAAATTAGTTAAAATTTTTGTTAACTTTTCAAAGAAAAAAAATGATAAAAATGAGTTGGAAAAGTTCTAAATAAAGGTTACATGAATAAAATACCAAAGATTATTATGCTTCATTTTAGAACTTAGGTTTCAACATAAAAATTATCTCAATTTTTATCTCTATCTCTTTTTTTTTTAAGTTACTAAAATTTTCAATTAAGTTTTGAAAAGTTAACCAATTTCATTTAAAAATTATAACTCAAACCAGGATTCCAAACACACTATATAAAAAAAAAAAAGAGAGAGTAAAAGTCGTTTGAATCAAATTTGAGAGTCAATTAACAAAAAAACTCAAACACTTTTTTAAAAGTTATTCAAAAATTTTTATTAGTAAAATAATTTTGGAATAATCAGAAATAACATGAATAACTTAATTTTTAAATCGTCGTTTTTTTTTTTTCTTCAAAGAGGGTCGCTCATATGAAAAAAAAAAGATTATTTTGTTAATTTTACTTTTTAAGGTAATCATTTTGACAAATATTCCTCAAAATTATATTTGAGAAGCCTATATAGCGGACAAATTATCAGAAGAGCATTATCCTCTTGCAAGAAAACTACACCAATAATCGCTCAACCTATGACATTGCTCCTTCCATGCACGGTGGACCCCACCCCAACCTCTATCTCTCTCTCTTCTCTCTCTCCTATCTCTCTGCTTAATACTGTTAATTTCCTTTATTTATTTGCCTTTGTAGGGTCACTTTCCCCTGAACCCTGAAGAGCTCTCTCTCTTTTCTTCCTTAAGAAAATCAAAAAAACAAGAAGAGAACTTCTCTTACAACTCTCTATCTATCTCCTCTATCCTCTTTCTCTCTCCAGAAAAATGGATAGCCCAATCGTCATACCACAAGCCCAGACCTCGTCTCCGACCAGCTCCGGCGGAAGACGAACCAGCCTCGACGCGAACTCGCCGGAGTTCGAGTTCTGGATGGTCCGTAACCCGTCATTCCCACAGCCCAACCTCCTCTCCGCCGACGAGCTCTTCGTCGACGGCGTCCTCCTCCCTCTCCACTTCCGAACCCACAGCCCCAACGACCCGATTCAAGAACCCGACCCGGAAAAACACGAACCTCCTCCGCCTGACCCAGGCCCCAAGATAACTTCTTCTTCTTCTTCTTCGTCTTCAGCTGCGGTGGATGCGTCGACGCCGTCTCCGAGCGCGTCGAAGCGGTGGAGGGATATTTTCAAGAAAGGAGAGAAAGAGAAGAAGAACGCGAAAAGCGAACAAGAAGACAAAGAGAAAGAGAGAGAGAAAGATAAAGATAAGGATAAAGACAAGAAGAGAGAAAGAAAGAGCGGCGGCGGCGGCGGTACGAGCTCCTCCGCCGAGCTCAACATCAACATATGGCCGTTCTCGCGGAGCAGATCCGCCGGCAATGCCTGCACCCGACCCAAGCATTTCTTCGGAGCTCCGGGTCCGACCCGGAAGGTGAACAGCGCGCCCTGTTCTCGGAGCAACTCGGCCGGGGAGTCCAAGTCCAGGAAGTGGCCCAGCAGTCCGGGCCGGCCCGGGGTCCATTTGGGCCGGAGCAGCCCGGTTTGGCAGGTCCGCCGTGGCGGCGGCGGCGGCAGCAGAAGCTTCGAGCCTCCAGTGAGGAATGCGGAGAAAGGACTGAAGAAAGAAGCGCAGGAGACTCGCCGGAGTAAACCCGCCGGCGCCGCCGCTTCCGGCGGAGGTCCGGCGAAGGCTAAAGTGTTGAATTTGAATGTGCCGATGTGTATAGGGTACAGAAACCAGTTGAGTTGTAGGAGTGATGAGAACAGTGCTCTAGGCATCGGTAACAGCGACGGCGGTGATGGAAAAAGCCGCAGTGGCAGTGGTGGCGGTGGAGGTGGCGGCCGTGGTGTTGCTGTTGGTGTTGGGAGTGGTGGAAATCTTTTTAACCTGCGCAATCTTTTCACTAAGAAGGTGTATTAAGTATTAACCCCCTCTTGCTGTTTATTTCACTTTGATATATATATATATATATATATATATGAGTTATTACCAAAGTTTGGTTTTAAAACGAGTATTCTTTTTGTTTTTATTCTTAATCTTCATGTAATTAACTAGAAATGTAGATTGGCTAGTCTAACTTGTTAAAGAATGTTTGTGTAATTCGCCTTGATTTGTTTATTGATTGAGGTTTTTTTTTTTAATTTTTAATTTTATTTTGAAGCAGTTTTTGTAATATCAAATGCTTTTGTGTGAGGATTTTTTTTTTTTTTTTTTTTTTGCTTTACAGTTTGAAGAAGTGTTGTTGTTGTTGTTTTTTTTTTTTTTGGGCTTGATTCCTCGATGGGCTAAATATATAATTTTGAATTTTTGTCTCACGAGCGAGCTGTGTAGCTTTTTGAGTTCATGTCATGTGCAACACACCATGAAAATGATGTTAGCTTTTTCTTTAAACGTCTAAAGTCACTGTCTCTTTACTCGGTACTACTTTTTTCCTTGGACAATCTACCTCACACAGCGTATGTAACGTCCCATTCCCGAGGCTAAATCTGTACATAGATGGCAACTTAACCTAGATCCGTGCAACTTCAAAATAGGGGTGCATACACAAGCGGTTTGTGAATTGGACGGTTTGGTTTTGTAAAAAGATGATTTGGAAAAATCCAAACCGGGACTGTTCATTGTACTTGTACATGGCGGGGCAAGTGACTTGAAAATTGCGGTTTGGCGGCATGACGGGGTGGTTTGGCCTTTTCTTTTAACCCCTATTGCAAAACTAATGGTGATTTTGTGCTCACTCTCCCTCTTTCCTTTAACCCCTATTGCAAAACTAATGGTGATTTTAACCACAATGCTCTCAGTGTCACGCATTAATTAAAAATAATTAAAAATCGGTCTTTCGACGGAGTTCAATTTCTTTACTTGTGGTTCCCCAATTGCTTTTCTCCCAACATAGTTGTCAAGCATTTTTCTTACTTTCCCCTGCTTCAAAACTAATGGTGATTTGCACTCTCTCTCTCTTTCCTTGAGTGCTTCGACATCAGTAGCACCACAACTCGTACGAATAGTTCCAATGCCTGCAGCATCACACATTAATTAAAAGTCAATCTATAAACGGGTTCGATTTCTGCTACTCGTGGTGCCCCAAACACTCGTTCTCCCAACGTAGTTGTCAAGCATTTTTCTTACTTTTTTTCTACATGGAAGATCCGCGAAGAAGGGATATGTCTTTTAGAATTTTTCTTACTCACACAGGTGCTTAGCTAAAATGCATAGGCCTTACCTTGCGGACTTTGCTTTTCCTAACACAGCCAAAACAACATGGAGGTACCACCTCAAAGCTTAAAATTTGAATGTGTGTGTGTTTAGTGCCCTGATCAAGTCACAACATCAAGTCCCATTTGCCCATTTTAGACTCACATGTCTTCCCTAACACCTAGTCTCTTGCCATAATCATGATGTTTCAAATAAACTAGTTACATAGCATGGGCTTCATGCGTACGGAATAAACAAATAAAGTCACATAAAAAAAGCCTGCTACATGACGGGCATTTGAGTCATCACGTAGCGACTACTAGAGCCCACACGAAAGAGCAGATTTGCTCTTTTGTATGTAGGTAATAGATAAGACACTGGGCTAGTACTCTCCAAACATCCCTATAGCACCAGAGGCACTCCAACTAATATGAGGCCTCGGGGGTGGCTCCCAAGGTTATTCCATTTTAGTCATGCTTGTTCAATTAAGCAGGAAGACTATAAATAATTTAAATACACTAACTATAATCTCAACTTTTGAATATTAATTTATGTGACAGTGGAATTCCATATTTTTATTAGTAAATATAATAAATTAATATGCTAATTTTTTAAACACCCACTAATAAAATAATAGTAATTCACATGTCATATAGATTGGCATTCAAAAATTAAAATTAAAATTAGTATCTCTAACATTTTTCAAGTAAATATGTTATCTATTTTGAATATTTTAAAACTTATTATTTATTTATTTTTAAAAGCTTCAACTTTTAATTTGGGAGATGAGAGAAAATGAGGTGGAGAGTAATGTTTTGAGTATCTCTTTATAATTTTCCTCATTTTAATGTTAAATTTGATAATTTTAGTATTATAAAATGATAAAACTATCAATTTTAATGTTATGTTAGACATAAATATAAGAATGTGTCAAATTTATAGTATTATTGCATATATATAGCATTATTGCATATAGCTCATTTGATTGCTGATCAAAGACCAGACGCTTCATTTGGATGTTGGATGAGCTATGGGGACTTAAAGCTGGGTCTGCCGACTTGTTTTGTTTTGTTTGTTTTATAGGCAGGAGACTAGATGCTTCTTGTACATGTAAATACTACTAGCAGTGAAAAGTTTTTTTTTTTTTTTTTTGATATAAATGTCGGTTAATTTATATATATATATATATATATATATATTACGGAGAAGGTCAGTTAATATTGAATCCTGTTAATAATTTTACTACATATTTATCACTCTTTTTTTTTTTTTGCTGCTACATGATGATGGCTTTACAAAATTAATCTAACATTCTTATACCTACTAAAAATAAAATAAAAAAAAAAACAACTTTTTTAATCTCCATTGTGCAATAAGAGAGAGATGCACGTCCTCACATGATTCACCTTTTTGTATCATTTTTTACCATTTATGTAAAATTTTATGGGAATTGAATTTAAAATATAATTATTATACAAAAATAATACAGACTTAGCTTGTAACTTTATTATAATATGAAGAGTTATAAATTTTCACAGTAAGTTTAAAAACAAATTGCAAGCTTTACCGTAATCTAACAAATCCATATTTTACATAATCTAGAAAGAATTATAGAAAAATGAATGACGTAATTACAAAATTGTGCCAAAAATAGAACATTTTACAATTAGAATCGTCTTTTTACACCAATGTTTAAAGTTACAGTTTTAATAATTTGATTAATTTGTTAATAATTTGATCCAACAAAAGTAATTTTGTGTTGCACATTTGCAAATTTATAATACAAACTCATAAGACTTTCATCCTTCTTTTGATTCTCCTACCCCAATTAAAATTTTTAATCTTTTTTTTTAAGTAAACCAATTTTATTATCTACATCTTCAAATCTTCTTTTCATACTTTAAAAGTCTATAATGTTCTTATTTCGAATTGAAATGATGTGACAGAAGTGTATGAAAACACACAACTATTGATTCTTAAAAAAACTACAAAAAAATATGCACGATAATTTATGTTAAATTTATTGATTCAAACTTGAATACTGAAAATCACGTAAGCCTATTGAGAGCTCAAATATATTTTATTAATAATCATAAAAAAAAAAAATCTCCCACCAAAATAACAAAGAAACCTTTAAATAATAAACCCTAAGTCCTAATCCTGATCCTATTTAAATTAAATTATCAAAGATAATTAAAAATAATAAAACAACTAACAAATGCTATCTCAAAAAAAAAAAAAAAAAAAAAAAAGCAAGAGGAAGAAGAAGAAGAAGAAGAAGTCCACAGCACAAAAGCTAATCCTAAATCTATAACTATCTTGTAAATCAGAGTTGCTTTTTTTCTACCGATTAAAAACTTATCAAGTTATTCTGTCATTTTTTTCCCCCCTCTCTTTCGAACCCCCAAAAGGGTAATTTTCAAATAAAATATTAATTCTTTTCCTTTTAATAAAGAGTTTATACCGTACTACTTCAACTGAAAGTTTATTTTTGAAAAGAAAATATATTTTTTTTCAACGGGCTTAGAAGAAACCGACTTCGACGTTTGCCGATTTGATACGGAGGTGCCTTGCGCGCCACTCTTGCAAAGACTGAGAGAGAGAGAGAGAGAGTTGAGAATCGATCAATAGTATTCGCAGAGACACCATGGCCGTCGTAGGAAGATTGATCAAAGCTTCTCGGGCACTTGGAACAATGGCCTCTTCTAAAACCCTAAACCCTCCTTCTCCGTTTCTGCTTTCTCGGAACATTGCAAAAAATCCTCGCCTTCTTCATCTCCGTACGTCTCCTTTTCTCTTTCCCGAATCCTCCTCTGCTTTCTTCCATTCCTCAAAATTTAGTTCACTCTGTTGTGTGGATTACTCGATTGCAATTCTTGGATTTCATGAATTTAGCAATTCTTGCCTAAACCTCTGTCCATTGTGTGTGTGTGTGTGTGTATGTATATATACAAATGTATGTATGTATGTACGTATCTGTATGGGATTTGTCATTAATTCGCTATAAATTTCAAAAATTCGTTCTTGTTGTAAAAAACTCAGGACCTGTTGAGCGGCAGAATTATTTGAATGCATCTGAAATTCAGTGGCCAAAATGGGTACCACACAGTTCTAGACTGAATTTCATACTTCCAGCTTTGTTAGCTAGTTTTTTAGGAGTTGAAGGACTCCAAACAGCGTATGCAGATGCTGAGGAGGTATTTTTTATCTAATTTGTTGTGTTTTTTGCTATTTTATGATTTTTTTTTACTGTTTCATTTATTGTATATATGTATACATGTAGATGTATTTATATATGCATGTCAAAGCTGCGATGGCCTTATTTTTTATGCAGCCTACTGCAAGACCTACTCCATCAGAATCTCCTGCAAGTTATGTGGACCTGGAGGAAATAGCAAAGAAAGAACGGCAGCGAATTGAAGAGTTGCTTAAGGCTAAAGGAATTCGATATGGTTCTTATCCCCGCTTTACCCTTGCCATAAAGGGCCAAAAGGTTATAGACCAATCGCCTTTTTCGATGGCCGCATTTCTAATCGTCCATTATATATGCCTCGCACTGAGTGCTCATTTGATTGTGATTTTTTCAAGAGTATTCTAATCATGGTTTTCGATTTTTGGCCAATGTGTGCACTTGGGCCATTTTAATATACAGGGAAATATTATTTAAACATAGATGAATTTGATTGTCTATGAATAGATAATTTTCTTTTGCTTTAAAATTCCTCTCTAAAATATGTATGTGCATATCTGTGTGTATGTGCATTCCTTTCTATGGAATTTTCTCTGAATGGTACTCATAGAAGTTTGTGATGCAATATTATAGGTTACTGTCAAGTTCCAGATTCCTCCTGCATGTGAAGTTTCACGGCTGATTGCAAGCCTTGCTTCACAGCTCGGGTTAAAGGTTGAACAGCGTGGTGGAGGGTCGGATATGTCACTGCGTGCTTGGGACAGGTTATAATTAGATCATAGTTGCTTGGTGTCTTTTAGTTGTCTTCTAAAGTATTCGTTTTACTTTTATGTGTTATTGTTGTACTTGTTTGAGTAGTTTCCTTACTAAGTTTTTAGATTTGGTTAAAATGTCCTCCATTTTTATTTTTATTTTTATTTTTTATTTTTTATTTTTTTTTGTGTTTTTCATGAATGATATCAGTGCAGTATCCTGGCAACTAACACTTACTCGGCCAGACAAACAAAAGGAAACTGGAGGGAATGAAGGGGAGGGAGATTTGTGCATCCTCATATTTGGATCACTTGTTACCCCAGATAAAGCTGTTAGTCTCCATTTCAGTCATATGAAGCTTCTATTTTCACGTTTCTCTTCTAAGTGGTGACAGACTTTTGAATTATGAGAATTTGACAACCGTTCACATTAATTTTTGCAGGAACTTGAATTTATAAAGCAGGGCAGTTTGAATGCAAAAGAGCTTGATGCTTTTGTATCTGTTTTACAATTGGCAGGAGAAAAGTTAAAAACATATAACTCCTCGGAAAGAAAACAAATGCCTTCCACCGATAAATCAGTTTCCAGTCTTGAGTCCATGGGAGTAAGAGTTTATGGCCTTGATGAACCCATTTTGAATTCTGAAAACAATGAAATATCATGGGAAAATATTGCTGGGTATCATCAGCAAAAACGGTATGCTAGCTTCAATTTCTTTGTCATTGTCTTATGTATTAGGGAAAAATTACCTTGTGCGTTCGTGTACTCCCAAACTCTTCAGTACATATGTTCAGAAAAGTTAAGTTAACCAGAGTGCGTAAGGACTCGGACAATGTTCAAACTTTGCTGGAAAACATTAAAAATGAAGGCAATCCTTTTTCTCTTTGAACTTGGTCTGATCCTAAATGAAGTATAATTTGGTTGCACATGTGGATACTGGTATATAGGCTAAGCAAGCAGCAAAAAGTATGTAGCGTTTAGTGTTATGCATTAGTTTATGGTGTTTTTTTTGCTGTCTATCTAAAGAGTTACATAGACTGTTGTTTGGGTTTTCTTTGAATTTTATTATTTTCCTCTTGTCACCAAATTCTTTAAAGAGTGAATGTGAGATTGGTATCTAATTAGTTCTCATGTATTCTCTGTTTATGTGTTGTGTTTACTTACGTGCATCTTGACTGATATCAGTTGTGAGTGCATTCATTTATTTCGCGAAAGTGCTTACTCAGCCTATTTTCCTTTGGTGCTGCTTATCTGTAGAGAAATAGAAGACACCATATTATTGGCTCTTCAGAAGCCTGACGTGTATGATGATATTGCCCGAGGAACTAGACGCAAGTTTGAGTCGAATAGACCTCGGGCTGTACTTTTTGAAGGTCCCCCAGGTTTGCCTCATGTTAACAATAATGTGTTACTGTAACGGACTAGATTAACATGCAAATTAACTAGTTTTTCTTAATCAATAATATTTGAATCAAAAATTTCAATTAAAAAAATGAATCTAAATATTTATCATCATTGCCTTGCGGACTACTGGCACTAGGATTCTTAGGGTATCTCTAGCTTTAGGATCACTAGTTGAGCAAGGTCAAAGGGTGCAGACGTAGGTTTCAGTATACTATTAACCATTATTCTGTACTGGCTGTAGGATTGGGAAGTAAGGGAGAGGGAGGAGAGAGAAGGGAGAGGGAGGAGGAGAGAGAGAATACTTGTTTTAGAACACTATCAGCTATATAAAATTTGCGCGATCAGTTATCTGTTGAACTATTTTACTTGGCAATGTAGCTTATAGTTTAGTGACAATTGTACTAAAATATCTCATACTCCAGCAGAGTTGAGTTTGATATATAGGGAGCGTACTTACCATGTTTTCAATTTTAGGTACGGGGAAGACATCTTCTGCTCGTGTCATTGCTAATCAAGCGGTGAGCCACTGGCCAACTACGCACTTCTATTCATACAGTTTTTATATTTGCATTGCTACACACGGTGGATGTAACAATGCTTATGAGCAATTTAACTAACATCAGTTTTTTGGTTGCTTCTGTTGTTATCTTGAGATAAATGACGAATCTTTTCTCTTTCTTTGGCAGGGTGTCCCAATGTTATATGTGCCCCTTGAAGTTGTTATGTCAAAGTACTATGGAGAAAGTGAACGCTTGCTAGCAAAAGTGTTTTCACTAGCCAATGAACTCCCTAACGGTGCTATCATTTTCCTAGATGAGGTAAATTTTGTGGCAATGATACTTATACTGTGGGTTTTGAGATATTTTCTAGGGCATTTGATTACCCATTTATCATGCTATTGCTTTTAATCTTTCAATTATGGCATATGCTATTTTTTTGTGTCGTGTTTTGGTTGTAATGATTTGTATTATTCCTGAATCTTGAAATACTGTTTATTGTTATTTTCTATTTACTTTAACTTTTTTCCAACATTGCAGGTGGATTCATTTGCTATTGCTCGTGATGGGGAAATGCATGAAGCTACGCGTAGAGTATTGTCAGTGTTATTGAGACAGGTGAAACGGGAAACTTTCCTTTTCTTGGCTCCACTCAGAGCATGAGTTTTTTTTTTTTTTTGGCGCATACACACCCTAAAGAAAAGTGTTTGGACTCTCTTCTTGAGAAGTATTTCAAAAGTCTACCGATCTTGGATCAAATTTAGTAATGTGTGCGTAAGTCTGCACATTTCATGTGTATTTTAGACAGAATCCATGCACTCACAAAAAAGAGAAGAATGTGAGCACTCATGCACAACAAGAACCCGAAGGCAACAAATGCCTTTCAGATCTTTCCTCATGTTTTAACACGATAATCTTTTTTTTTTTTTTTGGCTGGTTGTATTCAAATAATCATCAATAAAAATTTGGAGCTGTCATTACGATTGCTCCGAAAAGAGGCTGCTGAATTGGATTTGCTCTATATGCAGATTAGAAATTATGGTAACGAGTTTGAGCGTTCAGAAGCAATATTGATCAACTTGATATGCTTTTTTTCTTGCAGATAGATGGATTCGAGCAGGACAAAAAAGTGGTTGTAATAGCTGCCACAAATAGAAAGCAAGACCTGGATCCTGCTTTAATTAGGTACATAGGCTAATGAACCTCTTGTGTAAAAACAGAGTGTATTTCGTGATGATTCTTTTTCTAATTCACACTTCTTCAACATTCATTCAGTCGGTTTGATTCAATGATCACATTTGGTTTACCGGACCGGCCAACTCGTCGGGAAATTGCTGCTCAGTATGCAAAGCACTTGACCGAATCCGAATTAGATGAACTTGCAGCTGTTACAGATGAGTAAGTTTGACGTGTGCTTTTCAGAGATTCAAAATTTTTGTGCTAAAGAGAGATCAAAAATTGGTTTCAAAAACAAAAAAGAGAATACCGGTATTTTTACGCATTGTTATATTGGCATTTGTGATGTGTTACGGTTGTTTTGCCACGTTCAGAATGTCTGGAAGGGATATCAGAGATGTCTGCCAGCAAGCTGAGAGGTCCTGGGCATCAAAGGTAAGAAAACTAGCTCTTTGTAGTATTGTTTTCTATCGTACATATGTTGCCAATATTTTCCTCGTGGCTTTTGATAGATAATCCGAGGACAAGCATCCAAAGATGGGGAACGCGGCCTTCTTCCACCTCTGAAAGAGTACATAGAAAGCGCGGTCAATCGTCGGAAGGGCTTGTCGAGCATTTTCGAGGCGAAAATTAGATCCGGCGCAACGAAATATCAGGTCGTTGTTGATTGAAGATTCTGGATTTTAATTATGTGTTTTTCATATATTTAGTACTTAGGAGTTAGGATGTTCAGTTTAGCAGTAAATATGAGTTCAACTTTACGACTGTTCTTCAGTACCTTCTCACAAAGTTACAATTATGACACATGAATCACGAGTTCATTCCCATACAAATTGTAAAACGACAACAATGCATGAGAAACGACAAGGTGTATTAAAACAGCAAACTGCATTGGAGTAAGCTCAGGAGCAAAGATCCTTCCCTGCACGACATCAACGATGAACCAACTCAGTGAGTTGTGAATACTCGGCTAAGTTTAGAGAGATATGGACTCGGAGTACGGAGTAGAACGTTACCTTTGGGAAACTTGCGGTGGTGTTTCGTCCTCTTCTTCTTTGACTCGCTTCCTCTTCCGACTCGGATTCCGCCGCGATACGAGCGAGGCGATCTGCAATTCGGTCTGCAGCAGCATCTGAGTCATTTCGGCCTCCGATTCGACCCGCCGTCTCTCCGATTGCAGCCGGAGAGCCTCCCTCGTCTTCGCCATCTCCGCCTCAGCTCGCTCCGTTCTCAGCAGCGAATCCGACAGCACGCGGAGGCTCGCCGCGAGGCCGGTCAAACGCGTTGACTTACCGTTGGAGGCGTCGGAGCTCTCCGGCTCCGAGTCGGAACTCGGAGGATCGTCAGAGTCGCCGACGTCGAGGTCGGTAGCTTGGGGGCTGTCGTGAGGGTGCGCACCACTAGATAAGAATCCGGCGTCAAAGGCGTACCTTAGACGGTTCTCGTCGTTGAGTCCTCGCCGGCTCCGTCCGGTTCGACAGGTCTGGTGTGCCATCGCCGGAATTTTCCTTCTGAAAAAGTGTGTATATATATATTTTAGTTTTCTCGCTATTAGGTGATGCTTTAGGTACTGTGTGACGTGTGTTCTTCTAATGTGGACTCCAAATGCCCAAAAAAGGGGAAGTCATGAGCCAATTCACCGAGGTGGGGATTAGGGGGAATGATAATAATGATTACGTTTAATTTTTTATTGGTAGTAAAAAGAGGATCACCAGCATTAGTATTCATTTTGGACGTGGTTTAGTGGACTTTTTAGGCATTAACAAGGATAATTATTGACGGTCTTGTTGTTAGATTATGTCTCTATCCTAAATGTATTAACGATAAGTTCAACCATCAAACTTTGATCATAAACCTATTATCCTATGTCACACCACTCACTCAATGGTAGAGAACGATATTAGTCATAACATCCTCGTTGCAAGTTATATATATATATATATATATATATTTTTTTTTTTTTTTTGGGCGCTAAAATTGCTTAAAATATTTTTATTTAAAAAGTTGATGTTTATGTTATACATGACACGTTTCATAATTTCACGCCCTTCTCTGTTTTATTATTGTTATTTTGTTTTTGGATGAGATTCTCGGAGAAATATGACATTACCATTTTGTTTTATAGGTCACATCGATGAAATATTTTACTATTGGAATAAGACAAATAAATCATGCATGCTTTCATTATTCCATAAGACACCTTATCATTCCCGTGGTTTCTTACGATCTCGTATGGCAGATAAGATGAAGCTTTCGTTTGATAGATTAATTGAAGATGAAATTTTTAAGTTAGAGTCGGTTGATTTTTCAAAAACGAATTATAAATTTATTGACTTTTCAGGGAAAAAAAATTAAAATAAAAAAATATAATTTAGTTAGAATTAAACTATTTTATCAAACGGAGCAGAAAATGAAATATAAAGGAGAGTAAAAAATTTGAGCGTCACTTGTATTGTCTATAAATTTTACCAACCTCAGTCGGCGAGCTGAGTAAGGAAAAAGAAAAAATAAGGATTTTTTTTAAAATTAATTTTTGGCTTGAAAGACAAGGGAAAAGCATAATATTATATATATATATATATATATATATATTTAGCTACAACCTGCTTTGAGTTCAATGTAATCGGATGATAAGATGATATAATAACAATTTATAATTGTAGATTGATTAATATTTGTAAACAAGTCGTACAACCCTTTGTATTTTCAAATGATTATGTTATATTTTCTTAATTAAAAAATTGCCATTCGACATTAGTGTATTAGAATATCAATGTTCATGCATTCAAGAAGAATATGGATTTGTCTTTGAGCATTAGATTATTTATTCTGTTTTTATTTATGCTGTTTTAATATTCTTCTCCCGTTTGGAGGTGGACGGGTGGTGGTGGGTGGGATAAAGACTAATGAGAGTGGAATCAATCGATAAATATTGTCTCTCGTGAACTAGTTGATTAAATTCCATTTACACGTCAAGTGTTGTGTTGACAATCCATTGGCAATCAAAATTAAACGAAGTAAGTGCAAGCTAGGGACAACGAGTCTACTATTATCACATCATTAGTTTTATTTATTTATTTCTCTCTCTCTCTCTCTCTCTTTTCTTTTTTAAGGTGTTCATAATGAGAACTCTTTAATGACTATTTCTATGATAAGGTATTACGGGAAAACATTTAGTCTTTTTATTTTTGGGTGGTTATATCACTGTATAAAAATGTTAGGGAGAATGAGCCAAATGGCATAATGGAAGATGTAGATTTAACAAAATAGCATATTTTGAAAATGTAGAAAATTATAGCATATTTAAGTTCTAATTTTTTTAAAATCCCGGTTTTGCCCTTCCACCATCTTCTCCGATCTCCTCAGATCTACGCTATCACGGGCACCGGCGAACGACCTCCCCAGATCTCGCAAGTCGTCTTCTCCATCAAGCCTCAGATCATCGACCATAGCAACTCTAGGACGAAGATCGTAGAATCACGAACTCACGAACTTGTGAAATCAGCACCACCAGTGAGATTAATCGTGCGACCTTGTCGGAGAAGCAACACCATTGACAATGAACCAGCGTGATGGCTCTCGTCATGCCGGCGACGGACTACGCTGGGATAGAGAGTGCATCTTGGAGTACGGCGAGGAGCTCGTCCTCCCTGTGAGCTCGTCACTATCGCGACCTTCAGCGATGGCAGTGGCATTGGCAAGATGTTCGATTCCCTCGAGTTTCGTCTCGCGATTTCTTGGTTGTCGGCTTCAGGTCTGGTGCTTCGAGTGGCGTAGGCCGTCGGCTTCGAGTGGCGCCTCGCTACTTCTCAATCTATTCTTCATCATCTCCGGCAACAATTACTGTGGTGATGGGATTGCGAACTCCACGGCAGATGTCGCGATCTCGATCGCGAACTCCAAACGTGATCTTAGAAGACGAATCGAGCAGGTGATGGTGGTGATCTCGAGAGACGAGTCGAGCAGGAGATGGCGGCAGCTCGTGAAGCTTCACGCGATTTCTAGTGATATGACGATGTCGGCGACGGCTGCAATTTGGAATTAGGGTTAGGTTTGATTAAATTTGGGACTTAATTTGGGATATTTTTTGGGTGTATTTTACAATTTAAGAAAGTTAGTAAATAAATAGAATAATAAAATATTGAATAAAAATTATTTATTTATGAAAATCTATATATTTACACGTATATATTTGGATTTTTTTAAAATAATATTTGGATTTATTAAATATACAAAAAATTTCCGTTAATACACAAATTCACAAGTTAATAAAAATATTTACTCAACAAATTTAGTATTTACAAGGTAAATCTAAATCAAGTAATTATTTCTTTGTAAATCTTTGTATTTAAATGTTAAATGTGAGAGTTATCTTTCAAATCTTACTTAGTAAATATTAACTTTTACCCGTAATATTAATTTTTTTTCAAATCTTACTTATATAAAAGATTTACGAGAAAATAATTAAATTTACTGATTTTTATCTAATATTTACTTGGTAAATCTATTTTATTTCACTAATTAAATCTATTTATTTATCCGTAAATATTTAGATTTACCAAGTAAAATAAAATGGATTTACCAAGTAAATATTAGATTTAATTTCATTATTATTACTATCTTTTAATTTCTTTGATGTTTTTTCAAATTTTGTAATTGTAAATTATATATTTATCAATAAATAAACGGTTTTTTATAATACTAAATATTATAAATATTTTTTATAATATTTAAATCAAGTAATTATCATTACTTACTCGTAAATATCCTGATTTATGAGTAAATATCATTATTGACTCCTTCTATCACAATAATTTTACAAAATAATTACATTTATCAAGTTATTATCATTTTGTTAATCTTTGAATTTACATGGTAAATCTTTGTATTTTCAATTTAATATGTCTTGTTTTCAATTTTAGTGTATGTTATAAATCCAATTATGTACTAAGAAATAACGGTATTTACATCATTTTAAATTTTAATTTGTACTAAATATTTACTAAAATATATTTATTTATCTTGTCTTTTTTTTACTTTTCATATAAACAACAAAGCTAAATATTTACGAAATAAGTATTCTTATTTACATGTAAATATATTAATTTTCATTAAACAAGTGAATTTTTTTAAAATTAGTATTTCATTCAAATATAATTTTCAGTAAATCTACATAATTACATGTAAATACTGTTATTAAATTTTATATATGTTTTATTTTGGGGTAAATCTAAATAAGTAAAAATTAGTAATTACATTTAAATATATTAATTTCCATTACATAAATAGGTGAGGTTTTAATTAGAAAGTTTCTTAAATTATAAAAACACTCTAAAATTATCCTTAATTAAAGTCCCAAATTCATCCAAACCTTAACCCTAAATCTCAAAAATCCTTCAAAACCCTAGCCCCAAAATTATTATCGCCGCCACCGCTATGCTGGAGATTGTGTCAAAAGCACGGCCGCCAGGGCGATCGTCTGGAGATCGCAACATCGGGCAACTGGCGTGTTGACGATCATTGCAGAGCTGTTATGAATCCCTCGTCGACTCCCTGGAGATCGCGATGGCAATCGATTTAGCGCCAAATTCGTCGCCGGAGAAGTAGATTCGCGGTCGTGGCGGTCGTTGTCACGAGGCCAGAGCTGGAGATTCACTATTGTCTAGTGACGGAGAACGACGGTTCGTCTGGAGATTTCGCGACAATCGCGATCACGCCAGCAGCTAGAGGTTCCCGTCGGCGTCGCGATCTCCCCGAGATACCGTCGGCGTCGCGATCTCCCCGAGATACCGTCGGCGTCGGGACTCGTCGTGACGGCGATGTCTTCGTCATCGGCGTCGCCGGTCGGAGTGCACAGAAGATAGAGAAAAGACAGAAGACAGAGAAATGGGTCTGGGGGCAAAAAAGGAATTTCAACCCCATATAAAAGTCAATATGCTATTTTTTACATAAAAAGTCAAACCTGCTATAGATTTAAAATGTGCAATACAAATATGATATATTGTGTATTTATCAAAAAATTTATACTACTTTTTCAAATTTTGATGTAATTTTAATTGGATATAATACCTATCTTATTATAAATCTATAATTGAATATAAATAAATAGCCTTTTTAAACGGTTAGATTAACTACTGCTAAATTATGATATTCTATTTACTATCGTATAATTATAACTTAATAATTTGAGAAATTTTCCAAAAAAAAATATATATTTGGATCGTATGTTTATTTTTGAAAAGGAAAATTTTTTTGTTTTAAATGAGAAAGTCTTTTAATTTTAAGAATAAGATTTTATTTTGAGAATAAGATGATATTTTGATATATAAAAAAATTTCTTATTAAAAACAAAAAATTATTTGAAATAAGAAGAAAAGGTGTTGAAAATTATGCATTATAAGAAAATTTTAAAAAGATTCATTTTCTTTTTTCAAAAAAATAATATACAAGATAAATTAGAAATGAGGTTATTTTTCTTTTTCAAAATGAAAGAATTAAAAAAAAATAGAGACAAATATTTTTTTATAAAAAATTTTCAATTTTCGAAATTGAATCTCTCCTAATAATTTGAGAAAGGGTTCTTCAAAAGTAATAATAATAATAATTGGAGAAAGGGTAATTCAAAATAATAATAATAATTTGAGAAAGGGCAAAAAAAAATATCGAAGTGAAAAAATGTTACTAATAATAATTTGATGGATGAGGTGACGTGTACAGAAGAGGGGAGCGCGGCACCAATGTTGGACGCGCGTGGTTTCGTTATTATATAAGTAATATAATAGGAACTGGAGAGGAAAGTGGAGAATCAAAAAAGATCGTGTTTTTCTAATTTTTGGTTTGGTGGTGTATCCATCGACTCGCCAAAAAAAAAAAAAAAAAAAAAAATTCAAAAATGGCGTCAAAGGACAAGAGAGCTTCAAAGGCCTCCAGCAGTCGGACCGGCGGTATTCGCACCCTCTCCGATCTGAACCGCCATTCGGCCGATTCCGACAGCGACTCCGATGGCCCCCAGGAGTACTACACCGGTGGCGAAAAAAGGTCCCCTTTTTTTTTCCCAAACCCTAGCATTTCATTTTTCTTGTTATTTTTTATTCAATTTCACGAAAATCTGTTTCTTTCCCGGTTCGAATTTCAATTATATATTTATCAGTAAGTTGTAGTTCCTGTTTTTCCAAATATCTAGTTTTCGATGTTTGGTTGCCAAGAATATTGGGGAAATTTTCCGTTTAGGGAGAGAAATTGAGAGAAGTGTGGTGCTTAGAGTCTGTTAGAATATCCTCGATATCGGATTGGGGATTTGATTGAGAACTGGAAATATTGAATCGTCTAGGATAGTGATGTGTATTGGATGCTATGTGATCAGCCACAAATTCTTTAAAGGTGTTATGAAGTTTGAGAATTTAATGGATTAGAGGATTCAATTGTAAATTTGTGGGAGGTTTTCCCCCAGAATTTTCGATAAAAGCTATCTAGAATTAGAGAGTTAATGAGTCTGAATCATGACATTTTCTAAAAGGAAAGTGCAATGGGCATCTATGTATGGATTCTTAAGTGGTAATTGATTGCTGCTTAGCTTAGTTGGATCTTTCTCGAAAAATTGCACAATGCCCGAACAATCTTGACAGAAATTAGACTTTTCGAGAAGGGGACGCCTTAGTGAGGTTGTCGATTCTGGTTGAGCTCGTATATTAGGTGCTTAAATGGTTTACCACATTTGGGTAGAAAAAAGTTCGTGCTGGCCCACTTCCCACTTCTCTTCCCCCGATGGTTACAGCTGATCTGTTGCCGACTGAGGTCTATGTAGAACTTATGATTTTAGACAAGTTTTTATATTGTGAAAACAGTTTTGTAGATGATTAAGTGATTCCTTTTTTGCAGTGGAATGCTCGTTCAAGATCCTTCGAAGGATAATAGTGTGGATGCAATCTTTGATCAAGGTATGCAAGTGGGAGCTGTAGAAGGGCCTGCTCTTCCACCATCAAGCTCAAGTAGCTTTACCGGAACTGGTAGATTACTCTCAGGGGAAACTGTTGAACCTGCTCCTCAGCAGCCTGAGATAGTTGTACACAACATTGTTTTCTGGAACAATGGTTTTACTGTGAATGATGGTCCTTTGAGGAGATTGGACGATCCTGAAAATGCATCTTTCATAGAGGTATTATTGGTATTATGTTGAGGCAAAATAAACGGGATAAAGTGTTGTGATTGAAACGTATGGTGTATATAATCTTGCCATTGATAACTGTATTTAGTTTACATTATCATCATTTGCTTGTTGTTCATTTAATACAGTGATTCTCTGAAGATTTTACCGATGGGGTCGTTCATGCATGTGTAATATTCAAGTGGTGAAATTTTGCTTAGGAAAATGGACTATATTTTTGTTTGCTTCACTTTGTACTGTAGTTTAATATCTAATTTCTCGGTGCAGAGTATCAAGAAATCTCAGTGTCCAGCAGAGCTAGAACCTCCAGTTAGGGAGACTCCAGTGCATGTCAATCTGACAAGGAGGAGTGAGAATTTCCCCGTGAGTTCTCTCCTTGTTCTGTTATTGTATTCCTTTGTTTTTATCCCACATGATGAGAGACTAAATTGATTATTCACTTGTGAAATCAAATTGTGTGTTGATGCTTTATCAGTTTTTTAAGGCATTCAAATCTCGATTGGCCTTTCTTCGTGGTGGAAAAGAGGATATGAATATGATTTTACTACTCACTGTTTCTTTTTTTCTGTGTTTACAGGAGCCAGAGAAGCGCCATGTGCCATTTCAAGGTGTGGGAAGAACTCTCGGTGGTAGCTCCTCCACAGTTGCAGCTGAGCCTGCCATGGCTTCCACTGCTCCAACCCCATCGGTGAATGTGGTTGTGGATGAATCGCTGCCGACCACCTCGATTCAGCTTCGGATGGCCGATGGAACCCGCTTGATCGGACGGTTCAATTGCCACCATACCATTGGTGACATCCGTACCTTCGTTGATGCATCTAGGCCTGGAGGTCCCAGGAATTATCAGTTGCAGATTATGGGATTCCCTCCCAAGCCTCTCAGTGACCCAACGCAGACAATAGAGCAAGCTGGTCTTGCCAATTCAGTTGTTATCCAAAAACTCTAGCCCAGCTTCTCTATACCTGCGTCCTGCTGTCTGAACTTTTAGGAACTATATGAGGAAGTGATTCAGCTGGTATGTCAGCTGAACTGAACCCTGGATGTGTCTCTAGATGCGGGTTGATTTTCATGAGATACATTTATATAATAAAAAGGAATATTTAAGACCAAATTTTATTGTAAAGTGGTGTAGGCTTTGATTGATTTATCCTTTTTTTTTTTAACTTATTCTTTTATATTTGCCTTTAACAGGTTCATTTCGGCTTTTCTTCTGTTTTTTTTTTTAATCATGCTTTTTGTTTAATGTGAACGTGAATGTATCAAAATCCAACTGCTAGCCAAGCACGACCTTCTTTTATAATTATTAATGATTATTGTTATTTTGCCGGAAAAACGGTTTATAAAGATAATTTTGGAGAAGTATGGCATCTTCACGTAGCAGATGGATCCCTTACGATGGTTTGGAAGTCCGTCTCCAACCTCTTTTTTTATAACCGAATAATTTTCCATACAACCCTAAAAAGCAACAAAGCAGTAATTCTGCATTAAAAAGCTACTACGTCCGAGTATGACGACGAGAGCCCAGCGATTAATAAGGTAGTGTTTGTGTATTTGTGAGCGTAATCTAGACTTAATTCTTATTTTCCCCCTTTAATTCTTTTTGCCAAATGAGGAAAAGAGATTAGTGGTGTCGTCACGCTCTTCACTCGGTGTAATTTCAGGAAACGCAAAGGACAAAAGAGAGAACGATGGGGTGTCAGCCCTTGTTCCTATGCCACTACCATTCTTGAAAGGATGAAAGAATTTTGCCAAAGCCCAGCTAGATAACATAATGCACCCTCCCCGTTCCACTTCACAATTTCTCATATCTGTTGGATGAAAAAAGTGATCACCTTTTTATTAAGAATACTTGCATGAAGATGAACTAGTGCCCTAATTAATAATAAATAGTATTTTTTTTTTTTTTTAAGGAATTTAGGGGCGAATAAAAGCATCAAACATGACTCAGCCGTAACTCTTTACCCTCCATATATAGTGGCATCGATTGGACTAGGAAAAAAGGCGATATCTTGTCGGCCAAAATTACCATAATAATACACACCTGTGGGAAGGGAACAGATGTTTATAGAAAGCTCAAGGAGAGTCATGCCAAGGAACATAATACAAAATATATGTATACTTATATATATATATATATGTGCGTGTATAATTAAAAATAAAGAGAACTCAATGAGGATAATTGAGAAGCTATTTGCTTGTGCAAAAGCAAACAGCAGTGAAAGTACTACTACGCTTTGTCTTTTGAGTTGAACCACAAAATTAGTGCGGTGAGAAACATCAATTATTTCACACCCCCACCTTTTGTGTTTTCATCCGCTTGGTGCCATCCAACACCTTAAGCTCAAATTAATTTACTGATTAGATCATATCATATCAGATCAGAGAGGGCTAGCTATATATTTTTGACTTTCTAGATCAGATAGAGCTAGCTAATTTATATATGTATATATATATATATATATATACATGATATATAAGCGGGATTTCCCTTTTGTGGTGCACAGATAGTTGAAAGTGAAGAGTTTAGGACCCACCATTATTCAAAACTACTGTGCGCGTTCCTTTAATTAACTTCTCTTATCTAAATCTATTAGTTGACTCCATGATTAAATCATAATCACCTTTCTAAATAGAAAAGAAAAAAATCATAATCACTTTTTCAAAAAAAAAAAAAAAAATCAGAGGGACCATACTCATATTTTCTATTTACATGTTGAAATCAACAACAAATACTTTTATTGGAGACGGTTTAATGTAAAACACTCGTCTTCCTATCAAAAGGAACTTCCTACATATATATATGTATTAATGATGCATATTGTTTCGAAATATATTAGATTTGATAATACACGAAATTAACAGAATCTGACACAGATAATTTAATGGTTTAAATTATAGTATTACTAATACCGTAGAACTTTTATATAATTAAATCTCTATTGTACTATATTAACGGTAATTGTTTGTGAGCCTTTTTCTTCCCTTGGCTCCAATATATTGTCTCTAGCTTCTCTTTTTTTTTTTTTTTTTCTTCCCCTTTCTTTTTCCTTTTGGTTTTTTACTTGCTTTATGTACTCTTTATGTGAATACAAATACATCATCATGTGTTTGCTGCTTTTTCGCCAAAGAAGAACAATGATATAACAAAAGCCACATGACAGCAGAAGAGAAAACATGCCTCAAACTAATAAAGCTTTCACAAAAGCAAATACTATGCTTTGATTGCATAAATGAGGAAAACAGAAGTGAAAAGAGAGGAAAAAACATACATATATATGATGAACATGTATATATATATATATATATATATAAAGGCATGCATTGTATTTAGTTTTTTTTTTGGGACGAACACACATGCTAACATAAAGCCAAAAATAATTTCAATGCATGACAATAAATAAATAAATAACCAATGAACAATCTACTACTGGGATTCCGTAAGAATCTTCATGAACTGTACATGCAGTGACGAGTCACTTACACAACATGATATATACTATGTATATAGATGTATTTGATATATATCTATATATTTATGGTTATCCATATATCTTACCGTTGTATTCACTGGCATGGCATCCCCTGTGCATGCCTTTGTTTAACTTTGCAAATGATATTTAAGCCCGATGATCACTCAAATCATCTATATTCTCATGCAAATTAATCTTACTCTGTCATGTGAAATGGAGTTTGATTTGTCGGCTATATATGCCTATAGAGATCATAAACGTGCTAATTAATTAACAAGCTCTAAAACATTTATGACTTAACGGAAAATAAAAATATTTTCCAAAAATTTTGTTGTAGAGTTGAAACCTAGTGATATTTGAACATTTTGGATCACATCAGAGTCATATTAGATTAAATAAATTATAATCGTATTAAATTAAGTGAAATAAGATAATTTATCTAAGTTTGATAAATATCTAATAGTTAACAATTATGTATACATTGTTTCTCAATGACTTTTACTTTTTTCTTTTTTTAGAAAAAAACAGATTGATGGTGTCTTCTTATCCCCAATCCAGCGTCATTCTAGAGTCAAATGAGACCACTTATGGGATATAAGGATCTTAACCCTTGAAGTGTGTAGCACATTGTCTTTTTCGCCAAAGGCTAAAGGCCTGTTTGGTTTGTGGGTTTTGTCCATCCCACTTTATAAATGATCAACTCAAATATTGATGTTTGGTTACTTGTTTTAAAAGATGAAGCATGCATTTGGTACTAAGATTTGGATTGTAGAATTTGAGTTCGAATTGATTGTGCATTTATAGAGACGTTTGAATTGCTTGAGTTAAAAAGTATAATACCTTGAAATGTGTTCGGAAAAAAATATCAATATGGAGCTTGTTTTATTCATCTCGAAATTCTATGCAATTTAAAAAAATATATCATCTCATTTGAACTTGTCCAAGTAAAGTTATGGACTTTTAAAATTTGAGTTACAAAACTATGTAAATAGTAAAGCTGAAGAAAAAATAAAAAACTGGATTGTAAAAATAAGGTTTGGATTGGAGGTCCAAACACATGCGAAGTTTTCTTGATTTTGAAAAATGTGGTTCATTTTAAAAATTAACTACTCATTTTTTGGAATCTTTTTCATTTTAAACTAATTTTACATAGTAACATTTTCATTTAAAAAAAATCTCTATTCTACTTCAAGTTTTAAATAATTAATCTAATTTTTTCATTTCATACTCGATTTAGACGATTATTTTTTCAATGTGTTTGTAATGAAAAAAGGAACAAATCTAGATTCATACCTTATTAAAATAAGATTTTATTAGATATATTAGAAAACTGTTTTTCAAATGATTGTTTTTAATATCTATCTAATCACTATTTCAAAAATTATTATACTTTCAAAATTACAATTTAACTAAACATTCAAACGCCATTTCAAAACCAAACAAAAATGACTTGTTATTTTAGCTTGATTTGTAGGCTGATACAAAAATGAAGACACTAAATAAGACATCCTTCATCATTGCCACCATCTCACTACCATTAGTGGTCAATGACTTTAGTTGTTATGTGTTTAATTATAACTATTTTGGCTGTTTATGCTTTTAAATAGTTTTGTTGTTACATAAAGTTAACAGGGGGATAGTGTCACAACTATTAAAATAAACTATTGTTTGTGTGTTATTGGTAAGAGTGATATGCATGGATCTTTTGTTAAGTTTTCATCGCTATCTGATCGGGTGCTGCAACCAAAGTCATTAATTTAATCTTCTTTCCAAAAATGGAATGCAAAAATAGGGTTGACGTTATGGGATTTGCTAGGTAATGTGCTGAAAGGGGCATTTACTACTTTGTGTTAATTAATTAATCAGCCGATAACGTGAAAGATGAACTACTTACGAAAAAAAAAATGTAAAAGATGAACTTTCAGTCTAAACTTTCATAAGTGTGGCGCAATAGAGAGAAATAAAGAAAAGGGACATGATCGTTAGTCATAGAAAGGGTGAAATTTTAAATTATCATTAGCTTTCTTTAAAAGCATTTGTATTTATTATTGAGAATAGATAATAATGTATGTTATTAAATGAAAACTATACATATGATTAAAAAAAAGTATGTAATAGCTATAGGACAACTTCTCTATTTAGGATAACAAGAATAATAAGTACTTAATACGACAACTTTGTGGCAGAGTAATTTCTATTAAGAACTATCAATTTTTATTATCAATTAAACAGTTGTTTTATTTTTTAGATTGAATTTTTAACATTTAATTCATATAATATGAATAATTTTATGTCATATATTGTAGATTTTTAAGATACATAATCATGTATCAAATCAATAAAAAATTAACTTAGCAATTAAAAGTGTGTCTTTTCCTTAAAAAAAAAAAGAAATTAACAACTAAAAAAATTATAGTTCCTATCCCGAAATAGAAACAGTTGTTAACATCACATCAAATCATATCAGTTATAAATATTAGCACGAGGGGGTGTTTTTGGCATGCTAGATTGGGAATGTAATAAGAACAAAATGACTTTAAATTTTGTTAATTATTAATAATAAAAAAAATTAAAACACAGTTTCCAACCTTAAATTTAAATTTGATACAAGGTTTGTTAAAGTTTATTCAGAAATTTTTTTTCAAAAGTCTTTTCTTTCAACTTTGAAAAGAAACTCTTATAAATACTATAATCTCTTATAATAGATTATCTAAATATTTTTATGAACAGTTTTAGCATGCATTTAATTGATAGGTTAGAGTTGAAAATTTTGAATTGTAGTAGTTTGATTTATTTTAAAAACTAGTTTACTTTTAAGAAAAAAAAATACAAAAATGAGTTGAGTTTTTTGGGGTTTGAAATGGAGTACCAAAAATACACTGGAGTCTAGAAGTTAAAAACGGTTTTTAAGAAGCTTTGTTCGTACATGTCCAAGTTTAAATTAAAATATTTTAACTTTTTTTTTTTGTCATTTGATGAAAAATTAATAAAAATTTTAATTTTCATACTAATTTTTAAAAAATCAATAAATTCTAATTTAAAAATTTTATTTTAAATATATACATCAAATGCATGTTTAAATTAGTTTTTAAAAAGTGAAATAATTATAATCTAAAAACATATAACTCAAATTATTATTTTTTTTTTTTTTTCCAATAGGCTTCTATTATATTATCTAAAGATGACCTGTAGATGGACATGACGTAAAGGGTGAATCATAAAAAGCTTTGGTTGCAAGAAGAGCCTTAAATTAGCGTTTCTGTCCCTCTTTAAAGTATAGAGTCTAAACAGGCCTGTAAGCCAAGCCACCTTATTCCCACACCACACTACTTCTACTACTCCTACTACTCCTCACCAGTGACGTCTCTCAATACCTTTAATTTTCCCTTTTGCTTTTCCTTAGCTTCCATCTTCTTATTCTTACGCAGTTGTGACGGATTCGCGTACTCTATATATATATATATATATATATAGATACACATGTCCGCCACCTCCTTCTCTCTCTCTCTGTATAAATATAGATACATATAGATGTATCTCTCTCTCTCCTATATATCTTTCGTCTCAAACTTCAAACCCTAAACCTAGAAACTGCACTGCCCCTCTTTAACCCTAAAAACCCTAATTCCATATCCCCATTGCCCAAGTGATATCTGAGATGTCATCCTTATTTCTCACTACCCCAAAACTATTCCCCTCTTTATATATATATATATATATATAAACCTCAGTGCATACAAAAGGAACAAAAAGAAAGGGTAATTAAAAGATTTTTTTTTTAATTTGTTTGAAGAAAGTATAATTTCTCGGCCACATGGAATGGAATAAACAACATAATAAGCGGGCCACTTTTTTCTTCTCTGTTTTTTTTTTTTTTTTTTGGTGCTGAAGTTGATTTTAGGTGTTTCAATTGTCTCTAGTTGTTGTTAATCTTTTGAGTTTATACAATGTCAATATATTCTACTAGTCACCTATTAACTATATGTTTGGTCAATATTTAATATTAAGATTTGGGTACTTTAGACTTGACCGAAATCCTTGTTAGGATATCCCCCAAAAAAAAAAAAAAAGGGAAATCTTTGTGAGGATAATATCACATAAATTTTATTTATTTATTTATTAATTGATGATAGGAAAGAACCCACACAAACTTTATTTTCGTTAATTAATATTGCTGCTGATGACTAATCATGTAGGCTTTTCAAATTAGTTTTTTCCTTTACTTTTTCTTTTTCTTTTTTCCCTTGCCAATGTGAAAGTGCAATAGGAATATAAGCTATTCTCTCTCTGCTAAAATTATATAATTCTTCTTCTTCTTCTTCTTCTTTTTTTTTTTTTTTTTTTGGGAATTTGAGAGAATTTTGTGCATGAAAATTCCAAAAACTTACAGCTCAGCTAATTCAGAAGAAAAGTTGGAAATCTCAGGGAACAATACACAAAACACTGCTAACTGCCAAGCTCTAGCCATTACCAATATGAGGAAAAATCCAAATTATACTCACTCGGGTCTTTCTTTTTTCACTCATGCGTCTTCAGAATGAAAAAGTAAAATTAAAAAAAAAAAAGAAAAAAAAAAAAAGCGAAGGCAATAAAACGACGATGTGTTACGTTAAACATGTCTTGATTATTTAGGACTTCATGACAGTCGATTTCACTTTGCCATAATTGAAAGACAAATTTGTCACTGAGATACTAGAACGCGACAAGCATGTTCACCACTGATGGAGCTGCATTACACACACACACACACTCACACATATGTATATATGTGATCTATAGAGATCTCGCAGTTCAAATTGTCTACATGTGACAATACGAAACAGGTAATTCATTTAATACGTGTAGTGTAGTAGCTACCATAACCAAACTTCTTTCATTTGTAGCATCTACTATACACACGCGCTCGCTTGCACAACTAGATTTGTTGCTAGGACTAGTCAACGGTTGGAAGATAAAGAATTTTAGTAAAGAGTTTGCGGATTTGAAATTTATAAATGTTTTTATTTTTTTAATAAATAAAATCTACAAATCCTGTATGCGTACCATAAAAAGAGTAGAATTTTTTTTATGCAAAAGGCTCGCCAAGCTAACAAGGATACAAAAGAAAAAAAAAAATTTCCTATGGGAAAAACAAAATAAAAGAATCAACCCATGTATTGAAGAATATGTCTCAACAATACTATTTATCATTATTATTAATGCATTAGTATGCGCATATCGGTTACAAAAAAATTTAATCCCGTTTAGTGTATTGATTTGAAATGAAATTTTAAAATTAAAGTTGATTAATTTTTTAAAAATTAATTATAATTTTTATTGATTTTTTTAAAAATAACAAAAACTAAAATGTGATTTTTAGGTTTGGACCTTATAACCAAATGCATATAAAAGTGTATCTTATTTTGTTATGGTGACAAATATCACACACAAAAAAACAGACAGGGATATATATGTTTACTAACTAAAAAGATAACAAAAGGATTAGCCTTAGCTTCACATTAGCTAATTATTAGCTGGGAGTCATAATTTGAAAGATCATTTAATTGGAATTTTGAAGCTATGAAGCAGTTTGGCGATCATTAGTTGTTAGCCGTATCTAATTGTGTACCTAGCTAGAGTATCTCTCTTCTATATTTTTGTCTTTTAACTTAAAACCATTAAACTTACAAGCAAAAATAAATGAAAAAAAAAAGGGACCTTCTTAAGCCGTAGAAAACCGGTAAATTAGAGAACTCATCAACAATAGAAAACATTGCAAACACATGGCTTTAGCTAAAAAAACAAGATTGTGATTTATCAAAAAAAAAAAAAAAAGATTGTTATGGTACAAACTGGCATTTTTCATTATGGAGAAAAAAATATAATTTTTTTTAATTATTAGATTAATTTTTTAACAATTAAATTTATAATAAGTGTCTATTAAAAATTTTGATTATCAGATTCAAAATTAATACAATTAAAAATTACTCAAATAAGTCGTATTACTCAAATAAGTCATATCAGAAAATCGAATTGATGGTGAGTGAGGACTTTGAGTGAAAGTTGTAATTTAGTGGTGTCAATTTATGGGTCTACTTGATTCCTTCTCCTGAAGGTCCTTATGATCGATCCGTCCCGTGAGAAGTTATTTGTGTGTGCTTGTTGTGTTTACAAGAAAAAAAAATCATAAAATTGAAAAAGAAAAGAAAAAGAAATTAGGGCCCATTTGAAGTATACAATCGAGTTTAAGTTTTCTAAATGTTTTTTTTTCCTTCAAAAATAAATCAATTTTATTATTCAGATTTTTAAATATTTTTTAAAAATTCAAACTTTTAAAATTTATAATTTTCTTATTTTAAAATGAGATATTTTTTATATATTAAATAAAATAAAGATATAAACAAAATAAGATTTATTTATTATTTCTTCTTAAACACATTTTTAATATTTTTTAACTATTATAATTTATTTTCAATCAAACTCACGACTTCAAATATTTATTCATCATTTATCTATATTTAAAAGAATCATTAGTTTTTTGGTCATGGCTTCAATATTTATCACCTGTCATCACGTTATTATCTTACAGTGATCGTATCATCATTATCTGTATTTTTTTTTCTTGCCTATTCACATGCTATACAACTAGTTTTTAATTAAAATATTTACAAAACTTTTCCAAAGTTAAATCAGATGCTTTGGAGCTGGTGGTAAAACAATATTGCATATGGGTACGTAATGCAGTAACAGTTAAACACGCACAAATACGATATGTTTACCGTTGATTTTATCGCTGTCTCTACGGTCTCTCACTGGATACAATGTGTATAGAGCTTTTCAGCCTTTCATGCTTTAACATGAGTGTGATATGAGAGAGAGAGAGAGAGAGAGAGAGGGAGATTATAATGAGAGAGAGAAAAAAATGAAACCTATAGATATAGAGACTAGAGAGAGATTGAGGAAGAGACATTCGGACTGTCCCACCAACTTTATCAGCTTTTTTCTAAGCTGCAGCGAAACCCCTCCACTTTTCTCCATGGTTAAATAATTACGGATTAGATGCTCTATATATACATATATGACTGTGACTAATAATGATATGGCTTTAGATTTTTGTCAGTCCAAACTCTCACTGCCTAAACTCCGGGCTCGTCATGTGTTTAGATCGTACACTTATATCTTAAATTCTCGTATGAAATAGGAAAATTCGATAGTGTGACCTTTTTTAAGGTCCGTTGGGGGGATATACGTGGAGATAATATTTTAAAGATTGGATTGAAAATATTTTATAGGAGAAATTAAAAAAAAATTTGTGATATAAAAAATAATAAAAAAATTTAAAATATATTCAGAAAAAAGATATAAAATAGATATTATTTTGTTTATTTACTGGTTATAAGTATTTTAACATTAAAATCATTTTATTTTGATCTGAAAAAAAAAGTTATGAAATTTTAAAGTTTAAGTTTTTTAAATATGAAAGAGAGATAAAATTTAATATAGAGTTGAGATTTTAAAATCCTGATAGTAAAATATTATCTGAACATCTGATCCCAAACTCTTTTAATATAACAAAATGGATATTTATTATTTTTTTAAAGTTTGTTCAATCAATCATTAATTGATTAAATTAATCATGTTATCTTATCAATCATTAATTGATTATTTAAAAAAATAATTGATCATTTAAAAAAATTATATTTTTACTAATTTTTAAAAACTTCAACTATTCGTTAAAAAATTTCTTAAAAAAACTATTTAACTATAAATCCGTTTTTAATTATAATATATATGAGTATCTCACATATTTAATTACAATAATTTTTTTCAACAATAAATTAATTCAAAATATTATTATTATTTTTATCTATTTTTATCAATAACATCACATATTCTCTCCAATATACATTAATCAAACTATTCAATATATATTCCAATATATCTATTACATTGAATTACAATATACAATATTAGTGAGCCTAAATTCCTTTATTACTACTGCTTTTCTAATTTTTTTTTATGAAATACTGCCTTTCTAATTAACTCCTAATATTTACCACACAAAACAAAAATAAATGTTCAGCCTTGTAGCAAATTTTTTTGGTAGAAAGCCTTGTAACAATTTGGATTTTGTTACATAATTACTTTAATTTGCAATACATAAAATAGAAATTATTCTGCCTAAAAAAAAAAGAAATCAAGAAGGAACCAAAGTGACAGATTCTTTGTAGGGTTTCTGACGTCGTTTTATAATTATTACGCAGAAGAAACAAAAAACAAACAATTTCTTGGATTAAAATAAAATAAACAATTAAAAAAAAGTAAAGTGAAACCTTCCTTACTGGCACTTATGAGGGAAGGACATAAATAGAGGGCACACAGTGTGGGCCTGGGAATGGCGATTGGGAATGGAGGGAAAGAAAGAAGGCAATAATATTAATAATATTTTATTAATAATTAACAAAAGTAATAGTTAATAAAAATAAAAAAGTGGGAATATCAAACGAGTGGACAGATTGCAATCAAGCCCCAAGTAGTAACAAGAAAGCCAGGCCACTGTATAGAGAGAGAGAGGGGAGAGAGAGAGAGAGAGTGTGTATAGAAGTCATGAAGGTGATTCCGTGCCCCAAAAACCTCTCTAACATCACTAGTAGAGTGTGACGCCTGAGCTCTCTCTTCCTCGATTTGATCGTTCCTCTCTCTCTCTATAAATATACGTATATATAATTGCATATATATGTTTCTCTCTCTTATTCCATGCCAGTAATGGCAGTACGCCTCAGTTGCAGTGCAAGAAAAGAGGGAGACTAGAGTTTACATCGGGAAGGTAAAAGCTTTTGCAGTACCAGGCGTTCTTCCTCTTCACCATTTTACACCAACAGAACAACCCCCCTCTTGGCCCCCTTTCTTTCTTTCTTTCTTCTTTTCTTTTCTTTTCCCTTTCCCTCTAATAATTCTCAAAGATCTGAACCAAATATCTAGCTTTTACAATATAATAATTAGTATAAAACCACACGCTTTTAATTAAAAATTATATTTAAGATTCATGACCAGCGATTACTTGCACTATCACTGTTTAGGAACATATGCATCTGCATAAATATATATCTCTCTCTCCTGTGAAAAAGCCTGGAACTTTTGTAGCTTAAAACCCGGGAGAGCACTGATCAGGATATAGATATAAAAGATATAAATATATATATAGAGATATATACATAGATAGATACACCTCCATCCCCCATCTTTAGATTTTTGTCCAGGGAGTGAGAAAGTGAAAGCTGTTTCCATAGTGAAAACTTGGGAAGTTTTAAGGATAAAAGAGTTAGAGAGAGAGAGAGAGAGATAATGGAAGGTGGTTCTAATGGCACTTCCTGCATGATGGCTTTTGGAGAAAACAGTAATGGACTATGTCCAATGATGATGATGCCTCTAATGACTTCCCATCATGCTCATCATCATCAACAACAACAACAACAACAACATCACTCTCTCAATCCTAATCCAAATCCGAATCCGAATCCAAATGGTAATGCAGACACAAACAACATCAGTCAATTGTTTCTTCCTCTTTCTCTGCCTCTTTCTCTTCCTCCCACCAACAATCACCATCACCATCACCATAATCAAAACCGCCACAGCTCTACTACTCCTAGCGGCTCTTCTTCTTTCAACATGCTTGAAAATCACCCAAACAACAACAACAACAACAACAACAACAACAACCCTTCTTCAGCAGCTGCAACACCTGCTGGCTGTACTTACTTCATGGCTGACCATGATCAGAACAACAACAGCAACAACGACAACGACAACGGCATCAATATCTCTTCCTTCAAGGCTAAGATCATGGCTCATCCTCACTACCACCGTCTCTTGGCTGCTTATGTTAATTGTCAAAAGGTGATGAACCAAAACAAAATAAACAATTTTTGCATGTTTTTTTGCCCTTGACATGCTTAGATCTGTACTGAATCTTCATCCTTTGAGTAAAGAAACAAGAAAAAAAAAAACAGTTAGGGTTATATACGCAAAACATAATGAAATTGTGCGTATACATATATATATTTATGTATATGTATATATGCAGGTGGGAGCACCGCCGGAGGTGGTGGCGAGACTGGAGGAGGCATGCGCGTCGGCGGCTGCGGCAGCTGCAATGGGACACGTCAGCACGGGGTGTCTAGGGGAAGATCCGGCTCTGGATCAGTTCATGGAGGCTTACTGTGAGATGCTGGCCAAGTACGAGCAAGAGCTCTCCAAGCCCTTCAAGGAAGCCATGCTTTATCTTCAGAAGATCGAGTGTCAATTCAAAGCCCTCACCTTTTCCTCTTCAGATTCTGGTATTTTTATTATTGTGTTACTTTTTTTTTTTTTTGGCATTTATGGTTTTGCTAGATATCCAACTGTTTTCCTTGTTTTTTTACCTGATTGATCTTGTGTTATTATTATCTATATGTATATACATAATCTTTTTTAAAATAATATAATTTGTACTGGATAGCCATGCATGTGTATGTTTCCAAGAAGCATATATATGGTGGTGGGGTTTAATTAAAAAATTACAGTATCCATTAAAATGGCTTGTTTCCCGAAGTGGGTTTCGCTTGGTTCTTTTTTTTTTTTTTTTTTTCCTTCTCTTATTTGGAGTTCTCTTCTTTTTAGTTGCTTAGTTTTTTGTTCTTTTCTTGCTTGATCTCTTTGCTTGTATTTTTTTGGAACTATGTTTGGGTATGAATAGTGATTTTTATGTCACCCTAATTGTTCTTGTTGCCAGGCATGTTATACATACATACACATATATATATATATATATATGCATATATAGCAGGTGATCAGCTACTGTTATGGTTTTCTGGATGTCTGTATTAAAAGTGGATTTGTTCTTTTCCCAAAAATTCTTCACTTTCCAGGCTAGTTAATATAGGCACATATGTGTTTTTCTTTATTTCTATTTTTTTGGGGTTCTGAATTTTGGCACTTGCTTATGTTTTATATGGGATATGACATTTTTTTTTAAGTTTCTGGCTAGCTAACTGAAGATTTTGTTTCGAGGTAATGCTTCTCTTGGTGGACATTCTCAATAATTAATATAATTAAAAATATTATTGCTCTCTTGTTTCGGAAGGTGAAGGAACTGAAGCCTTTTGGAGGGAATAGGACATGTTTTGAAGGTGATCACGAGTATCACCCCATTTAGAATACAAATTAAATAAAAAATATCATAGTAATGTACTTTTGTGTAACTAATATTTGTGTTCACAAAATGAAGTCAGGTTTTTATGGAAATGGAATTACACTAGCGTTTTGTTTTTTGCTACTACAGATCATATAACCTTTTGGTTTTAGAAGAAAAAATTGTTGTGCTCACAAAAAGTTTCTACTAACAAAAATTCATGAGTTTTACTTCTACCTTTGAGGATGCGAAAATGGCCAGCTATTCCTTTCTATTACATTATGTGTTAACATGTGTTTTTCATGGTATTTTATTAATTATATACATTTGTGGTACCACCAATGTTCATTTTTTTTTTAATGTGTATATGTGCGTGCACTTATGTGTTCATTTGTACATATGCATGTCGGTTATAATAAGTCCCAAAGAATAGTTAACTCCTTGAATGATCAATATTTCTATGTGAACCCGTCAACAGAAAAATCTTTGTTAAAGAAAAGAAAATAATAATGAGGCGTTTAAATTGCATGCCTAAATAGGCCATTAGTTTTATGAATGTACATTTGGTTGCTTAATTGTTGTCATGTTTGACATGTAGCGATATAAGTGGAGGAAAAGATATGATTAACTCTCTCGCTTTTGGATTAGTCATTACTTTGCAAACGTGAACCTTTTTTTTTTTTATCAAGATAAAACTTTAACTTTTCTGGAGAGCAAAAGATATTATTTACTTAAAAAGATGGTTTAGCATAGCTTACTAACTTTAATGATTGATATTCAAGGCAAATCTATAGCGGAGTATATTTTATGTCTACTTTTTGTGCTGTAGAAAATCTTTTAATTTATTATGTAGGACCTCCTATTAACGGTCTAATCTGTGAGATGAGATCTATGAGCGTGTTTGTTAAAAGTTTTCAGTGGATGACACACAACTGCTTTAGTCATAGATTACACTGTTTAAAAATTAATTCAATGGTTATAACAACAGTCCTACCGTAAATGAAAAAATAGGAAGTTCCACAGCAGAAATTCCTCGCTATATATATATATATATATATATATATATATAAGGTTGTTCACGTTCATGAGAATTGAAGTGGTTTGTGAACTCTTTAGTAATCGGTCTAAATATATAATTTGTTTCTTGTAAATCTGTCCGTATCTGCCGAGTGTATTTATTAAGCTATTCAATATTGGCTTAGATCCTTAATTTCTTTTTTTTTTTTTTTTTTTCCTGGACTCCCCACCCCATCGCTTTTCAAGTACTCCCGTTCCGAGGTTTTGTCAACGGGAATTCTATTTGGTTGTTTTATATTCTGACATTATCTTCTCTATAATTGTTGGCGTTGGATTAACAATCTTTGTTTTTGCTCGTTATATATTCCCTGATTATAAAAATTTGTTTTTTTTTAATCATTAAGCATACATATATCTTGACCCTTGGTGAGAAGAGAAGAGAAAATATGGCTAAAACTTGATTAATGTGGAAAGTATTTAGTATATATAGATTTCCCTTACTTGTTGAGTTTGTAGAAAAACATATATTTATTGAAAGAGGCCGGCCCTTGAGCCTAACGAACAACTTTTTTCAAAATCACGCCCTTTTAACCATGCAGATATATATATATATATATATATATATATATTTGTCTTCTAGTCCTGAAGCAGATACTAAATTAGCTCATAAATGCGTTTGAGTTGACTAGATGTGATTTGTATGGGTAATTTTTTACTTATAAAAGTACAGTTTCTCAGGATTAGACAATTTGCACAAAGTAAATAAGTTGAAGATTAACGAGGGCCTTAGATAACGCCGCTGTGCGATTGAATGAACATTGTCTCTTGTTATCCATCTTTGCTATTAGGGGAATACCGCACCTATTGAGGTTCTAACCGAGATGTTATTGTTTGTTGAAAACAGTTTTCTTGCAGTCCATGCATAAATAATTTAAAGGACATCAAATGCCACGTAATTAAATCTATTGCCAAGGACAAACATATAATATGTGACATGTTTTTCTTCTCATATTCAATAAAACCTAGTGTTTGTTTTGTTGTTTCAGGGTGTGGTGAGGCTATTGATCGGAATGGTTCCTCGGAAGAAGAGGTTGATGTCAACAACAGCCTCATAGATCCGCAAGCAGAAGACCGGGAGCTGAAAGGCCAGCTGTTGCGCAAGTACAGCGGATACTTGGGCAGCCTGAAGCAAGAGTTCATGAAGAAGAGGAAGAAAGGGAAACTCCCCAAAGAAGCCAGGCAACAGTTGCTCGATTGGTGGAACAGACATTACAAATGGCCCTATCCCTCAGTAATTAATACACACATACATATACATACAGATATATACACACGGTTTCTATATTTGGGAAAATGTCATCAAAATAGTGAGTAGTGCTAATTGTTGATAATGTTAAACTGGTTATTGTGGAACAGGAGTCACAGAAGCTGGCTTTGGCAGAGTCGACGGGACTGGATCAGAAGCAAATAAACAACTGGTTCATAAACCAAAGGAAGAGGCACTGGAAGCCTTCGGAAGACATGCAGTTTGTGGTGATGGATGCCACACATCCTCATCACTATTACATGGACAATGTTTTGGGCAATCCTTTTCCCATGGATATCGCTCCTGCTCTTCTCTGAACAACTCTATATATATTTATATATATATATATAGGTATCTATATTTTAGCATATTGCTTTAACAAACATTAATTATATATTCTCATGTCCTACATGACATGTCTTATCAAGGCTATATATATATATTTATATATGTAATATATATATATATATATATATATGGATGTGGAGGTTACTTAATTGTAAAACCCGACGTTTAAGTACTGTCTTAATTTATATAGTGGTTTAAATGTACGTAATTTGTGTTTTGTCTTACACATAGAAGGAATGTAATGTGTTGGTTCTTGCGTAGACGTGCTTTGGAGTGGGCGATTTAAGGCTTTGATGAGAATTTTGGAAACAACCCCGTGAGCACAGATATATTAGTGGTTTTTTGCCTTCTCTAAATGCTTGTTTGGAATTATTACCTTCTGTACTTGTCAAATTTGAAAGTTAAAAAAAAAAAAAAAAAAAAAAACTGAAGTTATCAGAGATGGAGTAATAATCTGATGGATTTTTTAAAGGACATTCCTGCAAATTATCCTTAATTACCATTTAGTTTTCACCAAGCCTCAAAAGAAAAAAGGTCCAAGTATTGAAAGCCTTTTGATTTGTCGTTTACTTAAAATTACATTTCATATTTAAATTAACCAGTAACGTAGTTCAGCAGAATTTGGGCAGAGATATACCTTTACATCTCTTTTCCAAACACATTTTACAGAACTTTACAATATTTAATTTATTCATTTGTTACATATCATTTATAAATTCGAAATTAACCTATTTTAATTACACAAATTTAAATATTTTTACCCTATAACCTATTTTAATTACACAAATTTAAAAATTTTTACCCTACTCTCTGGGTCGAATATCTTTCCTTACCCATCATTACCTCTTGTCTATCTTTAAAATCCCTTTCTCTCACTCCTCTCTCTCACTTTCTCTTCTTTTACTATATTACTACCATGATACTATAAATATTTTTCCTTGATGATAATCAACAACACATGATGGATTTCTAAGTTGATTGAACTTTGAAACCTTTATTGTTGAGAGCAATAAAATTAAAGAAGAAACAATCAAGCAATCACATAAAAAGGTCTACGGTAGTTTTTCCTTAATGCTAGAATTATGTATATATTTTCAACTGTTGTAAAATTTAACTATGATTAAAAAAAGTATTATAAGAGAAAATCTTATACTTCTCTTTTTGTGTTCTCTAACCTCTCTCTTTACGGGGAGGGGGGAAAAAAAAAAGACACCTCTCAATATATGAAGTCCCTAATATAATAAAAAGAAGCTCTATCTAGATGCTACTTTCATACTAGATAATAATTAAGATCCAAGTATCAATAAATAAGTAAGCTATTGAGTTCTTTATGATCAGTGACGGATCCATAAATTTTCCTTAGTGGGGTACACATACGGAGAAATTTTTTAAAATTAATAACTTTAAATGATAAAATTTTAATATTTTTTATTCTAATGAAATTTTTTTTCATGTTTATTACCATATAATTACTACATATTGTTTTTATAATTTGAAAATATTGTGAAATTTATTCTTGAACTTTATCTCAAATGTTATCATAAATAGAAGTTTTTAGCTCATAATTTGTTGTATATTGTTTGCAATTTTCTGATTTAAAATTATTTTTCATTTTAATTTATTCTACACCATCATTTTTCCTTTTAAAGATATTTTTTTACTAATATATAAAAACTAACACTCCTCTCATTAAAAAAAAAAGAAAAAAAAACTTACACGTACAAATATTCAAATTGTTAATAATTTTAAAATCAATAATTTTTTTAAAACCAAATAAAAGTAAAAAAAAAAATTAGAAAGAAAAGTATATAAAGAAATTAGGAGGAAAAAACAAGAATCAAATGCTGGTGATGATATTAAAATATAAGAATAAGTTGAGTGTTATAAGGCATATTTGAGGGGGGAAAAAACTTTTGAGTGGGGGCACATTTGAGAAAAAAATTTTGAATGGGGACAAATTATGAAATTTTAAGAAAATATGGGGATAAAATTTAGAATTCAAGAAATTGAGGGGGGTCACGTGCCCCTGCTGGCCCTTACACAGATCATTGATCAATAGGGGATTTTTTTTTTTGTTTTTTTGTTTTTTTTTTTTAAGAAAGAAGATAATTATTTGGCTAATATGGATTTTTTTGTTCCTTCGAATTTGTCTTATTTCATTCTATGTAAAAAATAAAAAACACGCACTCACACACACACACATTTCTGATTATAGATTCATACAGACACTGAAATTGAATCCTACTGATCAAAAGAAAAACAAAACAAACGGGTGTTTGAAAAATAATGTAGGCTTCGGGTTATTAAATTGTGGTTGTCTTTTTGTAATATAAAGAAAGATGGGAGAAAGAAGTAAATAGGGCAAATGACTTGCATAATTGAGATAATCACGTTTCTTTAGGGGTGAAAGTGACGTGGTTTTATGCGGTTTGAAGCAATTTTCAGTTCATACCGCCATCTAACGATTTGAAAAAGATTAACCAAATCAAATCATTAAAACTAGTGGTTTGGTGAATTTTGAAACCACGGTTCTAACCATGAGACCTGAAAAAGATGAAGAAGATAATAATAGTTTGGGTAATAAAAAGTTATTAAGACTTTAAGGTGATACTTTGTATTATTTTCATTTATTTTGAAAATGATTGTTTTTAGTATGAAAATAAAAATGTGAATACATAAGAATTAATGTTGAGATCGTTTAAAAATGTGAATACCTTAGAAATAATGCTGATATCATTTCAAAACTTGCATTTGGTTTGTTTTTTTTAAAGATATTGGTTTAAGTATAAGAAAAAGATTTGTATTTGGTTTTTTTTAAAGATATTGGTTTAAGTATAAGAAAAAGATTTGTATTTGTTTTTTTTTTTTTTTAAACATCTATTCTGTGATTTATGGGGTGTTTGGTGAATGAGTTTGAGTTAAGATTTTTAAGTTTCAATAATAATTTGTGTTGACTTTTTAGAAAAGACAAAAAAAAATTTCAGAAAAGACAAAAAACTTTTTCAGAAAAAAACAAAAAAAAGTACAATTTAACTTGAGTTAAACTTGTATGCCAAACATAACTGCTAGCCTTAAAAATGAAAATGGAAATGAGAAGACTTTCAAGCCCCGTTTAGTATTGGTTTGAAAATGTTTTGGAAAGTAATTCCAAGATTCCCAATATAATAAGGTGTTTTGAAATTTATTTTGAAATAACGCTTATTTTAAACAAAGTTAGAAAACAATACGAAAACAAAATTGTTTTCCTATATATATTTTACAGGATGAGAAAAACGAAACAAAGTTATTTTTTAATTCCATTTTTACTTTTTGGATTGATACACTCAGCAAATAATTTCAAAAACATATTCAAATACAATTTTATATTTCCTTAAACTCAATCTAATATATGTAGAATCACAATCTCAAAAAATATCTCAATACCATTTTCATTTTTTTTATACCCAAAACAGAACCATTTCCAAAACACTCCTAAACGAGGCCTCAACCATTTTCCATTTCCTTGTAACAACCATTCTTACTATTTTCCGTATTGTTTTCAAAGCATTTAATAAACAAATGTTCTTGAAAATCCATTTTCGCTTTCGTGCCTCAAAAGACATGCTGAAATATTTGCAAAAACAATGGGAAACAATTCCTAACACGACCAAAATTTTAAGTTTCATAATACGGTGTACAAGTTTTTAATTATTTTAAAATTTTCCCGTTTTTATTTAGGTAAATTGCTTGTTTAGTCTCTAATTTTTTACAAAGTTGAAATTTGGTCCCCCCAACCTTTTCTCTTGGCTAAAAGGTCCATAATTCTTTAAAAAGGGCAAAATAGTCTTTTTGTTATTATCAGATATTAAAAATTTAACAGAAAATGTTACATTAATCCCACGTGATTTATTATTTAAGTCTAATTAAGAAAAAATTACACATTCAACTTGTACGTAATTCTATCAAAATTTTTAACTTTTATTAGTAAAAATGACAAATTACACCCTTTAAAGTGTTTAGAGACCTTTTAGCCTGAAAAATAGATTTAGAATCAAGTCGTAATTTTGTTAAAAGGTTAGGGATTAACGGTAAATTTTCAATTTTACTTTGATTTGGGTGAGATCGCCATGGACGGGCCTAGAAGCCCACGAAAACCCATGGGAAAGTAAGCGGGCCTTAAACGAAGCCCAAAATAAACCCGGATCCAACACAGAGTGAAATTGGAACGGAGGTTTTAATATTGTTGTCGTCTCTGCCTCCTCATCACTCCCTAGCCGGAACATCAACCATCGACGCCGGTTCAAGTACTTTCGCCGCCTGATTTCCGCGATCTCCGTCGACACCTGGTACTTCTTCTTCTTCTTCTTCTTCGCTTCTCCGTCGTTCGGCTTGTCTTTGCTTTCTCTACTGTCTTGTGATTCTTCGCCTTTTGTTTTCGACACGAGAAGTTTTTAAGGTTTAAGAATTGTGCATTTTCGGCTTCCAAGAACTCTGCTGTTTCGTTTGTACTCTTCTCTCATATCCATTTAGTATTAGTTTTCAGTGGGGCAAATCATCAAACATCTTGTGGGCAGAACTAATAGTCAAATTTCTTGATGCTTCAGTTGAAAATTTTGTGTAAAGACTAAGTATATACGTTTCTAACATGCTTGGCAATATGACCAGAAGATTTTTATTATAAAGCTGCACACTTTAGATGATTTAGTAAGCCATCCAATAAGAAAAGCTTCAAAAAACGATTTTGAAACTCGGTTTACACTGTTTATTTATCCATTTTAAGAAGAAATGACGCTGGAATCTGCACTTGGTTGGGGAAAAATCACTGGGAAACTGATGTCGTGTATTTGTAGATGAGCAGGTAAACCGTCCATTGATGCAATTGGGATAGAGGTGGCCGGTTATTTGCTAGTTTAAGACATGGCTCTGTCCATTTCCCGAAGGATCTTATGCTCTTTAGCATCTTCGTCTGCATCTTCCCGCTGCTATTACTCGAGTATTACTGCTCCATCGTTATGCACAGCTCATGGTAATAATGTGTAAATCGAGAATAAGTTATTACTTGCTTCTATAGATTGCACATTTTGGTTATTTTGTGGCTTTTAACACTCATGTATATGTATTTTACGGCATTCGTTTTCTTCCATAAACAGATCTTTACAACCATGTTCCTTGCAATGGCTTAATTTCTACAGATTCTTCAGGCATTTTCAAGGTACAATTTTGCTTCATTTTGTCTTCTGTAATGTTTAGCTTAGAATAAAACTTAAATGAGAAATTCAACATGCCTATTTCTGGTTTTTGTTTTTAATTTATTGTTCTTTGTAGGGCATGCCATCTTTCCTTTTTCCTCGAAAGCTTTCAACTTCGGTCCTAACTCCTGAATCAGGTGGAGGTGCATTTCCTTCTGATTTGCTTTCAGCTAAGCCTGTGGTGCAGTCAGAACGAGAAATAGGTATAAGGACGAATTGAAACAATTTCATTTTTGAATTTTGAGTGGGTAACTACTGTTATTTCTGGAGTGAACGTAGGTGATGGCTAGCTATAGTTATACCTTCATGCATACCTTAAAATGCCACAGCTTTTGTAAACTTGTCATTTTGTCTATGTTATGTGGAAAGGGCATATCTGTCGATTTGATAAATGTAGGTTTTGAGCCTTGTTTTTTTTTATAATCTTTATTTCTTCATGGATTGAGTATTTAAAAGAGACCTCACTTCACTTTATTGTGTTTTGGTTATAAAATTTTGTTCGAATGCATGTTGATTTAAGATTTCTTTTTTTAGGGCTTTATCAGGACCTGGTAATTCCTGTGACAAATTTTCATAATGAGGATAAGGGATTCATGGTTTTAGCTGGTGATGTTTTCGACGTGCCTATCAGGAAGGACATTATTCATCGAGTTGTACTATGGCAGCTAGCAAAACGACAACAGGTATTGATACCTAGTTAATCAGTACTATGGCAGTAGTACCTAGTTACTAACATATCTAAGGATTCATGAACTATTGAAAAGGAACGTTTTAAGATTTTCTTTTGTTAGCCACATCCCGCACCCACTTATTGGTTTAAGTTTGGTTCTTGTAAATAGCATGTGGTGTAGTTTATAACTATATTCCAGAAATGGGCTGAACTCTACCAACTGTTGAAGAGACTTTGTAAATGTTGGTGAATGTAAGCAGATTTCTGATGATTGTGTGATCTGCAGGGAACGCATTCAACAAAAACTATCAGTGAGGTCAGTGGAACAGGGAGAAAGCCATGGAGACAGAAGGGTACTGGCAGAGCAAGGCATGGAACATTACGTGGGCCCCAGGTACAAATGATTTAATTGGTTAACTTTCAACGTCACTAAGTCTTTAAGATGCTCTTTTATGGACCTTTAACGTATAAATGGGTAACAGTTTCGGGGTGGTGAGACAAAGCATGGGCCTAAGCCACGAAGTCATGCTTTTAAGCTGAACAAAAAGGTTCGACGATTAGGGCTGAAGATTGCTCTCACAGCCCGTGCCGCAGAGGGAAAGGCAAGTATTCTCCCTTTCTTCATAAACAAATTTTAGTTTCTTCTTGCTCTGTTTTACATGGATTTTAAAGTTCTGTCATGCGTACTGTGTACCATATTATAGGCAAATTCAGAGACTATATGTTGTCACGACTTTGTCGGGGATGTATGTGTTTTTCACTGTAGTTCAAGTACTGGACTTGCGTAGGTTGTGCTATGTTATTTCTCAACAATATTCTTTAAGGAGAGTGGGTTAGGAGAGAGATTTGACGTGGAACATGTTTGTGCTTTATGGTTGAGAGTTGAGAGACATTTTAGTCGTGATCGAGGGCTGGATATGTAAGTCATAAATCTGGAAGGCTTTCTTTTTAATCATTATGCACTATCCTTTTTGAATTGCATTGTGCATCGCAGCCTTTACAATGTGTTAGTCACAAATAAAACGTTTGTAATTTGCATCGCATGTATGTTGTTTCATGTTTTAACTGCACTTATAATTTGCATTTTTCTGCTGTGCAATATACAGCTTCTGGTTTTTGATGACTTAGAGGTGCCCACACATAAAACCAAGAACATTGTTAACTATTATAATCAAACGGAGAACGCCAAGAAGCTTCTGTTGGTGGACGGTGGTCCTATTGGTGAAAAGCTAAAGTTGGCCACACAAAATTTACATTACGTTAACGTGCTGCCCTCGATTGTAAGCTTGCACTTTTCTACATTATTTGTGATTATTTATTGTCTAAATACTTCTTTCTGACAAATTCTGTTTTTTCCTTAAGTGAAAACTTGATCTCTCTCTCTCTACGTGAATATAGACAGAACTAGATTAGTGATTTCAAGTTCATCATAACTTGGTTATTCTCCCGATTTTGATATGTTTTTCAGGGTCTGAATGTCTACAGTATTCTGCAGCATGACACGCTAGTGATGTCCCGTGATGCAGTAAACAGAATTGTTGAGAGGATGCACACTCCGATCAAACGTTGATTTTGATAGTTCCCTAGTTTGCTCTACTCCTTTAGTTTCAACTCTCAACAGGAATTGAACTGCCTTCTTTTGATTTTTTTAGAAGAAAAGGAAACCCAAAAATAATGATCCTTTTTCCTTTTTAAAAGAGAAGATATGCGAAGGCTCGTCTCAACATGCCGACTTTTTGTTGGTTTTGGTCTTTGTTCCTTGCTGGTGAATTTTGTGACACATGATTGGCCCCTTTTTTTTTTTTTTTTTTTTTTTTGTGTAATGAAATTTTCACATATGTTTATTGACGTGATTTGATTGATATCAATGAAGTTATTATGCAAGAGTTGAACGGCAAGTCGTTTAAAAATTTTCATTTTCCACGATAGGGCAATGGGAATTCCTTGTTAGAAGCGGCATTGCAATTTTAAACTGTTTTATTGTCGTCAATTTTCGCTAAATTTAAACATTCATAATTGTTTTTTTATAATTTCGTTGCGGTTGAACACATTATCATATTAATTGAATAATGGAAATCGAATTTTTTAGATTCATGCAATATCAATGATATATTCTTTTAACCTTACCACACAGTTTCTAAAAGAAGAAAAACCAAAATGACCGTAGTAAATTTGTATCACAAACATTTTTGGTTTCCAGGACTAAGCGCTTGTTTGGGAAAAGCATTTAGATAGAATCATTTGTTATTGTTATTATTTTCATTAAAATGTTTCCAAATGTTAATTTTTAGGATAAATTGCTATAATAGTCACTGAACTTTTAATAAAGGTGTCGATTAGTTTTCGAATTTTTTTTTTTTTTTATTCGTTAGTCCATAAATTCTTAATATAGGTATAGAATATGGTCAAACCCTAACATCTGTCTAAATATGAATGGATTTGTACCATGTGAGTTGCACATGGATATAATATAAACGGCAATTTGGTAAATAGCAATTGAAATTAAAAGAAAAATTAGATACATAAAACATTAAAAAAAAAAAAAAAGAGGAGAAATCAAAGACTGATCTTTCACCGGACACACAGAAACGGACAAAAACCAGAAAATTTTAAAAGGTGTACGACACTAGATTTAATTACGCTACAGTAATAAACCAGTGCAGACATAATAAAAGACAAATAGGTCGAATAAAAGGACCCCTCATCTTTCCAATGACTATGTGAAGACGTTTTAACAATAGAACTTTTTTTTAAAAATTCTAACAATAACAATTTACAAAAACTTCTCTACTATTTATACTTTTCTGACTAAGAATGTTGCATTTCGATGAAATTACAATTCAAAAATAATGTCACTTGTTACTAAAGTGGTTAGATTGTGGGGGGGGGGGGGGGGGGTGTTAAATTAGGTCACATTGTTCAGCGTATGAACTCTTGTATGCATAATAATAATAATGACATATTACATTTTTTCCTTCCAAACTTTTGACCTTGTCACAAAATGTCCCATAAATTTTAATTTGTAACATTCTTTCCCCCTAATTTTAGAAAAGTTTACAAATTTTTCCTCTCAATTAATTTTTTGACCAAAAATATACGCATAACACTTGTTTGAAATATGCGTTATAGATATTAAATTTAAACTACTTATAATTAAGTTAAAAAAATAAATATTTAGGGTTGTTTGTCATTTTTTTCTCTTTTTCTCTTTTATAGGTAACTTCGTTATTTCACATTTAACAAGGATAATGGGTGCCAGGGGTGCTGTCAATATGTGTTATTTCATAATTCTATATTTAATATCCTCAACTAATGTTTCCAACAAGTGTTAGATGTATTTTTTCATCAAAAATTTAACTGAGGAGGAAAATTTACAAAATTTTCAAAATTTTCAAAAGTTCAGGGAGAAAGAATATTCGGAGGATATTTTGTGACAAACCTAAAGTTTAAGAAAAAAAGTGTAATTTATCATAATAATAATCATATAGCCATCATCTCCTGGCTGAGTGTAGGAGAGGACAACATTTTGTTTATATATTTCAAGAAAGAAAAGATTAGAAATTAAAAAATTACTAAATAATAATAGAAAACCTATGAATAAAAGAAAATATAAAGCCGATTCTCAAAATAAATAAACAAACAAACAAAATAGAAAACCATGATCATATTCAAGCTAACTTCTATTAAAAAGTAAATTAAACATTTTCATATTGTATTTTTTTAAGAGTAATTTCATATTTTTAATTTTAACCCAATCACCAATGCATTGACAAGGGTTAAATTTGTAAGAAAAGTTAAATTTACACTAATCATTTTCAAATCAAAAAAAATTGAAAACACCATATTATTTGCGAAAAAATTGATACACATTATGCAGCGAAAAACATATTGGGATTTTCTGTCGCAAGACTTCATATTCCATACTAAGGAATGTGCTTTTTTTTTTTTTAAAGTTTATTTTTATATAAACAGAAATGTGTTTTAACTATTGGATTGATATTTCAATGGTCAAATTTATGATTGAAGCATGTGTTAAGTGTTAATTATATATCAAATTGTTAAAAAATTAATCGAATAATTAAAAATAATTCTTCATATAAGTTTTAAAAAATAATAAGAAGAAGAATTAGAGAGACTGATATAAATGGTAAATTAGGCAATTAATGACTCTGATGCGTCTAAACACAAATATATACGTGAAGTCGCTGCAACTGATGACATGCGTCACACACTCTCTCGCTGCTCTCTCTCTCTCTCTCTCTCTCTCTCTCTCTCTCTCTTCTGTTCACGAAGTTCTAGGGTTTCCTTGCTGGTCCCAAATTTAGGTTTTTGAATGACCAGATTTATCGCCATTGAAATAGCTGTACTGTTCCTCACACATTACTCCGACCCTCTAGAAGAAGAAAGAGCTTTTCTGAAAGAAAACTCTCCGCCATGGCCAAAACCAGACCAGGAAGAAAGGACTTGGACTCCTACACCATCAAAGGCACCAACAAGGTCGTCCGAGGTACTCTCTTTCTCTCTCCTCTCCTCTCTTCTCTCTCTCTCTCTCTCTCTCTCTAGAATTCAAGAAGTAAAGGTGTTTCCTTTTTGGGTGGTAGCTGGCGATTGTGTGCTGATGCGTCCATCGGACACGGGTAAGCCGCCGTACGTGGCGCGCATTGAGAAGATCGAGGCGGACAACAGGAACAACGTGAAGGTTCGGGTGAGGTGGTATTACCGGCCGGAGGAGTCCATGGGAGGTCGGAGGCAGTTCCACGGCGCCAAAGAGCTCTTCTTGTCCGACCACTACGACGTCCAGAGCGCCCACACCATTGAAGGCAAGTGTGTCGTTCACTCCTTCAAGAACTACACCAAGCTCGAGAATGTCGCCGCCGAGGACTACTATTGTCGTTTTGAGTACAAAGCTGCCACTGGCGGATTCACTCCTGACCGTGTCGCTGTGTGAGTTTTTTTTTTTTTTTGGCCGAATTTTTTGTTAAAAAAAATCTGGGATTTTTTAGTTGTTGGAGTACATTTTTAGTTTATAAATTTGTTGCATTTTAAAAGGTTTGAGAATAGAATAGCTCCATAGATGTATCTTGCTTAGGTTTAAGTAAATTTAGGAAATATGGATTCTCTTAGTTTGGTTGGATGTTGATAGCTTATGATTGACCAGCCAAGTTGGGAAGCATTACAGTCTTGAAGTTGAATTTGTTTAATGGCATTGCTGGGTTTTGATATATGTGTAATTTATATATATTGTTTTGTGGGTTTTGAAGGTACTGCAAGTGTGAAATGCCTTACAACCCGGACGACCTCATGGTGCAGTGTGAGGGGTGCAAGGACTGGTAAATTTGGTTTTCTTTCCGGTTTTTCTTGTGGGGTTTTGTTTCTCAGTAGTGGAAGTTGCTGAATGTGTTTTAGCATTGGAGTTGGTTGAAATTTTGTTATCATGTATAAGTAAAGACAGGGATTGGACCCCATAGGAAAAGGTGCGGGTGATTTAAAAGGTGAAGTAAAAGCTAGTTTAGGATTTTAACCATGCCTTCTAAAGCGTTTTACTTGTTTTTAAGTGCCTATGCAATGCAATGATCCACTGTCTTTCTCTTTTCTGATAGAGAAATCTATTGTTTGTGCGTGTGCAAGTACTACGGAGGATTTTCAATTATGATTTCTCTCTCTCTGTATTGTGACTTGTAGTTTGGAAGTTTAGTTCTTACAGTGACTTTATTGAGGTCTTAATTTCAATGCTTTTGATACTTTATTACTTAAGTCTCTGCTTGATCAATTGTGTTCGTTGTTGTAACTTGTTATAATTGATGGGGGGTTAGAGGAAAAAGGAAACTAATACATTAGATTCCTTGTTACACTAAGATCAATTTATCCATATGAATTGTACGGTATCAGCGAAAAGGTCCATTATAATTTTCTTGTAGGTACCATCCTGCTTGTGTGGGCATGACTATTGAAGAAGCTAAAAACTTGGAGCAGTTTGTGTGTTCTGAATGCTCGTCTGATGACGATGTTAAAAAGACCCAGAACGGATTCACAGCATCACCTGGAGCCGATTCCAAGGTACATTCACATAATTTAAGATGCATTGATTTGTCGAATTTGTTTCCTTATGCTAATTTGTTGCATTTGTGAAAATTTTGTGCTTGTTCCTTACCTTGATATGTCACAGTTGCGTAAAATTTGATTGATTTGGTATGTCAGATAAAGTGGAGTATTGCATACGGTTGGTTCTGTTGGTGAATCTTCTTCTTCACGTATAGGACAAAGCATTAGATGTTAAATACGCATACCCATAAGCAAATTGTTTTTCTTGAACCATCTATAAGTTTAAAATTCTGAATTTCAGATTCCAAATTTGCCAGTACGTTTGTGAAATTGTATTAGTTCACAAGTGGATGCTACTTGGTCAAGATATCTTTAAAAAAGGGATTAAACTTTTGTGAAAGGCAAACTATGCCATTATAGGCTCTTCTTGACGTTAGATCATGGCCTAATCTATGTGCAGAGTACATTCTGTAATCTATTAAGTACCTTGAGACGTTTCAAGCCAAAAAAAAAAAAAAAAACCTTCGTAATGATTTTGGTTGAATCCTTTGTAATATGAATAGTTGATGTGCACCTTTTTTGAATTGCAGTTGTGATCCATTTCTTTTATATACAGTTTGATAGCAACTCATGATGAATCTATGTATGTTTGACTGACAGTTTGTAACTTTGTTTCGATTAAAGTGATATATGTTATGTCTCTATCCAGATTAAATCTGTCAGAAGTTAGTTTTTTAGAATCTACATATATATACATAATTTTTTTCCTCGAAAGAAACAATCAACGAGTTATTGATAACTAGAGAAAAGAGAGTTGGTTGTCGTTGCTATTAGTGTTTTTCTTTTTGACCCTTATATAATTATTAATTAGTAACTAGTGACAAAATCCAAAACTCTCTTTTCAGGTGGAGCCCAAGCGCAGGAAGAGATGACTGCCCTTGGTGGGAAGTAAGTACTTTGACTACCTCTAAACAAGTCGTCTTCTTAAGCAATGCTGGCTTTTTGAATTTGTCGTCACGAGTGTGTACAGCTCACGGAGGTTATCACAGATTGTGTTTTGACTACAGTTGTAGGTAATTCCTGTTAGATAGATTTAGGAGATTGCTCTGTATCTTTAACGAGGAAGAAGTCAGTTTAGCTTAACTTATGCTCGCTGTAGTCATTTTTAAGCCCCAACATTTGTAGACAGTGCATTCTGGGTTCGGACCGATATCTAATGCTACTAATTTATGTACCTACTGTCAATATCTTCTAAGTTTCATCATCTCAAAGCACAAGATAGCCATGGAGACGATTAGTAGTGGCAGTATGTGTGTGCCGTGTCTATTGGGCTGGCACATATTGCACGACCGGCATGGCAAGGCATGACCGGAAAAGTCTTTTAGGAGGATGACGACTTAATTATCAACTTCTAAAATTATTGTCCAAATGAAAAAAAAAGTGCACTAGTTTTGTTTAATGGTTATATGTTTGTACAAATTTTAGCATTATAACGATAGTTTAAAAAAAAAAAATCAATAGAGGCACGATTTATGCACGGATCCAGTGTGAAGATAAATGTGTCAACCCATGGTTTGTGCCTGTTTGACACGACATGACAAGATTTATTTCTCTTAAGGTGAATTGTCACTAGCTTATGACATGAGTTGCATCACTAGATAGGATTAGAAATCGCTTGTCATCCTTATTAGACATATGGGTCTTTCGAATTTTCGTAAATTTTGAACTACCTTTTTTCAAAACAGCTTGTTGGAAATCGTCCTGCTAATCGGGAATAAATCAATTGGTCAACTAATCGGACTAGTTATTTTTGGTAGTTTATACCCAGCTCTTAATTACCTGACCATGGACTTGGGCTCCAACCCAAGATGGCAAGAACTTTGATTTCCATACTGGTTGCCATTGATTTCTAAAGGTTGTTAAAAAATGCAATTATGTTTATTCCTTAAATCTGGTCAACAACAATCTTATTGATGCTTAGGAAGAGTCCTGAGTAAAAGAAAACGTCTACCCTCTAACTTGGGATTAAGATTAATTACGTATCTATCTCTGCAAGACGTTAAAGAATTCAATATCTTAACAATTCTGGATTTTCGTTTAACTTTTGTTTCTCTCGCTATAACTAAATACTAAATAAGGCTGATATAAAGGTTGTTTTACGTGACACGGCAAGGCAAAAAAAAAAAAAAAAAAAAAAGGTCATCTTTTCAGTCCAACTTCGAATATGAACATGTATGGACCAAAATTCACTTTGTAACGTATAGCTCAAAAGAAGCAAATGTTTTCAAGGAAGAAAGCTCTAAAACCAGCAACTTCACACATTAATAGCGTGGTTAATAATTTGTTCTTTTGTATGATTCATGAGAGCAACATTTTATTATGTATATCAAAGATCAACGAAGGACCAAAGACATAGAACCTGCTTTGTTACCATAACCATGGCAGAAAAGGCCAGTTCATGTGCTTCATCAAAGCCGGTGGCAACGATTGTTGTCGTTTCGGTGATGGTCATCGCAGCTTGTTTCGCAGAAGAGCGAGATTTGTACTTGGTCACCATGGAAGGTGAACCTGTTGCATTCCTTGGAGGTTCTCCATCTCAGAAAGATCATAAACGTTTCGATCCAAATAGGTGAATCGGAAAATATTGTTCCTTCACTCCAAATTTTTTTAGCAGATCATTTTTATTTTTATTTTTTTTTAATAACACCTTTTACATTGGCTAATGTTGTGTTAGTGAGGTTTCTAGAGCCCATGCAAACCGCTTGGTGAATTCTCACGACCAACTTCTACAGAGGACACTAGAGGCCGGAACCTACAACAAGCTTCACAGCTTCAAACACATTGTTAATGGATTTGCTGTCCATATCACCCCTTCCCAGGTCCCGAATCTCCCGATCTCTATTTAATTTTCATTATTTTGCTCGAAAAAAGTAATAGAATTAGTCAGACCGGGTGTCGCTGTAATTAAGTGCGATTAAGGGGTATCACTATAAAATTGATACAAATAAGGAGTGTTGGCCACGTAATATTTCCTATATATATAATATCATGAATTGCATACAAAAACGAAGGAACATGAAAATGAGATAGTAAATAGTTCAAATATCTTGGTTATTGCAGGCCTTAAAACTCAAAGGTGTTGAGGGAGTAAAGTTGGTAGAGAGAGATAGAGGAGCCAAATTGATGACAACATACACTCCTCAATTCCTGGGCTTACGTGAGGGAGTTTGGGCACAAGAAGGAGGAGAGAGAAACGCCGGCGAAGGGATTGTGATTGGTTTTGTGGACACTGGCATTGACCCAACACACCCTAGTTTTGCCTTTGATCCTCTCCATCCTTTTGCCTCCAACCTTTCTCATTTCTCCGGCGCCTGTGAGGCAGGTCCTCGTTTCCCAGCGAGTTCTTGCAACGGGAAAATAGTCTCCGCGAGATTCTTCTCTGCTGGGGCTCAAGCCGCTGCTACTCTCAACTCTTCTGTGGATTTTCTTTCACCCTATGATGCAGTTGGACACGGCAGGTATTCATTTATTCAAAGCTACTATATTTTCGACACAAGTACTTGCATGTTCTTTGATATATATATATATTTTTTTATATGATTCTGATGTGTTGTGACATTCGGAAAACTTAAAAAAGTATGGATTCCTTGTTATAGAGTACCTATAGTTATACTTCTTTAACAAGGAAAAAAAAATTTGATTTGATCAGTCATGTGGCCTCAACTGCGGCTGGAAATGCTGGTGTTCCGGTGGTGGTGAATGGCTTCTTTTACGGGCGAGCTAGTGGAATGGCACCACGTGCACGGTTCTTTTTTTCTATCCTTTTTAATTCTATAGTTTAAAGGATAGGACTTGAATTCTAAACCTTAAAGTTATAAATAAATGGGAATTTACGACTTGACTAAGACTGCAACCATAGTTCATTTTCGACAAATATAATCAAGAAACAAAATCAAGTGTTAATTGCCAATGTTTCTAAAGTAAATTTCCTTTGCCATCTGTTAAACAGAATTGCTATATACAAGGCTGTATATCCAACAGTGGCAACCTTAACGGACGTGATTTCAGCAATTGATCAAGTGAGCACATTATTTCATCTCCACTTTCTTGTTAACCAATCAGATTGATATTACAAAACTAAAGGAAAAAATAATTGGTTTATATTATACACACACATATATATTTATTGACTATGTTTACCACAGGCAGCATTAGATGGAGTGGACATCCTGACACTGTCTGTGGGACCAGATGAACCACCAGAAGATACAATAACCTTCTTGAACATGTTTGACATTGCACTGCTATTTGCTCGACGGGCTGGGATTTTGGTGGTCCAAGCAGCGGGTAACAAAGGCCCAGGTCCATCAACAGTTGTGTCCTACAGCCCATGGGCCGTAGGAGTAGCTGCCTCCGGTACTGATAGAAGTTACCCTGGTTGTCTCCTCCTTGGAAATGGACAAAAAGTTGGAGGCGTTGGATTATCAGGTTTGTAAGAGACAAGGTTTTGTTTTCGTTTTTATGTTGTAAATGGGGACAAGAAAAAAATGTGCTTTCTAGTCTGTTTTTATCAAAAAAGTTTTCAATGTGTCAATTTTGAGACACCAAAAAATATAGGAGAAATTACGGTGAATGACCCTTCATGTTTTTCGATAGAAAAACAAATGCAATTTCACCATTTTTTTTTCAATTGCCAACATAAAGCATCGTACTATAATCGAACACGGTTTTAACTTCTAATGCTAAAATTTTGGTTATGATACTAGTTATTTCGAAAACATAAAGCACATGACAAATCGGTCACAATGTTTAATTTCACACTTTTTTTTTTTAACTACCAATATACACCAGATGATGTAATCAAACACGATTTAGATCATTGATTCTGAAATTTCTGCTCCAACACTAGTTATTCCAAAAATATAAAACGAGTCGTGAACTTACCCCCAATTTCTAATCATCAATCTTTTTTCTAAATTGCTTTAGGACCATCTTTGGGAAATGGATTATTCTTGCATAAGCTGGTATTAGCCAAGGATGCTGTGAGGACAAAGGGGTCATCTCCTGAAACGCCTTCACTTGTTGAAGAGTGTCAATCTCCTGAGACATTGGACCCAAGAATAGTACGAGGTAGCATTGTTATATGTACATTCTCGGAGGGCTTCTTGAATGGGACATCCTCTGTCACAGCCATTATCAACACGGCAAAAGCTCTAGGCTTTGCGGGCTTTGTCTTTGCTGCAAATCCAAGCTATGGCGATTTCATAGCAGAGCCTATTCCCTTCGATGTTCCTGCCATTTTGATCCCAAGTGTTGCTGATGTTCAGGTAAAAACAATGTACCAAGTATTATCTATTACAATAACCCTGCTAGGACTAGCTCAGCGGTTGGAAATTTGGGGGGAGGGGGGGGAGGGATTCACCAATTCAAAACTTGAGAGCTTTTTTGTTTCTCTTTCACATACGTAAGAAAAAAGTATTATCTAATACAATAACCGACATTTGTGGAGAAGTCTAATGTGAGAGAACAATGGAGTGGTACGAATGTAGGTTATATTGAACTACTATGAACAACATACACAAAGAGAAGAGAGGATATTCATGAGGAGATTCAGGGCAAAAGCAGCAATAGGCGAAGGAAGAGTTGCTTCTTTCAGGAGCCAAGCACCAATAGTGAGCAGATTCTCTTCAAAGGGACCTGATTTTATTGATGCTAATAGGAAGCCAGCTGATGTATTGAAGCCTGATATTCTCGCCCCGGGTCACCAAGTTTGGGCTGCTTGGAGCCCCATTAGTGCCTTCGATCCGTTACTAGAGGGTAAGTAAAAAGTAAAAACTCTCAAACAAGAACAACGCTCGAGATTAGTCCTCAACTTCTTTGAAAAAAATTACACCAACACCCCGTGGACTTTCTTGACACTGTACTTGAGTTCAATGAGTGGAGAGTAATTTTCTCTCTTTTTTTCTTCAGCATTAACTTGATGGCTATTGTAGGAAACAGTTTTGCACTAGTATCTGGTACAAGCATGGCAACACCACATATTGCGGGAATAGCAGCACTTATAAAGCAGTACAATCCTTCATGGACGCCATCCATGATTTCATCTGCAATTGCCACCACAGCTACCAAGTATGACAACCATGGACAAGTTATAATGGCAGAAGGATTTGGTATCGGCAGTTTGTATCCCTCCACCCCTTTCGAATTCGGTTCTGGCCTCGTGACTCCGAATTGTGCCATAGATCCCGGGCTGGTTTTCTCTTCTGGTAATGTTTTCCACAAACTAAACAGTAAATCATTTCTCAACTCTTTCATTTCCCTTGCAAAAATCAGGAATGGGGTGCAGTGCTGATGAAACAGGATATGAAGATTACGTCGCCTTCTTGTGCTCATTGCCCGGTATGAATCCGGCCACAATCAAAACTTCCATTGGAGAAAGCTGCAATCACTCGCTTCCTCAGCCAGCCAATCTGAACCTTCCTTCAATAACAATATCAGCTCTGAACCAATCTCAATCAGTGCAGCGAACTGTCAAGAATGTCCACAGCAAACCAGAGACGTACCTTTGCGGGGTGTTGCCTCCTAATGGGACCACAGTGAGCTTGAATCCACCTTGGTTTATCATAGCTCCACTAGGAACACAAGAACTAAATGTACAGATAAATGTGACCAAAGCACTTGATGATTTCAGCTTTGGTGAAATTGTTCTAACTGGAAGTTTAGGTCATATCGTAACGATACCCTTATCAGTTTTTCCCATTTCATTATAGAAAAAGATGAGGATGCTTCCGATGTCTATAAATAAATTTAAAACTCAAAAGCCATATGCTATTCCATTCCGCTTTCATTCTATCTACGTTATGCAGGGAAAAATACAGTTAGGAAGAATTCTAGTGAATGACATGGAATTATTTAGAATCAAAATTAAGAATAAATGTTTAATGTTAACATGTCACAGTTAGCTCTAGCACGAAAAATAGTAGTAATTATTATCATCATCATTCTGTCCTGCACATACACTCTTTACACCGTGGATACCTGTAAACACTCCTTGCTTTAGGCCTTGTTTGGACATGTTTAGTTTGTCTAACTGCCTTTCTAACTCTCTGCTCAAACACACGCCACTCAATTGTTGAATTCTTCGTAAAGATGCTCGCAAGCCTGCGTTTGTTAGGCCGTATTGTCGGCATTTTCCCTCCTCCATAGTATATTCGAAAACCAGATACCAAGGATGATAACTGACTCCCTGAATCGGTCATTGCAAATGCATCGGCAGCTGTGCATGCTATGAAGTCCAGCGCCGCTAACTATACAAAACATAATAATTCCAACCGATCAACACAAATAAAAATGATACTGTTTTGGGGTTGCAAAGAAATGACATTAAAATTGATATGCACAGTGAAACCAATGAAAACAATTATTATTACCTGAGATGAGAAGTTCATGAATGGTTCAAGTTCGGTGGATGTAAGCAAATTCTCTTTAGTAACCAACTTGGGATATAAGCTCGTTAAAGCAACCAACCTTGATCTGCCTCCATATATCTGTGAGCCCGCCACAAATACATGTGTCTTACGATTAAAACCAAGAGCAGCAAGCATAAGTACTGCTTCTTCTGGCGTCAAAGGACACAACCCTTCTGACCTGAGTTCTTGGGGAGAAGGTAACCTAGAATAAATAAAAGAGTAAATCAATAACAAATCAAACTAGTTTACCGTCAGTAGAAACTATATAATGTCCTAATAGAGGAAGAGCAAACGGAAAAGTGAAAACACAAAAATATTGAGGGCCGTGGGGTGCACAAGTGGGTAGGACCCACCTCTCTCCTATGGAGATGGGGGCTGATCTTAGATGATATGGATAAAGGTAATCAATTAAAAAAAAAATCTTAAACCAATTTGAATTAAAGTGAAAAACCAATTGGAATTAAAGAAGTGAAATGATGCATACTTTGTGGTCTTCTTCAGAAGCGTCAGTGCTGGGAAATGGATTTTACGATAAGCTTCCAACTCTCGCCTCTCTTCATCACCTCCGCCAAATTCACATAAAGAATGAGCTACCATGTCAATTTCAAATCTCAAGTGTAAAGCTAGATATCTGGAAGCTTTCTTTGGACGGTTTTGATTTTGTTTTCTAAATGCTTGTGCGTATGAACCAACGAGATAATGATCCAGTGGACCCCCAGGGTGACCTTCATCTTGACGCAACTTTTGGAGAAGCAAAGCACCAGTTTGTTGAATCTTGGGAACAAATTGCAAAGCGTGAAAATTACATCTGCATCGAAGTCTCTATATGAAATTTCCCAATTAGGAAGAGGAAACTAGAAAAGTGTAGAAGAGGCAACTATAAAGGGAAGTATATAATCTAATATTAATTTATTAACCAAAATCTTACAAAAGACCTGAGTTCGGGGACCTAAAGTTACCTGCAACTGAAAAGGTATTGGATCAAATGCCAAGCGATTCCCAAATCCGAGCAAATGGACAACTCCATTTTTAAGGATAATAGGGAGAATGTTCATCAAGTAAAAGCTTGGCTTTGCCTCTTTTCTGATGTCTTCATCTGTCACCTGGTACAAGAATCTAATAATCAATGTTTTAATCCAAAGATAGCAAAGTCGGTGTTACTTTGGAAACTAATCAAAATTCGGCAGATGAACGTACAACACTGCCAATAGCCTCCAAGTCTAATGACCGTAGCTCCTTGGGTAGTTCCTTCACTATCCGAATATCAGGCGACAAGTAATTAATAAAATGCTCCTCCTGATAGATATCACTGAATTGACTGTGAAATAATGAAACTAGTTATCACCACTTTTCCAGGGAAAATATGAGATTATATTATTATAAAAGGGGAAGGAGAAAAGCACTAGGATGTGTGAGGCAGTACTACTTAGCTCGCCTCAAGTAGACACATTGAATGTAAATTAGCATAAATCAATAAGGCTCCAAGCCAACACCCTCTCCCCATGTTTACCTTGATTTCATAAAATTATTCTATCCCAACGCAGGATGATAAATGTAATATCTCACAAAATAAGAAATCAAAACATCTTAACAGTGGAAAGAAATTTATCACCTTACATCTTTCCAGACGCTACTGTATAAAAATTTAGGAACAACCAAAGTTGAGTTGAGTAATCGTGCAAGAACAACAGCATTACAGACCTGTTGCCAAATAGAAAAGTTTTTAGGGGTAGATATTAACCAATGCAAAAGCACATGGCAAAAGAAAGAAGAAAAGAAAATAAATCTAAATAACAGGAGTAGTACCGTAAATATTACTTACAGCTACTCTCTGCTGGTTCATCCCACCATTCGCAGTGACCAGAATGTATCCATTCTTTCCCTCTATTCAGGAGTCAAAAACAAAAATGAAGAAGGAGATTAAAATCAGTCATCTGTAACAGATCAATTAACAATGTAACTGATCTTTGAGACCCACGCACTCTCTCAAAACGCATATAGAATGCACACACTTTCAGATGCAAAATAAGAAAACGTTCAAAACACAGATTCAAAAGACTGAATTGAGTTAGCCTCTATATTGAGAGAGAGAGAGAGAGAGAGTAAGACCATTAGGTTCCCAGTTGCGTTGGTTGGCACAAGGTTTCCAAGAAGAAGCAGGAACAAAAGGCTCCTGCCACAAATCTTTTGGCTCAGCTTTATTATTTCCCTGTATCACAATCTAAAACAATGAGAGCGGGTAAAAGAACCACACTAAATGATTGATCTAGGATGCGAAATGATAACTAGATCTCAACCCAACTAACTAAGCCATTCAAACAGTAGAGATTAAGATTGATTTCACATACCTCTGCCAAGGCATGGGCAGCTAAAGCCAACATCCTTCCATAGTTCCTTTTCTGTGCGCCTTTTCCTTTACCAAATTTTCTCAACCCTTTCTGCACAAGCCAGAAGAAAACAAAAACCAAAGGAACAATCTTAATCCCCCACTTCTCGAGGAACCAACTCATGTCAAATGATCTCTACATAAACAATGATCGTTGAATGTCTGCAGTGCATTACAACAACAATTCTAAATTTCATCGCAATTTTCCCAGTCCAAACATTTTGTCCTTATCAAGGTATTCTTTTTATAGCTTCCCCAATCCCTAAATAGCAAAACTGCTAAAGTAGCTAGTTGACATGTACAAACGTTAGTTCGTTTACTAAACTCATTCACAATACTAGCATAGAAACTAACTTAAAGAACAAATTTTTACCTATAATTCCTGTTGAATAATCAAAAACCCAGATCAGATTCGAATTCAGAAGCGAGAGGTACACATACCCGGACAGAAACAGACGAATTATTCACCGAAGAGCGAGATTTGGGACGAACGATTCCATGGTCTTGCAAGGGCAAAAGCATGACCCAATTCACCAACAAGAAGAAACCCAACAAGCAAATCAAGGTGACGAGCCCTTTGATTCGCTTCTTGCCGTGCCACATCTTGTCTAGCTTCTTCCTCTTCGGTCTCTTCTGCTTCTTCCGATCCCACAGGAACTCCAATACCTCGAGACCGCAAAACGACGAGTCATGTCGAGAATCGGAGGATCTGTCGGCGATGGAGAAGCGGCTGGGGCCGAGCCGCGGGGAGTGAGCCGGCGAGGCTTGGCGGCTCCTCGGAGTGGTCGAGTTCAAGCGGGAGTTGATGAAGGCGGACCAGGATGTGGTGGGCGGCTCCGAGTGATCTGAGACAGAGACCCCAATCTCGCCATTTTGTTCTTCGCGAGGGTTTGTAGGATCGGAAGCAACGGCCATGGATGAGATCCGAGAAATACTGGCTTTTTAGATTTTCTTGGGAAAAAGAAAGATAAAAGAAAAAGAAAAAGCGAGGGAAGCTTGTGAAGCTTGTAGTCTTGGACCTTTTTTTTTTTTTTTTCCGGCTAATTGTCCAGGAAACGGCCGTTAAAGCTCCCTTAAAAAAGAATTAACCGTTGGTGGTTAAGTCTTTTTTAACTGTCGTTTCCATTTTGATAAAATAACCGAAATCTCGTCCATGCGTAAATGTCTTCTATCGTTTCTAAACGAGATTTTCCTTGTCGTAAAAAAAATTAAAAAAAATTTCTGAGTCAACATACGACATGTCGTTTGTCTTCTAACACTATGTCATTTAAGTCTTATGACTTGTCGTTTTGAATAAACAAAAAACAAAACACCAAGGCTTAGTCAAGTCAAGAACTGTTTGGAAGTGGGGAGGAACAATTAAACTCTTTTTTACTTTTTCACAACCTCATTGTCTCGTTACAACAGTCATTACAAAAAAAGTCGTGTTTAAAAAGAAGGAAAAAAAAAAGAGTAAAATATCTTATTTTGATGCAAAAAAAAGCATCTGGATGTGCATGAGAGAGAGTACCCAAACGAAGGTTAATAATACAAATAAATACACAGCAGAATTCCAGTTATACCTCCTCAGTCGCATTTTCCCGTATTTATATATATATATATATATATGCGACCAGACAATTAAATTGTATATTCATCATAATTACACATCTAAATTTTCTGGAGATTCCACACAACACCGTCACAAACTTCTCATCCCTTGTGTGCTTCAACCATGCATAGAGTCGTTTTCGCTAATTTTGATTCGACTTCTTCACTACTTACTCGTATCTGTGGTTTGCCTCAGCCAAGAACTGACCTCTGCATGTATAGTTGTATGCAAAACCGCAAGTTGTTGTGACACTTACATTGACATGTCGATTGTTTCGTGATCAGGGGTTCTGTATGAAAAACCGGATTCATCACTTGGGCGTCTTTTCACCACGCTCGCCCTTTGCACTAGTCGCACCAGTGCTTGCACAACCTCGGACATTGGTGGCCGAAATTCGGGTTCCGGCTATGGGATAACCATACGAGATAACATGTTACAAGCATTTTCACAAACGAACTATCCAAGTAGCGGTTTATACGTTATGCATGAATTCCAATGGGGATAGAGAAATCAATAAGAAAGCCAGAATGAAGCGATGCATAAAGGAACAGGTCATTGTGTAAGTGGTTTACCTGAACACACAGAGCAATGATGTCTGCGAAGCGGGAAAGAGACTTTGCAGGGTACATGCCATTCAGAGCAGGATCAACCATTTTCGCTAAGGCATCGATGTCATGGAGTTGGGGGGTGGCCCATCTCACAAGTGATTGTTCGGATCTAACTCTTGAACTGAACAACAGAAAAATGAAGTGAATGACAATCCATACAACAGATTATATCAGCATCTTTTAACAAGCGAGTCATTGTTGAAGAACTTCTGGGACCACAAGCATGATGGTCGGAAAATGTATAATGTGTACCTGTCTAGTGGCTTCCGACCGGTCAAAAGCTCCAGCATCACCACCCCGAAGCTGTATACATCACTTTTCACAGTGTAGACTCCTGACAAGGCAAATTCGGGAGCGCTATAACCAAATTGACCAACCATCTGTGTTGAAACCTGTCAAACATGAAGTGAATGTTAATCGTCATGACAGCATTACAAGAAAAGCAATAGCCAAACGATAAAAACTCGTTATACTGGCATAAATCTTCCGAGTCTATTAACCTGTCGTTCTGTGTTTGGTGTTAAAGCAGCTAAGCCACAATCTGATAAGTGGGGATTGAGGTCTTCATCGAGCAAAATGTTTGCTGACTTGAAGTTTCTATGTACAATGGAAGGTAAGCACACTTCGTGCAAGTACCTGATAGATGTAAACATACATGGATTAGGAAAGGAGTTACATGAGAATTGCAGCAATTATTCTTGCATTCTAATCCACATGCACAGAGAGAGACTACAATTTCATACACATGTGACATACTCTAAGGCTCGAGCAGTGCCGAGTGCTACCCTGACACGTGCATTCCAAGTGAGGGTCTTGCTTCCATCTTCAGAAAAATGGAGCATGTCATGCAAGCTTCCATTTGCTACAAATTCATAAACTAGAAGACGCTGCCCATGCTCTACGCAATACCCAACCAGTGTAACAATGTTTTGGTGCCTCAAGCGAGACATGTTGGAGACTGCTTCTAGAAAGTTATCCTCCTCCTGTAATGATAATGCTGCATTGTCGATTTTCTTAATAGCCATTACCTGCAAACAGGAAAACATAAAACAGATTTAAAAACAAAAAACGAAAAACAAAAAACAACAACAACAACAACAACAACAACAACGACAAAAGACTACTCTTTTGAGCTATAACAAGTGTAATTAAGTACCTTTCCATTGGGGAATTCTGCTTTGTAAACACGACCTAGGGAGCCCTCACCAATGAGAAATTCTTGACTAAAGCTGTTAGTTGCTGTCTGGAGAGACGCAACAGTGTATGAAGTAGCAGTGATGGGCGATTTCATTCTCTTTACAGATCCATTTCTTCCATGCAGGCTATCAACCATCACTTTCTCTGTCGGCGGGGGCTTGAGATCTGTTACAACGGCCATCGGTTTCACCCTCTGCTCTTGCACTTCAGTAGTTACTGTAAATTCAAAGCATGAGCACAGAAACGGTCAGTGTGCTTGGATGATGAGCAATTTGAAATGGATAGAGTTCAAATTGTTTCCAAGGACATTCCCACACTCCACGGAAAAATTAGTAGCTGGTACAGCCATTAAAAATGTAGAAATTTACTATGCCAATGCAAGCCATTTACGTCTATTGACAAAGAAGTTCGTTCCTTGCCCCAAAAAAAAAAAAAAAAACTGAATCTTTAGCTATAAAGCCAAAAGAAGGGAATTCCATTAACCAAATCGCAAAGACAAACTACAGACAAATGAGGAGGAGAAAAAAGATGGAGAGAGAGAGAGAGAGAGAGAGAGAGAGGGCATTTACCACTATTTGTGCCAATAGAAAGACTTGCTCCAGAAGGTCTTGCCCCAGTGACCTTCCGTTTACTCCTTCGGATGCAAATTAAAAGAGCGAGGAACACAATGGCAGTAACAGATATAGATCCCAGAATGATCCCTACTAAAGCTCCAACTGCCAACCCGTTCTCTGAATGAGATGTTGCATTACCAGAATCCTGTGTGTGTGTGCCAGGTCCAGAATGGTTCCGGTTATTATGAGATCTTCCTTGGGGAGGTGAGGTATATGGTGGTGGCGGAGGAGCAGGACCATTGTCAAATGAATTTCCATCATATCTGTTTTTATTTTAAGAGCTAAATTACACCATGCAGAAGCTGAGACTATAATAGAGATTGGAGAAAAATATAAAGGACACGTGAATGCTTACATAAAACTATGGATCGAACTAAGCTCTTGAGGTATCCATCCTGTGAAGTTGTTGTTCGCCACATTTCTGTTCGAAAGAAGGCACAATAAGAACAAGATGGTAAATTATAGAATTTGGAGGCCTAGATTGGGAAGAAACTCACAGCGTAGTCAAAGGCAAACCCGTCAGAACATTGAGAGTACCAGTTAATTGATTGTTCTGCACATAGCTGCCATGAATTTAGATGTTATGAGAACTTAAAGCAACAAAGTTTAGAACAAGTGTTTTCAAAACAAAGTAGAAAAGAACTTACAGTGAAGAGAGATTGGACAATGAACCGAATGTATTAGGAAGCTCACCCGATAAATTATTGAAGGAGAGATCCCTAGATGGACATTTAAGACAATTGAATGTGTGAGAAAATATAAGAACAAAAAAAGGGAAAAAAAAAAAAAAAGCACATACACACACTAAAATGATCACTAGTAGGGGACTCAAGTGACTTATGCAACAAAGACACGGAGAGCTATTCTCACATAATCCAGGAACAATTTTAACTTATTCTGAAGCTTCATAAACTTTTGAACATAAATAGTATTATTAAAACTGATTCCTGTTATTGAAGTTGTCGTTAAACTAAACAGAATTGCAGAAACAAAACAACAATGGGAAACATGTGCTGAGGTAAGACGTCTTACAAGGTTGCAAGGCCAGAAAGATTAACAAAAATGTCTCCGATCGACTGAGCGAGTGAGTTGCGGCTAACATTCCTGAAAACCAAGGTTGTTTGTTTGGTAATTGGCAAAAGAAAAGGGTCCCATGTTGCAACTGATACAATTTCACAAAATGGAAGTGAAGACAACAAAGAAAAAAAACACACTCACAAATATTTGAGAGAAGCCATGCTAGAAAAGGAATAAGGAAGATTCCCACTCAGGTTGTTTTTCGCAAGATTCCTGAAAAACATACAACCAATAAACAGGCTAGTCATTAAATATGAAAGTGACAGTTTTAAAGAAAATAACAAGAACAATAATTAAATGAATGAATGATTAACAGCAGAACATTACAAGCTCGTAAGATTTGGCGGCAATTGGTATGGGATTGAATCATGAATGTTGTTGTCACTCAAATCACTACAAAACATGAAAAGCCTCAAAATTAGCTAGAACAAATTTAAACAAAAAACCAAAAATAAAAAATAAAAAAAAAGGAAATGGGCTTCTCACAATTTTTTCAAAGACACAAGATTGGCAAGCATGTATCCCATCGTTCCACGGAGACCCAACCCAGAAACTTCTCTGTTACAAAAGCAATTACAAAACCATTAACTTAACTGAATCACTAATCGTTAATCAAAACCCTTTAACCCAAATCAGCAAAACAACTTCGTTACTTTCTTACATTGAGACAACAGCTGAACCTTCACAGGTTATCCCTCTCCATGACTCTCCACACGGATCACCACCATTACTTGTCCAACCAGTTAGCTGCGAAGGGCTGTTTAGTGACGTGTACACAACCTGAAGAGCTTGAACTGCAATTTGCAAAACAAACGATTTTTAAAAACAAAAAACCAAAAACAAAAATTTATAGTAAAAAAATGTTTTTCTTTTCTTTTTTTGAAAACCCACTAGGCAGATTGATTTGTTGAACAGCATTGGACCTTCAGGTCAAACTTAGTTTTAAGCTGAAGCAAAATTTTCTTGTTTCTTTTTCTCAATCTTTAGTTTGCACAAAAAAAGGAGACATCTTTAAGGATAAAATTGAAAACTTTATCATCTCCAGATTTCCTGCATTTTCTCGCCAACAAACAAGGACAACAAACAAGGACCAAACTTTAAAAATGTAAACACATGAACAAATCAAAAACCCATAAAACAAAAAGTAAAAACCTCATTCTAATCATCCACATCAATCCAATCAGAACCAAGCCCATCAAAGCTCCCCCCGACAAAAATCCGATCATTGTAAAAAAAAAAATAAATAAATAAAAAAGGGTAATACCATCAGAAGCATCAGTGACGGCTCGAACAAGAGGCAGAGCAGAGAAGATTAGAACTACAACTACGAACTGAGAGAGCGAGTGAGAGAAGAGCGCATCGGCCATTGGAGGGAAATGTGAAGCAGCTGAGGAGGGGAGAGAGAGAGGTTCAGGTGAGGCGAGGAGCATGCAAGAGCACCATGAATGCGCGCGCAGCTGAAGAAGAAGAAGAGGAGGAGGAGAATGGGAAGTCGTGGAAGTAGAAGTAGCAGTTGAGATCGCGACCAGTGAGAAGAGGCATCGCCATTAAAAAAAGAGACGGAGAGAGAGAGAGAGAGAGAGAGAGAGAAGAGGGAGAGATTCGAAGCTTGTTGGTGTAATGAAGAGAGAGAAAGAGAGTGTGTTGTTCGTGTATGCGTGTGTGATGTGTCGGCGAAAAAATGAAAATGATTTTTTTTCAAGGAAAACAAAACACACACACACACACACACACACAAAAGAAAAAAAAAAAGGAAAAAGAGAGAGAGAGGAGAAAATGAAATGTATACAGAGGAAAAGCGTTTTTTTCATGTAGGGGTCACTCTATTTCTCTTCCCAACACCACTTTCCTCTGCTTTTTTTGTTCTTTCATATGTTTACATTTTGCACCCCGGCAATAGAAAAATACTGCACATTATTATAGATTTAATTATATAATTGTTTTAATTTTATCTATTTTCAGTTTTTTTTAAATTTTTTTTAAACAAGGTTCTTTTTTGAACTTTAGACTAGTTTAATTATATTTCATACTTCTTTAGTAAAAAGAAAGAATTAAATAAAACATATAAAGATTTTATAAAAAATATATTTTTTATACTTTTTCTCAAGAAAAAAATATATATTTTCAGAAATTAGGTTTTGTATAGCTAAAGGTATGTTTGTTTTTCTTCTTTTCTTTTCTACACACTATACAAAGATGAAATTGAAAAGAAAAAAAAAATTATTTAATACTTTTGCAGTTTCTAAAAATAGAAAGGAAAATTAAAATAATTAAAACTGTAGATTTAATTAACTTTTGAAGAATTATGCGCTAGACTATGAAAAGGAATCTGTCGGTTAGAAATAGTTTTATTTTATTACATTAAATAGGATGAAGTTTAGAAATAGTTCTACTTTTTTTTTTCTGAGAGAAGAAATAGTTCTACTTCATTACATTAATTAGGATGAAGTTTATATCATCAATTAAAATCAGAATGATTTTATCAAAAATAAAATAAAATCAGAATGATATACTCAAAAAAATGAGTATGAAAAATTCAACTAAATCTGATCTCATCAAAAAGTTTTAATTAATTTCAAATTCTTTATTCTAGTAAAAAAAATGATCTTAAAACCAATTAATTATAATCATCAATTTAGCAGTGATGATAATTTATTTTTTCACTTTTTTTAATTAAGGACGAGGGATTTTAATTCTATATTTTTAGATTTAGTCAAGTGTGATATTATCATTAGATTATACTCGCAACTATTATTTTTAATTACTTAAGTAGTGACTATAATTAGGTTTTTTTTTTTTTTTTTGTGGTACCCATCGCATTTTTGCCACATCAGTAGATGAAACTCGGATTTTTTTTTTCTTTCTTTTAAATAGAATGAAATGAAATGATACATGGAGATTGCCGGATTGGTTTTCGATTTTTGTAGAGCAGTGTAAGATAAAATATTGGGTTTCCATTGTTGAACTAGTTAAAGTTTTAACATAACAAAAATAGTAACTATTTGTAATTATATAATGGAAGTATTCTCGGCAAGAAAGAAGAAACAATTTCCAATGAATTTTATAACTCGATAAGCGTTTGCAAAGGAGATCTGATTCCGTATGAGATTTTCCTTCAAGAGTTTCCTCAAGGAAGTATAATGAGAGAATTTTAGAGAGACATAATTTTTTTAACTTGAGTTTGTGTTGAGCACTAAATAATTTTTTTACTTGAGTTTGTGTTGAGCATTTTTCCCCAAAAAAAAAAAAAAAAAAAAAAGTCAATAGTAAAAATAAAGTCCTTTGTGACTTTTGTTAGCTGGATCTCGCGTCATTTATAATTAAGGAACTTAAGACATGCTTCAGCTGGAAATTATAGTTGAGATTTTATCTCTATAAGCTATATGTATGTATATATTGTTGACAAACAGTAATTATTCGTGTTTACACATTTTTTAATGTTTGTCTGCTCTTGTAGAAATTCTTCTCCTTTTTTTTCTTTTTTCTTTTTTTTTTTTTAGGGAATCTGCTCTCGTAAAATTTGTTAAATATATGAGAGTTATTAGCATTATTAGGGTCTAAACTATGAAAATTATGATATTTGAACTTTAATTCTTTTGCAAATTTTAAGTCCTTGACACACAAATTGATGTAATGATTTCTGAAAGTTAACTTAAAATTTTACAAAAACAAAAAAAAAATTAATATTAAATATAAAATTTCTCTTAACTAATATTTAAAACCCTTAAAAACTTAGAATATTTTACATTAGAGTAACAATTTTTATAGAAATTTCGGCTATTGTAATAAGGAGTGATAAACTCTATTAAGTTTCAGAAATCCTCCATCAATTTTAGTATTAATAACTAAAACTATGGAAAATAAATAAATGAAAGATTAAGGAGTAGTCTAACAAAATTAAAAGTTCAAGAACTAAAGTGTTATGTTATCCGTAATTCAGGACTAACAGTGTCAATAACTCAATACATACTCATACAAAATTTCCAAGCCTTATTTAGGGAAAGTTTCTAACTTTTCATTAGTAAAGAGATTTGGTATATTGTTCGACTGTCAAGTTAAATTAATAAAAAAAAAAAAATCATGTAGAAATCCGCATGCGAGGCTTATTAAAGTGAGGGAAAATGATTCATTATTAGAATATTCAAGCTCATGCTTATGCACAATCGGGTTGAATCGATCCTCGATTTCCCCTGACAACAGTATCATCTTGGTTGTTCAAAGAGCTAGCTTTGGGGTAACGATGAGAGCATAAAAGAGTTGTTTCGTGTGTCTACTCCAACCAGATTCAATTTAGTTATTGTGGTTAGGAAAAGATTAATTTAGTTATTGGTCACTGAAAATTCATCAATGGAATCAATGTAAAAAGATAAACAAATTAAAGAAAATATCAATTTTTTTAATGTACATATAATTAATAGAGTTTGTTTTCTTTAGAAGATAAAATGTGCATCATAATGTTCAATGTAATTTTTTAATTAAAAAAATTAATGGATTATGTGCATGCAAGGTCATGTCGTTTGCACAGAAAAGAAAGGGTCATGTCGTTTGCTCTTTTTCTATATGCGAGTTGTCAATATTCAAGGAATGTTAAAAATTGTCCACGTGTAAGAAAGTCCAACTCGCCCCAAGAATTTGACTGTTATATTAAATTAAATACTTTATCTCTTTTTTATTTCCTTTATAAAACAAAAAACAGAAGACCAGCACAATGTACAGTCCAACGTCGTTTGCTCTTTCAGTGGACGCGAAGAGCCAAATTGCACAAGCATTAAAAATTGAAAAACTATCATACCAGAATGTCCAAGTTGCCCTGAGAATTTTCCTGTTATTACGGAATTGCCATCATCGTCCACTTCTTTTTTCTTTTTATATTATTTTGTGAGCTCCTACGTTAGGATCTGTTAAGCATTATCTGTAAAACTGCTTCTTAATTGTTCATTGGTTTTTTAACGATTCCATCTATAAAATTAAATATAACAACCAAAATGACAATGACAATAAAAACTTTCCTTGCTAAATATTCTGGTTTTTTCTTTCTAAAAAAAAAAAAGGGAGGAAAATGTCATAAATTCATCCTGAACTTTGTCGCTAGTATCAATAGATCCTATAAACTATGAAATGTATCTATTGTATCCCTGAATTTTAACATGTGTGTCAAATTACCTTCTTTGTTAGTTTCCATTAATTTTTCCGTTATCTTTAATGTCAAAATACTTTATGAACTTTACTTTTATGTCAAAATGTCCACTAATATTTGTATTTGTGTCAAAATATTCCTTGATATTTATTATTTGAGTCAAAGTACTCCCTAATCTTTAATATTTATATCAAAGTGCTCTACGATCTTTAATTATGCCAAACTGTCCTATCTATTTTATTTCATTTATCTAACATTGTATAATTACCTAAATTTTTTAGAGTAGATAAAAAAATATTTTTTTTTCTACTAAAAGAAAATATATCTTTTTCTGACTCAATTTTTTTTATTTTGTTTATTTTAATTCAAATTTTTATTCATTTTTATTTTCTTAAACAAAAATAAATATACAATTTATATTCATTATTTTATTATTCTAACATTATAATTTTTAATTTAATTATGATTGATATCAAAAATATACAAACTAATCATTTTTTAAATTAAAAAACATAACTAAGAATAAATATCAAAATATTTCATTTAATATTTCAATTTAATTTCAATTAAATTATATTTTTTTATCTTAATTTTTATTTTTTATAAAAAATTAAAAAAATTATAATTAATTTTTAAAAAAATTAATCAATTATAACTTAAAAATCTCATCACTCAAACAAACCAAACGTTTATAATATTTATTCTCATTAAAAAATGAGACCACCGACTACAGGTACGTATGAAAATGACAAATTTGGTGGTTGGTGAACTAATGGGGACTCTGCCTTTTTTGACTCCCAAAATGTCTCACAACTTTTTACTTTTTCGGTAATGATGGCCAATATTTGCGTTTTAGAAAGCTCACACTATCTTGTTGTCACGCTACTTTCAACGTCAACAGTGGATTATTTATGCCCCCATTTTATTCGTTCACGAGTTTTCTTTTTCATTTTCCATTTTTTTCTCTACTAATTTTTTATTTCCAAAGTATCTCACCATCCGATAGTTAAATCACCTCAAAATTATATTAATAAAACTCCAGTTTGACATCTGGTTTAAATCTATTTTTAAAAATATTATTATTATTATTATTTTATATAAAAAATTAAATAATTATTTAATGTTTAAACTTATAATCTAAACTGATCTAAAGATTCAATATAGATTTTAATAGGATTTAGTAGTTATAAACATGTATTATATTAATAATAAGATCGTATCTTAAAAAACTTGAAAAAAATATTAAATTTTTAATAAATTTATGATTTAAATTAGAATAATGAAATATATTTTTTATAGATCTCAAAATAAATTAAAAGGGCAAAGCACCGGCCAGTGAGGTAGCTGTATGCTACTCTCTGTGCATGGCTCCATTATACGTGTCACGCTAGCTCGACGCACTCGACATAATGGGTTTTTGTGGAAAAATGGTGAAAATCTATTTTACAATTTTCTCCTTAAAAGTTATATGATCATCAGAGGAATGCTAAGTGATTATTAACTTTTTATAAAGTTTTTTGTTTTAATGAATTATTCGGTTTCTGTAAATTTCACGTCAAATTATGAAATGCTGTCCATGTCAAGACAAAAGAACAGGTACTACCAGCCAACTTGTTGCTACATTATTCAGTGTCACATTAATTTTTTAGCAAGAAAAAAAAAAAGGTCACATTTGTATGTCTCATTATTGACCCTTTTCCAAAAATCTCCATCACATAAGAGAAATCATAATTAAAAAAAGAATCATATAAATCCGGTATAATCATTGCTACAGCTAGCCACGTTAATCAATTACGGAACAAACTCCTTTTTTTCAATTAAATGAGGAAAAATAAAATAAAATAAAAGAAAATATCTTTTTTCAAAAAAGAAAAAAAAAGTTTTAAAGTAATGTTCACGAGCTTGTTAAAAAGCCTTCAAAGATCAAGATGACTTGCCGGCAGCCTCTAAATTTTATTCCTTTTTCTCACAATTTAAAAAGGCAATATGCTGCTTGTGATCTGTCTTTAGATTCTTCGTCATAAGAATTTATGGAATTCTCACGCCAAAATATATACTATAGACTAAGCATTTTTTCGTAAATCTATCATGTACCGATAACCTGTAAAAATATGTTTATAATTCGCATGCGATTAATCTTGTAAATACATGTACATATTGGTGAGAATTATACCTCCTAAATCTGTACTATCGGAGTAATAAATATCATAAAAAAATGAATATGAAAACATAATATTTGTAAATATTCGCTTTACTATTAAAATTACAGTCTCTTCAATTGTTGTAATAATTTATTATAATTACCAAGAAATTTTAAAAAAAATAAAAACTTGCAAACTCTCAAACTCACTGTATTTTTTTTCCTCTAATCTTTCTAATAATCAATCATCTTGATGACGCCCTTATTCATATATATGTAACAAGATTGTCAAAAATACAAATACAAAATTCTAAAAATATGCTTATAAGCGAGATAACTATCAATAAAACAGATCTTTCGGGACTTCACAACTAAACAAATACATGTATATATGCGTGCACATAGCATCTTATTCCTTATCTAATTCTCTCTGTATAGAAAAAATAAAACCTTGTCAATAGATGTGCCTTTTCAAGTCTTACAGTGAAAATATTTATTTTTTCCTTTCTATCTAGAAACTTTTATAATAAGAGTTCCTTACGAAAAATCTAACTACTCTGAACTGTATAGCTATGATTTTTTTTCCCCCCTACAACAAGACAAAAATTAAAATAATAAAAAAAACTACACAAGAATGCAACATTTGACCTACTCAACATTGTTGGCATACTAGAATTAATATGCGTTTAGACACAATCCAAACTATATAATTATAATTTAATTTTTATCTTTTTTCTTTAATTTTACTATTTAAATTATAACTTAAACTTTAAAAGTTTATAAATTTATAAAAATAAATCTAAATGAGATGATTTTTTTTAATAAAAAAATTACATAAAATTTCGAAACGAACGAAACAAATTCCATATTAATATTTTTTTTATGAATACATTTTAAGTCTTTACAATTTTAAACTTCAGTATTTCAAACACCTTGATACCATATTGATATTTTTTTCTTAATACATTATAAATCTTTATAATTTTTAACTCTAATATTTAAAACGTCTTGATAAATAAATAATTAATTTAAATTCAAATTATACTATTCATACTTTAGCATAAAAAGGCATGTTTAGATTAGTTGCTCTAAAAGCCGAGCAAGTAGTAGACTATGACCCACTCAAACAGTTGAAAAATGGCCAAAACATGAACATAAGGATCAGCCGTAGCCATCTGGCGAGAATGGGCCTCATCAACAGATTTGGGGAAAGAAATCTGATGATATCAGGTTTTGTCAATGAATTTGTGGGCCCCACTCTTCATGCTTGCAGGTTTAGGTACTCTCTTCAATCATGTCTCTCATATAATTGAATTACAAGTTCGTACTTCTGTCGCATATCAGGGTCCCTTTTTTTTATTTTCCTAATCTGGGTTCTTCGATTTTTGTTTCTTGATCTTATAATTATAAATGTTTGATCTGGTGGCTCTGGTTTGACTCTAAATGAGTGCACGCAAGAGTGTTTGGATATACGTTTTCTATGCACAATCTTAAATAATAAAAAAAAAATGTGCAGAACATTTGGTCGGCATTAACTTGAATATCTTAATAATAGATATATATTTTTTAACTTTTAGATGAGATTTAAATTATACATTTTATGATTAAATCCAATAAAAATTACCGTTACATTATAGTATAATAAGCTTATTACAAGTTTTTTTAGAACTACTTTTTGTTTTCTATGTTGATTCCTACTAATTATTACCATAGACTTTTGATTTAATTAGGATATACAATTAAACTACGGATTGTTGGTGGTTAGCTTTTAGATAATTGGATATAATTAATAAAAGAGCGCGGGGGAACAATAAAAAATGTTCCGGGACCTATCTATAGATATAGCTCGAATAATGTTCTATTTCCGTTATATAACAGACTTAAAACTTAATTAATGTTGTAATTAGTGCATGTTCAGAGTCTTAATTCGATTTTTACGAATTTGTTTATTTGTTTTTGCTTCAAAGAAACCAATAGACAACTGAAAAAGGGGGAAAAAAAAGATAAAGAGAGAAAATATTAGTGCAAAAATGATACAAAAATGGAAGAGAGAGATTCAAAGAAGAAGTAGAGAGAAGAGCTGATTCATGAACATAAACATTCAATATTCATCGAGCAACAACCGTCCAAACAAAGAAGGAACACGATAATAGAACGAAAAGAATCCCACTAGTTGCCACATATCCACTTTGTTTGTCGTTTTCTTTATTTCTAAGAAAGATGAGCATTGTTGTATTAAAACAAGATTCCTTATGAATTAACCGTCGTAATTTTTTTTTTTTTTTTTACCATGGAGAGCAATAAAATCGCAAGAAAGGGAAAAAAAAAGGGATAAGATTCATAGTGGTTTATCCATATGCAGGATTTGGCTTATATGTCTCTTTATTTCTATTAATTTTTATATCCATCTAATTATATCATTATATATATTTAATTAATTTGATTTTTTTAATTGATGTGATATGATATTGTAATTAGAAAGGTATTTTTTGATATTTGAAGGACATGAAATAGAGACATTGGAGTCAAATTCTTGAGAGCGCTATATCTCCTTTTCATTGCATTATCGTAAAGAATACATCAAATACTTTTCAAATTCAGTGTTTTTTTTTTTCCCGCCTCTAACCTCAAATTATTCCTCGAAGACGGCCCCCCTTAATATTAAGAAAATCAGGGCAGCCGAAAATTATGTGTGAATTCGTACATAAATTGATCCTAAAAAACAACACCTCCTTAATATAAAGAAAATTAAGACAGTGGAAAATTGTAAGTGTGAATTCATACCAGTTTTGTATCAATGAAATAGTTAGACTATGCACATTCAACAATACTTTGAATTAACGGCGGGGGTGGGCCACATTGATATAGGGATCTGTTAGTTAATTTTCTTATATTTTATTATTTTATATGCAGCTCCCACATGAAATATGCACTTTGCAATCTGGTTTCTACAATAAATTTCTTCACAAATTTGGAAGGCACTTTATATTTTCTGCGTTTACTGTTCTACAATGTAAAATTAATGAAAAACTTTTTAAGTACCTACTCTTTCAATGGTCTATACTCAAATTCATTGCTTATGAAATGCAAGTCTACCGCACTGAATTTTTTTATTTTTTTTAATTTATGGATCAACCATGTTGCCAACCTAGCAAATCACCGACTTAGGGAATGTGAATCATAAATTTTGATGGTTATGTGTCTCCTAATGCAAGAAACCCGATATGTATTGTTCCCTATTAAAATTTGTGGGGTTCTTGTCCAGATTTGATGTATACCTTATTACTTATTTACCCTGATGCTTATTATATTTATATGCTATGCAAAAACTTACTATCAACCATAATAGTTAAAAAGAGATGTTCTTTTTTTGTTTTGTTTTGGGTTTGAGGATGCTTAAAAAGAAAAGTTTTGAGACTTTATTTATTCACTTTAAAGGAAAGTTTGAGACTTTAACTCTTGTAGACTTGTTGTTGTACCTAACTAGTTCAAATTGTTCAAACTTTAACGTACTAACCGTCACAAAATGGAAGGTTCTATTCTGCATGTGGATGGCCAAGTTGACAACTGGGCCACGGTAAAAAAAAACGACGCATTATCAAAGTAAATGGAGCTTCAATAGTTTGCATTCACTCTGATTTAAGGGGGGCAGATTCTTTGATTTTCTCACATCTACTATTTTTGGGGGAGAATTTTAGATTACTTGAAAAACGACGTCGCATTTAAGAACTTTAAGGGAAGTAAGTGAAATGGCTGCGTTCAAAGGAGTTTAGCCAGGCAGAACTGAAATGGTTAGAAAGCGTAGTAGAATCAAGACTATACTAGGTCAGAAGGAAAATTGAAGAGTAAAAGGACAAGAAAATGACATGTGTAAAGCTGAGAACATGAGATTGAGACTTAAGAATTAACTTCGAACTCTCCCGCCAATTGAGACTATAAATAGGGTGAGGGGTATTTGAAATTGATATGCTTTTGGAGAGACCTGTAGAGAGATTAGAGTCAATTTCTCTAGTTTTGAGCATTCAGTTAAGCTTTGTATTTGGTAATTTGTCATTTGATTTGATTTTGACACAAACACTTTTATTTTACTGAAAAAAAAAAAAAATACTAAGTACTTATTTCTCCCTAATTTTCATATTAAAGTGATGCAAACAAAAAAATACTAGTACAGTTGTAAACACAATCAACCAGTAATTTTATAAATGATTTCACCATAAGGTACAAAGTTCAAATGAATCCTCACTCCCAAGTTCCAAAAAAAAAAAAAAAAAAACCTACTAAAAAAAAAGGAAAAAGAGCAAAATAGTATTTTTAAAGAGAGTAACAATAAATTATAGCATAAAATTCTAAACATGATAAAATATATCATAATCATTAAATTTATGATCATCTAATACCAAAAAAAAAAAACCAATCATCTTTATGCTTCTCTCTCTAACATGAAACCATGCACATAAATTTGTTGTTAAAAAATTAACTATAAATATGATATTTTTTAGAAAATCCAAGAAAATCTGAGAATTTATCATAAAAATATGTTATAATTTATCATATTTTATGAAACATATTATAAATCTCAAAGGTATCCATAAAATTTCCTCTAAAAAAAAATTCTGGGCTTGAAAAGTATACAGACCCTCAGCTATAGAGAGGCCCTTATCCAACTTCATTTGGGACTATGGCTATTAGGCCCATTCTGATATTCCATGCGTGGTCCCGTTTCGTTTCGTCTTTGGACGTACCTTTAAAAGGAGAAAAGAAACGAAAAACGATTTTTCTTTTTATTCTGTTGGCTGAAAAAAACGGGATTTTGTACTTTCGCACCAAAGAGCCACAGAGGTTCGGAAAATGACGTATGCGCGGAGAAAGTGAGAGCTAAACCTCCTCCTTTAGCTGCAATTGCTCCTTGTGGAAATTATCTTCATTTTATTTTTTGCAATAAATATGAACAAGAAAGGTTTGGCCATTCTATTACGAACCAGAATGAGGCCTACCGACGCAAGCAAGCTCGCTCAATCTCCTCTCAATGTAAAAGTTTTTTATCATAATTCTTAATGCCTTGTTTTGCAGTTCTTACTCTTGGAATTTCCTGTTTCGATTCGTTTTTTCTCGTAGTGTAAATTCTAGTATGGATTTTAATTCATTCATTTTAACGAAGAACTTTGAAGTAATGGAAAAATTATTGATCTTAATCCTTGTAAATTTGATTTCTGTGAACAGAACGTGGTTAATCAATTGCTGTCCAATTCCGAAGAAAATCGATCAAATGGACGCGTTGGAGGATTTGTTTCAGGGGAAAACGCCTCCAAGAATACTGAGAGGAGGTCCTTATTTCTCATGAATTTATATAAATATATACATACATGCATATATATATATATATATATATATCCGTATGTGTGTGTATGTATATATGTTGGTATGGAAACACAAAATTAAAAACGATTCATGTTTTTTGTTTCTTTCCTTTGCATCTAATTACAGGAATTTCGAGAATGTGCGTGAGTCGATGCAATCGGCCATATCTATGAACAAATCAGAAGTTTTAGACACCGTGCTCAATGATTTCTCGGAGGTAAGCTTTTAACTCTCAAATTGTTGATACAGATTGGAACATTTTAAGTATTGTGGACCTGTGTATTTGAATTTGATGTTTCCTTTCATGTTAAATTTTCACATTATATATATAATTAATTTGGTAAATTCAGGGCTATTTTTGCCTCACTCATGAAGATCGTCGAAAATTACTCCTTTTGCTTGCCAAAGAGTATGATCTTAATAGGACGCAAGTTCGTGAATTGATAAAGCAGTATCTAGGACTTCAGCTTCCAAACAGTAAGTTTTGTCATGCTATTTTAGCTATTACTAGAAAAACAATCTAGGATTTTGCAACAAGACTGAATTTGTCTGGCAATTTGTATTATCAGGTGGAAATGTACAATCAAGTGGCTTAGAAGAGGAAGGTATGCTCTCCGCTTTTTGTCGTAGCGAGCGGAATCTGAGACATGCTCTCAAGCCAATGTATGAAGATTTATTCGAGCGTCTCAACACTCATCCTGGTGGTTTGAAGTTCTTGTCCATTATTCGTGCCGACATTATTTCCATTCTCGCGTAAGGTTATAGTCCAGTTACATGATTCAAAGCAAATTTGCATAGTCATTCTATTAATTTAATCACAATATTAAACTAGTTTGTGGGGTTAACAGTTAACATAAACTTTAAGTCTTAAAATTTTCGGCTGCCATAATTATATCTGAGGATTCTGAATGGAAATTTTGTATATCAGAGAGGAAAATTTGGTGTCTTTGCGAGCACTGGATTCCTATTTGAAGGAGAAACTAAGCACATGGCTTAGTCCAGCTGCTTTAGAGCTCCACCAGATTACATGGGATGACCCTGCCTCTCTATTGGAAAAGATTGTGGCATATGAGGTATATTTAGCTTTCCCTGTCCAGACTTGTATATCGTTGTTATTTGGAATTTATCTCTCTTTTACATGTCTTGCTGGTCTTGCATAGGCCGTGCACCCAATCAGCAATCTAATTGATCTTAAGAGAAGGCTGGGAGTTGGTCGTCGCTGTTTTGGATATTTACATCCAGCGATACCTGGTTAGCAACTCTTTGCTGTATCTGTTGTATAAGCTCTGCAATTTTGTTCTTCATTTTTTCTCGTCTTTCCATGTGAGTTGATAGTAATTTGATTTATCACTGGTAGATGTTTGATATAAATATGATCGGAAATATCTATGGCTAGCGAAATGTTGTAATTTGTAATATTACACCTAGCTTAATAGTATAAAAATTGGATTTTACCAAGTAGGCTGAATAAATGCTATACAGGGTCACGTTAATCCATAGTGTTGAGAAGTTGGACCACAAAAGTTCGATGAATTTTTTTTTTTAATAAATATTGTTAAACTACTTGCTGTTTGGCTTTAAAAATTTTCTCTAGGTGAGCCCCTTATTTTCATTGAAGTTGCACTTGTGAAGAATATTGCGCAAACAATACAGGTAATTTCTTTCATTTTATGAATTCTCTCTCTCTCTTAATCCATTTGGGTTGCTAATTATATATCTTGTCTGACAGGAAGTTTTGTGGGATGATCCTCCAATACCTGAGTGTGAGGCAACTTGTGCGCTGTTTTATTCCATATCATCAACTCAGGTTTGCCTGTTTATTTTGATAACTGTTGTGCAAAAAACAATACCAAAGATTAAGGATATTTAGAGCTCTCTTCACGTGGTATTAAGTTCATGGTGCATCGCATGCTTTTAATATGATTGCAACTCATGTTGTATTCATTTACTCTTCTTCATTTTATGGTACCAAGTAGAGAAGATAGTGGGAAATTTTCTCTGAGGACTTAAAACAGATTTAGCGCCTAACAATGAAATGGATGGTCGTTAGTCATATTTGTTGGTCTTTCTACTCAATTTTTTACGCAATTTGTCATGGGCATGAATATATCTTTTAAATTTTTATTTCCCCCTAGCACGGGGCCTGATCTGAGCACCTATGAAATTCTGCAGCCAGGCTTATCAGGGATCAATCTGGGAAAGTTTCTCATCAAGCGTGTCATAAAACTTGTTAAAAGAGACATGCCACATATTTCTGTAAGTATTCTGCCATCATTTTAATTGCAATTTGAAGAGGCGGAATTCCTTTGAAGTAACGTTTTCATTCTACATTACATGAGTCTTTTGTGATAAAATAACAAACTAGTTGTATTTGTGCGTTTTTTAGATTATTTGATTTCGGTTACTGTCAATGTCTGATTGTCTGTCTCAAATAGCTGTCTCTGAAAGAGACTAAGTTTCTCATTCAGTATGGAAGTAGTTCAGGGTTGGAGCGGTTAAATGGTTTGCAATGCCCTCAAAAAAGAAAATGAATCAGAAACTTATGGCAATGAAAATGTTTGTAACTTTGCTTATTTAATACATCTAATGTAAAACTGTTCTACGAGACCGTTATGAAAATTCAATACAGAACTGAAATTGCTACGAAGTGTTGACCTATGGTCTTGTCTGAATTCTAGGCTTTTTAGGAGGGAAAGAACACTCTTCAAGCCTGATGTGGTCTTTCGAAACACAAGATTTTTTGCAAATATTTAACAATCTCCAAGATTTCACGGCATTATCTGCAACCTCTTTTACCAGAACAAGTACCTCCTACTGCAAAGTCGATGAAACCTGCTGGTTTACTACCTGACATCGTTTTAATTTTGTTTCTAAACAGACATTTGCAACTCTCAGCCCAATCCCAGGGTTCATGCAATGGCTCTTATCGAAGTTGGCATCTCAACCAAAACTTTCGGAAGGAGAAGTCTTGTCACATTCATCAGCAGATAAATCTGGTTCATCGTTCTGGGAGAACATACTTGAACCTGAAGAAGAAAGAGCGCTCATGGAAGCTTCAAGGTGAGATTATGTTCATTCAGCTATTATGTCTTTTTCTAGCCCCTCTGGTGCCTATCCTAGGCGTCATGGACTAAGAAATTGACAGATTTAGCAAGGCTTTAATAATCTTACAATGTTTCAGTAAATTTGTTGCTGGAAACAATGGCATGGAAGTGATGCTCAAATTGCTGACTTCAACAAAATATGAGTGGATCAATTCAGCGGAGTTGCTTTTGGTATTGAAACCCCCTCTAATGAGACTCTGTGCAAGGTATGTTCCAATGGAACACTTCCGTGAGTGATTGTTTTCGCTAACCTAGTTTAAAATTATTCTTTTATAGACGTGCTGCCATGAACAAGTTTTGGAGGTAATGGGTCTGTGTAGGGTGAAGCAGCTAAGAATGATAATTCGTATGAACAGGAAATTGGTTTTACATCTGGTATGAACATTGCATTTGTGGCTCTTATATCTTTTTACTGCTGACGGATGCCGACCCTCTGATTATAGGTACCTTTTGCAAGAGAAAAAAAGAGGAAAAGTGCTGGATTCTGTAGGGAACTTTCACTTGCAGAATGGAGCAGTATGTCCTTTAAACTCAAAAAGTGGTCGAGTAGTAGAGTTTTTCTTTTGTGGGTTTTGGGTGACGTATTTCTAATGATTGGTCAAATGGAATGATTTTCAATATAAAGTAGAGATAAAGCGGCTATGTTAATTATTTTGGCTCTTACGACCCCTCGAGAAGTTTCTAAATACAAAAGACTAGATTAATATTAAAGAAATTTGGCAACTGAAAGGGACAGTGAAGTTAAGTATACTGATTGAAAATTCTTCTTGATGCGTGACAGATGATTGAAAGATTAAATTGGATGGCTGACCGATCAGAGAAAGGCCTACGTCAAAGTGGAGCCATCATGGTGAACTATGTTTACAGGTACTTTAGTTTTTCCCCATCGAAACCAAGTACAAACTTCTTCATTTAGAATTTTGAAGGCCAATAACTTTTTTCTTTCTTTTCCTTTCCTATGATGACTTCACTTAATGAGAAATTTAAATACACATTTGACAATGATTTGCAGGCTAGAGAGCATTGAAGAATTTGCTCACTCATATTTTAACACGGGACATATCCATGCATCGAACGACCTTCAGCGCTATGTTGAGGTATGCTTACGAGAAAGTCATATATTTAAAGTATTGGCCTTAGAATCATTACAGGCCTCCCATGCATGTGAACGTGCACACACGTGATGTCATAGAGAGAGAGAGAGTAATATGATTTTTTTATTGTATTGCAGCCAAAAGAGGAACCTGAGGGACAATGAACTACGAAGATTGCTCAAGGATTCGTTACTGTATGATTTTCTTGCAATGTGTATGCTTATATATGTATAATATGTATGTTATATTAAATAGACGCAGGACTTCGATTTTCATCATAGAGGCTCCGAGACTGAATTTGGTCTCCCTCAAGGAAATTGTTCTTCATGTAAAACTTAGTAAATTTTTGGCCCCATTCCTGATGAAAAGCTCGGAGATATTGACAGTATGCTTAGTTTATAACCGACGTCGGATATTTTCCTATTTATATTTTGTAAAGAAACCAAAATAATTGGCTTCAGTTCATCACAAAATAACACAATAGTTATTTACTTGAAGTTTTGTCACTTGTCACTTTCAGCGTGACTTGTTTCCAAGACGTAGTCTCTCATGAGCTTAGTGTTGGCTTCACTGACCATCTAACATATTCAAGAAAACTGCCAGTTAGAAAATGGGATATCCATAATAAAGCTTTTTAGAATTGAAAATTTTAGAAGAATTAGTAATTTATCTTTTTTTGTTTTTGGCTAAAAAAATTAGTAATTTATCAAACCTTGAAAGATAGTCGCTTTAAGTTGTCCCACTCAAAATCATGTTTACAATATGCAGCTCGAACCTGGATCGAAATTCCATATATGTTCATGAGTCAATGGTGCTAAGCTGTTTATGTTTCTATCCCAAATTATTTAATGGATTAACAATATACAAGTATATACATATATATATATATATAATATACATATATGCACATAAATAAATAGTTTGTTTACGAGCAATTGACTTACCTCTAAAATGCGTAAAGCTGCCATGTGGATGCCCCAAATGATATTTTCCATGGATTTTAATCACAAAGTCAAGCAAATGAACCACGTCAGGCTAAAATATAAAAGTGAGTTTATATATAGTTTCCACCTACAAAAATAAAATTTATATATTCCCCAACTATTTTCCATCAACATGTGTCAGTTAATTGGCCTGGATGCAATTTTATCTTTTAAACACTTACTAAAAAAAAAGAGAAATTAAAACTGGTGTTTCCCGAATTATTTATATGTATATGAATTGTTTACGATCATCCACAAGCACTTTCTTTTTCTTATAATATATAGAGTGAAAAGGGTAACATGATATTTATTCGACATAATAGTTTTCACTTCAAACGTTATACCAAGAAATTAGTTATCCTAGACTTTCATTGTAACTTTCCAAATCTTAGAAGTTTGTTCCAATACCAATATTATTTTGGATGTCTTTTTTTTTTTTTTTTTTTTTTTTTTTTTTTTTTTTAATATGTTACGGGAATGATTGTCCTATTGGAAGGACATCCATAGTTTTTCTAGTTAGACTGGATTTCTGAGTTTATTGCTCAACTAGAATGGTGCCTTGCCACTACAAAAGTACGATTAGATAACTTAGTCAATTGTTTTAACCAGGAAAGAAAACTGGTTAATTATGTTTCAATTTAAAAAGATGAACAAAGAAAGCTCTGTTAACTTGGTCAATTGGTCAAATTGAGATACCTAGGCCCTTATGCCTTGAAGATTCTCGCATCAAATTGGCACAAAACTTGTCCCCATCGTTCAAGGAATGTCTACCCAAGAATTCCATTAGCTCTTCATATGCCTCGGGATTGTAACTCTGCTCAAATTCGTATACTCACTGTTAAAAACATGTACCTCACAAAACAATTCTAGCAAATATACTACCTTAAAGTTTTCATTTTTCTATAGAGAAGTTAGAGATTAATACGAATATAATCATCTTTTATAGTTTGATTAATTATAAAGGCAAGTGATGAGAACCTGAAGCTGAGCAGCGACAATCCTAACTGCAATGTAAGTGAAGAAATTGTGCAGATTCTTGGCTGCTTTTGCTTCCGGTGATGCTTCTCCAAACCCTACATTCAAACAAACCCCCACCTCATTATATATATATATATATAAAAGGATACGTACCTATACACACACACACACACACATATACATATAGAGAGAGAGAGAGAGAGAGAGAGAGAGTAGTAACCCACCAGGGACATACATCTTTTGGCAGTATAAGCGAGTGGAGCGAGATTTTCTTGGTTTGGACTGCCAAAAACATGGATAAGCCCTGGTTCTGTTGATGGGTTTTGTTGGGAAAAGAAAAGAGAGTTGATGATTCAGAGGCTGAACTGCTACGGATGATTCCATGGAGATTGGATATAGTATAATCAGCAAACAGATGAAATGGGACTCGTTTTTTTTTTTTTTTTTTTTTTTTCCGTCACAAAAACCCGAACAATAGACAAGAAAATCTCCACATCCACATACTTCACTCACTTGTGCACAAAATATCTTCGGGGCCTATGTGGAAAGATACTGTTGTCGTATTTTGAGTAATATTACCACAATAGGAAGATAATTGTAACATTGGACCCACGCTTTATTAATTTGTTTTAAGGCCTTTACATGATAGAAGGTAGTATTTTGTGTGATACTTTAATGCTGATCAAAATTACCGAGAGAAAAAAAGGTGTTGTTATTCATAAATATTCGAGTGAGAGGCATATATATATATCAGTTGCGCTGATTAACAGGCGTATGAGTTTGTTGCGGAAGGTGTTGATGAACTGCAAGGTGCTGATATTTGTTAATTTGGGAATTGATTATCTAGTCAAGATTTGGCAATTTAAGTATTCTCACAAGTTTGGCTCAATTTATTTCTTTAAATATTGAGGTTGCTTGTCTTGTTTGGTGGATTCATTGTCCATCCTCGTTTTTAGCCTTGGATGATTCTTTATTACTGTGGCAAAATTCTCCTTGCTATCATCCTTTTTTTTTTTTTTTTCTTTAAGAGCGCTCCATGTTAGCAAAAAGAAAAGAAGACCAAAAGTTGACACTTATGTTACTAAAAAAAGGATTTTATTTACGTGATGACATGTATAACTTAGCGATAATTTCACACATAACTCTACTTTTAATCTCAAGTCAAGGCCGTGTTACTAAATTTCCAGTTAAACATGCAAAAATAAGAACAAAACAAAATCTTACCCAAAAAAAAAAAAGGTTGTTTTCAAAATCTAGTTGAATTTGTGTGATTCAGACATTCTTTCTCCCCAAATTATTGTTATTGGCTACTCCATTATTTTCTTCTTTCTTTTTAAATTCTTTTATAATTTTCACTTTGACGCTATTGGAGTGACATTCTTATTTGAAGACATCCCAAAAGACCAATATATACATATATGTGCGATACAAGTTACAATTCTACCGTTCATACTATCAGATTTAATTCAATATATTCGAAATTCCCCCGCTCCAAACTACAAGTTAATTGACTTTAATTTACTAAAAAAAGTAATTGTGTATATATATATATATATATTTATTTATTTATTTTAAAATGTTTCTATTTCCTCTTATTAGCTACAATTATTCTTTAAATCAAATTGATGGAGTTGTTCACAGTTGAACGAAACTACTTAGAGCAACATGACAAAAACAAAAACATCACACACCCCTATATATATATATATATATATATTAAAGTAAAAAAAAATACAAACAGATACTAACCGATAAACATAATATAATAATTAAGATAACAAAGTCTAAAAAACAACCCATTTGTCTTACCCTTTTGCACCCTTCAAATGATCTCCAAGCTCAAAATCTCCATTCCCTTTCTCATATTATTGCCGTCCCAAAATGACCATAAACTTGAACAAGAGAAGAAAAACACCCTTAGTTGTGTTCTTATTATTGGTCTTTCAAGTCCTTCTCTTATCATCTTTCAGAGCCAAAGCCAAGTGCAAAAGTGGTTGCAAACTTGCCTTAGCCTCATACTATGTTTGGGAAGGTTCAAATCTGTCCTATATTAGCTCCATATTTGGTCAAGAAATCCCCGAAATCCTCAAATACAACCCTAAACTCCACAACAAAGATAGCATCATTGCCGCGGACCGCATCAACGTGCCCTTCTCATGCGAGTGCTTGAACAGCGATTTTCTAGGCCATACTTTCACTTACAAGACCGAGTTTGGGGACACCTATGAGAAGATTGCCTCTACTGCTTTCGCCAATCTCACCACCGAGGATTGGGTGAATAGGGTCAACACTTTCCAACCAACTAGGATACCGGCTGATACCTTGATCAATGTCACGGTCAACTGCTCGTGCGGCGATGCACACGTGTCAAAGGATTACGGGCTTTTCATGACATACCCTCTTCGTCCGACTGAGAACCTGTCCTCTGTGGTGGCGAACGCAGGTGTGCCGGCCGAGCTGCTGGCGGAGTACAACCCGGGGTACAACTTTAGTGCAGGGATTGGCATAGTGTTTGTGCCTGCAAAAGGTTAGTAAACTTTTTTTTTTTTTTTTTTTAATTAACAAAATGTGTACTAGTATAGGGTCAATATATATGAGTACATTTTTTATACATAGGTTATTTTTATATATGTTTATTGTATATAGAATTAAAAATGTTACTAATTTGTGTTAGATCAAGGCTAGATAAACTGTGGTCCATAGTTACTCAAAATCACAGACAAAAATGGAAACCCCAAGGAGTAGAATATTATGCTGCTAATTTTGGAGATGGTATTAGAGATTCTTTCTTTTTAACACGTTAAGTTGACATTGTCAAAGAATATTATCTTACCTCTTAAAAAATAATGTTTTTCAAACATATTTTACTTCTTCAGTCAAGGAAGGTAAAAATTAAAAAATATAAAACATTTTTATATAATAAGCATATATTCTATTTTTAAGGCGTACTTAACCTTCAATGAGAGAATATTTGAGTATAAAATTATTATTTTTATTTAAAAGCTTTTTCGAATAAAAGAGACAAATAGATACGGGTCATATGATTAGGGAGGCTTTGTCACTTTCTTAAGGGGGGTTACATGATTTAGGGAATTAAGTAGTTGTCAATGCATTCTAGAAACAAGGAAAGGCCATCTGAAAATGGACCTGCTTCTTCAACTCTGGTGTAAATTAAGCACCACACTAGTCGAGTAATTTATTTGTATCACTTTTTTTGTATTTAGTTTGAATAATTCATTTTTACATTGAAAAAAATTTGACCTCGCCAATCGTTTATACCACAAAAGGAATAGGAAGTGAATTAAAAAGAGGACATTTTTAGTGGTTTTTTTTTTCCTCGCTTAAAATGGTGTCTCCAAGCGACCAAAATATTCTGAAAAATTGATATATTCTAAAACCAACCTTTCAATACTCACCGTCCTAACTCTCTTCAAGCCCTGGTAGATCTCAAAGGACTGGTTTGGCGCGAAAGTGGGCCGTTACTGACCGTTACACTGGTCACCAGCCCTTTTTCCCACTTTAAAAGGACAGTTAAAAAAAAAATAATAAAAAAAAACACACACACACACACACACACAAACACAATTTTTTTAGGGAAAAATATTTTTTTTTCCCTATAAAAAAAAACAGCAAAATTGAGATCCACTGAACATGGAAAATATATAATATGCGTATTTTTACATAGAATCTATATCAACTACCAATTAAAATTTTCTCTAAATTTATTGACATAGTAGTTCTAAGTTCTACCTTTGCAATTACAGCCTTTAATAGAAGAATTCAACTTCTAAAATGAATAATAAATTAGAAAATATCTTTCTAGTCTTTCTTTTACAATAACTCATATATAAATAACAAATTGTGGCCCTTTATATTTTGGCAGATGAACGAGGAGTATTTCCACCACTCAAATCAAGGTAAATTTATATATTTCTTAAACTTTTTATTTTCAAAGTTGTCTTGGCCTTGAGATTGTATCTCATTTTCATTGCCTTTCTTTTTCCTTCTCTCTTTTGCAGCACAGGTTGTTGGTCTTCTCTGGCTAAAAATTATATATATTATTTGCTTTAACGTTACCCCGTTCTCTGTGTGTGTGTGTGTGTCTCTCTCTCTCTCTCTCTCCATATATATATATATATATATGTGTGTGTATATGTATACATATATAAGGTATGGGGTCAAAATGAAAGTTGTTGACATGACTTAGAGCAGGTATTTCACGTGGAGCCATCGCCGGTTTTACAGTTGCAGCCGTTGGTGGGGCTTCAGTAGTGGCATTTTGCATCTACTTTGGGCTCTACAGAAAGAAGAAGTTGGCGGAGGCTACTCTGCTCCCGGCTGCATCTGATCAAGACTTGTGTATTCAATTTGCTCAATGTAATTAACATCCTTCTCTTAATGGTGGTTATCACGAGTGATAATCATTATCACTGATTTTTTAACCGATTAAAGATCAACATGTAAGACTATGTGGGACCTATTTCATAATCGATAGATCCTGAAGTTGACATGTGAATTTGTGATCGATTGAAAGCATATGGTGATATGATCATAACAGTCATTTGAGTAAACGTAATTTTGACATAGTTTAGAATCAATGAAGGACTAAGTTTTAAAAAAGGTATATCGTTGAGGTTTATAGTTTAAATTTTTTTTTAATTTTTTATTTATAAAGGTTCTCGAAGTACTTTGGAGCAAACTTCAGAATCGGTTCTGATAGCGAGTGGTGGCACGAGTACAGGTATTACTGTGGACAAGTCGGTGGAATTCTCATACGAAGAGCTTGCTAAGGCTACTAATGACTTTAGCATTGATAATAAAATTGGCCAAGGTGGCTTTGGATCTGTTTACTATGCAGAGCTCCGAGGCGAGGTTTGTTGCTCTAATACTATATTAAATTTCGATTCGAAAATAAAAATTATTCAAAATTACACTCTATTATTATGCAGAAAGCTGCAATAAAGAAAATGGATATGCAAGCATCAAAAGAGTTTCTTGCTGAACTGAACGTTCTAACCCATGTTCATCACTTGAACCTGGTAATGCTTTCTCCCGCTCGGTATTCATCATCATAGTCATTGTCGGCATTGTCATATAGTTATTGAAAAATTCCGCTAATTATAACTCGTGAGTAAAGAATTTTACCAATTTGATTGGCGAAAATCATGTATCGGTGACTCTATTTCAGGAAAATTAAACTTGTTGTCCATTTCACAAACTTTTTAATAATTTTAGGACTATTACAATATGGTTTCTGCATCCAAAATATTGTGCAGGTCCGGCTAATAGGGTATTGTGTTGAAGGGTCCTTATTCCTGGTTTACGAGTACATCGAAAATGGCAATTTGAGTCAGCATCTGCGAGGTTCATTTGAGAAAGGTAATGCCGATTATGCAAAATGAACATGAACTATCTTATGTCACGATCTCTCATCAATCCTCATTTTCTAACCGCTGCTACGATCAGGGATGGATCCATTGCCGTGGCCTACTCGGGTTCAAATAGCCTTGGATTCAGCTAGAGGTCTCGAGTATATCCACGAACACACCGTTCCTGTTTACATCCACCGCGACATCAAGTCCGCAAACATCTTAATAGACAAAAATTTCCGTGGAAAGGTTGTTTAAAAAAAATCTTTAACACTAATCTAATAATGTGATTGAATACAGAATCTGTCTCTTCAAAGAATTTGTTTCTTGTACAGGTTGCGGATTTTGGGCTAGCGAAACTGACTGAATACGGGAGTAATTCGTTGCATACGCGTCTTGTTGGTACATTCGGATACATGCCTCCAGAGTACGAACTAACCTAAAAATTATTTTCTTATGTTACCCCTTTAGTTTGAGCACTTGACTAAAAAAAAGGCATTTATGAACAGATACGCACAATATGGAGATGTGTCCCCAAAAGTAGATGTTTATGCTTTCGGAGTTGTGCTTTACGAACTTATATCTGCCAAGGAAGCTGTAGTCAAGTCCAGTGCATCTGTTTCTAATGAATCCAAGGGCCTTGTTGCTTTGGTTGTTATTTCACTTCCTTTTTTCTCTCCTTACCCATTTCCATTTAAAAAAAAAAAAAAAAAAAAGTTAAACATGTCCCTTTTTTCCCCCCCAACTAATGAACTTGACCTGAAATATGTGTTTTTGATATGATCTGTGTAGTTTGAAGATGTTCTTGATCAGCCTGATCCTTCGGAGGATCTCGCCAAAATCATTGACCCTAGGCTCGGCGATAACTACCCGATTGAGTCCGTCTGCAAGGTGAATTCTCATTTCCCATTTCTTCCAATTTCCAAATTCTCATATTTATGCTAAAATTTGATATTTCATTATGCTTTTTTTTTTTTTTTTTGTCGTACTAAATATTTAGTATGCAGATTGACATTTACGTTGGAGACGATTTATATATAGGGGTATTTCTGGTGCAGATGGCACAGCTTGCCAAAGGTTGCACACAAGAGAGTCCTCAGCTGAGGCCAAGCATGAGGTCAATTGTGGTTGCACTAATGACACTCTCATCCACAACTGAGGAATGGGATGTTGGTTCGTTGTATGACAACCATGCTTTGGTCAATCTAATGACTGGGAGGTAGCATTTGGATTCATCAATATCATCATTCTTGTTTTGAAAGCTGCCTTCACAAAGTGATCTCATCTCATAGGATGAGATTCTGTTTAATATTAATGACTTTCTTGCTTTAATTATACTCATCATTGGTAGCTTTTGTAAATATACAATGTGGGTTTTGTATTCTTTTTCCTTGGAGAATGGGGGATGAGTTCTACTGATCAAGCTCAATTAACACGATATCAGAGTTAGATTTTATAGGTGATAGTGGGTTTGGATTTCGGCCCATTTGTATGAAATCTAGGCATGAGAGAGTATTAGATTATGTATTTTGTTCCACATCGCTAAGTCATTGAGCGTTTATGAGGTTTATATGTGAATTGAACTTCCTCTTTCCCTAGTTTTTTATATCAGCTCTATCCAAATCCATATAATTTGGGATTATATACAGTTGTAATCTATATATTTTTATGTAGGGGTGGCAATTCGTGTCACGTGTCGGGTTCGTGTCGTGTTAGAGCCGTGTCGATTTTTTTCTTCCCCGACCCGAACACGACCCGCGACCCGAACACGAAACGAAACCGTGACACGAACACGACACGAACCCGTCACGGGTTGACACGACACGAACCGAAATTGACCCGCGACACGAAATTGACCCGCAACACGAAATTGGCCCGAAATTGATCCGAAATTGACACGAAATTTGACCCGAAATTGACACGAAATTGACACGCGACCCGAACTTGACCCGAAATTGACCCGTAACACGAAATTGACACGGAAATGACCCGAAATTGACACGAAATTTGACCCGAAATTGACACGAAATTGACACGCGACCCGAACTTGACCCGAAATTTGACACGAAAAAGTGACACGAAATTGACACGAAAAAAACGGGTCCGACACGAACACGACCCGTTTTTTTTTCGTGTCAATTTTTCCCAACCCGAACACGACCCGCCCCCTATTTTTCCCAACCCGAACCCGCGAAATTCGTGTCGTTTTCGAGTCGTGTCGTCGTGTCGCGACCCGTATTGCCACCCCTATTTTTATGAAGTTCTAGTTGCAATAAAGTAAAGGAGATGAAGTCAAACAACATTATATTGTTACTTGAGCCTTGATTTGTTGCACCATATAGCCGGCCAATTTAGCTTAAGCAACCTCACATAGTGGAATTTTGTCTGTAGATACTTTATACAATGTATTAGCTGGTGCTTTATGAGACTCACATGGCGTGACAAGGACATTAAAAAAATTATTATTATCAATTCATCAAACGAAAAAGTCTTTTACTATTTTCATATTGCAAGATATAACGACAAAGCATAGGATATATAATACACAAATGGATATTGGAATGCTCATGTAAGACCACATATTTATTGAAAAGGATATCACGATAGTATATAAGTTTTTTAAACGTTAAATCTATTTAAAATCACATCAAAATTTTAAAAAAATTATACAAAATTAACGGAATTTCTTATATATAAATTTCCGATTAAGACCAAAAAGCCTATCAGAAGGGTATTTTTTCATATTGTATAGTTGAATTCTCCTAAAATTCATCTTTGACCAAGTTTATGACAGTAATAATAACATGCAATAATTAAACGCGTACATATACGATAAGGGTCTTCTTGTACCTCTATGTATGCCATAGTCTTACTCCATCTTTATTTATGAAAGATTTTTTTTTTTTTTGTTTAATAACAATTTATGAAAGAGTTGTGTAGAAGTTCTATTTGGATTTATTGAACAAGTGGGACCTACTAACTTCGACAACCATATAATTGACTCTATATGGGAAAATGATCTTTTGTGAAAAAAGCTGAATGGTAGCAGAACTTTAACAATGGATTTTTTTTTTCGGGTCATTAGCCGTTTTTCTTATCTTATCAACTAGTTTGTGGTCACAATTTAAGCTTTACCTTTCATCTACAGAGAGTGATATCACGAATATCAATTTTATTTCTAATTTTTAAATACTAATTTATAAGATGTTAAGTTATCAGTTTTATTTTTATTTAAATTGATATGATAAATTTTTAATACCTATCAATAAAAAATAACAAACTCACATAATACATAATAATTTAATATTTAAAAATTAAAATTAGAATTTGTATCCATATCATTTATTCATCCACATGGCTTCTCGTTATGCATGATATTACCCGAAAGTCATGATTCAAAAAATGCAATAATGTAACTTGGATTTTACTTTTGCAATCTCATGTTGTTGTTCAAGATGAACTCATTATGTCCCCAAATTGCTAATTTTTAAGCTCTGTTCAAAAACATGAATTATAGTTCAAAAGATAGTTTCTTAAGTAATTTAAGAAATAAATAAAAGAAAACAGTGTGCGTTGATGGTAATGAGTCATTTGGCCTAACCATGTATGAAGAAAGAAGTACAAATATTGGAGTTTTTTTAATAATGTATGTTTGGCCATTATGATTTTTAGGAGGGTGTGCTTTTCCCCTACTCGAATTTAAATATATGTTTTCATGTGGAAACATGGTTCATTTCCTTTTTCCTTTGAAAAAAAACTAAAAGAGACCTACCTCCATGTCCTACCAAATGATTTATTTCTATCGCCGTAAGAAATAAAAATTGGGTCAGAAGATAATAGAAAATGATGTTCCTTCAAATACAAAAAATATAAAATAAAATAGAATAGAATAAAACAAAAACAAGAACCATAGTGCTCTTCATTCATATTTCATAGCCATGACAATTCACAAGTACGCTTTCACTCTGTTACATTCTCTCTCTGTTGTGGACATCCTTTTAATGCGTTCAACTTCTTGACAAAGAAAATATATTTAATACCATATATTAATAAATAATAGGTTTTACAGTATCAGATATATAAGTAAGAGTCATTCCATTAGTAGTTATAATATTTAACATTATTGATGCTCACTAACATTTTTCTTTTAGTGCATATGCTCCTTGAATTTCTTGTGATTTGACACCTTTGTTCCTGAAAATTTTTCTATAAGAAATTGCTTCTTCTTTTTTTTTTTTTTTTTTGACAATTTAAGATTTCAGGATGAAAATGATAAAAACCTATATACATATATATATTTAATCTAGTTTGCCCTTTGCTTAATGTTAACACTATTTACGGTGTTGGCAACCTGTAAGACAAGATAATTCTCTCTCTCGACGGCACCGGAGGATTGAAGACCAAAAAAAACAGCCTCCCATGACTATGTCTAATCTAACCTAGTTGGCTAGTTGTGTGTTTGCATTTTCAACGTGGACAATTATTATTATTATTATAATTATTATTTTTTTCAATAATTGGATATGGGTGGGTAAATGCTTGGTCCCACGTCTACTTTATAAGCAAATTAACGAGGGGCCATCATATCATATTCATATCACATTTTCTAACCTCTTTTTTTTCTTTTTCTTTCTTTTTTATTTTTATTTTTTTTTCAAAGATATCATGTCACATTTACACATGGATAAGATATTAAAGACTTGGGTATTATTTGTACCCATTTGCCATTTGTGATGCCACCTATGCACTATGTGATGTGCTCTCTCATGATTTATTTAGAATTTAAATATAAGTTATTTTCAAGCAAAAAAAAAGTCTTATAAATTATTATTTAGGAAGAAAATATTGAGAAGAAAAAAAAAAGAGAGGAATAAAAATCAAGTAGAATTGTAGTAAGTTCTTGAAAGAGATAATTACTAAAATAGTCTTTTTTTTTTTTTTATCTATTGATCAACATGACATAATTTTTCTCTTTTGATCAATATAATGCATATTGTAATTTTATTTTTGTGTCATATTGATCTAATATCAAATTTTTATGTCATATTGGTATAATAGTTTTTATATAATTGAGCAAATTAGGTGAATAGCCATTTTTTGAGTACCTCCTTATTATTTTGCTCATTATAACATTAAAGTTGATAATTTTAATATTATCAAATGGTAAAATTATCAATTTTAATGTTATGACTAATGATGAAAGAATTTATATTGACGGAAATATCGGTAGTCTAATTTTATAGAAATTTTGGATATATTATCGATGTTGATGGAAATATTAGAAAAAAAAATACAGAATTTATTGAAATATGTTTTAAAATATCTTTTAAACATATTATGATAGAACAAATATTAAAAAGATACATAAATACACAAGTTTAACATAAGAAATACCAAAAAGAAGTCCTATGAGGTTCAAATATGGATAGGTGCTATAATGATTCAAGTAAAATTGATGTCATGACATGTTATTTGAATAAAGTTAAATATAGTTGTAACCATGTTAATATGTAGGTTTGTTGATCTTTTCACAATCTATTTTCACAATAAGAAACTGTGCAAAGTTTGTAAAAAGTCTAGGAGAATATATTCTCTCAGCTTTTATGTATTATCTTTTATTTTATTTTTATCTATTTTTTATAAGATAATTATAACATGTTAGTTGCTAGTTATTCTATCTCACCATCTATTTAAAAAAATAGAAGATAATTATAGCCTGTTCAAAAAAATAATAGATGATAGAAATTTTAAATTTTAAATATTTTCAAACTGCAATTTTCACTTGAAATGTCTGATATTTTCTCGATATTTTCCGATATTTTATAAAAATTGCATTACATTTTACCTATATCAAAATTTTTACCGATATTTTCCGATAGAATAGTTCCTGGGACATTAGCTTTAATCTAAACTTTTTGAGTACTAACATATCATCTTTTTATTGGTAAAGATAATTAATTGATACAATAATGTTTTAACCACTTATTAATAAAATAATAATAATTCATATGTCACATAGATTAGTATTCAAAAGTTAGGATTATAATTGATATTCCTAATATTTTACTTTTTGATATTTCTTCGATATTTTGATAGAAAAGATATTATGCCTAAAAGATTTTTTAGTACCTCTCAAATATGAAAATTCCAGTGAAAATTTCAAAAATATCATTAATATTTATGATCATAGTTATGATAAACATAAATATAAAAAGATGTTAAATTTAACATTCTTCCGGATAACTCTTTGAAATTTGTCTCGTTAAAGTGTTTTTCCCCGAGTGAAATGGTAAATATGGTAAGTGGTAAATATTTACGGCCCAAGTAAGACCAAACTGTTTTGGGTGGTCCAAAAAAACAGCCCACACCCTTTCTAGCCGTTGAGGATAATTTACTTTAAACCATTGACGTGTCCAATTTCCCACACGTGGCGCGTGTAGTGTCCCAAATCATCACACGTGCACTAACAGATCCGACTCTACTGTGCCCAGCTGTCGACATAACAGAAAAAAAAAAAAAAAAAAAGAAAGTCGCCCGCACTACACGCAGCCAACGCTCTCCCCACGCGTCGCTTTTTTTCACCCTCACCCTCCGAAATCCGAATCCCCCGTTCCCAATCCCATCCTTCAATCGCTTTTATTCCCATCACCATACTTCCCAAATTTCGACAAATATTACGTAGGAACAAATTATAATATCTAGCTTTCTTATTAAAAGAAAAACAAAAAATATCTAGCTTAATATATTTAAAGAAAAAATCTATCATAAGAATTTTTATTAATTTTTTAACAATCTAATTTATTAATTTTTAACATAAAATAATAAAAAATTAATTAGATCAATAAAATAACAATACTTTTTTTTTTTATAAACAATAAGATAACCGTACTTATAGTTATAGATATAATAAATATATAATTTTCATCATAAACTTTATTGGATTCGACTAATATATATTTTATTTATGTCTGTTTTTGTGTTTTTTTAATAATATATTATGATGGTATTTAACTAACATAAATGTGAAATTATAAGTGAAATAAAACATTTTAACTAATGTATCATGCTCTTATTCAGATGACGTAAAGTAACATACGTAAAAAAATGAAAGTTGTAAATGGTATTATTAACCATTAAGTTTATATCTTTGAAAATGTTTTACTAAAAAGTTTATTTCTTTTGAAATGAAAAGATACTTTTTAAGTTTACGTTTGGTTTATCGATTAAAGATGAAAATTTTAAAGTGAAATTAATTGATTTTTTAAAAATTAATTATAATTTTTGTTGATTTTTTAGATAAAAAAATATAATTTAATTAGAATTTAATTAAATTGTAAAATGAAATATAAATATAAAAAATAAAAAATAAATCTATACTAACCGTGTATAATTTTGTCGACTTAGGTGCACTGCTACCGACGACAGTTGGTCTACTTAAAAGAGTCAAAAAAAAAAAAAAAAAAGGCATTGAAGGCCACGCTCCCAATGCGCGCGTGGGTAAGAAATCTCCTGCTCTCAACATTCCCCATAAGCACACAAAAATTAGTAGCCGTTGAGAACACAACTCCCTCCCCTTGCCGACACCGCAAGAGGTGTTTTGTTTACTTCGCCATTAAAAATCTTCAATTAATTAATTAAAATTCCTTAATTAAAGAAAAAAAAATAATTACGATTTATGACTGACCTTACTTTTAAGGCATATTGGAAACCCCAACCGGCCCACGTTCTTTACACGAGTTCTGTTTTCTTTTTCTCCTTTCCTTTTCCAGACTTCGCTTCATTCCACTGTTTCCATTGTTTGTTGCTTATTCTCTCTCTCTAACAAGCCGTTTTTCTATCTCCATTATCATCACTGAGGGGAAAGCAAGCGAAAAAGGCTTATTATAGTGACGTGAGTTCTAATTTTCCCGGAAAAGAAAAGAAAAAGGAGAGAAGGAAAAGAATTGTTCTTAACTTTAATTGCGATTCCGAAGTGATCCGAACACTCCGTGGTTCAGCCACCGATCCTGCAAATTTCTCTGATTTGAGTTTCTTGCTTTTGGTTGCTTTTGACGCAAAAAAGGAGAAATACCGGAAACTTGGAGTAGGTATTTATTTTTATTTTTCTGGTCGAGCTTCCTTCTTTTTTATGGCTTCTTCTTTGTTGATGTTTGGTTGGAGTAGTTAAGGTTAAGTATATGCGTTTGGTAAAGTTTGATAATTTAGGTCTTTTGATTATATTGTGCAGATTATTTCTTCCGATCCTAAAAGGGAAATTTGGTTACTTTTTTCCCTTTGGAGGAGTGTAAATGGCGACACTAGGAGATATAGGACTTTCGGCGGTGATAAATCTTTTCACTGCGTTCATTTTTCTCTTAGCTTTTGCGGTTCTGAGGCTTCAGCCCTTTAACGACAGGGTCTACTTTCCGAAATGGTATCTCAAGGGCTTGAGAAGCAGCCCTTCGCGCTCGGGTGCTTTTGTACGGAGGTTTGTGAATTTGGACTTCAGGTCGTACTTAAGATTCTTGAATTGGATGCCGGCTGCGCTAAAGATGCCGGAACCCGAGCTTATCGATCACGCCGGACTGGATTCCGCTGTTTATTTGCGAATTTACTTGATAGGGTATGCTGGAAAATTATCACCATGTTTCCATTTTTCATGTCCCATTTGCTTCCATGTCTGTGTCCTTTGTTATGTTTGCTGTTTTTTCTTTTAATTGTTGTGAGAAATTTTTTTTTAGTTGAGTATAATTCAAAAGTGCTGTGTTCTATGTTTTCTTGGTTTGATTTGTTTTTTACCTTCTCTTGATTCGTGTTTTAGGCTTAAGATCTTTGTTCCTATAGCACTTCTTGCGTGGGCTGTCTTGGTACCCGTTAACTGGACTAACGACGCTTTGAAGATTCGTGATATAACAAAAAATGGAACTTCTAGTGACATTGACAAGCTCTCAATTTCGAATGTCCCGGATGGATCGCACAGGTATGACTTTTGTTTCTTTTTACAGCTGAATTTAGCAATCTTATGTGAAATAGCGATCGATTGGACTCCTTTAATGTCTATTTCATTACTGTTATTAATTATGTAATTATAGTTTCAAGCTGAAAGGCTAATCTCTTTGTTGTCATATCATCAGAGTTGTTACTCTTGGATACTTGATCTTGCAGATTGTGGACCCACATAGTAATGGCTTATGTCTTCACCTTCTGGACATGTTATGTGTTGTATAAGGAGTATGCCAAAGTTGCTTCTATGCGGTTGCAATTTCTTGCATCAGAAAAACGCCGTCCAGATCAATTCACTGTAAGATTGCATTTTTCTTTTGGTATATAAGTTAGGGTTATCTAATGTCTAATCATCAAGAGCATGATAAATTTTTTGTTGCATCATATGATTTGATTCTAGTGAAAAAAAAAGGGAACCTTACGAATTCGTTTAATAATTTTGTTTTAGTAAAACAAGAATCTTAATGCGGTCACTGAGGCGTAATGGCTTACCAGTGATGTTTATTTTCCGTAGTTTCCATTTTTGCACGCAGAAAAATAAGTCGCAGGGAAGAGTTGGTGTTTATATTACAGTGTTCAAAATATATTTCGACTTTTGACTTCTGTTAACTGCGTGTCTTTCTCTCGCCCTCTCAAACACACAAATACAAAAAAGGGGTTCTAGGGTTTTTTTGGATTTTAAAGCTGTAACAAGGTCATTTGGAGGCTATAACAAAAAATTTTGTGTGTATTGGGCTTAATATTGGTAGTTATTTTAATAGTTTTCTTCGCAGCCTCAACCATGGTCAAGAGGGCATGCTTTAAATTTCACCAAGGCATACCCAAAACAAAAATTTTGAGTATAAGTCATAACAGTGTTTCATGTAGTGATTCTCTGATTCTGTTCCCTGCAGGTGCTCGTTAGAAATGTTCCACCTGACCCTGATGAATCTGTGAGTGAGAATGTGGAGCACTTTTTCCTGGTCAATCATCCGGATCACTATCTGACACATCAGGTTCATTCCAGATTTCATATGCTTATGTCGTGTATGAAGTATTGTGACATTCTATCATGTTGTTAAAATAGATGTCACCAAAGTATTTGCTATTTTTAAAGTCTTGAGTATCTGTAGTTCCTTGGTAAACATTTTTAGTTATACAATCATCTCTCTTTTCTAATTATATACTTAGTTCTCCCAAGTTAAAAAAAAAAAAAAAAAAGTATATACTTGGTTCTCTTGATATAATCTCCGGAGATTGGGGTTGGTATTTATTTATTCTGGTGCGAGAATGTACTTTGCAGTCTCAAACCTAGTGGCTATCTTACTACAAAGATATATAGAAAAACTTGTAGTCATTACTCATCAGTAATCTTCTTTATATCCTCAACGATTGTCATCATATGTGTCTCATTATAGGAAATGTATGCAGGTGGTATATAATGCAAACAGACTTGAGAAATTGGTCAAGAAGAAGAAAAAAATGATGAATTGGTATACATACTACAATAATAAGTTTGCCAGAGATGATTCAAAGAGGCCCATAATGAAGGTACTCAGAAGTTAGTGTTTTCTGGTTTATTTGCTATTTATACGAGTTGTGTTAACTCAAATACATGCATATAACTTTATTTTCAGACTGGTTGTCTTGGGCTGTGTGGCAGTAGAGTGGACGCAATTGATCATTACACGTCTGAAATTGAGAAACTGTCGAAAGAAGTAAGTAGCCTTTAAGTTACTTGTTTTAAACATTCTTCTTTTCCAAGAATGTGTTCTGATCATCTTTCTGTCTTCTTCTTGCATTATGTCCCAATTCTAGAAAGAGGTTAAAGAAAATATAAAATCCCAAAAGTTGGTATAAAAAAAAAAAAACCAAAATTGTTGAATCCACGATCAATTTGTTCCATTTCTCTTGAATTTTTAGAATATTGAGGAAGTTTCTTTAAAATCCACATTAACTGGTGGAATAGTTCCATGTCTTCTACAACTCTTATCGTATTCTAATTTTGGGGGATATACTATGTTCGTTAATTTAAAGAACTGAGGATCTTTTCTTAACTTTCTTTACAAGTATACAATTTTTCTTAAGCGGAGGAACTCCTGAGGACCTTTCCTTGCACGTTGGTTAAAATTTCCTGTATATGCTTTCCTGTTGTGTAAATAAAATTTAGTATAGTCCAGTCTATCAATTCAAATGAATCACTTGTTTCTTCAGATAGCAGAAGAAAGGGAAAGAGTTGTGAGTGATCCTAAGTCTATCATGCCAGCAGCATTTGTTTCCTTTAAAACTCGATGGGGTGCTGCTGTCTGTGCACAAACTCAGCAATCTAGAAATCCAACTGTGTGGCTAACTGAGTGGGCTCCGGAGCCACGCGATGTATACTGGGCAAATCTTGCAATCCCTTACGTTTCGCTTTCCGTTCGGAGGCTAATTATGGGTGTTGCGTTTTTCTTCCTCACCTTCTTTTTCATTTTTCCAATTGCATTCGTACAGTCTCTTGCAAATATTGAGGGAATCGAGAAAGTGGCACCATTTCTAAAGGGCCTCATAGAACTGTGAGTTTTATCATTATTGAACCTCTTTAAGTTAATCTATTTGTTACAACTAGATCCTAATAAGAAAATATTTATATGCAGCAAATTCATCAAGTCATTTGTCGTGGGTTTTCTACCTGGGATTGCATTGAAGTTATTTCTCATCTTCTTGCCAGCGATATTGATGATGATGTCTAAATTTGAAGGCTTTGGATCTTTATCTTCTCTTGAAAGGAGAGCAGCATCTAGATATTATCTGTTCAATTTTGTGAATGTATTTCTTGGTAGCATAATTACTGGGTCAGCTTTGGATCAGCTAAACTCTTTCATCAACCAACCAGCAAACAAGTATGCCATCCTCAAACATGAACTTTTTCCATATTGTCTTTAATTTTCGGCAAATCATTAATCAATGTCATGATAAACTCGGTGTGATTCTGTTATTTTATGACAATCTAATTTCAAAAGTATAGCCATTCTTTATTTTTCTTCAAAGTTTCTTAATTGGTCAATTCTTCATTCTTTTTTGGCAGGATTCCAGAAACAATTGGTGTGGCCGTCCCATTGAAGGCAACCTTCTTCATAACTTATATAATGGTTGATGGATGGGCTGGTATAGCTGGAGAGATTCTAATGTTGAAACCGCTGATAATATACCATCTGAAGAACTTATTCTTGGTGAAGACTGAAAAGGATAGGGAGGAGGCAATGGATCCAGGAAGTCTTGGTTTCAACACTGGAGAACCTCGTATACAGTTGTATTTCTTACTAGGCCTTGTGTATGCTGTAATGACGCCGATTCTACTGCCGTTCATTATAGTCTTCTTTGGCTTTGCTTATCTTGTGTTCCGTCATCAGGTAAACAGCTTGTTTGTGCTTTAGTTTATACAAGGGCAGTAGATTTTATGATGAAATTAGACACAAGGTCGAATATATAGCTACGAATGCCCACACACTGACATGATATGTATAGATTTTTTAGGGCTTGAATACACGTATTATGCCTTTTCATGGAGCTATTCAACTGCCGGCCTACTTCCTTGAGTTCCTCCTCCGTGCTCTATGTTGAGGAACTATATCTTTATTCAAAAATTTTTTTCTTGATGGGAAATCCTGTTTTTTTCATTGGAATTCAAAATTAATGAATGCATTTTCTTGTCATAATTTTATGTTCAGTGGGAGCATTTTTATATGACATTATCAGGGGATATCAAATTTCAGAGTAGTGTTTTTGCTTTACGTTTGTTGATCTGACTATGCAATTTTTAGGGTATATCACATTCTTTTTAATTTTTGTTCATGGTTTGCTAATTTGAATATGCAGATCATAAACGTATATAACCAGGACTATGAGAGCGGTGCGGCATTCTGGCCGGATGTCCATTTTCGTATCATAATTGCATTGATTACTTCACAAGTTGCTCTGATGGGATTGTTGACCACAAAAAATTCTGCTGAAGCGACTCCAGTTCTTCTTGCACTTCCCATCCTCACTATATGGTTTTTTACGTTCTGCAAAGGCCGTTTTGAGTCTGCATTCGTTAAATATCCATTACAGGTAAACTAAAACTCTTTTTAAGTTTCACAAAGACAAATGTTAAAAAGGAAGTGCTTGACCTGAACTTGTCTTTTTGTTGTTTGTAGGAAGCGATGATGAAAGACACACTGGAGCGTGCTAGGGAACCACACCTGAACTTGAAGGGCTACCTCCAAAATGCATATGTCCATCCGATTTTCAAAGAGAGCGAGGATGAGGACGACGAATTGGTGTCGGAAAAATGGGAAACTGAGAGTACTCTGGTGCCCACAAAGCGCCAGTCGCGGAGGAATACGCCATTGCCTAGCAAAGTCAGCGGTGGTTCCTCACCCTCTATTCCTGAGGTTATTGAAGAACGTCAATAGCTTCGCTCATTCAGGAAGACGGACTCAAAACTAGCAGCTGTACATTAAACCAAAAATTTGCAGTAAGTTTATGATGTATAGATATATTGAGAGGGTCTGGATTTTGTGGCCGCAAATTGGAAAGAACTAGCATTCAATATAGTGACTAAGAGGTTCAAAACGGGTAGTTTTTCTATTTTTCTATTTTTTTTTTTTTTCTTGTTATCCATTTTGGTTTACTCGTGTATCAATGTGAATTTCAAACTGGTCTGTAAATTGATAGCCATACTACTAGTATCACGTTTAAAGATTTCTTGCTGACTCATTTTGGGAATTTGCGTACTTTTTTGGGAATGAGACTCTTGGCGTTCTAACTTCCAAGGAAGGTAAGAAAAATTCCAAAAACACAACTCTATGATTGGCGGTCGGAACTAGTTTTAAGACCTTTAAAAACAAAAAATTAAATAAATAACTGCCAAGATGTTGGAATATGGACTATTTTGGACATAAAATATTAATAACTAAGAGAGGATTAATCTCGTTTTGTTGTTTTCACTTTACAGGCTATATCTTATTTTGGTTCATAACTTTCAAAATGTCTAAGAATGAATTGATAATCCATCCAAGTAATTTTAAAACAATTATTTTGTATATATCTGATTATTAAAAGGGAGAATCTGTGGTAGAGATCTTTGTATGGTCTCTACCGGTAAAGTCCTTTTTTAGACCGTTGAGATTTAATCGGACGGTTGAAACGTTGATGGTATATCATACTTATCGTGCACCTTACCTCACATAATCCTTCCCACCCAAAGTCTTCCCCGGCGCCGGTGATCTTCTCGCCGCCGGCGACCGACGCCGGTGACCCACCCCGGACGCCGGCGACCCACCTCCGGTCCCCCAGCCCCGGCGACCCCATTTTCTCTCTTCTCTTCTCTCTCTCTTCCCCTTTCTCTCTCTTCCCCTCTCTCTCCCGCCGGCGACCCCCTCTCTCTCTTCCCCTTTCTCTCTCTTCTCTTCTCTCTCTCTTCCCCTTTCTCTCTCTTCTCCTCTCTCCCGCCGCCCCCCACCCCAGGCCCCCAGTCGGTCCCCCGGTGCGCCCCCCACCCCAGGCCCCCCTCCCTCGGCCTCCCCCCACCCCCCGACGACCCCCCCGGCCCCCTCTTTCTCTTCCCCCTTCTCTCTCTTTTCCTCTCTTCTCCCTCTCTCTTCCCTCTTCTCTTTCTTCTCTCTCTTTGCCGTCGTCGGGGGGGGGGGGTGCCGGGGGGGTGGGGGGAGGCCGAGGTAGGGGGGCCTGGGGTGGGGGGCGCACCGGGGGACGGATTGGGTGCCGGGGGTGGGGGCGGCGGGAGAGAGGAGAAGAGAGAGAAAGGGGAAGAGAGAGAGAAGAGGAGAGAGAAAGGGGAAGAGAGAGAGGGGATCGCCGGCGGGAGAGAGAGAGAAGAGAGAGAAAGGGGAAGAGAGAGAGAAGAGAAGAGAGAGAAAATGGGGTCGCCGTCGTCCGGGGTGGGTCGCCGGCGTCTGGGGTGGGTCGCCGGCGTCCGGGGTGGGTCACCGGCGGTGAAAAGATCGCCGGCGCCGGGGAAGATTTTGGGTGGGAAGGATTATGTGAGGTAAGGTGCACGATAAGTATGATATACCATCAACGTTTCAACCGTCCGATTAAATCTCAACGGGCTAAAAATGGGCTTTACCAGTAGAGACAATACAAAGGTCTCTACCACAGATTCTCCCTTATTAAAATAACGGATTGACAACGTCTTGCTCTGTATCCTTTAAAAATAGAGAAGTATTTTCAATAAAGGGACAAATATGGTGACAGATTTGGTGAACACTCCTCAATGCCATATGTATCCTTCCAACTCCAGTGCCAAAAGGTGATCCTCTCCATGACTTTAAGATTTTCTTTTTAATGATGATAGGATTTGACACACCAAATAAAAAATCAACCAGGATTTGCTAGCATCTTCATCATATGGTATCGTGCTCTTTTACGGGCAAAACCGTATCATAAAGTCATTTTTTTTTTTTTTTTTAACGTGAGATTGCTTTCTTTCATTAGGGGGAAAAAATAGTCTTAAAAAGACTAGTGCTACTATCAATCAACATATCCATGAAAAGATTGCACCCTTACTAGTCCCAAAAACATCCGATTCAGATTCACAAGAACGAGGGAGACATACAAGGTTCTTAGCCACTATTTTGAACCTCGTAAACTTGGCTGTAAATAGGAAGGTGGGTGATTTTCTTCAAAGCTTCAAAATTTAGCGATTCGTAATAGTCTTGTTTATTTGTTTTTATTATTTATTTATTTGTGCTTTGAAGGGTCGAAGTAGAAGTTTACCCACTTCAATGGTGATTTTTTTTTTTTTTTTTGAGAAAAGAGATGTTAATTAATAATCAAATAAAGTATTTTTAAGTAGATTTTTCTCTCATCCAATAAATTCATCATATACTTTCTTTATATCATACATTTTATTTTAAATTTAAATTAAATTAAGTAACATAGCAGTTAAAACTAATGAAAACAAAATATCATGAAAGTATTCAAATTTTAAAAGTAACAAATGGAAGATATATCTTTTTTTGCCTTCTGTTGTCGAGTATAATTTACTTAGTGTGTATGCCCTTAACGTGTATACCAAAATAATAATAAAAATAGTAATAATATTTCCTGTAGTTTCATTGATTTTGTAACTATAGGATAGACCTATACGAGTTTCAAAAAAAAAAAAAAATCGTAGTATATTGTTAGGATTAGTTCTGTTTTTGAGATACAAGGTATTCCTTTCAGTCATATTATATATATATATATATATATATATATTCCTATAGAAAAATAAAGAGTACAACTATGGTACGCTATCTAGGGTTGGTAATTTTGGACATGACACGGTGACATGATATGAGAACGACACAAAATAAATGAGTTTGAATCGCATGTTTAATAATTGAGTAGAAATTGGATTGATGCATTTAACACGAAAATAAACGGCCCAGAAACGGACTAACACGGTTAACCCGTTTATTTAAATGAATATGGTAATAATGATTAATTTGATGATTCTAGTTTTTAGTTTTATATTTTATATGAATATGATGAATTTCTTGTGCTAGTGAATTCAGAATTTTAAGTGATTTTTTATTCAAATTTTTCGTGTTAAATGGGTCAGAAATCAGTTTTCGTGTTGAATGGGTCGTGAATGGGTTTTTCGTGTTAAATGGGTCGTAAACGGGTTTGTTTTCATGCTAATCCATCTTGGCTCGTTTAATAATCGTGTTCACGTGTCGTGTCGTGTTACCCGTTTATTAAACGGTTCATGTTCGTGTTTAAATTTCTGATCTGTTTATTAATCGTATCGTATTCGTGTTCGTATTTATCGTGTCGTGCTGCAATCAGGTTGACCCGAACCCAACCCGCAAACACGAATTGCCAGCCATTGCCATCTTTCAAAAAAAGTTAATAAAAAATAAAACCAAGGTATTTTTTTTTTGGAGAAACTATGCACTCATATTTTAAATTTATAAAAGGATATTTTTTTTTGAACTTTATAAAAAGGATTTGAGGTCAAACATTTGAAGAGATTAAAATATCTTATTTTAGGAAAAAGATAAAAGATCTGTATTCATTTCTTTTTATCAGACAAATTAAAAAATAAAAATAAAACGACGAACAATTAATTATAACTCAAATTTTTTTGAGAGAGAACATATATTATATATAGATATATGCTCTCCCGTACGGCGGCCGAACATCTAGTGGGAAGGGAGAGAGATGATCAGTTACATGTTGGCTGTTCAAGTTCGCATTCTCCGACCCGCTCCACCTGACTTGGCATGTCGCGATCGCGCCGCTTGTCTGCGGGATGGACCCAATCGACGCGGAGGTCGACGATAGCGTCGTTGTCGTCGGTAGCGTGTGCCAAGTCAGTTGGAGCGGGTTGGAGAAGGCGAACTTGGACGGCGAACATGTAGTTGAGCGTGGAGTAGGGGGATCGGAGCGCGAAGCTTCGTCTTGGATTTCTTTTGCTTGAACTTTTCTGTCTTCTACCATTACAGTAGAAAAAGAAAGCCCAGGATTTTTTTTTTTTTTTTGGGAAAGGGAACGACACACCGAGAGGAATGAGAGATAGAGTTTTAGGGTTTGTTTGGTGAATGAGTTTGAGTTGAAATTTTTAAGTTTTAATAGTAAATTTTTTTAAATTTTCAGAAAAAATAAAAAAATTTTAAAAAAAAATTTTAAAAAATTGAAAATATTGGTTTGAATTTCCTAACCAAACTCGTTTTTATTTTTTTTTAGTGTTTACTGAATTGTACGATTAACGAGATGAGTATACCAGGCAATCATTTCGGAAGGTGCTATTCGTATGCGACAAAAATTGACACCGGACACGAGACTCCCTATATAAATTTATTTTTTAAAATTTAACCGTTACCGTATTGCTAATTGAAAGTTGAAAGTCACCAAAAAACAAAAAAAAAAAAAAAAAAAGGTTGAAAAGTTAACACAACAAACAAACAGGCAGAGACACGCGTCACTCGCAGGTCTCACCCCATTGGTTCAAGATTTTCTTTTCCTGTTTCCCGGAAATTTTTTCCCCTGTGGGTAATAACTTGTACCCGGAAATATTTTATGCCCAAAAAAAAAAAAAATCCGGAAATATTATTTACAATTTCTACCCAAACAGATACGCGCGCGCGCGCATATATATATATATATATAATATACATATGTGTATATGCACATTTATAATATTGACAAAAGTTGACCGCGTAAACAGGGAAGACCCATAAAAGCCAAAGCAAAAACCAGTGCTTGAATCACAGCACACAGAAACGAAGTGAGGAAAATCCTCCTCCTTTTCTATTAACAGCTTCACGCCTTTCTCACTCTTCATTCCGAAATTTTCCCATTTTTCTTTTTCTTCTTCTCGATATTCGTTTCTTATAGGCCATTGGAATCATCGCTGACTCGACATTACCATTATAATCGACGAATTTCAGAGCCAAAATTCTTTTTAGACGAATTTTTTTTTCTTTGTTTGGATTTTCGGGGTTTTATCAGGTCAGTCTCATTCGATAATCTCGTTCGATTGATCGCTGTTTTCTTGGAATTCTTGTCTCTTTTCGGATTATTATCATTATTATTTTTGGAATTTCTCTTACCCTAATAAATTCTTACTTGTAATTTACCTAGCTCACAAATTCTAATTGCGTGTGTAATCTGTATGTGAATGTTGATTTTGGGAATTAATCTGGTAATGTGCGTTTTTTTTATTTTTATTTTTATTTTTTTAATGCGATCTTATTTGCATGTTCTGTCTACCATTATTTATATATATATATATATATATTTGCATGTCTTATATAAATAAAAAAAGATCCCTTTATTTGCGTGTTAAATCTGATACCTGTTCTTGATTGTTTAATCTGCACGTAGATTATGATTTTGGGAATGGGCAACTTTAATGAGATTTTTTGGCTGGAATGAGAATTGATCTCTAACCCTGATAAAATTCCCATTCCTTTTTCAGCTTACGAATTACACAGCGTAGTGTTTGTATAATCTGAGTGTAAATTTTGATTTTGGCACATGATCGAGTAATGTGTTACTTTATTTTATTTGCAAGTTTAATCTGATATTTTTTTCCCTTAATTTTTGTTTATGCAAGTTTCCTAATTGATTTTCTATCTGTAGTTGAATGGAAGTATTGGACGAGTATTCGACTAATGAAATAAAGCGGGTTTCAAATGCTTCAATGGTTGGAACTAAGAGAAAATTCCCAGAAGCCCCACAACGTAGGAACAGGAAAACCATATCAGGTGATGACAAAAAGAGTGATGATATTTCTAGAGCAAAAGTTTCATCCAGAAGAGGACGTGTCAATGGAGATTTGGAGCCGTCAAGTGGCAAAAGGAATTCGAGAAGGGCTAGAATTGCCTCGACGAGAGAAAGCTGTTTGGATGATGAGCTTTTAGCGGATGAATTTGAAGAAGGGGAGTTATTGTTTCTGTTCAAGTTAAAACAGAGTGGAAGTAGGGGTAGAAGTAGAAATTCTCATGGTAAAGTGACTATTGATGAGAGTCCAAAGGATGTACTGGTTGAAAATTGTGAGCCGAGGGATACTGCTTTTTGTCCTTCTCCTCCTCCGGCTTCTTCCAGTTCTTCTGCCAATAGCGACACTAAAGAGGCAGTGAGCGAGGTGGAGGTAATATCTATTTTTGTGCATCTTTTATACAGTTTACAAGGGTGATTAATTTTAACATGATCCTTCAGAAGTGAGAGTAAATTTATGTTTTGGTGGTAAGACAGAGTAATGTAGAAGATAATTTGAAGTGTCATCAGTGTTTGGAGGAAAGTAGAAGTATTGTCTCTTGCACCAAGTGTCAAGAGAAATCCTATTGTCTCGAATGCGTGAAGCAATGGTATCTGTTCTAAAAACAATCCTTTTTTTTTTTTAAATTTTTTGTTTCTTTTTTAGCTTATTAGGTTTCATTAAACCGGGTTCTGTTCCTGTAAATGTAGGTATCCTAACATGCAAGTAAAAGAAATTGAGGCACTTTGCCCTTTTTGCCGGAAAAATTGTAACTGCAATGGATGCTTGCATTCAGCCGGCATTATTGAGGTTTGCTTTCATAATATATGCCCTGCTGCGAGTACACTTAGGAGTAAGTTAGAACTACAGTTTCTGATAGAGTTTATTGTTCTCTTTTTGAACTTCAGACATCAAAGAGGACAATTGATAACAGTGAAAAGCGGCAGCATTTGAGGCACTTGATTTGCTCACTGCACCCACATCTGAAACAAATTTGTGAAGAACAAATTGAAGAGGTCGAGATTGAAGCTAAAATTCAAGGTATATATTTTAATTAAATGTGGTTTAAGGTATTGACTTTGAAGTTTAGAACAAGGCTAACATGAAACTATTTTTTTTTTATCTCAGGGATTTCTTCCTCTGATATTGATATACCACATGCTGATTGCCATACTGATGAGCGAGTTTATTGGTAAGTTTCTCTTCTTTACTTTATGGAAGCCTTACTATTGTTTTATTTTATCTTGATGAAACCTTTGTACCTTATGGCCGGAGCAGCAACCATTGTGCAACCTCAATAATTGATCTTCATCGAAGCTGCCCACAATGTTCTTATGAACTCTGTCTCAGTTGTTGCCATGATATTCGCAAGGGAGGTCTTGTAGACCGTGGTGAACTGAAATTTCAATATGAGAATAGGGGTTATGATTACATGCACGGAGGAGATTCTTCTGGCAGATTCTTTCCTTTAGAAGCGTCGGAGCGTGGTACTGAACCTTCAACTGTGTGGAATACAAATGACGATGGAGGTGTTATGTGTCCTCCAAAAGATTTGGGTGGGTGTAATAAATGCATATTGGAGTTAAAGCGCATTCTTCCATGTCAGTTGATCTCAAATTTAGAAGTGAAAGCTAGATGTTTACTGGGGGATGCTCAAACTGAGCAAACAGTGTTTAAGGGCAAGTATGATGGAACAAAGGATGAATTGAGAAAAGCTGCTTCCCGAGAAAATACAAATGATAACTACCTTTATTGCCCGGACTCAAGTCACATTCTAACAGGAGGGCTTTTCCACTTCCAGAAGCACTGGATTAATGGTGAACCGGTAATAGTCCGAAATGTTCTTGAACAAGCAACTGGCTTGAGCTGGGAGCCAATGGTAATGTGGCGTGCACTAAGTGAAAATCCAGTGGCAGAGAAAGAATCAAAATTTTTAGAAGTGAAGGCCGTTGACTGCTTGGCTGGTTGTGAGGTTTAATTCTGTTATCCTTCTTATATTGTTTGACTTTGTAGCCAAAAATTCAACTTAAGCTCCATGTTACGATGCATTTTAATTTTGGTTGTACGGAACTCTATTATTATCATTATTATTATGAAATCTAAACTTTTTGGTGATACTCTGCAGGTTGAAATCAACACTCGTCAATTCTTTGAAGGCTATTCCGAAGGGAGAACATATAAAAATTTGTGGCCAGAGATGCTCAAGTTAAAGGACTGGCCTCCGTCAGATAAGTTTGACGATTTTCTGCCTCGTCATTGCGATGAATTTATCAGCGCCTTGCCCTTTCAAGAGTACACAGATCCTAGGATGGGTATCCTTAACCTTGCTGTAAAGTTGCCTTCAGGTGTTTTGAAACCGGACTTGGGTCCCAAAACATACATTGCTTATGGGATTCAAGAAGAACTCGGAAGAGGTGACTCAGTTACTAAGCTCCACTGTGATATGTCAGACGCGGTATGTGTCAACTATCTGATGTGTCAGTAAAACAATGTACATGTTATTTGTTTATCAGTCATCCTTTCTATTCATTGCAAGAATATTGAAACATGTTTATTTGTTTCTTAATCGATGTAGGTGAACATTTTGACACATACAGCAGAAGTAGGCTTAACTAGTCTACAGCGCCGTTCAATTTCAAGATTGAAAAAATTGCACAAGGGGCAAGACGAGAGAGAGGGGCTAAAAGCTAGCAGCTGTCCTAAAGCTCCACTTGATGAACAGGCTAAGGATTCAGAAATCTGTATAGTAGAAGATGAGCTTGATAAAGATTCAGAGGAAACAGGTGGTGCACTTTGGGACATCTTCCGGCGAGAGGATGTCCCCAAGTTAGAAGCCTATCTAAGAACACACTCAAAAGAATTTAGGCATACTTATTGTAATCCTGTTCAACGGGTAACTTTAGTTACTTTTAACTTTAGTCAAGACATTTCAAAAGTACTGCAATTCTCTTATTATACTTTTGCTTGTCTAGGTTGATCATCCAATCCATGACCAATGCTTTTATTTGTCGTTGGAGCACAAGAGGAAGCTAAAGGAAGAATACGGTAAGTAATTTGTATAGCCTCTACTCAATACCATAATCGGTCAATTACAAACTTGTTATTCCGAAATCGTTGATTTGATAAAATTCTTTCACAATTTAGGGATTGAACCGTGGACGTTTCAGCAACGACTTGGAGAGGCTGTATTTATTCCCGCCGGATGCCCGCACCAAGTCAGGAATTTGAAGGTCCATATTTGGAAGATGATATTATTATTTATTTTTCTTATCCCGGTTTGTCTCTGTTTTTGAAAAAGTATCTTTCCACCGAATCTAAATCATATTTCCCCTTGCTTGCAGTCTTGTACCAAAGTTGCTGTAGACTTCGTGTGTCCAGAAAATATCCGTGAATGTCTCCGTCTAACCGAGGAGTTTAGACAACTTCCCAAGAACCATAGAGCCAGAGAAGACAAGTTAGAGGTAAATTCTTGTTCCCTGTTGGTATCTCTGACATTCACCACCGAACCATTGCAAGCATTAGTATTGATTACTAGGGAGGGTATCAGAAGTGATGCATTACCACAGATGTATTGGTAAAAGAAAAACAAGATCCACCACGTGTGATGATTGCAAATTACAAATAGTGATATTTTGAACATTTTTCAACCTTTACCGTCTCTCTTTCATAACACGTTTCATTTGGTATTTGGTTCAACAGATCAAGAAGATGGTAGTTTATGCGATGGAGAATGCCCTCGAAGCTTTGGAGAACTTGAAATAAATATTCAAAAAAAAAAAAAAAATTTTAGAAACTTTTTAGAGTGCTACAGGCGTAGGTCAAATTGTAGGAGGGGATCAGTCGGCTAGTAATGGTGTCCAAATTTTCCATGGCTGAGGCTTTTGTGTTTCTAAAATGACTACTGAAATAAAAGTATTTGCATCTCTCATATAAGAATGTGCCCATTATCGTAAATAGCACTTAATTTGAAGAATGAAAGAATTCTATGATTAGGTATAGAAAATACCTTGTTGTATACAAATATTAGTAGTTTTGTACTTTTTATCTGATTTTTATCAGGTTTAATGTTCACTATAAAATAACTATGTAAAGGTGCAAATGACGGACGTGCCAAATTAAATAAAATACTTGAATTGGCTTGAATGATTTAGTGAAGTACGAATGGGTTTCCTTAACTGTAAGGGTACTTTTTTGGGTTATACTATATAACTTCTAAAATAAAATAAAGTACCATAAAATCACAACATCACAATGTTAATGGTACATATTAAACCAAACAAATTTTACAAAAATAAATAAATAAATAAATTATCATTCATAGAACAAATAAGCAATATAATAGAATCTATTTGGAGAGTTTTTATGCATCGAGTCAATTAGAAATGTTTCGAGATAAAAGATACTTTTTTAATTGAACTGGATAAAGATCTATTGGTTTCCTATTAATCAAAAATTTAATGGTTAAAACTATCTTATTATTAAGATTTTATATTCTCAACATAATTAGTTTTTTAAAGAATTTTTAACGATGTTATTTACAAATATCAATGTTAAAAATTCGCAGTGTGCAAAACAATATTATTGTTGAAAATTTTGTTTGACAATTGAAATAATAATTTTTGTCAATAGTACAAATACTTTATCAATTAATTCTCTCACTCTTTTTCTTTTAGACATGCTATAGCACATGGACACACAAATACGTACACATAAATACTAATTAACAAAACTTCTTTTAATATATGGAATAATGACTAAAACAATTGTTTCTACTAGCAGTATAATTTTTTTTTAATCAAAGAATTCTCTCACATTTTTGTAAAATGCATGCACACACACACATATATATATATATATATATATATATATTCATACATTCATACATACATTAGGAATAACAAGATTTTATAGAATAATGGTTTGAGAAATGATAAACATCATTGTATAGTTTTGATTGAAATATATGCAACTTTTCCCATCGGGTATGACATATTAATATATATAAATTTTTTTTTGTCAAATTTGCAACTTGATATTTTGATGTCCTTTTAATCAGATTTAATATTTAAAAACATAAAACTTTTGATAGAATATCTTATAAATCTCAAATATGTTAAATCATTTGTATTAAAGATGTTATTGATGTAGAAGAATTTTTAAACAAAAAATTTAGGAGAATTTTAAAGGTGTGAAAAAATTCTCCATGATATAGCACAATTTATAATCATTAGATTAGATATATATTAGACCATGTCTATTTTATATACGCTTTCATTATTGATGTGATTTTTAATTTTATTTTTTTTTAATTTAAAATGAGGAATTCAAACTTTACATTTTTGATGAATTAAATATATAATTATCGCATAAGTTATACCTGTAATTACATATTGATGTGATTTTGATTAAATTTAATATCAAAAAATCACTAAAAACTCCTTTTTAGAAATAAAATTATATTAAAAAAATAAGGCTAAAATTTTATTAAAAAAAAAAAAAAAAAACACCAGCGTGATTTTCTTTGAATTGAATGCCATTTTTAACATCTTTGCCTCAATATTAAAAGAGGAAAATAGGAATATCAAAAAAAAAAAAAAAAAAGAGGAAAAAGGGGCTTATAAAAAAAAAGGGGAAAAAAAAGATAAAATATAAAAAGTTAGTTTTCAGGTTTTCTTACCATGGAATCATACAATCTTTTCAAGTAGATGTGGATCTGACTGTTCTACCCTTGTTGCTTTAATTGCTTCATCTTCATAAATCTTCTTGTAAATTTGTTCATCTTCTCAATAGCTTGAGAAAATGTTTTTTTTTTTTTTTCCTCTTTCCTTTTTCAAATCTCAGAAGAACAGAGAGAGCTAGAGAGATCTTATGCTTGTGCCATCTTCACATGAAGTGATGAAGGCTTGGAGGAGCAACCTAAAGGAAAAGGCTTTCATCATGTGATGTAAGATGAAGGTATTTTTCTTCTTACAAAAGGGCAACTAAAGAAGAGGATGCATTTTTACTCAGTCCTCATCAACACTAGGGTTTATATGCATGTGCAGTTACAATATCACCCTTCAATTTATGTTTTAAATATAAAATTACAAAAGTGGTAATAAAAGGATACAAATTATTATTACATATATTATACAAAAAAGACAACTTTTTTTTTTTTTAAATTATAGCATATAACACATTTCATACCTATTTTTAAAAATTATAATAAAATTTTTATAGATGATAAATTATATCATATTTTCACGGGAAAATCCTTAAATTTTTTAGAAAATAACAGATTTACCTATAAATAATAATAGGGTTTTACGACGGTGTTGACGATATTGAGAAGAAACAATCACAGTAAAAAGAGAAGAGAGAGGGGAGGAGCTGTAGGGATACTTTCAATATTTTCGCGTATAACTAATATGTGTAACTAGTGGCGTTGAGTTGTAGATGGAGTAGGAAGCGGACGCATGAAGGGACGTAGTCATCATGGGTCTGTAGTCTCCCTATCCATGATGGCGCATTGGATTTTTTTAATAAAAGTTTTAATTTCTCACCATTTTCCTTCTTTTAACCCCTCAGAAAACTTTTTTTTTTTTTTTAAAGAAAAGTACCAATATTTAACTTAATTCAAGCCTCTCTAAATAAGTTTTTTGCCTTCGTCACTGGGCGGATGGATGACAATTATTGAGGGCGCAATAACACAAGATGACAATGGCCATAAGGCGCAAGAAATGGTTTTACCTTTTCATTTATTGACACTGGATATATTACGTCTATAAAGCAATTTGTAGAATCCTTTTTAAACATTTTAAGAACCGAAGTTTATGCAATTTCCATTGTACTCGTATATACTTGTTTATTGATATATTCGTGGGTAAATATATCGATGACATTGGAAAACGACAAAATATGCTTAAACGACAGCAAACGGTTTAACGACATCATCCTTAAAACGACAAGATAACAAATTTAAGCGCCAAAAAAAGATACATTATCCTCGTATTCTCATCCACAAGGGGCCTCAGCTGTTCTCGATTCTCAAACTTGAAGCTCAGCTTCTTCTTCTTCTTCTCGTTGTTGTTGGTACGATGCAACAATGAACTCGCAGCATTTGCAGACACTTCTCCACATGCAAGCGCTTCCACCACCGTCTCCGATTCTCTCCGGCTCTCTTCGCTCTCGGAAATTCTCCAACACCACCACCAACGTTAGAAAAACCAGTTTCTTTCTCAGATTATGCAATAAAACCTTTGATTTCGGAGTCCGTGGCTGTTCTAGAGGAGCGATTAGATGCTCGGTGGCTAAGGAAGAAGCGAGTGAACAAGAGCAGCAGCAGCAATTGGGGGTTCGAAGGGCTTACCCTTTCCACGAAATAGAGCCCAAATGGCAGCGTTTCTGGGAGGACAATTCCACTTTTCGAACCCCAGATGATGTCGATACCTCCAAGCCCAAATTTTACGTCCTTGACATGTTCCCTTATCCCAGGTTTCTCCATTTCTCTTTGCATTTATCTTTATTGACATTTTGAATATTGGGGCAATTATGAAATCTTGGTTGACTTGTATTGTTTGTGTCTTTGATTGGTCATGGCTATAGGTGTGGTAAAAATGGTGAATTCTGGGTTTTATGGGATGTTAACAGTTATTTGTGTTGCTTATTTGGGTCAAATTGTTGCAGTGGAGCAGGGTTACATGTTGGTCATCCGCTAGGATACACAGCCACCGACATTCTTGCTAGGTTCAAACGTATGCAGGGTTACAATGTTTTGCATCCCATGGGATGGGATGCTTTTGGGTTGCCTGCGGAGCAATATGCAATTGAGGTTCCATTCCTTTTTAGTCCTACAATAAGGATATGGTTATAGTAGTTTGAATTGTTTGTAGTGTGTACGTGCATTTATCCGGTACTTGGCATTTGTTTCTTGCAGACTGGAACCCATCCGAAGATCACAACCGAGAGGAACATTAACCGCTTCCGAACCCAGGTTGTGTTATGTTTTGTGATGGATGCAAATTCATGAATGTTGCTATCTCAGATTTCGGTTGGATGGTGTCGTTTGTGTTCTTTGAATTTAACATTTCACGTTCGTTTTGTAGCTCAAATCATTAGGCTTCTCTTATGACTGGAATCGCGAGATTTCTACGACGGAACCAGACTATTATAAATGGACGCAGTGGATCTTTCTTCAACTGTTAAGGAGAGGATTGGCATATCAGGTATAGGTGCTGTCTAACTTGCAGAGTTGCTTTGCCAATTTGTTGCAAAGAAATATAAGGTAGTCTACTTATGTTTTCAGGCTGAAGTGCCTGTCAATTGGTGTCCTGCTCTTGGCACGGTATTAGCAAATGAGGAGGTGGTTGATGGTGTGAGTGAGCGTGGGGGTCATCCAGTTATAAGAAAGGCATGTGTTGTTTTTATAAATACCGTCCTATAAGCCACCAAACTGAAGAAACTTCAATAGCTTATCCAAATTTTGGATGGTTGTATAATTTTACAGTGTCATTGTTTATTACCAAGCAGCCAATGCGGCAATGGATGCTCAGGATAACTGCATATGCGGATCGTCTTCTTGAAGATTTAGATGACCTTGACTGGCCTGAAAGTGTAAAAGATATGCAAAGAAACTGGATAGGGAGGTCAGAAGGGGCTCAGATGGAATTTCCTGTTCTTGACGGTGATGGACAGGAAAGAGACATAAAGATTGAAATCTATACTACTAGGCCAGACACAATATTTGGAGCAACGTAATAAATCACAAGCTTTCTTCCCATCTTGTAATTTGATAAACTTAATGCATTTAGTGTACTTGGTACTTGCACATGAAATTTTTTCGAAGACAGTCTCGGGATTATGTATATATGATTATTCTAATCGGTTTTTGCCTGCAGCTACTTAGTTATGGCACCAGAGCATCCCTTATTGCCATCAATAATGACACCAGACCAGAGAAAAAATGTATGTTCATTTATTTCCTTGCTTCATTTTTGTACTCAAAAGATATATATATATATATATCATATATATACATATATATCCTTTTTCTCGTGGGTAATTGGAGGGCCTCGATGGGCACAGGTGGAGGAGTACATAGATATTGCCTCAAGAAAAAGTGATCTTGAGAGGACTGAGCTCCAGAAGGAAAAAACCGGGGTCTTCAGCGGCTGCTATGCAAGAAATCCAGTTAATGGGGAAGCAATTCCGGTATGGGTGGCGGATTATGTATTGGGAAGGTGTGTTCTCCAATCTTCTTTACAAATCTAAACATTTGGAGAATTCTTATGCTGTACAACTATGGGAGATGACTTTGTTGTTGATGCAGTTATGGAACGGGAGCAATTATGGCAGTACCTGCACATGATACTCGTGACTATGAGTTTGCTTCAAAATATGATATCCTCATTCGTTGGGTTGTGACACCAGATGATAAAAAACTCGGTGACACTGGAAAAGCTTTTTCAGGTGAAGGTGTAGTTATAAACTCAAGTTCCAAATTTGGACTTGATATCAACGGCTTGCCCAGCAAAGAAGCTGCTTCCAAAGTAATTGAATGGGCTGAGGAAAATGGAAAAGGAAAGAAAAAGGTTGTTCTCAGTTTACTGAAGTTTCCCATTCTCGGAGTGAGTCGTTCCCAGCTTTGATAGATATAGAATAATCTTTAGTAACTCAAACTCATCCTTTAGGTGAACTATAAATTGAGGGATTGGCTATTTGCTCGGCAACGTTATTGGGGGGAACCTATTCCCGTTGTTTTCTCGGATGGCACTGGTGAGACTGTTCCGCTTCTTGAAACTGACCTTCCCCTAATGCTACCTGAGTTAGATGATTTTACTCCCACTGGAACAGGGGAACCGCCATTGACGAAAGCAGAGTATTGGGTATGTCCGTCTCCTCAGACTATTATTTCAGTTGCCGTTTTATAACATGCTAAGAAGACTTGTGTGCTATAACTCTATACGTTTATAATGCCTGAAAATATACTTTCTGTTGGCTTCTGAGGATATGAAGGGTTTTTTTTTTATTTTTTATTATTTATTTATTTATTTTATTTATTTTAATTTCAGTTATGTGTTCAAACTGTTTTTCCTCTCTCTCTTTGTCACTTTCTGAAATTTATGTGTTCTCACATATTCTCAGGTTAAAACCAAAGATCCTGTATCTGGAAAGGCTGCTAGACGAGAAACAAACACAATGCCACAATGGGCTGGTTCTTGCTGGTAATGTCTAGCCATCAATAGTTAGCATTTCTTTGTAAGCCCTCAACTCTAATAATCAACTTAATGTTAATAAAATTGATTTTCTCTTCGGATCTTTGTTCCATTCAAGGATGGATCATGAAATTGAAATGCTGGGTGTTCATTTCAGATATTTTATTTAATACTTTAATGCTACGTCTAGGTACTATTTGAGATTTATGGACCCGAGAAATTCAAAAGAATTGGTTGCGAAGTCGAAAGAAAAGTAAGCCTTAATTTCACATCCAATTTGCTTGTTTCAGTGCGATTGTTACTTTAGTAGATTTCTTAGAGACATATTGTTATACTCTTTTTTCTTGGGCTTTTTAACCTCTTCTTCATTTTTCCTGGTGGGTTTTTAAAGTTCTTCTTCATTTTGCAGGTACTGGAGCCCGGTTGATGTCTATGTTGGTGGTGCTGAACACGCAGTTCTCCATTTGCTTTATTCTAGGTTTTGGCACAAGGTTTGTTAATCAACTCTGTCTTTGTTGTAAAGGTGAAATATGAAGATAGGTAGGGTCTTAAAATTTCGACAAATTAACAACGGAGAAATGCCACATTTGTTAGGGTGCAAGGTGGTAGTGGCATGATCATGACATTATCTGTGAAGGATATGGACGCTTGAAATTTGATAGTTCAAACTGCTATCTGTTGTCGAATAATGCTTGTGGTGTCGGTTAGAAAGATTATGGCAATTTTGATATTATATAACCGCACTTTTTTTTTTTTGGTAAAAATGATATAACCCTGCTTTTGCCTTTTTTGATCGAATTTCCCTATGTCAGGCTCTCTATGATATAGGCGTTGTATCTACCAAAGAACCTTTCAAGTGCGTGATAAACCAGGGAATTATTCTTGGAGAAGTAAGTTTAAGTTGCTTCTCTATATTCAGTAATTCTCGATCAAGGTGTCCCTAATCTTTCAAAATTGCAGGTTCAATACATGGCTTGCAGGGACCCAGATGGGAATCTTTTCTCTGCGGAATCCGCTGAAACAATTGGCGAATACATTCAAGAACAGGTCCCAGAGGAAATGGTACTTTGTTGGATGACTCAACAGTTATACAGTTACTTTCTCCATAACAATATTTATTGATAGAGAGAAGACTATTAGTCTCCAAAATGTTATTTATCAAATTTTCTTTGAAACAAAATGATGATTCTCCTAATCTCTGAAATGTTATTTATGAATTTTTCTTTGAAACAAAATGATGATTCTCCTTCTTTAGGTCGTGAAATCTGGTGACTCTTTTGTCCTGAAGGACAATCCAAAAATTAGTTTGATTGCCCGTGCCCATAAAATGAGCAAGAGTAGGGGCAACGTTGTTAACCCTGATGATGTTGTTTCCGAATATGGCGCAGACTCACTTCGTTTATATGAAATGTTCATGGGTCCACTTAGGTAGGCTCCATTTCAATTTCTTTTACTAATTTGCTTGTGACACTATTTTATTGATCATTAAGCATCTTTCTTTATTTGAACAACCAACAAAATGCTCTTTTCTTTCATGTTTCACTTCATTTCACTTCTAGAGACTCAAAAACATGGAATACTAGCGGTATTGAAGGTGTTCATCGATTTTTGGGAAGAACTTGGAGGCTGATTGTTGGTTCACCTTTACCTGATGGTACATTCCAGGATGGAACGGTGGTGGGTGATGAGAAACCTACACTGGAACAACTTCGTTCTTTCCATAAATGCATTGCTAAGGTGATATGGAATTCTGTTCTACGTTTTTGCCTTATCCCTACTTTTCTCTAATTCTAGTTGTTGGTATACAATGCTCATGCATGTTGATGTACATCTTCTTTACGTCATGCTTTTATTTTCTTCAAAAAATTTTGGGGATGCGTTTTTGTATTACGCCTCATAAATATATAAAGCGGAGACATCATAAAACTCGTTATAAAAGAGAATAAATGTCTAGCACCCCCCAGTCCCAAATTACAAATTGTTTTCACCAGTGATTATGAGCTGTTTCTAATTTTCAGGTAACAGAGGAAATCGAAGGAACTCGATTTAATACTGGGATTTCCGCAATGATGGAGTTTCTTAATGTCGCTTATAAGGTTCGTTTAAATCAGTTTGCAACAGAATGTACTTCTTTGCTTGTTTCCAACTTGGTTAGTTCAATGAATTAGCTGTTTCATCATCTTATTGGTTGTTTTGCAAACGTTTTCACAGTGGGATAAGCATCCAAGATCCATTATCGAAGCATTTGTTCTGTTGCTTTCGCCATATGCACCTCACATGGCCGAAGAGCTTTGGTCTCGCCTGGGACACTCGGAATCATTGGCTTATGAGCCCTTTCCCAAGGTTTTGGATCCATTTCTTTTTTCACTTGACTACTCGGTATCACGTGTATCAGATTATTTTCATTGTCCAAGAATACTTATTCCAAACCACCAAAACAAAAAAATCCTTGTTTTTGTTCCTTTTAAATCATATCTCTAAGACCGTAACTACTCCGTTGTGATTGCAGGCTGATCCTGCTTACTTGAAAGAATCCACCATCGTGTTGCCGGTTCAGATTAATGGCAAGACAAGGGGAACCATCCAGGTTGAAGAGACGTGTACGGAGGAGGATGCATTTCAGTTGGCATCACAAGATGAAAAACTATCGAAGTATTTGAGTGGCAGGTCAATCAAGAAGAGAATTTTCGTCCCCGGCAAGATCTTAAATGTTATTCTGGACCGCGAAAACGCCAAGGTGGGTGTCAGCCAGTAGTCTCTTGATCTTAATCACCTTGTATTATAGGCACAGGGCATGTGTTTAGAAGTAGCTGTGTGTACCCGTTGTCAAGAAAAAGAAGCTTTCACCAGATGTACAGCTACTTCAAAGAGGTAGGATTTAGGAAACAGGTCCCATAAAGAGTAAGGGTGTTTGGTTTCATTCAATGTATTTAATGGCATGTTACATAAATTTTTCATCGTACATTATTGATATTATTTTTGTAATTCAAAGTTTGATTATCATTTTGGAAAATTCGAATAGTCATGAGGTGTATTTATTTGCCTTTAAATTGATTGGTGCTTATAATTTAAGAACCTATAAATATTCCTAAACAAACCTATAAATATAAATTCACCTAAATAAAAGAAGAAAGATTCTGATTTGCTAGTTCAAGGATTCGGTACCCTATATTTCACCCAAAAAATAAATAAATAAATAAATAAAATTAAAAATAAATTAAAAAAACATTTGGTTGATGTTTCAAAAGATCTTTTCCGTCCATCGTGAGCCAGTAAATTCCGTTTTTCTATGATTGGTGAACAGAATTAACCGAGTCTTTGACTCTTTTTGATCCTGATTTCCATTTTTTTTTTAAATGACCTGATTTCCAATTAAATAAATTTATATTTGAATAACAAAGTGAAAGGGACAAAAAAACAATTTTCTTGGGCAAATATCATTCTCCTGTGATTTTTTTTAATATAAAATTTGGCCATCATTTGTGGTCCTATCTTCTCCTAGTCTTCACTTAAAGAAATAATTAAAAACGAAATTAAGAATAGAATAAACAATATTAAAAAAGGGAATTCCACCTTTGAAAGAAAAACATATTAAAAAGTAATTAAAATGGGCGGTGGGGTCATGAAACTCAAACAGGTGTACTTTGTAAACAGGCGAAAGGAAGGATCTAGTGCCGGACACCTCACGCGCTTTCCCATGTGAAAACCTCCCCAATAACGCCGTTTTCCCTCTTCTTCTCTGTCTCTCTCTTTCTTTTCTTCTCTTCTCTTCTCTTCTCTTCGGTTGCTGCTTCGCCTTTGCTTGCCTGTAAACAAATAAACAATTAATTTTTGTTGTCTCTCTGATTTCTCTCCCTGCTTTCAAACCAAAAACCTCCCACCACAAACACCATAAATGTCCCTCTTTATTTATATTTCCCTTCAATGTACTTACTCTCTCTCTCTCTCTCTCTCTCTGTTTATGTTTTTAATTCATTTTTTGTTCACGTTAATTGTGATTATTATTATTGTTATTATTATTATTATTAGTAAATTTGATTAAAAACATGGTGGTTTCAGGAAGAGCCATGAGCAAGAAGTCCCTGCCAGTTGCCGCGCGCCACGTAATATGGCTGAGCTGGAAGCTGGTGGTGTTCCTCTCCGTCGCCCTCTGCCTCCTCGCCCTCCTCCGTCTCCACTCCTCCTCCTCCTCCGCCTTCCCCCCTTCAATTTCTCGCCCGAGATCTCGTATTTCTCGCGATAGCCTCCCCTTCTCCGGTCCCCCCAGGATCGCCTTCCTCTTCATCTCCCGCCTCAATCTGCCCCTCGATTTTCTCTGGGAGAGTTTCTTCGAGGTTTTCCTTCCTTCCTTCCTTCCCTTCCTTCCTTCTTCTCTCTGTCTGTCACTTTCTCGGGAAAGTGATTCTGAGTCTTCTTGTTTGTTTGTTTGTTTGCAGAATGCTGACGCGGCAACCTTTTCGATTTATGTTCACTCGGCGCCGGGGTTTGTGTTCGATGAGTCCACGACGAGGTCTCGTTTCTTCCAGGGCCGCCAATTGCGGAATAGTATTCAGGTTACTAAATTTCAAATTTTTAATCGGTCTCGTTTTTCTGTTTGGTTGCCGAGAAAATTCAAGTTGATGATTTGAAGATATAGTGTTGACCACTGTCAGATTGTACCAGACCGAGTATAGTGCAGTTTTGATGATGTGAATTTGGGTGGTCATGAAATGCAGGTGGGTTGGGGAGAGTCGACTATGATCCAAGCAGAAAGGTTGCTTCTTGAAGCGGCTCTTGAGGATCCGGCAAATCAGAGATTCGTTCTTCTCTCTGACAGGTTAGTTTGGCAACTCTCTAGATTACCTGAATCCGAGGTTTATTCCAAACCTTAAGAAGGTTGCCTGTCACTTTCACATTAGTTTTAACATCTAACTCTATTCAATGCAAAGCTTAAATCTTTGTAATTAAAAAACAAAACTTGTCTAGTTTTATGATTTTAAGGTTATCTTAACTGTTAGGTCAGTGATTTTGTGTACGCGCGCCCGCACACCCGTTGAATTTGACATGAAGGAATTTGAACACCTTACCATTATGCTAAGCTTGTAACCACCGTGATTTCGAGTTTCTGTTATGTCTCAAGTTGTTTTTTTTTTTTTTTTTTTTTTTTTTTTTTTTTTTTTTTAATGTTGCAGCTGTGTTCCACTGTACAACTTTAGCTATATATATAACTATGTGATGGCGTCTCCAAGGAGTTTCGTCGACAGGTAGATAAATTGGTGCCTCTGATTCTTGAGTTGCTTTTTAGATGGTTGAGTACCATTCGAGTATCATCACCTTTAATAGATTTTAGCCTTTTCTCCTGATTGTGAAGTGATGGGATCGCAAGTTATTTATGGCATTTTTGTTTCCCTTGTAGCTTTCTTGATGCAAAGGAGGGACGCTATAATCCAAAAATGTCACCAAAAATACCAATGAACAAATGGCGAAAAGGATCTCAGGTTTTACTCAAGTTTTTGGATTTCAAGCCGTTAACTTTTTTGGGTAATTTCATGTTCTATGTTCTTACCTGGTCTCTGTGGGCATTTCAGTGGATTGCCTTAATAAGAAGACATGCAGAAGTCATAGTAGACGACGAGGTTGTCTTTCCGCTCTTTCAAAAATTTTGTGTGGTACGTATCAAGCAGTTTGTTTTATTGAGTGTTAGATGTATTCCCTATTTCTAGCTAAAATAATTGACATTTGTTACTTTTCCTTCTTTACTGTCAATCAAATAGAAGTCAAATTTCCAGCCAAAAGGAAAGAAAATTAAAGCTAGGTGACACACAAACACACACACACGGAACTATGTTTTCTTTCTTGAGAAAATGCACTTATCTTTATATGCCTTACCTTGTGTAACATTCATCCTACCAATGATTGGAAATAAAATGTCGTTCTTGAGTTCAAATTATAGCTAGTTTGGGTTAGTTCAAGAACTCAAAAGTTGCTTGCTAAAATTGAAGGCAAAAGAATGCAAGGGAACACATTTCAAATGTCTTCAGTAGGAATTTGTTTTCTGTAGAAAAGAGAAACAATCAAAATATTCAATATGTAACAAATTTCTTGTAATGCTGTATTGTTTATCATAACTAATAGTCTAATAGAAGTGATCTCACTTTGCAGCGACGCCCTCCTTTAGATGCCAGAAAGGGAAAGCTGAATATTGTAAGTGTTAGTACACAAGGTTAAGTTGAGAAATTAAAATTAAAATTCCCTTGTAAATATTTGATTGTAGTTGAAATTATATTTGTAAGTTGTTTGCCCCTCCAAAGTTTTTGTGCAAAATGCTCTTATAGCAATTTGTCATTGTCATCTAAAAGGCACCTGCATATGTATTCTTTCTTACCTATGCTCATAACATCTCTCTTTCTTCAGTTGTGTTTCTTGAGAAGATTATGCCTGTAAAAAGAACTGAATTATGATAATATGTAACTTATCTTATATGAATAATTGAAAGTTGAGCGATGCCTCGATTGCCAATGCAGAAACTTCAGAAGCAGCACAACTGTATCCCGGATGAACACTATGTGCAGACATTGCTTGCGGTAAGCCCTATTCTCTTTTTGGCCTTGTCGAAGTATGTTATGAGTCACATTCCAAGCATTTTTACTCACATTTCTATCTTCCTGTTCTTCAGTGATTTGTCTTGACCCATTCCTCATTTCTTGTTAGTGGTTCAAGATTTCCATTTTCCCATCCTTAATTTTTCCTTTTTGTGTTTTCTTGTTAGATGAATGAGCTTGAAAGCGAACTTGAACGGAGAACATTGACCTATACTCTTTGGAACCAGTCGGTAAATAAGATGGAGAACAGAGGATGGCATCCTGTTACATTTAGTTACGCAAATGCAGGTCCTCAAAAGATCAAGGAAATAAAGGTTATTTTATTGCCTTTTTTCTTCTACATGGTTATGATGGATTTTTCACCTTTATACATTTTTTTGCTAGATATTTTGCTTATAAGGTGGGGACAAAAAGGGCACTGTTTTTGTGCTTGTTCTCAATTAAACAGATAACGCTGGTGAAAGTACAAGTTGGATTGAGAGAAAATGTCCCAGCAAATTAATGTAGAGAGATTCTCTCTTTTCTGGCTATGTAGATGCATTAACTTAAGATCTAATTGCATTACAACCAACCGAAAAAAAAAAAAAAAACCGGAAAAAAAAAAGACTATCTGTCTCTCTTTAAAATGCCTAGAAGACGTCTGTTGGTATCTGATTACTGTTAGTACGTTGTCTTTATTTAGCCAAAATCTTTAAACATCCAGGATCAGTCTCTCACCATTTAATTTAGCAATAATGTCTTTTGTTCTTTATTTATGAGAACTGTTTTTATTAGTTTAGATGGACGTCATAACTGTTATGTTTCGTCCCGCTTCTTTGTTTTCTCTTTTGACTTGTGTCTTTTTCTGCAGGCCATCAACCATGTGTACTATGAGACCGAATACAGGACAGAATGGTGCCAGTCGAATTCTACATCTGTTCCCTGTTTTCTATTCGCGAGGAAATTTTCTCAGGGCGCTGCCATGCGCCTTTTGAGCGAGGGAGTGGTTGGTCACTTTGATACCTCCGCATTGTTAGAACCCCGTCCTTGATCCTTAGCTCATTTCTTGCAGCTCACTTAACTTTCAACTAACCCAGTTGAAACGATAATTTTTGGCTACAAATGGAAGAGTCCTACAGAGGCAGCCTGATATCACATACCGTTCCACGCAACAGATTTTGTTCCTAGCGTTGCTGTGGCTTGTCAACTAATGTTTACAAAAGATGAATCGGAAGTATCGGTAGAGATGATAGGTAGTTGAGTAACCTTATTGTAGTCGGAACCACCATGAGATCTGTGATATAGGTATTTATGCTTTTAGACTATAGTGTGTCCCCATCACACGAGTACATTCTTTACATAATTTAAAATGCAATAGAATTTTGATCCACGCACTGCTCTGCCCAAGCTTAAACAATACGGATAATAAGAGCTATTTTTTTTCCTCTTTAATTAAGATAAAAATTTAGAGATTAAATTAAACAAGTCTACAACTGTGTAATTTCCTATATATTAAACAAAAGTGAGGAAATATTGGAACATTTGAAGCTATATCAGAAGATATGTTAAAGGACTACATATATGTGTATAAATAGGAATTTGTGACAAATACAAATTGGTGGATGGTTAATGATACAAGATCTTCCCTTAGTTTGTGTTTGCATTGCCTCCTCACCTCACCTTTCTTATGAGTAAGAACTTTTGTGGAGGAAAGCTTGACAAAGGCAGACGAGAAAACTAGGAAGCAGTAGCTTTGGTCAGCGGCGAACTGTCAAATAATGGGCAAGGTGCAAGGGTCTCTTGAAATGCTCGAGTCCATACCGAACAAGCCTGTACCCATTAAGATGCCTTTGTAGTACTGGTTATCAAATGTCAGTGGGGTTAAGTCATTGGGGATAGCAGTGAGGTTTGTTAGAGGAACTTCGGTTGGGCAATTCAATCTTAGAAGTGCTTGAAAGCCCGATTCATTTGGTCACCGGCTTTTTGTTTGAACAACCTGTTTACTATGTTTATGCAGTGTCCAGCACCAAGTGTATGCGCACCTGCAAAGAACAATTCCCCCCAACAAACTTCGGTGAATACCACCGGTCATAATAACTCTGCACGGCCAAATGAAACAGAAAACTTTCACTAGATTTGAAAAGTTTTCTCAACTCAGCTCAAGACAACATTTAGGGCCACCTATGTCCCCCCAAGTTAGATGTTACTTGAGGACCATCTCATTATAAATGCTTGGCTTATTTCAAGCTTGCTTAATTATCCAAGGAAAAAGAAGACGGCAAAACAAGTGAACTTTTTTAAAAATAGCTTTGCATGGTTCAACCCTAAGAATACCAATAATGGGTAGATGAGGAGTCCATGAACCTCACATGTAAATTTATGTCAACGTTTTTCGTATGTAGTTTTCTTCCAGCTATATCTATGTTGCTACTTACAATCCATTACCTAAGATGGCAACCGATTCCTCAAGGTTCATTCCGTGAGATGTGAAAATCCGAAGCAATTCTTCGACTGCTATTCCTGCTGCAGGAAGTTTGGCATCAGCCTGCTGGGGAGAACTACAAGTGACCGAGTCTTTTCTTCTGAGGGGGATCTTGATGTCAGGTCCTCCGGTGATGAGCACTGATTCTTTGGCAGCTAATTCAATTATGTCTGCATAAGAAACCTGACGAGGACACGTGATCTCCAGTATAGACTTTATGTGGCTGATCGCTTCCAGCTTTCTTATACCGAGGTTTTGCGACGATTCCATCTCAGATTTGCATGTCAACGCCCGGGAATTCAACAAGATAGATGCATCGCATCCCTGTAGTGTAACAAAACTCGAAATGAAAACCAGAGTGCAAACTGATAGAGCTGGTGTGAAATTTAGCAGATTATGTAACTAAGAAGTCAACGTTAGGTAAGTGCTTTGTGTAAATCATTTATTAGAGGTTGATAACGGGGTTCGGTTTTTGTTTCCAACAGCCTTATTGTGAATCCTATACCGTTGCCACTTGGTGACTTGTGAACTCTCAGTGTAGAATTCCCAAAAACAAGCAGAAACAAAGCGAAAACGTGCAAAACATAGAGCACAAAACCAATTCCACATTTCATAAGCCATTTTGAAGAAACTCGCCTACATTCTCGAGTCATTGAGATTAGAAGTTCGATTGTGTACTCAACGGTGTCTTCTTTTCCTTTCAGTGATTCAAAGAAGCAGATGAGAAAATATAAATTTCACTTACCTGAAGTTGGCAGTCATGGAAGAAGAGCCTGAGAAATGCTGGGGGTGCAGAAACACCGGTCAAGAAAATTTTCACCATCTCCTTCTTCACTATGGTTTCCGCTAATGGACATGAAAACTTGTAGTACTCATAGGCTAGTTGAGCGTCATGCACTCTAACGGAAACGACCATAACCACTGTCACTAACAGATTTAAATATAAATGCGTTAAATGAAACAAATCCATAGTTTCCATACAGGTTTTACCTACCTTTTTTTTTACGGTTTCATGTGCTTCTCTCTATTTTTATCTGTAATATAAACGGATTTGATAGTAACATCTTATGACTACGACCAAGATTTAAGCTTACACGTGTTACCTGAGATGGGAAAAGTACCAACTTTAAATGACATGTTTTGGACCATGCACTAAAGTTAGATTAATCAATCACGGTCGGATTATTAGAAAAAAAAAAAGGGGCATTTGGTTCTGAAAACAGGAATCACGCCGGTAGTAGCTATATATAGATCACAATCAAACTTTAATTTATTACTCAAAGCCATTCAATAACTCAAGGCATTTATATATTTATTTTCAACATTTATGGTCTCAATGTATTGTACCATCAAAGAAACTTGTAGTCCTCGTTTCTTTGTCAGTCAGATTCATCAAGTGTGGTGGGGTATTTACTCCTTGTCCCGCTCCGCAAATGTAGAGCTTCTCAGTTAGTTGGATGCTGCAAAATGTGGTCGCATGCAAGTTCGAATGCCTTCCGCGAAAGGGCGAATGCAATTTTTTTTTTTTTTTCCGATGTCAAACTTGACTTCTCGCAATCATGTCTGATGGTGTCCTATTTATTTATTTCAGAGTTTTCAGTGTCGCATTTTTTTCAAGAAGCAGACTTGGCCTGATTAAAAAAACAAAAAGAAAATAAAAGAGATTCCGAAATGAAAGCCTTCAAGAAATCTTAACTTAAGGTGAATAGTAACCATATGAATAGAATAATACAATTTTAAGAATGACAAGCTTGATGGCCTGAGAAATAATAGATGAAACACAACAATAACATGATGATCATTGACATTGTTGATTAAATTCCACATGATACTGTTGGCAGAAAAAAAATTCACATGACACAGTTTACATGTGGTAATTTAAAAGAATTACTCTGGATTAAATATTTAGTTAAGGTTGTTTTTCCTCAAGCCAACATAACGGATAGGGAGAAAAAAAAAAAACAAAAAAACAAAAAAAACAAAAAATAGTAAGAGGGGATGGTTATCTTCGGTGCATCCTTTTGCATTTCCCTAACTGGAAGTTATTCACAGTTGCAAGAATTTGAAAGATAGCAACATCCCGTAACAATATATATATATATATATATATATTAAAAAAGAATCTTTTATTTCATTAGAACATCAGACAACACATAAAAGAATGCTATCATAGTGATAGATTCTACAAAAAGGGCTTTTCTCACCATCACAACACTTTCTCAAAAACTTTTGGGGGTTAAGCCATAGAGGGTTCTTTAGAAAATATAAGCATCCAGCTCGTTAGAGTTGGGGCCCAGTTTCCTCATTTCACTCCTCAAAGCTTTCAATGTCGACACTATCTCTTCAAGTCGAGGGTGTGAATTGTGACTTGTGAAAAATGTCTCAATCGTACCATGTAATTCGACGAAGCTCCATCCAGGGAGTTTTTTCAAGCCGAGAGACCTCATTTGGGTCCATGCCTCATTAACACCATCCCATCTGTTCATTGCTGCAAAGCTGTGCGCCAATTGCACATAGTTTCCAGCATCCACGGGTCTCAACATGAGAAGATCTCTCGCAATAATTTCACCAAGTTCATCATTATGTTTAGTCCGACAAGCATCAAGAAGTATGCCTAAAACATCTACTACAGGTTCGGAAAACGTCTTCTTGTAGAATTCATATGCCTCCTCTACCCTACCAGCTCGACTGAGGAGATCAACAATGCAAGCATGGTGTTCGAGGTTTGGTGCTACACCAAAATCTTCTGTCATGGTCCGGTATAAACTTAAACCTTGGTTGACAAGCCCATTATGACTACATGCTGCGAGAACAGCTAGAAAAATCACACGATCCGGTTGGATCCCAGCACGCAGAAACTCTCCATACATTCTCAAAGCAGTCTCCCCTTTTCCATGACAGCCATATCCAGAGATAATAGTGCCCCATGAGACCCGATCATGCTCCAACATCTCATCAAAGCACTTTTGAGCCATTTCCAAGTCTCCACACTTTGAGTACATATCAACCAGAGCTGTGTCCACCAAGATGCATGGTCTTAGACAACTTCTAATAACAAAGCCGTGGATCCATTTTCCCTGTTCCTGTGCCCCAATAGAAGCACAAGCTTGGAGAAGGGAGACAACAGTTAATGAATCCGGTTTTTGAAGAGTTGCTCTCATCTTGGAGAGGAGGGACAGGCCCTCGCTAAAATGCCCATTTTGAGCATATGCAGCAACCATAGCATTCCAAGAAACCAAATCCCTTTTCCCCATCCTTGCAAAAACTGTCTGACTTTGGCTCAAACGCCCACACTTTGCATACATGGTAACGAGAGAGTTCTGGGCAGGGGCATCTAGAGTTATTCCTTGCCTTAACACATAACAATGAATTGATGTTCCTAGATTTAAAGAACCCAGTTTTGCACAAGCTGCAAGCGCACTAGCCATGGTAGCTGTAGATGGCTGCATTCTTGATTTTAACATCTGACAGAAAACAATAAGTGACCTATCTGAACAATCATTCTGTACAAGTCCCGAGATCATTGCCGTCCACAAAACCACGTCCTTGTAATTTATCCGCTCAAATATCTTAAGCGCAGCATCAGTGCTTCTACATTTCATATACAGGGTTAAAAGTGAGGTTTCGATGTGACTATCTAATTTAAACCCAGCTCTTAAAATTTGCCCGTGCACTGACTTTCCCAATTTAAGGCTGCTCTGCGTTGCACTTGCTGAGACAACAGCACCAAACGTCTGTTTATCAAGCCTTATACCTTCGTCCCTCATTCTACAAAATAACTGAAATACTTCTAAGAAATTCCCACTTTGAGCATAGCTGGACATCAACGAATTCCACGAAACAATGTCTCTTTCAGTCATGAATTCAAACAATCTTCTAGAATCCTCAACGCCTCCGCATTTACCATACACACTCAATATAGAATTCATCAAACTAACATTGCCCTCAAAACCATAAGCAATGGCACAACCATGCAAACACCTCACATGAATTAGCTCCAAAACGCCAGGAAGCAAGGTTAACAGTGTAACAGGGCTAGGTAGGAATCCTTGGTGCCTCATTTCACTAAACAGCAACAACGCCTGATGAATATCGCCTGTACGAGAATAGCATCCAATAATGGCAGTCCAAGGAACAATGTTCCTTTCAGGCATATCGTCGAACACTTTGCGGGCATAACGGACGCACCCGAACTTGGCGTAGAAACTGACCAAAGAAGAAGCGATGTAAGAATCTGAGGAAAACCCATTGACGACAACGCATTGGTGGAGGGAAAGGCCGAGCGGAAAGAGGTCGAGAGAAGAGCAAGCCTTAAGCAAGCTGGGGAAGGTGTGGGTGTCTGGAGGGGTGTTGGTTTGGAGCATGGAGGAGAAGGTGGCGAAAACTTCATGGTGAGAGCCTTGGGAAGAGAGGCGGTTGATGATGGCGTTAAAGGATCTTGTTGTCGTTGTCGTTGTCGTTGTCTTTTTGGCAGATTGAGGTGGTGGTGATGGTTTTAAAGCATGGAAGAATGAAGGGTTTCTAAGCTTGTTCATAACTCATGACGATGCTCGACAGAGAAGAGAGACGAGTGTCCGAAGGAGATGGACAGTTACTACAGTTATGTGTCTAATCAGTTCAATGTTTGCTAAGATGACACCACTGGATGCTGCCTAGAGCTATTGTCTTAATTTCCTTATCTCAATTATTATTCTTTTAATAATATTTTGATAATTTATTTATTATATAAAAATTATTTTCATGTTATTTGGTATAACGAAAAGAGAGAAAATAAAAAATTTGTAAAATTATTATTATATTATTCATCTAAATTATTTCACTTAAAAAAATAAGGATAAAAAAATAATTTTCTCAAAAATATTTATATTTTCCTCCCAATATTGGATGATAAAAACTAGCGGGTCCAACTAAAAATTTTTTCCATACTATTTTTTTTCCCTAATCTTTTTTTTTTTTTTTTTTTTTCCCTCTTACCAAACAAACTATTATGTCATTTTCTAATAATCTCTCCCCTCATTTATTTCCTTCCTCCTTTTCATTATACCAAACATAAAAGTTGAAATTTTCAAGTAAACCCCTACCTAGTTATTGTGTTTATGGAATATATTTGTTAAATAATTAAATAATTAGTAGTTGGATGATTTATAAAAATTAACTATATTTTTACCGTTATAATAAATTAAAATATTTTTAAAAAGAGAATGGTGATTAGGAATTTAAGGAAGTTGATACTAAAAGATTTTAATATCCATTGTTTGTTTGTATAGAAATTTTTTTGACAGGAGTTGGTCATTAACAAAAGAAAATCTATTACAAACTCTGAAAGGCTACTTAAATATATCTATCCACACACAAAGCCTTTTGCTATACAAAACATACACATGACTCGTAAACAAATACTCTATATAATTTACCTTTTTTTTTTTTTTTTTTTTTGGCTTTCCTCGTTATTGTCTCTCTCTCTCTCTCTCTCTCTTTTAATTTTATTTTTTACCCTTTCTGTGTTATATTTCACTTCCTTACGTACTTTTGCTACAGTTCGGCTCTTTTTAATGTTATCTAAGTTTGATAATATGCATGCCCTAATCCATTATCATTCGTCGTGTGTGCATAATTATTAGGAGAGAAGCGCATCCAGCATTATGGAAACATTCAATTGGCATTAGCTATAGAAATCAATAGGAACTTTGAACTTATATTAACATTAAAAATAAATAAATAAATACCAACTGATTTTCAGCAATATATAAATAAATAAAAAATCAACCATTATTCGAAAAAAAATTATATATGCATGAATAAATAATAAACTATTATTTGAAAACAATTAACTATAAAATAAAAATAAATAAATAAAAATTATGGAGCAAATTAGGCCTAAACTAATACTTTTGAATGAATATCAAAGAGCCCAAGCGGTTCACAATCAGATTCAATTGGGAAAAATTCATCACAAATTGATAAAATTTTTCCCAACTCCACATCCTCTAAAGTGGAAGCTTGAAAATTGTAGAACATTTTTTTGGAGAAACTCTTCATTAGTGCAACATCACTGTTACACAAAGCCTCGGGAAAAAAATAGTTTTCCTCTCTAATGAGCCTTTCATTAAGGCTAATTTGGTTTCTCCTTGTCCACGTCCTTTGGCCATAATAATCTTCAACAACCCGTAATTCCATGCATGCATTTTTCTCTAACCATACAAATCAATCCCAACCGTCCTTCACACTCCACAAGCTGCGTATCGCCATAATCATCCTCACGTAACGGATACGGCAAAGCAAAGATTTCCCATCTCTCTTTCTCCGAATCGAAGGCGAAAATCCTCTTCTCAGTGGTGTGTGTGTGTAGAACGTACGCCGTATGTTGACACCATAGGCCTAAAATCTAAGGTCTCGCCGTGAGGAAACATGACGTTTTCGAGTAATTAAGCACTTCCATGACCATGTTTTCGAATCGAAAACCTCGCATCTTAGGACGTTAAAGGTTCCAGACTTGTTAGTTATGCTAGGATGTTTGGGCTCTGAGAATCTAACGATCTTGAAGCGCAAAGGGCTTGATCCCAACACGACCCTGGCGGTTTTTCGGGTGAAGTAACGCATCTTTGGATTCGGTATCGTTTGCCATTGTTGCGTTGTGGGCTTGCAAATGATACCGAGGACTTGTCGATTTCGGGGGATTTACGTCGTTGCAGAGCAGGAGAACTTGCTTGGTAGATGCTTCAATCTTGATATGCCTTGGTAAGAAGCTAAGAGAGAGTGTGGAACTCTTGTCCATGGAGATAAAAGTGGAAGAACTGTTGTTACTTTTCATGGTTTGAATGAAAAAACCGGAGACTGTTTTTGTCCTTTGGAGGAAGAGTTGGGTGAAACTTGATCCGTAAATATCTTCTTTCCATCTCTTGCAGACCGACCCACATCTTCCTACAGTTGCTTGCGAGGTTCTTGCTATTATCTCGTAGAGAATGACATTTGAAGGAATATCAGTTTATGAATCCATGAGAAAGAGAGTGAGTATGAAATAAAGAAAGAGAAACTGAAATTTGGAATTACAAGGTTTTTTTTTTTTTTTTTTTTTTTGTGTGTGTGGAAATATGGAGAAGTGTGATGAAAAGGGTATATGTGTGTGTATATATTGGACTAGAACTAGGAGACTTCTTGGAATATATCAATACAAAAATTCTATAACACGAGTATTTTTACTTGAGGTCCAAGTTTGAAGAGAGTTCTACAACGTAAACGATTTTTAACCTCCTAGACCTAGTCGTTGTAGAAGAAGCCTTGTGTCTTTTAGGAAATTAGAAAGTTCTTCAGCTTGATGTCAACAACTCATTATGGAAGTGGGACTCAAGGGCATACTTACTTCTTGAAATATATAATTTTTGACGTGTCAGAATGCACGGAAAGGGCATATTTACTTTGTATCAACCAAAAAAGGAAAGGAAAAGAGAGAGAGAGTGAGTAGTCATTCCCTTTCCCATTTAATCATGTATTTACTTATGAAATAGGGAATAATATTTTAGTTAGCCCCATATAATATATGGAATAAAAAAGGGGAATGCCAATCTTTACATCACTTTGATTTTGATTTATTGTCAAAAAGAATACATATCAAATTTATTTATATATCTATAATGAGTTTTCATGTGCTAATATTTTTTATTGTGTAAAAGGATATTTTAACAATTATATTAATAAGATTAATATTACTAAGGTTTGTAAACACGATAAAGGGAATGTAATTGTTTCCATTTACACCATCTTATAGGTAAATAAACACTAAAAAGAGAATTAATGATTCTTGTTTCTATTCATTTACTTTACTTTACTTTCCAATTTCATTACCTTTCCCATTACATTTGTGGATTACATTCTTTTATGGATTAGTAAACGTGCCCGAAGTCCATTAGGTAATGTAGGTTATTATTTGGGAAATAATAAGAAAAAGTGAAAAATTATAATTAAAAAAATTTCAAAATAAAAAGGAAGAAACATAGGTGATTTCGCTTCACAAGATTATGCTTCAGTGTCATATAATGGTTTGGACGATACAAAAAAAAACAGAAGATACTGGTGGATGAGTTATTTATTTATTTATTTAAGTTGTAAGGGCATTAAGAAAAAACAGAAAACTAATATAATTTTAATTGTTAAAGTGAGGGAAACTGAAACCAGCGCTATCTATGAGCAACTTCTAAGCACAAACGACGTGTAGTTTTATTGTTAAAATATAGCAGTCTCATTACCAAACTAACTTTTTTTTTTTTTCAACATTACCAAACTAACTTATAAAACAATAAATTTCCTTTTCACATAATAGTTAGCGAAATTTAAGGAATAGAGAATACGACTTGTCGTTCTTGGAATAAGTACAATTTGCCGTATTTTTTAAAGATTAACGACAGAAAAATTCAAAAAGACAGTTGACATGTCGTTCGTGAAAACAAAAAACAAAAAACGACAACAAACTTTCAGTGTAAACGTGGCCGCTTTGACTTGAACGACAAAGACGTCTAATGAACGAACAATCCGTTGTTTGACAACTTAAATGGCAGCAAAAATTATCATGCCGATATCATTATGCTCAATTTTCCCCAGGAGGAGAATCAAAATTTATGCTCTGGAGTTTCTGATTTCTATAATTCTGCAAGAAAGTAGAAATACTTCACCATCGGTGATGCTCATTGTTTGGCATACATATTTCAATATAGTACGAGGCTTATGTAGGCATTTAAGCGACATTAAATTGATAAAATAATTAAAGAAAGTAAAAAGTGAGTCTTTAAACAGGAGAAATTTGTCAAACAAGAAACCATTTTTGATGACAAGCATCAAGAAACTTGCAACGTAACCGAAAAATGATACTCCCATCTGGAGTATACCTATATTTTACCTATGCAGACGCTTATAGAAAATACTTCAACAAGTTGATTTTATTGGTCGAAGTTACAAGAGACACCAAGATCATCTCACAATTTAACCATCATATAGAATAAGGTTTGACTTACATCTTCCCAAAAATCATTAGACTTACAGTACCCTTGACTTACTATGATTGTTTCTTCGGATACTCCCTTGCCCCGAATATTGTAGATCCGATTCTCACGTTAGTGCTGCCCATTTCAATCTGCAAAGCAAACCAAGCTTATTTAACCAGTTGAACAGAACATGCATCCTTTTTTTCAATACTATAATAATGTTATTATTAAATAAAACAGTTGAACATTGCACGTATGAAGCGCTTCCCCACTACATTGTTTGAGGTTGAACAAGCCCAGTGGACAAGTTAGTTATTTAATTTTAGTGTTTAAGGAAGAAACCTTAATGGACAAGTAATTAAAAGCAGTGCTTGCATTGATTAATTGATAAATTTGTTTTAATGATGACATCTCTTGAAAGATATCTCAACCAACACCCCCAACACAAGAAAGAACGAGTAGACAAGTACTAAAGAAAACCATTAAGCCTGATGGTTGGTATATACTAAATGAACTGCATAGAAGTAATTTGATCCTTACAGCAAGCTCAAAGTCTCCAGACATGCCCATTGATAGCTCGCATTGCTCTTCAGCGATTCCGAGTGCCTTACAAACTTCACTTCTGCAGTTTGCTAGTGTCTGACAAAACCACACTTTGATTTAATGAAGTTCAAGAAAAGAACCACGAGTGAAGATTTATGGGAGTTTTTCATGAAACTATATGTAAATCTGTGAGAGTGTTACCTTGAAATTTTCTGGGGTTGATGTATAGTCCAGCATACCAATTGTCATTAGGCCACAAAACTCGAGATTTGGACATCCCAAACTAACATGCTTTGCAAGCTCCACACATCCAGAGGGCTCAACGCCAGATTTTGCTGCAGTAATTAGAGAAGAAATCAAATATTATCTTGAATGAATACTTTAGGAGTGACCAAAACTGTGTAGGGTAAAGTTCAATACTTGACTAATTGGAAAATACAAGTAATCTACTCCGGGAGAGTCGAGTTATCCTTCTTTTTACCCGTTCAATATCCCTAAGGGTAACTCACGGTTTCAATGCTACAACTCAGTTCAGGAAAAATGCATAGAGAAAAATAACTGAATGCTTTTTACTCCAAGACCATAGATCAGGAATTTATAAAAAGTCGTGACAGAATTAATCCCTCTCATAAAACACTACTTTCAAGCCCTATGAATGTAGTTTTAGCAAAAATACAAAAACATGAAACCTGAAATGGAGAATATGTGAACATTGCATTTAATTTAAAAAGTATGGTAGATTCTTTCAAACAATGATACAGGAATCTGTTTGATAAAAAAAATTAAAAATTCTATGGAATAACTATAGCAAAGAGTCAATTACTGAATCAAGAACACTCATAAGGCGTTCAAGTATTCAACCAAGGTGGATTTGGTAAGTAGCATCTCATTCCAGTATTTACAAGCGACAAAGCATTTTAGAACCGAAGTGAGACAGTAAATTTTTCACAAATAAGTCACTTTATTTGAAAAATCTAACTATCACCATTGGTGACACTATCAGTGGACGTGTGACAGTACACTAGAACAGCCACATAGCAGAGTGAGGACTCGATTCTTTTATTTTTTCTACGCGACGGACAACAACTTGGTCTGTTGCAACTCGGTTTTACTAAAATATGTGTTGATGCAGCATGAGTGATGACAAATAGCAGTGCCTTTTCAGTTAAATACAGCAGGAGATACCTCCAAAAATCCTGGAAATTCACACAACAATGCCACACATCAAGAGTCTAGAACACATGATCAAGTGAACTCACACTCTTCTCCGCTGGTATTAACTTGGACCAGGACCTTTAAAGGCTTTCTCCCTATACTTCCCACAAAACGGTCAAGTTGATTCGCAATCTGCAACACACATGCAAGGACAAATAAGCTAAGCATATTCATAATCCTTTTGTAGAACGCAGAAAATCATCTTGTAAACACAAAGATACTTTATTTTACATGAAACCGCAATAAATTATTTCAAAACGTAACAATTTCTCAGTAAAAATCTTTACCTTCTCGTCATCCACGGTCTCTACCATCGCAAGATTCGGTACACCGGCTGTACAAACATTAGATTCGGACAAAATCAGTTCAAAACCTTCATTTTGCTAGTCGGAATTTAATCTTTGAATATCCTCTTAATCTCCAAAAGTTTTCATTCAACAGAAAGATGCAATCTTACTCAGAAGCATTTTGACTTTATTGCTCTGCAAATTTCCGATGAAGTGCCACTCGATATCCTCCGGAAGCTGCAATTTTCAATCAAGACAAAATCAGCTGCTATTCGTTGAACCAGAAACAGCATTTAACGCTCCGAGTTTCTGTTTTCCGAGATCATTTCCAAACCAAACAGAAAGAGGGGGAACAAATATAAAATCAGAAGCACCGTAAGAATCGACGAGCCTGATCAGGAAATTACGACCTGAGGAGCTTTCTCGACGAGCTCTTGGACGTAATTCTCGCCGAAGAGGCGGTGGCCGGCGTCGTACACTTGGCGGATGACGGAGACAGGCTTGGTTTTGCTCACGGCGACCACTTGGATCGGGTGGGCGCCGCGGTTGGAGCCCTCGGCGGCTTGGTTGACGCGGTGGAGGACCGATCGGAGGGCTGCGGCGGCGACGCCGTCCATGGCGGCGGAAGTGGCCATGTCGGAGTGGTTATCTTTTTCCACCACCTCTTCTTCGTTATATCTCTTTGGTGCTCGCTCCAGATTGTTCATGTGACAGCGACGGAGTGGGAAGTACGGTGCGTTTCAGGTTCTGGTGGATTCAGAATCCGAGAGCGACGACAGGGCGTTGCACATTTCACTCATTCATACTTGACGTAAGGAGAGACGATGTCGTTTGTAAAAAGATTGAAACGACACGCTTATGAAACTCTGAAACAACGTCGTAGACGGGAAAAGACAGGCTTATGAAACTTCGAAATGACATTGTTTATGCTTATTTGGCCTTTCTACTTATGAACGACAACTCAAAAACAGACATGCTGAAAAAGCTGATGAGTACACGAAATCTATCTATTAGCAATTTTTAAAAAGCCAATAGCACTTGAAGAGTGATTTTTCCTGTGAGGCATGTGGCAATCATCAATCGACACATGATAAATTTTATTTTCATTTAATTATTTATTTTGTTTCTATCTGCGCGTACTCGTCAACTAGTTAAATGATCAGTATAAAACTAATCAAAACTCTCATGATGGAAACCGAAAATAAGAACAACCGACAGCATATTGATATATTCAATGACAATGAAATATGTCATAATTGGGGCTTGATTATTTTTGCTAGTAATTTGAAATTAATCATTTTTTAATTAATACCATCCATTATGGATTCCTCTTTATTGGAATTTAATTTTTTTTTTCTTATATAGAATATCTCACATTTTGTCTTTCTTGATTCTTTTGTTCTTTATTTCGATAGTCCTCGAACAACCCACCCACATGAATCATAAGGATAATGGATGTTCCTTGAAATAAATCATATATACTGAAATATATATATATATATAGTGTTTTTTTTTTAAAAAAATTTTATCAGAGATACAAATTGATCATTGTACTAGTTCAAGGAGATGAACTATACATATAACTGGTCAATTGGATTGTCCGGCGAATTATTTTAGATCTAAACCATCTAAGAATTTCCAATGAAACAGCAACTAATCCCAAAACTCCAAGTATTCCCACATAAATCCATTTCCATTTTGTAGCTCGACTTTGCTGGTCCCTCGTTATCCCTAGGAATATATCTGCTATAATCAGAGCTATTAACACATACCCAACAAAACTATGGCATATCTCCCATCCTTTCCGGTAATAGCACTCTTCCTCTTCTTCTTTCTTTGGCTGCCAATAAATGGCAACCATCTGAAAATAAATAAATAAAGGACTATTAGTAACCAGTTATTAATTATAATAATAAATTGAATACTATAAAGTTAGTAAGAGGACTGACCTGTATGGTTGTGAATGTGAATATAATGATACTAAGAATTCTACTTGAATTAGCAGCATGTAATTGCTTGGGAGAAGTAATTCCTGCCAAAATTCCAAGGAGCCATCCGAGTGTGCCCAGAGCATATCCAACGCTTTGACACATTATGTGAAATGGGTACCACTCATTCCACTGCATAGGATATTTTCTGAAATACCTTGCAATTATCACCCCAACAGGCAACAGTGTTCCCCATCCTATGATGCTTAGGATCCAATGCGCCTGCATGCATGTAGTCATGATCATATATAACAATTAACCACACACACACACACATATATATGTACGTGTATACATGTATACACGTTAATATAAGAGTATCTATATATATATAAATAGATATAAGAATTAAAGTGTATGTTTTTTCAAGCCAGCTAGCTTTCGATCAATCAGTCCTTACGTTCTTTAGATGCCGATGATGGGGGGTGCTTCGGCCTCGCCATGATCGGAGATTTGTTGTGACTTCTGTGTCTTGATCAGCTGATCTCTCATCCGAAGAAATATTGTTAGAAATAATAAGCTGCCTTTTAGGTTCTGTGAATGAAGAGGCTTGGGCAGTATTAATAGAATGTAAGAGAATTATTGAACTGAAAATTATGAGGCAATAAGTATTCATATGGGCTCTCTAAGAATTTATCAAAATGGTTGAACTACAAGAGGATAGCTAGTTGATCGATTATTGACGAACAACAACATAATAGATATTAGAAAATCTAAGTGAATTTAGATCAGACAGAAAATTACAAAGCTAGAATAATGTGTATCCAAAAAAGAAAAGGAAAAAAGAAGAAGAAGAAGAAGAAGAAGAAGAGGAAATATAATGTTTATATAATAGTTGGGCTCATGATGATCCAACGTATAAGAATCGTTGGCACATTGATAGTATGAATCGAAATCTTTAAGTACAGTTTGGCGGGTGAGAATATGTGCTTTACTTGACAAATTGGGGAATCATAATACTGTCTTAGCTTGTTATAATAGATGTTGAATAATCAGATTTTATTCGCTTACTTTTTTTCTTTTATTTTCTTTCCTACTTTCCGTACCGGAAAACATAAATTATTGAGACATTTGCTTTTACTTTTTGGTTCTAAGTTTTGTAGGTTCTTGTAAATACTAATTAATTAAATTCTCGTTCATGGGGGAATCTAAAGACCCTCAAAAGCGAAATGCTCCTCAACCTAGCCTGATCACCGCTTAAAACGTAACTGATTAACTCATGCAAGGCTCAATTCCGCAGCAAAAGTTTTGCTTTTGTGTTGAAAAAGAGTAGTTAACAGTAGAAATTTCCAGAAGTGTCCTTTACTTAGTGTGTCATTATTAAAATATTAATTTATACCCCTATAATGTAATAGGGCTTATGGGTGTTTAAAGAACCTACAAATCATGAAAAGTGACCATGAATTTGAACTTTATACCTTGTGATAGAATCAAAATGGAATTACAGCTAAGTTAATTCTAGTAATTGGTTTGTTTGTTTGTTTGTTTGTTTTTAATTTTACAACAATCAGTTTGATGATTTGAAATCTACCAAATGCACATAATGACGTTTTATTCCTTTTAAGATTTTAAGATATGATTTATATTGGTTATTTTAGTATGTTTTAAAGTACTAATGTATACTCTACAATGCCTAAAAAAAGAGAGATTATTTTATCATGGAAACGAAAAACTTTGTAATAGTTGAATATGTACTTTGTCGAAGCTAAATGATAAACCTTAAAATCACATGAAAAACTTTGAATGGTGTCCAGACATCAAGAACTTTTTCTCTTCTGAGCCTGAACTTACTAAACAAAAAAATAAATGATTTGGTTTGATATGAAAATATCAAACCGTCAAAAAATTATGTTTCTGTTTGATTGGTAGTTTTCGACAGAATACAAGATATATAGAAAACGAAAATATTAAAGAAATTACCAATAAAAGATTAGGACAGTTAGTTAACTTTCTAAGACTATATATAATTAGATGCACAAGTTTAGAATTAATTGTCTAGGTGTTCACTAACTTACAGCAGTAATTTTTTATTTTTTTTAAAACTAGGATAAGAAGATTTGAATTCTACACATCATGATGAAGTTAGATGTAAAACTACCGCTAAACCATGTATATAACCACCTACAATGGTAATTTTACACATGCATAAGTTCAAGTATTTTCAGAGACAAATTTATAAACAAAGCATAAAGCATGCAATCAGTAACCATAATTTAGGGGGTTTATTAAATATTTTTGAATTATTTTGCACTTCATCACATAAATTAGGGATGTACAGATCCTCTAGACAGGGTAACGATCGACATTTCTTTCTATCCAATCAAAATGATTTCTTTTAATAGATATATATTAAGTGACATCTAAGGAGTCTTACGAATTTAGACCACACACACAAAAAGCTACTATCCCAAACCTTGCACATGCATTTTCCTATTTGTCAATGCTCTTGCCAATACTCTCCGTATAAAAACCCCCAATGCCATATCAATTCCTCTTCACTCCTACATTTCTCCACCAAAAATTACATATACACACATATATATATTGCTACCTATATTATATATACACATCTCACACAATAACTAGCCATGAAACCTTTAGTAGTGCTCTTCTTTGTACTTCTCTCAACCACAATAGCAATTAGTGCTAACGCAGCCACAATTGTTGCATTAGCATCCGAAATGCAACAAGATCAAGCTGGCCGGAGTGGCAGTACTTCGCTGCGAGGGAGCAGCCGATTTCTCGCGCAGCAGAGCATGGCGGCGAGGATCATGACATGCGACAAGTTTCCGAGTGGTTTGTCGGCTGAAGAGCAGCAGCGGACCGGATTGTTGCAAGAAGAAATGTGTGAATGTGAGGAGGGATCGCTTCAACTGTGGGATGTGCGGGTACAAGTGCAAGTACAACGAGATTTGTTGCAAAGGGAAGTGCGTGAATGCGTCGTTTGACAAAAGGCACTGTGATGGGTGCAACAACAAGTGCAAAAAGGGACAGTTTTGCGCTTATGGGATGTGCAGCTATGCATGATTTTCCATTGCTGATACTGCATGCACAAAAGTGTGTGTATATGTATATGGAAAAACAGTTCTAACTTTACTTGTATGTATATAAGTTTTTACATTATTATATCTAGTATATATTTTTCCATTGCTGATGCATGCATATATATATATATATATTTATTTATTTATTTATACACACAACAAGGAAAAACTAATAATTTTTTTTCTGAAATTTAAATTATTGGATAATGGTTTTTTTTTTTCTTTGTTACTTTACTTCTTCTCTTCTAATTATTAGTAATTATAAATGTCGATCGTCAATTCAAGCATGGGATGTATATCGGAAGTTATAACACTCCACAAAATCAAATATTTAGGCTAAACCTATCATGTGCTTCGGAAAGGCATATATAAAGCAGTTACTTCTTTTCTCAACAAAATTATTGTCATTAGTTAATTATAACAAATGTTCTTATTTTCAATTAATAGCGGCTAGTCTTAATAATGATAATTAGAACCATACTTTTAAAAATATATAGATCAAAACTAATTGGTTACATATATATTTTACTAGAAAATATTGAGTTCAAATCTAAAGATAATAATAGACCGGGATGGAAACAAATAAACATTACTCGTTTTCTTCAGACTTTTAATTATTTTCCACTACTTAATATTTAATAAAATAAAGTCTCTCTTATATTTATTTATAGTTATCTCATCAATTAATATTTAGTAAATTAAAAACTCAATTTTAAAAAGTTTTGACAAATATTTGATAATATGATTAGTGAATTCAAATAGTCAGAACATGATTTTTCTTATAACGATCTAAGAACCTAAAGTCCCAGGAAAACAATGTGGGACTCAAGGAGCCACTGCAAGAAGACCGCACTACAGCAAATCTCGTTTATCCCTTTCATACATTTTGTAAAGCATATGGTCCACCTAATAAGATTTTCCCATGGAGAATTTATGTAATCCAACTAGGACTTGGTACATATCCATTCTGATATGAAAATGATCTCTAGTAACTGAGCCAAATGTACTAATTTCTTGCTTCGTTCAAGTTTTTTTTTTTTTTTTAATAAATAATTTTCGTTACAAGAAGTCACTGGACAAAGTTTAGTTTTTTTTTTTTTTTTTCTGGTCGTTTTTTTTTTTTGCAGAAGTTTCTTTAAAGCGTTATTATTTACTGTTGGGGAAAATACTCCTATACCCGAAGCACAGTTGAAAAATAAACTAAAACAAAATTAAAGAGAAGATTAGAAATTTATGTAATTCGGCAAAATTGCCTACATCTACGGGAGAGGGAGAATTATTTCACTAATACTTTTCATAATTACACATTCGTCAAACACTCTCAACTTCTTTCTATCCAAAATCCATTACACTATTTGCCTATCTCTCTTCTCACTTTCTCTCAAAAAAAGGCACATATTCTCTCTATTTTTCTGGCTACACACACACATTTTTAACATAACATACCTATTTATAAGCTCTTAATGGAATACAAAAACACAACTTTCCCAAACTCATAAAATAGAAACTTATCCGAAACTAATTTGAGTCCCATGTCTAACATTTACCCCTTCCCTACTGATACGTGATAAATTAAGTACCCCTTCAATGCTCTTCCCACCGATTTCTTTAACACAGTGTTCATATGACAATGAAATCTTTTGATTCAAGGAACAATATTTTTTTATTTATTGACTGTTTTAATAACGATGAGTAGTGTTAATGAATAATTATGTAATCGTGTGTCAAATTTTTGTTATATATTCTTATAATATATTGAATTTCTTAGTCCATTTCAATTTATTTGTGTAATGTTATTTTATGTCATTAACCTGTTGGCTATGATAATTAACGAGTAACGTGTGGATAATTTATGAAGCCGCCCGCCAAATTATACTGGAAAATAAAAGAAAATCCATAAAACTGTATGACAAAAAAAAAAAAAAGAAAAACGAAAGGGAAGATTTGAATTTCATAGTGAAGCAGCGGTTTTCTTTATTGAACACATGTGAATTTGAAATTTGTTACCTTTTCGAATATTTCATTGGTGCTCATTGATTGCAAGCATAGCCTAGCAGTAATATCACTTCCGACTCTACCAAAAAGTGCAGAGTTCAAATCTCACACTCCAAGTTTTTAAAAAGAAAAATTGTCAAATTCTAATTTTTTAAAAAAAATATGTAGAAAATTATCCAAATAGTCACTTTTTTTTTCATCTTTTAACTAACATAATATAAAATACGTACTCTCTTCTTGACCAACTTGTGACAAATTCTCTTTTTTCGCTAACATGACATAAATTTTAGTTTTATTTATGTCACATTGGTTTAGTTTCAAATTTTTGTGTCATATTGACGTAATGATCTTTAAACTTGTATCATTCAAGTGTTTTTTTTAAAAAAGAAAAAAAAAATATATATATATATATATATATCTTGCTATATTTATTTATGAGATAACTAAAAACAAAACAAAAATATAACTACAATATAATTACATATAAAGATAACATCTGGTCAACAACACACACTAATTTCTGTTATTATTTCAAATGCCCAACTTTTTTTTTTTTTTTCTTTTGCTAGAAGGAAGGATCGAACCCGAAATCAGCAGCAAAACATGCAAAAATACTGTGAGCTTAATTAGCTCACAAGTTATTTCAATAAGAATATAAGTGAAAAACGTAATACAACATTCAAGTGCTTTTGTAACGGTATTTCAGCTAATTTCAGTTTGAAGAGTATTTGCACGGTTTTCCCCAAACTTTGAAACAACAAAGGCGGGCTTGCAAGTTGCAAATCCAACACATCATGTCTTCTTCACGCTCTCTCGAAGACACTTCTCGTTGAAATTTCAACATTTCCTATATCTGCAAAAAACGAAAACTAAAATAAAAATTAAAAAAGTTGGTGCACTATGTTTCTACGTTACTTCTCTACATTATATGATACAACATATGAAAAAAGAGAAGCCGACTTAAGGTTTATGAACTATTTTAATCTAGTAGAGCAACACAAAACAAACTATTCACACACTATGTAGGTTCGCAAAATTAAGATTAAAATTGGTATTTTTAACATTATTCTCACAGAAAAATCCGAGAATTGATAACAAAAAAGGCAACTAATAGCCCTTTATTTCTGACCACATGATGACGGAACAACCCACAAAAGAGCCGTACAGAGAAACAAAAATGAAGTAAACTATTTTAACAAAATAAAAACCTAACCTGCCTACTTATTTTTACTTGCGTATCTAACGTGTTGATTAATATTTCATGTTTATACATTTCTTGCCTAATTTGAAATACAATGTACTTCTACGGAAGCCTAACTTTTATACACCATGGAAAATTTAGAGTCCCTTTGAATTGGACCACTCCACTAAAGGATTTGTGGCATATCCCCCAAGTCAATTTCTCCTCATCTATATATACTTACAATATCATAGGTTCTTATCCATCCAAATTATCACTCCTTTTCACAATTTTCCTCGTCCTTCAACTCCTTAATTCCCCCATTTTCCTAAAATCATGAAAACCCTAACAATCACATTTCTGCTAGCCATGCTTATGGTCTCAGCCATTGCTGATTTGTCCGCAACACCATATCAAGAAGAACCATTTCTTACTAATGATCATGACACGAATGCTGCTACTACTACCAGTAGTGAACCTCAAAGGGAACAATTAACAAACTTTCTTAGGGGAACAAGTCGGTTCCTCGCCTCTCGGGGGAGGCCTACAGCGGTGATGACGTGCGACAAGTACCCGAAGATGTGTCGCACCAAGGGCAGCGCCGGGCCTGATTGCTGCAAGAAGAAATGTGTCGATACGTTGACTGACACGCTGAATTGTGGGAAGTGTGGGAAGAAATGCAAGTTCTCGGAGATATGTTGTAAAGGGAAGTGTGTGAACCCTAGGTCCGACAAGAGGAACTGTGGGGGTTGCAACAATAGGTGCAAGAAAGGGATTTCGTGTGTGTTGGGAATGTGTAGCTACGCATAGACAGAAAATATGATACCGAATAAGTTGTTCTTTTATTCATAGATAAGAAAATTAATTATCTAGCGATTCCCAAATTTGGTTAGTTTTTTTAATAAAAAACATGTTTAGGAATGTATGTGGAGTGTGATTAATAAGGTGCATGAGCCGTTCGAGAGGCTTGCCCAGATTTGTTTCCTGTAATCAATTATTGTTCTGTTGGTTCTTGTAATTAATTATATGTTTTATATATACACACATATACACACATATATATATGTAATAGACAATAAGTGTTCTCAATGTTATATAGTTTTGTTTAAGTATCATGGATCAGCATGGTATACATAATTCATTGTTCTCAAGTATTGTAATCTCTCTTTTTTTTTTTTTGAAATTGTTTTTCTGGAGAGGACGAATAAAATCCTCCACTTAATTAATTTATTAATACGATTAAAAAAAACAAAGATACTGAGCAAGTATTGTAGTATATATGATATTTATTTATTTTTTTTGGTTAGTTATATATATAGGCTGCGTTGATAGGATATGGGAACTCCTTTCATATTAAAATTATATGTTCTTCAGTAATATATGAATATTTTTCAATCATAATTGGCGGTTGCTAATTAAAATAAGTATTCTCTAATTTGACACTATATTTTCTCACTTTTAATTTGTTTATATCAAGTTTTATTTTTGTAAAACTTAACTCTTTGTTTGATGTAATCTATGAACATTCGGACATATTCAAAGCCAAAAGTGATCATAACGTTGCAGATGTTGTATATATAGTATGATCTTAAACATCGACTTTAAAAGGATATATATTTACTTTATATTGAAACTTATCAATTTTATTAAATAATTTCTTAGTTCAGATATACGTGGCTTTCCAGAATGTAACTTCTATAATTAGAACTCAATATTTTTTTAGCTCCTTATCATGAGAAGACTAAAAATTTTGGTCAAAAGAAAATTTTAAAAAGGAAAAAAATGAAAAAGAAAAGACAAAAGCCACTCTATAGCGGAGAGATTTTCCTCCTTCATGTTTTATAAAGGTGAGGAAAATTCATATATATGTCCAATAATTCAACAACTTAATATTGTACATACAATTTATAATTGTTATTCTCTAAGCAAAATAATAATAATAATAATTGTTATTCCGTTAGAAAACCAACAAGACTACTTTATAGATCTCAAATGTTTATTTAAATTTCATTTCAAAATAAAAAATTTATTTAAATTTAAAAAGAAAATCTAAAAAATATAGAGAAATTAATGAAATGTTCAACTGACTAATAGATAACCATGAACTGCAATTGTTGATATATATATTTATATATATATATATATATATATCAAAGAAGTGTAATGAGTGTTTAAGTTCCCAATCAAATACTCTGTATGTCGGCATTCTCTCCAAAAGATTCTCCGGCCTAGTATTTAATTATATGAATGCTCATATATAGCCTCACCCCCGGATATATCCATTGCACAATTAAATTCTTAATTCCAATAATAATAATATGGATTAAAATAGATAGGAAAAAAAAAATACAACAATATTAATCTTTGCCAATATAAATACACACCTATCGATCTTGATTACAAACTCAAACATATATATATATACGTAATAACATTAATATATAAATTTTTTTTTAATATATAGTATCGAAGTATCCAAACCAAGGCCATATATAGGATCAGAATGTCAACCTGCAGCCTAATAAGCTCGTGCAGTCACGTCTTGTGGAGCCCCAAAAATCTCACCAAACAACTAACATTATCAAAATCCAAAACCACAAATCGTGTTCACCACGTCCTCATATACTCTATATATATATACACACACACACACACACACACACACAACATTCTCAAAATCGAACACTTTTTCCTCTTTTGTCTTCAACAAACATAATTAGTAAACCTTGCCATAATGGCTTCTCTAGCCCCTATTCTCTTCCTTTTATGTCTCCTAACTCACATCGCTTCAACAATGCAAGCCTCTTATAACAATTATGACTACTACTACAAAACCCGGCCAAAAACAATCCCCAAAACTACTCCCAAGAAGATCATGAACGTAATAGACTCATGTTGGCGTGGCAAGGCCAATTGGGCAACCAATCGCCAAGCATTGGCCAATTGCGCGAAGGGATTCGGTAAAGACGCTTTGGGAGGGAAAAATGGGAGAATCTACACCGTCACAAGCGCGTCCGATGACCCGGTGAACCCTAAACCGGGCACACTCCGCTACGGCGTGATCCAAACGGAGCCGCTTTGGATTGTATTCGCCAATGACATGGTTATTACGCTCAAGAATGAGCTGATTATGAATAGTTACAAGACCATAGATGGGAGAGGGGCTAATGTGGAGATAGCGTACGGACCGTGCATAACGATACAAGGTGTTAACAATGTGATCATACATGGGATTGGCATTCATGATTGTAAGCCTGGCACGTCCGGCATGGTTCGGAGCTCCACGACGCATGTCGGTCGCCGCCAAGGGTCCGACGGAGATTCCATTAGCGTTTTTGCTTCTTCCAATATTTGGATTGACCATTGCTTTCTGGCCCGTAGCAGTGATGGCCTCATTGATGTTATTCACGCTTCAACCGCTATCACTATTTCTAACAATTTCTTTTCTCAGCATGATAAGGTAAGTAGAAATCTAAAGATCTCTTGTTTATTATTCTTTCTTTCTAAGCTATTTTGAGGTACCAAAATATGTTAAATTGTATTTATAATTAAACGTCGATATATTGTATTTCAAAAGGTCAATTCATACTATGGTCAACCGTAAAATCAAAATAGAAAATTATTTTTACCACAAAATACAAGTGTTGAATATGTCTATACACAACGTGCTTGAGCCAAAATTTTATTTTTAAATATATGGGGTACTACGAAGAAATAATGAAGTTAATTTTTAATAGACAAAGACAGTTATATATTTCAATATTAATCCAATTGACATAACTAATTCTTTTATTAATTTTAGATATCAAAATAAAAAATCCTAACATTTGAATGTCTCCACCACCTACCATTATATCTATGTCGCTCCGTCACTTATTGTCCATTTATCTCCTTTTTTTTTTTTTTTTGATGTTTAGCATATAGTCCATTTATCTAGAATATACAAATGTTTACAAAAGTACAATATTATATGTAATTTTTTTAGTTAATTATCTTACGTGATTATTTGGTTGCTTTGAAATCAATTCAAATCGATTATTTAGTTGCTTTGTCTCTAAAGATTATCATATTAGTAGTTAATATATTCTAATGAAGCTTTGTTAATTATAAAAAGGTAATGCTGCTTGGACACAATGACAAATTCACCGCTGACAAAATCATGAAAGTCACAATAGCCTTTAACCGTTTTGGTCCTGGACTTATTGAGCGAATGCCAAGGTAAGAAATATATATATTTAGTGATTAAAATATAAGTAATATTAAATATAATAAATCTATGTTTGATAAAATATGTATGAATCTAAGTTTGATGTTTTATGAATACAAAATTTAATCTCAATTAGTTGTTACTAATAATTGAAAAATATAAATGATATAAAAAAATAAAAAATAAAAACAGGGTGAGATTTGGGTACGCACACGTGGCAAACAACAGGTACGATGAGTGGAAGATGTATGCAATTGGTGGGAGTGCAAATCCGACCATATTCAGCGAAGGGAACTACTTTGTAGCTCCTGACGATTATAGTGCCAAAGAGGTGACCAAGAGAGAGGTTAATAAGGGTTGGAAGAATTGGAAATGGAGATCCTCAAAGGATGTATTCCAAAATGGAGCTTATTTCATTCAATCCGGATGGGGAAGTTGTTATCCTTATTATACTCCTTCTCAATCATTTCAAGTTGCTCAAGGCTCCATGGTTCCTGTCTTGACTTCGAGCGCCGGTCCTCTCCGTTGTGTCGTTGGTAAACCATGTTAATTAATTTTGTGTTTATTGTTTAAATCTCAATTTAAATGATTATAATTCCCTCCATTTTGTTTAAGGTTTAATTGTATGTACTACTTAAACGTTGGCTTCTTCTCTGAAGCATGTATTTTTAATTTTTCAGCAATATTGAGAGAGTTGTATAACTAGATGATCACTTGGAGGATTTTAATAACTAGTGGCTCTAGACATCATATAAATGTACAGATAAATCACATGGAAAATACTCTTCTGTTTAAATATGGAGATTCCCACTTTTTTAAACTCCGATCCTTAACAAAATATTTTGCAATAACTGGATCTATCACTTATATTTTTGTCATTTCCTTTTAATTAATCGTGGTTATCATGTCTTTGTTTTTTTGTTGGGTTAATTTTATGTGTGCGTGTATGTGTGTTTATATATATATATATATATATATATATATGTTAGCTGCTCAATACTAGATATTGTGATCAGTGGATAAGGATTGATTTGCTGTTGTCTGAGACATTCTTGTAGGTAATTGTTTTCTACAATATCTAAATTTTATGATTGAAGAGAAGTGATCAGGCATAAACAGAGTGGAATTTGATAATCAAATAATTAATAAGCAAATAATACGCATATAGTAATAATTAATAATCGAATATTAGTATGCATATATAGCCGATGGAATAAAGTAAACTCATGGTTTTCAACATGATGAAACTAGCCAAGAAAAAAATCTATCAGATATAAGGAGATGAAAGCTGATGAACAAAAAATAAATAAATAAATCCAAAAAATAAAAATAAAATCTAAAAAGAGAAGTGTGTTGTTCACTCTGATATATTCTTTTTTGTGGCTTTTAGAAAAGCCTGTTCTCATTGCTTTGTACCCCACATGTCACCGGTGCCGTTGCTCTCACTTTCCTCAAGTACCAAATCCCAGCTCCAATTCCTAACACCCCAGCCACCGAAGCTGCACTAACCGTGCCTGCAACAAATATTGCAACAAATAAATAAATAAATAAAACACTACACCTTAATTAATTGAGAATTTTATATCGGAAGTTTCCAAATCATGGTTTTCTGAACATCAAATCAGATCAAAATCAAATTTTATTATAACAAAATAAAACTGCAAGTACCTGCAATAACACCAACTCTCCTATGCTCAGAATCGCTGTGATCTGCAACAATAGCAACAAATTAAGTTATGATCACAAGAATCTCCTAAAAATTAACAAACTGAAATCTAATTAACAAAAGAGATTAATGTTAGTAAACATACCATTGCAATAAGTAGTCACGTTTTCTTTCCCACACATGCACAACAAATCCTGACTATGAATATCAAATCCACAAGTTCCACCTCCTTTGTTCATATCCTGGCACTGAAGACACCGAGTAGTCACCGGAACATCGAAATCAACCCGAACCCCATACTCCGGGACCTGATCATAAGGCTGAGTCTCACCTGTGTTTCTCCAATAGACACTAGTGTAACTCGCACAGTACCTCAACATAAGCCTCAACGACTCGGTCGCTTTCGGGTAATAGGAACAGCAAGATCCGCTCATCATCGTGCCGACCGCCGCACCGCACTCGGGCAGATGGCGGCAGAGGTAGCTCGAGCTGTCGCAGGAGGAGTCGCAGCGCTCGGGGAACCGCTGGCAGAAGACGGGTTTGGGCTCGATGATGACGTCGGTTTCGCTGCAGTTGAAGAAGAGGTACTCGTTTTGCGGGGAGAGGGAGAGGTGCGTGCTAGCGTCGAGGCTGAAGGCTCTGGTGGGACGGAAGTTGTCTCCGTCGTGGCAGTTCCACATGAAGGGGTCGATGATGAGGATGTGGGGATCGGTCCCGTAGTTTATGGTCCGAACCGGGTAGCGTCCCGAAGGCGTTCGGAGATCGAGATTGCCAGATTCCGAGCAGACCAGGAGGTGCCTGTAGTAAGGGCTTCCGCAGCCGTCGTCAATGCTGAAGGGGTAGTTTATTGGGATCTTGCCGCAAGAGGTCCTGCAAGGGCTTGCTGCTTGGGATGCTCTTAAGGTAATGAAGATTAGAATTATGGTTAGGAGAGAGAGACAACATCTTGGAGAACCCATTAGAGAGATTATGATATCTTGGTTTTGCCATTTGAGTGATTTTTGTTTTGGATGGTTCAAAAAGAAAAGTGGTATTTGGATGAGTAAAGTGTAGAGATAGGGAATCTCTTGAGGGTCACTTTAGGAATCTTTGACGACGTTTCTTTTTCTTTTGTTTTTTCGCTTTATTTTGTGTGTGTGTGTGTGTGTAAGCTTTAGTTTTCTTTTATCAGGTGGTGCTTTTTTGCGTTGTAGGTCATGTAGAAGACTAGAAGGGCCCTAGAAATGATGGGGTTTAACGTGTTCCATAATGAAAGTAGAATGTTCGGTTTTGCTTAGTACTGAGAGTCTGATCTTTAATGATGCTTCATTATGAAATAAGTTTCTGTTTAAAATGCTACAAGATGTCTTAAAAAAATTTAACCGGCTCCACTTAATGTTGTTATTAGCTAGCTCAAATGATCGACACGAAAATATTGGTTGACACATTTTTAACGAATCACCTATGGCATATAAGGCTCGGGTCAAGATCAGCAAAGCAATCTTCTTGTGCGATCCCGCATTTCTGTGAATCAGCTAGCGAGCAGCACTCTTTCAGGGCAATCCTCTTGGCTCTCAACGTGTAAAACAACCGAAGGAAGTGAAAAACGTCAATGTAAGAGAAGAACTGGAAAAAAACTAAAAAGACATTGAAAACACAAACGATAACAAAGAGTTAAAACGACAATCAATCTAGAACATGTGCGACAATTTGGAAAACGACAATAAATCCCTAAAATAAAGTGTGAAATGATAGAAAGGCTTAGAAAAACACTGATAAAAATACAAAGGAGAAACCTTCAAAAAACAACATTACTATATAAGAAAACTTCAAGGAAGAGAGAGAGAGAGAGAGAGAGAGAGTGATGCTAGAATAGATTAAAATATCACTCCCTACGTTCTCTTTTTGTCAAACTAAACGTGCAAATCACAAGAAGGAATACGAATCATTCAATCATTAAAAACGAAAACGATATAAAAACAAGAAGAGATAACAGACTGGTAATCAACAGATATATCCACAGTAACAATGAAATAGTGAAGCGGCAAAGCAAAAAAGCAAAGAATTGGGCAACAAATTAGAGTAGCCCAGCAAGACATTGATTTTCCTGGCAAAATGTCGCTTTTCTTATTAAGTATTGGCAGACGCCACTCGGAGTCTAAACTAGGGAGAAGAAGATGAGGGCTATAGTCAACGGCCACTGATACAAATTCAACTTAAACGACAACAGATTCTTAGAAGCAAATATAAAATGCAAACAGCATTAGGGCGACCACAAAGGCATTTGATAAGAAAAGAAGAGCACCAACATTAAAAGAGAAAACCAGAAGACCATACATTTTGGTGTGTGTGTGTGTGTGTTTTTTTTTTTTTTTTTTGGGGTGGGGGGGGGAGGGGGAGGAGTTTGGGAGAGGTGTAAGCGTAAGTGGACAAAAATATAAAGAATAAAACGACGATTAAGTTCAAACAAAAAAAAACGACAATAAAATTGATACAAGAGAAAACCAGAAAATGACAATGAAAGGTAGGGGAAAAACCGGATGCGACAAAAAGAATAAAACGACAATAAAAAGGCCACAGAAACAAACGACAATGAAATTAAATTACAATAACATGAGGGAATCCACATTGGCTCGAACTTCTCCCGCTCTGTTTGCAATAAATATAGAAAGGACAACAATAACAATTAACAACTTCAGAGAAAAAAAAAACAATTAACATAGTAAACAACAAAATTAACAACCGTAAGTATAGGATAAACGACAACAAATTCTGAAACGGCAATAAAAACTGCAGGCGACAACAATACTTAAAACGACAATACGACATAACCTTGAAAATAAAAAAAGGATAACTGAAATTAATGCAGCAAAGAAAGAAGACGACAAAAAAATGGAAACAACAAAAACCAGAATACAACAAAAACGAAGTAAACGACAACAAAATGGGTAGCCACAGTCAGGGAAGCTACAAATTGCAATCTAGAGTTTGTACATTTGCATAAAAAAAAAAAAAAAAAAACTGTAGTTTCTGTTAATACAAAAATATGAACTATATTTTTATTGTATTAATAAGTACTTTTGTTTTTAGTTGTGAGATTAATTTTTTATTTGTCTGATCAATAATTAGAAATAGTTCTACGTATTATATTGTAAATTTTTAATATAAATATTTATAGATCATATTGTTAAAAAATTTTCTAATGATTAACACAATAGTACTTCCGATAGGGTAACAATATAGTTTCTATCATAAATTTGAACTTATTTTAAACCTTTTTAATAACTAAGTTTTTATTTAAAAATCTTAAATATCATTTTTTTTCAATTACACTTCCAAAATCTTCATAAAAATAGAGAATTGGAAATGTCAATTTAACTTTGAAATAAGACAACTAATAGATATTGGTTAAACAGGATTATTTTTATATTCCAATAACCAAACAATATGAAGCAGCGCTCAACATCCTTAATTAGTGTTCCAACATCTTTTAAGTTTTTTTTTAATAATATATAATTAGCGTCTTTTAAGTCAAACAGACAATAACAACAACAATTGAGCATTCTTTCATTCTTTGCTTTGCTTCAGGAAAAATAAATTACATCCAATATCACTTGATGTCCAAATCTGTTAAAAACTCCCATTTAAGTATTCCAAACTTGGCATTAGTCTCATCTATCTTGTTTATTAGAATTTCCGTTAGGAATTTACCCAAAGAGGTAAATATATATTTAACAGTAATCCTATCATAAACAATTCTTTTCACCATTTAACAAAGATAAATTATAATTATAATTATAAAAAATAAAAAATAAAAAATAAAAAAAGATTCATACCATAGGTTGGTGTTGTTTGTGCAACTCTGGGGTCGAGTTCCATCTAGGAGTGCACAAAAATAACCATAAACAGTTTAAACAGTCCACACCGCATCTTCCAACCAACAAATGATCGGTTTACGTCACAACTACATTTTAAATGAATAATATATTTGGAACCCGCCATGATAACCGGTTAGTTATAATTTGTCAAAGGAAACTGTGGGGTCAAACCGTCCAACCTTCTTAGTATTTTCTAATTATTATTTCATTTTTCTGATAAATTTTGGATTTTAATTTTGAATGTGTGTAATGTAATAAATTGTAAAACTTATTTACTAGTTTAATATGCAAACTCGATAAGCCAATTTATTTAATTATTATTTTCATTTATGTTGTTGAACTCTGTTAATATGTTAATATATCTTCCTTTTTACTTTTTTTTTTTAAATAAAAAAAATTAGTATATTATTTTGAATACTTTTATCTTTTTAGTATAATCCTCTCATTTTGGTATTGTTATTCCTTTATGATTTGTATTTTGATAATCCTCTCATTTTGGTATTGTTATTCCTTTATGACTTGTATTTTGAACCCTGGGATAGGGTAGTAGGAGTAATTGTTATGGTTAGAATTTGAACTTAATTTCGTAGTTTGATGGAAATAAACAAAAAAAAAATTTTGTTCTATAATTAATGAAGTTCCTTTTTTTTTTCTCATTTAAAAAAGGTAAAAGATTGGTTGTAAATGATATATCATTTTTAGGTAAATATGTGAAGTACTTTGAGAAATTAGTTATATTATAATAAATTTATTAGTGTAAAAACCAAACCGTCCAACAAACAGTCAAAACCATCTGCTAAAAAAAATGCCCAAACGACTTAAATTTTGGACAATCTTGGTCTGCCATGTACCCCTAATTCCATCAGTATTGAAATTCTCATTGAAATTATTTTATTTGTATGTTTTGTTTTTAATGGAAATTTCAATGGAGGGAGTTAAGTAAGTTTAATGGTTTGTTTGGTGTTTGAGTTTATCTTTAATTAAATATTTTTTATTTTTAGATTTTTATCTTTTTTTTAAAAAGTCAATAAAAATTATAATTAATTTTAAAAAAAAATCAATTAATTCTAACTTACAAAATAATAATTCCAATCGATAATCCAAACATAAACTAATTTAAAATTTTAAAGTAGCAAAGTGAGAGGTTTTAAGTATTAAAGATAATACCAAACAATGGTGGGGTGTAAACTTTATGTCCATAAATGATCTTTAAAAATAGGAGAATTCTACAGTGGGGTAAAGTGATTCTACCCCATTGATAGTGTAAAAAAATTTTGATGATTGTCTTTTAATGATTGAGATTAAAAGTTTGCACCAATACTATTGTAAGATTGAAACACACAATCACACTTGAAAAATCAGGGGAGAAAAAAAAAATCTTTCTTGAAAAAACGATTAAAGAGCTTGGGCTGTAAACCTAGTTCTCCACCATCTCCGTCGCCGTCCGGCGTTATTCCGGAGTTGTCCACTCTACCTCCCTCTCCACCCACCAACCCCACATGACCCCCACGCCGCCCTCCTCTCCCTCGCCATCTTCTCCAGCTCATTCACGGCCGTGGAGGCCACTGCTACTCGCCGGTGCCTTCCCCTCCATCAGATCTGTCGATCCACACTGATCGGAGACGAGGAAGAAAGCCGGTTGTCTGGCTGAGCCGGTGAGTCCGCTGACCTGCTCCGCCTTCGCCTGGGGCTCCTAGTGGTGCACGGCGATGGTGGCTGTGGCTTCAAGTTGTCACCGTCGGAACGAACCCCAAGCCGACGGCGTTGACACGTGGTCGAGAACTCGGGCGATGGGCGACATAGGGTGGGCGGCCGATTCCAGACCCGTCAGAGCCTCCAACCGAACCCACTAGATTGCAAACAACTTCGATCGGCCAGATCCGAGCCGGCGGGAGTGGTTCGCTGGTATTCCATATCAGTCGGCTATGGGGACGTCGGCCATCGAGATTTTCGTCAGCAACCCCCCGGCGACGGCGACGGCGACGGCAGCCCAAGCTCTATAATCTTTTTTTAAAGAGTTTTTTTCCCCCTGATTTTTCAAGTGTGATTGTGTGTTCCAATCTTACAATAATATTGATGCAAACTTTTAATCTCAACCATGTAAACACAGTCTGTGGTCAAAATTTTTTATATCATCAATAAGGTAAAATCACTTTATCACATTGAATTCCAGTAAAAAATAATAAAATTATTATTATTATTAAAAAAAAAAAGAAAGAAGGAAAGAAAGAAAAAGGAAGCATCTTCGCACTTTCTCCATTGACCAAACACGACCAAGTCTCTGTCCTAGATTCTCCGAAAGAAGAAAGTAAAGTTTCGAAAACCCAACTATCTCTTACTCGAGCAAAATTTCCTCTATTCCTGTCGCCGCCAATCCTCTCCTTTGGGTTCCGTCAACAGAGAAGGTCTTCCAATTCTTGCAATCAGGTCATTGAAGAGTTCTTCGCTCTCTGTCTCTGAATCCAAAAGGAGAAAAAAAGAAAAAGATCAAAAAAGGAAGAAAAGAAATGGCATCATCTTCCTCCAATTCATCCTCTTCCACTCGAAATCTGTCAACAAAGTACGATGCGTTCTTGAGCTTTAGAGGCCTGGACACGCGCAACAAGTTTACAGCTCATCTGAAGGCTGCGTTGTGCGAAAAGGGAATTAAGACTTTCACAGACGATGAAAACATGGAGATAGGCGAGTATGTATCGCCACAGCTGATTCAAGCAATCGAGAATTCGAGATGTTTGATAATCATTCTCTCACCTCGATATCCTTCTTCCAAGTGGTGCTTGATCGAACTTGTCAAGATTCTTGATTGTAGGAAGAACAGGGGTCAGATCGTCTTACCAGTTTTTTACGGAGTGGAGCGATGTAATGTGGAAAATCAAACCGGAGATTTTGGTAAGGCATTTGAGAGGCGTGAAGAAGATCCTGAGGTAGAAAGCTGGAGAAAAGCATTGGCAGAAGTGGCCAAACTACCTGGATTTGATCTGCAGGACGGGTATGCATTTCTTTTAATTTTTCTTAATTTTTTTCCACTTCCATGAATGAAATATTTTCGATGGTTTGAGAATTTTTACTCTTTTTTACTTCATAGTTCTGCATGAAAATTGACAAGAAATTATTCGACCCTAAAAGAGATAATTGAGAATTAAATTAAATTGTATCCAAGATTTTGGATTTATGTAGTGCGTTTGATTCGCAGGATTATGATTAGACTATATTCGTGTTGGTGTTAATTGATCCCTGTTTTATTCATCTACCAAAAAAAATTAATTGATGTTGAATTGCTCATGGTATAATTAATAAGTGATAAATTGATCTTGAATTAGCATTGAGTTAACATTAATTAGTAGGATAATATACTAGGGGCTTTTTGAAATTTCTATTTGGGGATGTTTAGATGGTTAAAGAATCTACAACAGTCAACAGGCCAGGTTTTGGATAACTCTATTTTTGCCTAGTAGATTAAAAAAACTATAGCCAATTAAGAGTTTAAAAAGTTGGCCTTTATCACTGAGATTTCCCCCAAAACCAAAGTACCAATTTATAGCTCATCATTGCTGGACAGAACACAAATGTTAGCAATGCACGGAATTGCAAAATGATTATTGGATAGCCTAAACAGCCTAGGAAAGTATAGATCACATGGTTGATTACTGCGGTCTGCACCATACGTACTTCCCAAGGGGGAATCCTATGTTCCATACACACCTCCCATCTAATTTTTAGAAGGAGACATGCAAACCATGAGTTATGTTTTTGCATGGATTTATAAAAGAGCCTCTAGACACAAGATTCAAGTCCCAGCCATTCGAAAACTTCCCATTTTTACTCTTGATAACCTTTTTTTTTTTAACAAGCACTAATGGTCCATTTGGAAACTACATTCATTTTGTATTGTATTCAAATGTGATACATGAAATACAATATGCGTTTGGATGTTAATGTAATGTATGTTTGGGTTGTAGGTGAGAGAGAGAGAGTATGTGATGTGATTGGTAATAGTAGATAGAAAATGGGATGAGTGAATTGTAAAATGAGTGGATTTGCTGTTCAAATATGTTTGTATTTGAATAGAATATATGAGGTACCGAAACACGCATTGTATTGCATTAGGATATAATGCTCTGATGGGAATGTCCACAATGATTTCCTCGAAAGTGCCAAAATTTACTACTTCAAATTCCATATTCCTAAACCCCCTTTTGTTTTACTTTTAGTCACAATATCCCTAGCCACTCGACAGTTTACCCTATCACCCCTTGATTGTCGCGTAGGAATTCCCTCCAAAATGTCGGCTATAGAACCCGTTAATTTTAAAATTGACATGTAATAGATGGGAATGGTAGCTAAGACAGATTGGATCAAGGTCATATCCCCTCTCAAGAAAAAAAAAAAAAAAAAAAGATTTCTTCTATCCGTCTAGCCTCTTGGATGCCTTTTCAATCATTGGCCTCCAAAAATCCAAGGACAATTGATTTCCACCCAAAGGATGACCCAAATACTTTAACGGCCATTCTCCCACTTCACACCCCACTTCCAGAGCAGCAAAGCTAAACTCTGAATCACATTATCCTCCACGTTGGTTCCCACAAATGGTACTCTTTCCCATATTAATTTACAGAACCATTAACTTGTCATTCCTAACACATTGGCAACTAACCAAAATAGGAATGGAGATAAAAGATCTCCTTGTTACAATGCCGAATCTCCCTCTAGGTTTTTTATTTATCACGATGGAGAAATTGGCCGACTTAAGGCATCCCTTCATCCCTTTCCTCCATCTAATCCCAAAACCCTTCTCCAAAACGAATTCTGGGGAACTCAATCTAACACAGTTATATGCTTTCTCAAAGTCAATTTTGAAAACCAACCCCATATATTCTTCCACCGCTTCCTTGGCCGCCAACACCACATCAATAATTTGTCTATCCTTAAAATAAAGAACACTACTTGTGAAAACGAAATTGTATCTCCCAAACACCTCCCTCAGTCTACTCTACCAATATTGATGAAATAATGTGCTATGGAAAAGTTGGGTTTTCACGACGAATAGGATTGGCTTTAATTACTATGAAATATTTGCTCGTGTATAATGTATATCATGTGCAATTGTGGATTGCCTTTAAGTCAAATTTTGTTATATCAAGTTCGACTTTGAAAAAGAATCTTTAGGATTATTCTCAACTTTGGTTGCTAAGCCCACCTGATCTACTAAAAGCGTCCCAATTTCAACCATAGTTCCACAATGTTGTTTAAAACCTGGACGGAATGGAAAATGTAGGTGTCCTGTGATGTGTTAAGAAGGACATCTTGGACCTATTGCAATGGAGAGCAAATGATGTTTTACCCTTGGATGATTCAACCAAACCTTATGCAGTTACACATTATCCCCCCTGTGAGAAGCTTTTAGTTTTTGAACAGCAAAAAGGGGTGCACACAAACAATGATGTGAACATTTTTATTTATTTTTTGCTGGCGTCAATCTGCTGATCATGTCTCTCTATTTATACATACAATCACAACTAAATAAAAATAACTAAAACACACACACACACACACACACAAACAAACAAATCGAATTATGACTGCATCAATTTGCTATACTGCTATTCTACTACTGAATTTGTAATTCATGTTATGTGAGGGGTTTTTTTTTTTTTTTTTTTGGGTTAGAAAATTCATGCTATGTGTTTATAGACTAACTCTTTAGATTTGTTGGTGTTTTTTTTCTTGGGAAGGGACGAAGCACAATTTGTAAAGGAGATTGTTGAAGAAGTATCAAGTAAATTGATTACTGTGGCATCCTCCAACATTTCTCATGATTTTTCCACATTGAAATCACGTGTGAACGTGGAAAGAGTCCTCTCCTATATGTCTACGTGGCAGCAGGCGTTGCAATATTCGTTTTCCTTTTTTTTTTTTTTTTTTTTTTTAATGTGAAGAATATCTGGGAAGAATTTAGTGCACTTTGACGTCCTCTTTTGGTTTGGATGTTTCCCCGAACCACGGTTGGATGTTTCTGCGGCACCATTGACGTGGCGCCGAAAGCGGACAAAGAAAAGGTTGGAAAGAGGACCCCCTCCATTTTTCTCTGTGCTTCTCAGCTAGTTCACCCATGTTAACAAAAAGTATATATATGTGTATATATTTATATATATATATATATATATATTTTTTTTTTTTTTTTCTCTCTCGCTTTATATTTATTTTGAAGATGAAGTCTCTGTTTGATAAATTTATTAGAGATAAAATTTTTAAATTTAAGTTGATTAATTTTTTAAAAATTAATTATAAATTTTATTAGTTTTTTAAAAAAATATAAAAATTGATATAAAAATATATAGTTTAATTAAAATTAAATTTAAATATCAAGTGGAGGCGAAATTATTCATACTTATAGACGTCGATATTGTATAAAAATAATATTTATATCTTCAAACATAAATTATGAAATTGGTAACATGCATTTTATAAAGTATTAATAATTGTTTTAAAAAGTAACTCTTACAAAATATTAATTACCTAATTTTATAAAGTTTGTCTTTGGTCCATTATGAATGACCGGTTATATAAACACGATACTGTATAAAAATATTATTAAAAAAAAAAAGGTAACATGTTTGTCTTCTAGAACAATCACTTGAAAAAGACTTAAACTGATATGTGATCAGCAAAAGTTTTACGGTAAATTTAACATCAGCACAAATAAATATAAATTTAGATACAAAAATAGGACATATCCACCTAAAGTAAATTGAATGCATATTTTTTAAAAAATAGTATGAATTTAAAATAAAAAACTCTCATCTTTATAATATTTAGTCTCCGTTTGGTGTTACGGTTAGAGTTGAGATTTTAAGTTGAGTTGAAGATAAGTTAAGTTGAGAACTAGAGTTGAGCATTTAGTAAAAAGTTGAAGGTGAAAAAGTTTTACTTGAATTGAGTGTTTCGATGTAAAAATTTAGTTGCATTGGGAAATGTGCTCAAGTATAATTATATTATATATTGGAAATTAGTTTTTTTTATTTTTATTTTTTACATCTTAATTTGGTTTCTATGTGTACAATAATTGTTACTGTACTTAAAAAAAAAATTTTGAGTTGGGTTATTTTTAAATGACTTGCAATTTACGAGATTTTTATCCCATTTTATTAATTTCGCCCCCTCCCCCTCAAATAACATGGCATTGTAGGTTGTGAAGGGAAAAATGTAAAAAACAAAAAACAAAAAATAAAAAACAAAAAACAAAAACAAAAACTTGAACAGCATACATCAAATTAATTACAATCTTTTTTATATAGCCATAAAATACAACAATTTTAATTACATAGTTGCTAACTAAAAGTGCTAATAAAAAAAAATGAACCATTCCCCCTAATCTACGTTAAACAGATAGAAATGACCTTAATTTCAAGTAGATTTATACTATGAAAATCATTGATATCTGTCCCACATGTCATCGGCCAAAACTTCTCTGAGCTGATTCATTGCACCCTCCTCGATGCATCTTGCTGCGTTCCCGTACTTAGACCTGCATCATCGGCCCCGTCGTCCAACACGACATCCGCGTTAACATCAACATGTCCACCTACAGGCACACCATCTGCCGCATACTCTTCAAGAAGAGGATCCCCAACCTGTACCATCCTTATGAAATTATGAACGATCGCACACGCCACTGAGATCATTACTTGTTTTTCCATGGGATAATTGTTGATACCTTTCAGTATTTTAAATCTGGCTTTCTAAATATCAAAAGTTCGCTTAATGCAATTCTACAGAGATGAGTGCATGTAGTTAAATACTTCCCTATAACAGTTTTATAATGTTTGCGAGGATCTTACCAGGTGGCAGTATTAGGAATCCATGAAATGCTATTGCCTTTTCTAGCATTCTTGTATCATAACAAGATCCCTCATAGCTGGTCAACATATAAGTAAACTTCATATCGAATGAGCAGGCGGCCAAGACATTCTGCGAGTTCACACCTTTTCGATTAATCCATGCTTCAGGATTATCCTCGTATAGCACACATGGTATGTGTGTTCTATCTATAGCACCAACACAATTATGCATAAGGAACGAAAAATGTAGATTATGGTGAAGAATGCATTAATAATATGTGTAAAATAAAAAATAAAAAAAGAATTTGCCTAATCATTGAAGCATGAATATGAACATTAGATGCGACAACATTGATGACTTACATCAAACCAGGGCCTATTTTTGTATGAATGCTCATCAATCAAAGGTTGAACCTCATTGGCCTATATTTGTGTGAATGCTCATCAATCAAAAGTTGAATCTCATTGTAGTCGAGTGGTCTTATGAACTCATATTTCAAAGCACAAATAGCCATCAACACTTTAAAGAACTAACGAGAAATTGTTTCTCTAGAATGCTGGAACAAATAAGAAATGTGCATGTTCGTTGTGCCTTGGGAACAAATGGGCAAAAAAAATGAACAATTGCTCGTCGATATTCATGTTATAAGTCGGCCTCAGTAATTTCCTACTACCTAGTACGTGACTTAGTACTTTGAATGTATATGCTTTCATACTTATCAAATCTTGAATAATTTCTTCATAGCCATATATTATCTCTTCCACACGCATGCTGCCAGTTAGTCTTAAATTATGAATTGGTTGTGAATCTCTTCGTCTGTTATGCCTACTAGCAGCCACGGCAATGACTGCCATAACATGGTAATCATCATCGTCACTCGGCTCATTCTATGAGAATCGGTCATCTTCTTCATGTTTGGATGCCAAACTATACTGATTCATATTGAGAATTGACTAACAAACCTAATAAAATTGTGTGACTGTTTAAGATCAATTGTTTCCACATCATATTTAATTAAGGGAGTTAAAATTAAACTGAACGTCATAAAATATCTTTTCGAACAAATGATAAACTAATTTTGTTTTTTCAAATGATCCAATTAATGATAAACGAAACAAATATTCATCGGTCAACCAGTAAAATCACATAACCAACAATACAAATAAGTGCAAGTGTAGCAACGAATACACCCAACATCTATCGGGCCCAACATGATGAAATAAATAAAAAAAAACATAATCCAATAAAAATTGGACCAAAGCAATGTTATGTCTACAAAAAATGAATATTAGCATTAAAAAAAATAATACGGGAAAAACTCAATTGTCAGATGGAGACTGAAATTTCACAACAGATGCAATAATGTCCTGCCTATCTTCATTAGGAAGGTGAGGGAAGCTACGTTGCACCCATGGATGAGCCTTGAAGTAGTGCTGCATAATCGTCCGCTTATTAAGCGAAATACCCATCTCGGTCAACATATTCATGTACATCAACAAGTGATCCGGTCGGCTTGATTGTTCATTACTGGTACTCGATTGTGAGCGACTACAAAAATGACTGACTATTTTATGCATAGTCGAGTAACTCATCTCGTCCATTGCTGCTCTTTGCTTTCTCTTACTGGAACTACCCCTAAACCGCGACGGACTAGCTTCGTCGCCCGTTCTTCTGTGGAGGCATTGCCAACCATCGTTAGTCAGAGTAGGTTCCTCACCTAAAACCAGTTGGGTTTCAGAGTTGTCCATAGATATTTCAGCCTCGACATATGGATTACTTGCCTCCCGCATAGTAACGGACCCAAATCTTGAGGTACCTGTTGCATGATTTTTTTCGAAAATGTTGTAATACAACTTCTTGTGGTAAAGTCCCTCGTGATAGAGATGGTTGCACTCCTTGTGAACCTGCAAATGCAATAATCTCAACAATCTCATCTGCTTAAAAAAGTAAATTATCAGATCACAATAAGATAATGCAATTACTTGGATAAAGCTCTGCCAAGCATCATCCAAGTAAATGACTCTATCGGTCAACGGATCATATCCAAGCCCGGTCCGTACTTACAATACCTTCCATCCCCTATATATTTTCTTCATCCTCTTTTTTTTTTTTTTGGATATAATGTTAATCCATAGGCCGTACTCCACCGTATTCAGAATTAAATTGAGAGGCTCATTGTTCAAGAATTTGAATTGAGGGATGTTTACCGTCACTATAAGACATATATTCATCCAATTTTTGAAGGAATTTTTTTTCCTTTGCGTAATCCCAAAAGTACGTCTGACCCGATGATTTGCGAGGCATTTTCTTAACAAATCGAAAAGCAAAACAGGGAAAAACAGACTTTATAATTGTAACATAAAGATGAGAATTTGGCTCAGTATAAATTGATTGACAGATTTCATCTGAAGCATATCAAAGCCGATACAAAAGCAACTATGATGGCATATAAACCACGGGTTAAGGGTTAAACAAGTTCATGGCAACTAGAACCAACAAGTCAGCCCCTTAACAACTAAAATGGGGTCATATACCGGTAACTGACAATATATATCAGAATCATGACTCACTAGTCAGATAAAATTACAATTACATTAATGAGCTTTTTACATCATAGCCAAATGGACAGGAAAAGTACACATCAACAGTAACATAGAGTTTATAAAAGGTCCAAAACCTGTAAAAACACATCCTCTAAATCTATCGGTCGCAACAAATAGAATGCAACCAAATCAAGCGGGAAAAAAAAATATAAATAAAGAAGGGTTGTCACCTAAAGATATTAAACGATGAAAATTTACAATCCGGAAGCAACAACAACAACATCGGATAGGGGTCCGTTTTTATCATACCAAATCGAAAAAATTAATGAAACACGGGTTTTCTCACATACAGAAAAGGAAGAAAAAAAATTGAGCAAAAAAAAAGGAAAAAACTCCCTAAACGTTTAAAGGCCGTAGGAACATAACTTTGACACCTCTCTCGCTAAGGGGTAGACACCAACAAAGGTGACATTAAAAGATACAAATCCAGGAAAACTTGAGAAGAGTAATGATCAAGCAGCAAACATGAAGAACATTGTTAATGTCAAGGCCTAATCTAGTTTTTTGCATAACATGTATCAGATAAATTATCATCGAAGGAAACAAGTTAACAAGTCACAGAGAAAGTAAACAATACCATAACCAGCTTTTCCCTATTAAAGCAAGAAGACGAACGCCATATTTAAAATTCGGATACAATAAGGACAGCACAGGATAGGACAACCAGTTTATCATTCCAACCAAGAATTCTAACCATAACCCGTTTTTGGCACATGATTAAAGGAAAGAAGAAGAAGAAGAAAAAAAAAAAGCACCATACACCACATAGTTGCAAAGACATAGAACCAGATCATTCATACATATCACCTTAAATGTGAAGACCAGCAATACAACACACAAAACCAGTATGCTAAACTTGAACAAGCCAATGCAAAGCAGGCGTGAAAAACATTGCAAATGTACTGCCCCTACAACAATTGTTCTTTTTCAAATAAACCAAAAAAAAAAAAAACAACAACAACAACTCCACACAAATTAGGTTTCAAATGAACAAACACAAATAAGATAGTAACGAAATTATGTAAGAACAAAGTTAAGAAGTTAAACTAGGGTTACCGAGTTTAATCCGAAGGATGAATATATAGTGGTTGACGGTGGATCAGGGCAGGAAGCAACAGCTCGGGGAGTTGATTTCCGAACTTGGAAATAGTGGGTAATGAGCCCTCTAGTTTGAGTGTGCTTCGCAGACCCTAGTCGACGTCGCATCTGCCACCGATGAGGCCTACTCCATGTTTTGGTTGAACAGACTCGGAGGTCTTGCAAATTTTCCGTCGTTATTAAAGTAAAAGCCTAAAGCAGAGAAACCCTAGAAATGAAATTAGAGATTTTTAGTTTTAGAAAGGGGTGAGTTAAAGTCTGGTGGGTTCCATTGGATGAGAGAACGGGGATGAATTCGGATTTGGTGTGATATTAGATAGAGGGAAGCAAAAACTCCTATTTATATACACCCCATAATCGAGCGAAGGGAAGAGAGAGAGGCGAATAGGTTTGAAGAATGTAGCTTACAGAGGAGTTCGACAAAGGGAGAATCTCTGCTATACACAGTTGAAGCTGGTGGTCTCAAGGAATCGAATATATTCGATTCGAAGACCCAAAGTATAGAGGAGAAGAAGGGGATCGAAGCAACTGAAGCAGCACATGGGAGAGATGATGGGGTACAGTAAACTTAGCTTTGTTTACTGTGCAACAGTCCAAAGATGGGTTGGGAATTAAATGGCTCAACAAATTAATTAAGTTGAGTTTGAACTCAAATTTATGAGTTCCAACTAATTCACCAAACAAGGGCTTAGTTAAAAAGATGGGCTTTCTTTGCCCCTCTAGGAAAAGACAAATAAAAAGAAAAAAAGGGATTGCATAATTTAGTACAAACACAAATTGTTCGTTATCAAAGTCAATATTTTTTGGTGAGTATTTAGACTTTTAATTAAATGAACATTGAAGATTAATGTTGTGGAGAATTTAAATAAGATTGAAGAAATGAGAAAAAAAAAAAAAAAAGCTAAAAGGTACAAAAAGTGAAAAAAAAAAAAAAAAAAGCTGAGGTTAGAGAGGGGAAAAAAAAATGCTAGCTACTTAAATTTAATATAAACGTGCACCATTTTGTGAATAAGAAGTCAACCAAAAAGAAAGAATATGATATATAATTCTTTAAAGGTAAATGATGTAAATAGGAATATTTCTTTAAAAAAAAAATGAGAGAGCAAAAGAAAAAACAAATTGGAGAAAAGTAGAGCAGAAGGGGGGGGGAAAAAAAAGAACAAGCAGTTATCAGATATAAATATATGGCATATAAAAGTTGGAAGGGGAAAAAAAAAAAAAAAAACGTGAGCTTATCTCCAAACAAACAAAAAGGACATGGGCTGTGTTAGAAAAGAATGTTGAACTTAGCCATAGAATGAAACTACATGTGAAAGTTTAAAGGAGTAAATTAAAAGACAGAATACTCGTGGCAAAGAATATTTAAGTGGTAAAAAAAAAAAAAAAAAGCATCATTGATGTGCGAACATGTGGCAAAGAGGTTTAGAAGAACAAATTTTTTTTTTGTCATTCTGTGGTTGAAGTGCAAAAACTTGCCCCAAACATCCACACTTCTATATATACTAGTTTAAAAATATGTATGATGCATGTAATTGGATATATTTAAAAAAGGGTGGGTTTGTGGTAGAGGTAAAGTCTCTTTTTAGGCTATTGATATTTAATCGAATCAGTTGAAATATTATTAGTGTACCATATTTATCATACACCTTACCTTATATTACCATTCCCATCCAAAGTCTTCTCCACCGTCAGCGACTGACGCCGGCAACCCAACCCTGACGCTGGCGACCCACCCCCTGCCCCCCTCACCACCGGCCCCAGCCCCGACCGCCCCCCACCCAGCCTCGGCCCCCCATTCCCCGGCCCCTGGCAACCCCCCCAGCCCTCCCCCGCCGGCACCCCGGCCTCAGCCCCCCTGGTGCCTCCCCCACCCCAGGTCCCCCTCCCCTGACCTCCCCCTACCCACCCCCCCTCCCGGCACCTCTCGACGTCCCCCCCATCCCCTCTCTCTCTCTTCCCATCTCTCTTCCCCTTTCTCTCTCTTCTCCTCTCTCTCTTCCCGGCCCATGGCCCCCCCCCACCCCACCCCCACCCCCGACGGGGACCCCCCATCTCCCCCTCTATCTCTCTCTTCTCGCGTCGGGGGTTGGGGAGGCGCAGGCCTGGAAGAGAGAGAGGGGAAAAGAGAGAAAGGGGAAGAGAGAGAGAGGGGGGTGGGGGGGTCCCCGTCGGAGGGGACGCCTAGAGGCGCCAGGGGGGGTGGGTAGGGGGAGGTCGGGGGAGGGGGACCTGGGGTGGGGGAGACACCGGGGGGGCTGAGGCCGGGGTGCCGGCGAGGGAGGGCTGGGGGGGTTGCCGGGGGTCGGGGGTGGGTCACCGGCGTCGGGGTTGGGTTGCCGGTGGCGGGAAGGTCACCGGCGACGGAGAAGACTTTGGATGAGAAGGGTAATATGAGGTAAGGTGTATGATAAGTATAGTATACCAATAATATTTCAACCGTTCGATTAAATATCAACGGCCTAAAAAGAGGTTTTACCGGTAGAGACCCTCAACCACAGACCCACCATTTAAAAAAATTATCTAAATAAGAAAAAATATATAAGTAAAAAGTAGATAAAAAAACCAACAAAATAAATGAAGATGAAAAAAAAAGACATGAAAAAGATCAAAAAATTAAAAAACTAAAATGTTAAAAATAGACTAAATCAATACAAAAAAAATGACTAAAATAAAAAAATAAAAAATTTTTGTTTTAAAGACAATATTTTAATATTTTAATATTTTAATGAAAAATATTTTCTCAAATTAACATGACTTATTTATAACAAAATGTCTAAAACAAATTACATGAACATAAAAAAATTTACAAAATATGAAATCTATTTTTTTAAAACAGAATATAAGAGCTTGTTTGGTTCACAAGCTCAAATCAATATTTTCAAATTTTTTTTTATCTTTTTTTCAAAAAATTTGTCTTTTTCTCAAAATATTTTTTATTTTTTCTGAAAATTTTAAAAAAATTACTATTGAAACTTAAAAATTTTAACTCAAACTCATTCACCAAATAAACCCTAAATAAATATTTTTACTAAGAAAAATCTTTTTATTTTTTTTTTCTCTTACTCTTTTTCCCTTCATCTGCACTCTCTCTCTCTCTTTTTTCTCTCTCTTTCCCTCCCTTCCCCTCGAACAAAAGAAAAAAAATCCAAAAAAAGTACTCCACCCAATTAACCTCTCTCTCTCTTTCTCTCTCTTCCTTCCTTGCGTGTGTTGGTAGAAAAAAGAAAACAAAACCCACAAAAACACTACACCCCACTCACTCTCTCTCTCTTTCTCTCTCCGTGTCAGAGGGAAAAAAAAAACGAAAATTAGACTAAAAACTTCCCCTCTCTCTTTCTCTCTCTCCCCCCTCCCTTGAAGCCTTGCGTGTGTCAGACAAAACCCAAAAAAAAGAAAGTCCACCCCTACCTTGTCAGTTGTCCCGTCCCTGGCGCGCTCTCTCTCTCCCCAAAGCGCGCGTTTCAACCAAAACGCGCGTTTTGGACGAAAGTTCATGAACAGTAGCTCATTTTGAGCTTTCTAATATATGTATAGACTAATAGATATGTGAGAATTTCGAAGAAAATTAGATGGTTGGCAACAACCGATCGTATATTCAACGTTCAGTGCATTTTTTTTTTCTCTGACGTTCAGTGCAATTTCATTCTTCTTCTACTTTTCTTCTCTCTCTCTCTCTCTCTCTCTCTCTCTCTCTGTGTATTTTAATACTAGTAGAGATGGCACGTGCAAATGCAGGTGCTTTTTTTTTTTTTTTTTCACTATGTCTATTAATCTATATTTACGTTATATATGTACATATATAAATTTATGATATAAAAATACACATATCTGATAATATAATCTAAGAGTCAATATAAGTACATGTTTAGTATAAATAGGAGTTTAATTGAGTTTCTTCATCGGATTGACATGTTTTCAGATTTTGATTTTTTAGATATTCACTCCTTATCAACGTTGTTTTTCATAAAAATAAAAATAAAAATAAATATAAATCTAAAATTAGGGAAACGGGAACTTGTAAGGAACCGAGATTTTGGGATTGTCGGAAAGAAGAACCAATTTTACAATTTAGTCAGAGACACAAAATTAATTAAAAAAAACAACAATTTCCCGTAAAACTCATTAATTAATTAAATTAGAGAAGCAAGTAAGGACTGGTGAACTTTGGCATACGAAGAACATATTTGTAGATGAGTTACAATTGCATTTTTTTTAAAGCCCATGTTTTTAACTAAATATTATAAAGATGTTTTAAATTCATACTATTTTTTGAAAAATATGCATTCAAATTACTTTAGGTGGATATGTCCTATTTTTGTATCTAAATTTATATTTATTTGTGCTGATGTTAAATTTACCGTAAAACTTTTGCTGATCACATATCAGTTTAAGTCTTTTTCAAGTGATTGTTCTAGAAGACAAACATGTTACCTTTTTTTTTTTAATAATATTTTTATACAGTATCGTGTTTATATAACCGGTCATTCATAATGGACCAAAGACAAACTTTATAAAATTAGGTAATTAATATTTTGTAAGAGTTACTTTTTAAAACAATTATTAATACTTTATAAAATGCATGTTACCAATTTCATAATTTATGTTTGAAGATATAAATATTATTTTTATACAATATCGACGTCTATAAGTATGAATAATTTCGCCTCCACTTGATATTTAAATTTAATTTTAATTAAACTATATATTTTTATATCAATTTTTATATTTTTTTAAAAAACTAATAAAATTTATAATTAATTTTTAAAAAATTAATCAACTTAAATTTAAAAATTTTATCTCTAATAAATTTATCAAACAGAGACTTCATCTTCAAAATAAATATAAAGCGAGAGAGAAAAAAAAAATATATATATATATATATATATATATATAAATATATACACATATATATACTTTTTGTTAACATGGGTGAACTAGCTGAGAAGCACAGAGAAAAATGGAGGGGGTCCTCTTTCCAACCTTTTCTTTGTCCGCTTTCGGCGCCACGTCAATGGTGCCGCAGAAACATCCAACCGTGGTTCGGGGAAACATCCAAACCAAAAGAGGACGTCAAAGTGCACTAAATTCTTCCCAGATATTCTTCACATTAAAAAAAAAAAAAAAAAAAAAAAGGAAAACGAATATTGCAACGCCTGCTGCCACGTAGACATATAGGAGAGGACTCTTTCCACGTTCACACGTGATTTCAATGTGGAAAAATCATGAGAAATGTTGGAGGATGCCACAGTAATCAATTTACTTGATACTTCTTCAACAATCTCCTTTACAAATTGTGCTTCGTCCCTTCCCAAGAAAAAAAACACCAACAAATCTAAAGAGTTAGTCTATAAACACATAGCATGAATTTTCTAACCCAAAAAAAAAAAAAAAAAAACCCCTCACATAACATGAATTACAAATTCAGTAGTAGAATAGCAGTATAGCAAATTGATGCAGTCATAATTCGATTTGTTTGTTTGTGTGTGTGTGTGTGTGTGTGTTTTAGTTATTTTTATTTAGTTGTGATTGTATGTATAAATAGAGAGACATGATCAGCAGATTGACGCCAGCAAAAAATAAATAAAAATGTTCACATCATTGTTTGTGTGCACCCCTTTTTGCTGTTCAAAAACTAAAAGCTTCTCACAGGGGGGATAATGTGTAACTGCATAAGGTTTGGTTGAATCATCCAAGGGTAAAACATCATTTGCTCTCCATTGCAATAGGTCCAAGATGTCCTTCTTAACACATCACAGGACACCTACATTTTCCATTCCGTCCAGGTTTTAAACAACATTGTGGAACTATGGTTGAAATTGGGACGCTTTTAGTAGATCAGGTGGGCTTAGCAACCAAAGTTGAGAATAATCCTAAAGATTCTTTTTCAAAGTCGAACTTGATATAACAAAATTTGACTTAAAGGCAATCCACAATTGCACATGATATACATTATACACGAGCAAATATTTCATAGTAATTAAAGCCAATCCTATTCGTCGTGAAAACCCAACTTTTCCATAGCACATTATTTCATCAATATTGGTAGAGTAGACTGAGGGAGGTGTTTGGGAGATACAATTTCGTTTTCACAAGTAGTGTTCTTTATTTTAAGGATAGACAAATTATTGATGTGGTGTTGGCGGCCAAGGAAGCGGTGGAAGAATATATGGGGTTGGTTTTCAAAATTGACTTTGAGAAAGCATATAACTGTGTTAGATTGAGTTCCCCAGAATTCGTTTTGGAGAAGGGTTTTGGGATTAGATGGAGGAAAGGGATGAAGGGATGCCTTAAGTCGGCCAATTTCTCCATCGTGATAAATAAAAAACCTAGAGGGAGATTCGGCATTGTAACAAGGAGATCTTTTATCTCCATTCCTATTTTGGTTAGTTGCCAATGTGTTAGGAATGACAAGTTAATGGTTCTGTAAATTAATATGGGAAAGAGTACCATTTGTGGGAACCAACGTGGAGGATAATGTGATTCAGAGTTTAGCTTTGCTGCTCTGGAAGTGGGGTGTGAAGTGGGAGAATGGCCGTTAAAGTATTTGGGTCATCCTTTGGGTGGAAATCAATTGTCCTTGGATTTTTGGAGGCCAATGATTGAAAAGGCATCCAAGAGGCTAGACGGATAGAAGAAATCTTTTTTTTTTTTTTTTTTTCTTGAGAGGGGATATGACCTTGATCCAATCTGTCTTAGCTACCATTCCCATCTATTACATGTCAATTTTAAAATTAACGGGTTCTATAGCCGACATTTTGGAGGGAATTCCTACGCGACAATCAAGGGGTGATAGGGTAAACTGTCGAGTGGCTAGGGATATTGTGACTAAAAGTAAAACAAAAGGGGGTTTAGGAATATGGAATTTGAAGTAGTAAATTTTGGCACTTTCGAGGAAATCATTGTGGACATTCCCATCAGAGCATTATATCCTAATGCAATACAATGCGTGTTTCGGTACCTCATATATTCTATTCAAATACAAACATATTTGAACAGCAAATCCACTCATTTTACAATTCACTCATCCCATTTTCTATCTACTATTACCAATCACATCACATACTCTCTCTCTCTCACCTACAACCCAAACATACATTACATTAACATCCAAACGCATATTGTATTTCATGTATCACATTTGAATACAATACAAAATGAATGTAGTTTCCAAATGGACCATTAGTGCTTGTTTAAAAAAAAAAAAAAAAAAGTTATCCCAAACAAGAAAGCTTTTATGTTCATCGCAATATAGGCTTATCCCAAAGAATAACCTATAACTTTCTATTAAAATTGTTACTAAAGATACTATTATACTATAAAATCGAAGTTTAATCAATCAAGCAAGCAAGCATTATGAAATCTGATAACCATAAAATCAGTAAGATAAGCAAATATATACAATACCTGTTCTCGAAATGCTTCCCAGATATTTTAGCCACAGTTGCAAGCGTTCTCCTCCATCCTGGCGCCCTAGAATCTTGTCCATGCACAGAAAACGCCTCCCCAAAACTTCCCCTCCGTTTACCCACATCAGACGGAAGAACTTCGTAGAAAACCGGAATCAACTTATGTCCCAATGTCTCCTTCCAATGAAGAATCTTGGCGACCTCGTCCAAGCGTGAGGTAGAGGAGGCGTAATTTGGCGATAAAATGATAACCGAGCACTTCAAATCTCGGCCGATTACCTCAACCTCGTGCCTGACTGTGTCGATTCCTTTCTTGTTGAGAGCACTTTTTAGATGACTCGCAAAGCTGTTACCGACATCTTCGTCGCAAAAGCTCAGCAGCACTTCGCCCTTTCCTGGCGAGTTGGAGGGAGAAGAGGACGACGATGAAGCTCTTTCCATTTCAAAATTTTTTTTTTTTTTTCCTGATTCGTTTTTGGAGGCGAACAAAACCAGATTTCCGATCGCGAAGAAGAGTTCTGAGATCCGATCAGCGGAGATGAGAGATCCGATTGAAAGATCGGCGGCGAGAAGAAGGAAAATTTCTGGAAAGCGTGAAAACTGAGGAGCTTAGGGTTTGATCGGTGGCTGCTTTTGCTTGTGTTAGACTACTTTGACTTCAAAAGTCTACGGGAAAATTGGGGATGGGGTAGTGGAATGTGATCTAATTCAAACTACACATCGTATGGGTTACCGACTCGTCGTTTTATCGTTATTTCTATATGTCTCTTGACTGGATGCTAGGAGGTGTCGTTTATTTGGAAATGTACGACAACAAAAAAGAAGCACGGTGAAACGAATCAAATTGCTTCTGCCCTCAAGAAAATAAAAATAAAAAGGAATCAAAGTATTTCTACCACAAAAAAAAAATAAAAAATAAAAAAAGAAAGGCAAATTTCTTCTTTTACCACAAAAAGGATCATTCTTCAATTACTTGCACAAAATAGAATTATCTTTTAAAGTTTTTTTTAGATAAATTACAAATTTTCCCCCAAACTTTTAATATTATCATAAAATACCCTTAAACTTCAATTTGTATTATTTATTTCTCCTAAACTTTTAAACGTCTGTAAATTTCGCCTTCTATTAATGAAAAGAGATGCCACGCGTCAAAAGAAAACCAAAAATTCAAAAGGGTAGTTTTGTAAAAACACAACTAAATTTATAAAAGAAATTCTTTTTAAAAATGAAAATAATGTATTAACTCCCTTAATAGTTAATACCTCTCCTTCCCTGGCGACGGCATCCCCAACGGCCGCTGAGAGCAAGCCCGCTCTCCCCATCTGACGATGTCACCTTTCCCCCTCCGGCGACGATACCTTTCCCCACTGGCCGCAACCTCCCCAACCAACCCACTTGCCGTCACTCCAGATCGTCATGTCCCCACCCGTTCACCCCATCCAAAGATCTGCGACACCATGCTATCCCAACTCACCCTCAAACTCTCCACCGAGCCATCCTTGCCAGATCGACGACGCCCAACCACCAAGTTCGCGATCGCCCCTCGCCTCAGATCTGCGTCGTGCCTCGCGCCTCTTCCCCACCTCAAACTCCCGTCGCCTCCCTCCCTGTGTGAGATCTGCTTCTTGATTCTTCCCCAACTCAGTTTGTGAGTCAGCCCCATTATCCCCTTAAACGTAGTTTTTTTTTTTTTTTTTTTTTTTTCCGTAACTCTTATAATTTTAGTTATAATATTAGTTTGTTGTGGGATAATATTAACGTTAGTTATAAAAATATGAGTTTCGATTTGGCATTGTAATTTGTGACCTTTATCTCTAATAATAATTATACATTGTCTGACTTGTATTATAACCAATATAAACAAATTCAACTACACACCCCGTTGTTACGCGGCTGATCAATGCCCTCATTTATTCAAATGCCTGACCCGAGACTGAGATACCAAATCCAAAGGAATTCCTCTTCGCATATTTCAAATTTTCACTAAATGGAAGAGATTGCTAACCAAAGAATTCTTGTTTCACTGGGAAAATTGTAAACTAAAACGAGAAGAGATATTTTAAACAATAAGAAAACAACTAAACTTGGAAAACGACAGCAGAAATAGAGAACGACAACGAAATAGACACACTTAAAAAAGACTTGGGTAGAAATTATATCCAATAGCTAACTTTAAGAGAGCGAGTGGTCAATTCAACGTATAAACACAATAACTGTTTAATAACTTGATGATGTGTGACAATTTTTATATAGTGGGATTTTTTTTATTAAAAAAAATATATGTATAAATTAGTCTTGAACCCCCTTAAATTAAGAGTTATCTATATTTTATTGGACAAACAATTTAGATTTTAAAAATAAAACATTTTAATTAAATCCATTAATATTAGTGAGATTAGTGACTTGATCTAAAATCTAAATTTGAACTACAGTTTTAATAATCTAATATTTTAAAAGACTGGCCCATTAAGTAATAATTTGTCTACATATAAACTAAAAGCTTTCAAAGAAAACCAACTCTTCACTTTCTTATTCTACAATTCCCAAATAAATTTGAAAATTTGCTCTTTTGTTCAACGTGTTATTTTACTTTTAAATTTGCACAACTTATATTTAAGAAAAAAAAATGATATTTTGAGGTATATGAATTTAACATAGCTACTCTTTTATTGAGAAAATAATGTTATTTGAAAGTGTATAATATATATATATATATTTTTTTTTTCTTTTTACCAGTGATATATTAGACTTGGAGTTTCAAGATGTGAAACTTGAATGACTATGGTATTATGAAAATATTAAGATCAACACTTCAATTTCAGGTTCTTTCTTGCATTATTTTTATTTCTAATTGCATATAACTTACAGCGATATATTGTTCTATTTAGATATAATCCTGATATTTTCATGTGTCAATATATCATGAATTTAATAAACAAAAATTGTTACATATATATATAAACACTCTCATGTCCGGCATCAGGCCGTTCGGTAGGGAGAGAGAGAGAAAGAGAGAGAGGAGGGGACAACCTAAAAAACTAAAGTAAGGTATAACGGAAGAGATTACCTGGTACAATACAAGAGGCTAACAATACAAGTGTTATTCCTGTCTGGTAATAATGGGATGCCAGATACGAGAATAAATATATTTATATGTTAGTATAATCTTGATTAGAAAATTTTTTGGCTCCTCTATCAATAAATCATGGCTCTGTCATTGGACACATTCAACTTTTAACAGTGAATCGATAGAAACATAAAACTATATTAATATAACACAAGCAAAGAACAAGGAAAAAACTAAAACAATGAACGTGAAAACAATAGGAAGACGACATAAGAATCATATGACCATTACAAAAAGGAAAGCGTTAACAAGACGTCAAACGACAATAAACTTGCAATTGATAAAAGACAATCGTATCTCATCCATACCTATCAGTATAATTCCATAAAATATCAACACTAAATCTGGTAATAACTATGGGGAGAGAAAGTTGTGCTTCTTCTAGTACATGTGAATTTCATTCTTGGTGTAAGAGATTTTGGAAGTTTAATATTCCTTTCTGAGTTAAAGCGTTTGCTTTACTCTTACTTTTTTCTCCAATTCTGAGCTCCCTTTTGTTTACGTTCGATAAAGGATTAAAAGTAAGTACCAAACTTCTTAAAGGGGACAATCAAAAAATAAAGAGACAACATAGACAAAATGGGGAAAAAAAACAAAGGAATCGATGATAATAGAGCAGAAAGACAGAAAGAGAAAACAAAATTTAAGCAGGTATATAACAACAACATAAATAACAACAACGCAAGCATGAAAACAACAACCAAACGTAGAGCGAAACAAATGACCACAAGAAGAGATTAGACAACGAGAAACCAATAAAAAGATAATAGAGTCAAAACCACGTAAAATAGAAAACGACAACAAAACAAAGAACAACTATGACATATAAGAAAAATGCTAGCACACCAACTTTAATATTAATTTTTAAGTACCAACTTATATGACATATGCGTTGTGTATTTTTTGTTGGTAAGTTTCAAAATATTGTTACATCAATTTATTGTATTTATCAATAAAAATATGACACATCAGTTGGCATACTCAAAATATTAGGATTGGAGTTGGTGTCACTAGCACGACATATAAAACAAGAGGAGAGAATATTAAAAAATAAAACGACAACGATAGAAAGCTGGAAAACGACAACGAAAACAGACAACAACTACAGTATTTAAAAGGACGATCAAACAACAAAAATTGGAAAACGGCAGTAAATAACAGTTTTTAACAATAACAGTGTAAAACGACATAACCCATAGAGACACTAAAAAAAATACAAGCCAAAGCCTAAAAACGTCAACATAACTAAATGTGTGACAAAATATTAAACAAAATGAAAACGACGATAAATAAACAAACGACAACAAAAGCTGAGACGTCAACTAATTTGAGAAATAAAAGAAAGAAGCGGAAAGAATAATATATAAAAGAAACTACGAAATATATAGCAAACGACACTGAAAAATCAAATAATATAACGAAATCATAACAATAAGAAAATGAGTAAATAAAATAAGTAAAATAAAATAAACGAGCAAACGAGAAGATGGAATACGAATCATAACGGAAAAGCTAGAAGAGGCAAGATTGAAACCCAACTCAAAGCGATCTTCTTCCTTTTTCTTGCAACCAAATAGGGGACAAGTAGAAGACTATATTTAAACGCCATTGATGCAAATTCAAATTAAATCATAGACAACGCACGACAATTAAGTTAGAAACGACGACAAAAACTTAGAAGCAATGATGACAATGCAAAACGGCATCAAAAAAGAAGACGACGATAAAAGAGAAAACCAGAAAACTACAACGTAAGGAAGGTGGGGCAGGAAATTATACGAGGTAAATGAAAAACGACGACTAAATGAAAAACGACAACAAAAAGGAACCAACACAAGTTGAAAAGGACGGTAAAATAAAACACAACAAACCAGGCACAACCTTCCATATTGAAAAAAAGAGCAAAAAGAGCAAAGTCTCCGATCCGTTGTATTTTTATAGAAAGAAGAAAGTAAAAAGTTTTGGAAATTTCCTCTCGTCTTGTCGTCCCCGATTCTCTCCGCTGTATTCAGTCAACAGAGAAGGTGTTCCATTCTTGCAATCAGGCCAGTGAAGCGTTCTTTGTTCTCTGCTTCTGACTCTAAAGGAGAAAATAAAAAGACCGAAACAAAAATGGCGTCTTTTTCGTTTAATTCATCTTCTTCCACTCCAAATTTTTCAACAAAATACGATGCATTCTTGAGCTTTAGAGGCGCAGATACACGAAAAAAATTTAGAGCTCATCTGAAAGCTGCTTTGTGTGAAAAGGGAATTAAGACTTTCGCAGACGATGAAAACATGGAGATAGGCGAGTACGTATCGCCACAGCTGATTCAAGCAATCGAGAATTCAACATGTTTGATAATCATTATCTCACCTCAATATGCATCTTCCAAGTGGTGCTTGATCGAACTAGTCAAGATTCTTGATTGCATGAAGGCAACGAGCCAGATCGTCGTACCGATTTTTTACCATGTGGAGCCACGTGATGTGGAAAATCAGACTGGAGATTTCGGAAAGGCATTTGAGAGGCGTGAGGAAAACTCTGAGATGGAATTAACCGCAAGCTGGAGAGTTGCCTTGGCAGAAGTGGCCAAACTACCTGGATTTGAGCTGCAGGACGGGTATGTATTTCTTCTATTGTTCCTTTACCTTTCTTAATTTTTTAGACTTTGTAGTCCTTAGTTCGACTCTCCTATGAAATTTGTTTGAATATGGTTTCTATATCTTTTTACTTGACAGTTGTGCATGGGAATATTTGACCATTTAAAAAGGAAAAAAACCCAAGTTAGTAATTATCTGATTAATCTTAAATTAAGAAAAAGGAGCGTTCTGTTGCCGCCCGTCGGGTAGCCTTGGCAACTACTATTTAACAGAGGAGGTAATTAGGAAAGTAGCTGTTGATTATAATCCATTAGAGTACCATGTGATTGTCACAGCAAGAAATGGGATTTATTTGAACGGTAAAATTATAATATGTGGTGATAACATCAGTAAATTTGGGCTTGAAGTTGCAGATCTGTACGAACTTGAGCTTCTATAGCTGCTTTCCTAGTAGTAAACTAGACGGGAACATTTAGTTCCGTGTTATGAGTTGTTGTGGACTGACTCTTTGTATTTGTTATGTTAAAAATTCAAGGGACGAAGCACAATTTATAAAGGAGATCGTTGAAGAGGTATCAAGTAAATTAAGTAATGTTGCACCCTCCAACATTTCCGATGATTTTTCCGGATGGAACTCAAGTGTGGGCGTGGCAAGACTCATCTCTTCTCCGTTTACAGGCGTTGCAAACATTCCTCTTGCTTTTTTTTTTTTTTTTGGTCTGCTGAAACCTTTATATCGCTGCAAAATTTGACCCAACAAGCTTAAGAAAAGTCCTTGCAGTTTCCTATCGATGCAAAAATTTCCACATTATTGACGTGGCGCCGAAAGCAGACCCAAAAAAAAAAAAAAAGATTGACAAGAGGTCCCACGTTCATTTTCTCTGTGCTTTACAGCGTTGAATAATTTGTATAATAGTATGATAGGATGTGGAAGAAATGAGCTTCTAGTGTGTTTGTAATATGAGATAATTTGTTTCTACCAAAAAAAAAAAAAAAAAGGGATAGTTGGTAATCACTGATCGTGTATATCCGATTCTCAATGCAATTTTCCTCTTATTTTCAAACAAGAGAGAGAAAGAGAGAGCAATTTTACTCTTAGACTTTGTTTGGTGATTTGGTCAATCTCAAATTAAAATGTACTTTTTTGTCTCAATTTTTATTTTTTTCTGAAAAAGTTTTTGTCCTCTTCTGAAAAAGTTTTTGTCTTTTCTGAAAAATCAACAAAAATTTTTAACTCAAACTTAAAATTTTCAACTCAAACTTAAAATTTTCAAACTCAACTCATTCACCAAACGAACCCTTACTCTTGGCATCTAGCATGAATTTTTGCAATTTCCATTACTCGTACTTTTTTTTTCCCCCCCAATGAACCATTATTCGTTCTTTTACTCCTAAGGGAAAAATATATATATATATATATATATTTCAAACGTACTTTAGCCATAAGGTAATTAAAAAAAGAACAAACAAACAAACAAAAGAAAGAAAGAAATTTAAAGCAATTCCCTTTATTGTGATGAAAATAAAATAAATTGCAAGGAAATTTATTCCAAATCTGTAAACAAATGAAACTATGTTATGGGGTGATCCGTCGTGGTCAGACATGCCTGGCCTTAGCAAGCAGATGCTCCGTAGAATTCCAATTTGGTCTGAAGCTACGTTCGCAGGAATATTTAAATTTTCTTAATTTGTAGTTATCTTTTTGAATTCCATTATGTGCTCTATGTGCTTTAGCTGGTGTGACCACTATATCCGGCTCCGTCACATTTCCTTAACTTAGATATGCTTTTGTAATTTATTGTAAGCCTCGGAATAAGGTTTTTTTTTTTTTTTTTTTTTTTGGCTTGAAAATAAGAGGAAAATTGCATTGATAATCGGATATACAATCAGTCATTACAAACTCACTAGAAGCTCATTTCTTCCACGTTCTATCATAATAATATACAAATTATGCAGCACTGTAAAGCACAGAGAAAATGAAGGGGGTCCACTTGTCAACCTTTTTTTTGTCTGCTTTCGGCGCGACATCAGTACTGTGGAAACTTTTTGCGTCGATAGGAAACTGCAAGGACTTTTCTTAAGCTTCGTGGGTCAAATATAGAAGCGATATAAAAGGTTTCATCAGACTAAAAAAAAAAAAAAAAAAGCAGGAGGAATGTTGGCAACGCCTGTAAACAGAGAAGAGATGAGGCTTGCCACGCCCACACTTGAGTTCAGTCCGGAAAAATCATCGGAAATGTTGGAGGGTGTAACATTACTTAATTTACTTGATACCTCTTCAACGATCTCCTTTACAAATTGTGCTTCGTCCCTTGAAATTTTAAAATGACAAATACAAACAGTCAGTCCACAACAACACATAACACAGGAACTAAACATCACGCCTAGTTTAGTACTAGGAAAGCAGCTATAGAAGCTCAAGTTCCTACAGATCTGCAACTTCAAACCCAAATTTACTGATGTTATCACCACATATTATAATTTTACCATTCAAATCAATCTCATTTCTTGTTGTGACAATCACACACTCTAATGGATTATAATCAACACCTATTTTCCTAATTACTAGAACGTTTCTCCGTAACATTCTATTCCAATTGTAGTAAAGATTCTACTCAAGGTGTAATCAAGTAATAACTATGAAATCTGAAAACCGTAAAATCAGTTAGAGAAGCAAATGTATACCTATTCTCAAAATGCTTCCCAGATATTTTAGCCACAGTTGCAAGCATTCTCCTCCATCCTGGCGCCCTAGAATCTTGTCCATGCAGAGAAAACGCCTCCCCAAAACTCCCACTCTGTTTACCCACATCAGACGGAGGAACTTCGTAGAAAACCGGAATCAACTTATGTCCCAAAGTGTCCTTCCAATGAAGAATCTTGGCGACCTCGTCCAAGCGCGAGGCAGTGGAGGCGTAATTCGGCGAGAAAATTATAACCGAGCACTTCAAATCTCGGCCGATTACCTCAACGTCCTGCCTCACTGTGTCGATTCCTTTCTTGTTGAGAGCACTTTTTAGATGACTCGCGAAGCTTTTGCCGATTTCTTCGTCGCAAAAGCTCAGCAGCACCTGGACCTTTCTTGGGGAGTTTGAGGGAGAAGAGGACGAAGATGAAGCTATTTCCATTTCAAACCCCTTTTTTTTTTTGGGTGGAGTTTTTAGAGGCGAACAAAAATTGATTTCCGATCGGCGGAGATAAGAGATCCGATAGAAAGATCGGCAGAGAGAGGAAAGAAAATTTCTGGAGAGCGTGAAAGCAGAGGATGATCGGGGTTTGATCGCTGGCTGTTTTTGCTTCTGGTGACTACTTTGACTTCAAAAGTCTACGGGGAAATTCGGAGTGGATTACTGAACAGTTGGGTGATTCTTCTCTTTTTTTCGTGCGGGAAACGATTTAATTCAAACAAATACGGATTATATGACTCGTCGTTTTATTGTTATTCTATATATTTCTCTTGGCTGGAGCCAGGAGGTGTCGTTTATTTGGAAATATACGCAATCAGACAGCTTCTGCCCTCATTTATTAAAAAAAAAAAAAAAAAAAACAAACAAACAAACAAACAAGCATCTTCTTTTACCACAAAAAGGATCAAGCTTATTCTTCAATTACTTGCACAAAATAGGATTATCCTTTAAACTATTTTTTTTTTCTTTTTTAAAGATGTTTGGTTGATCAAATTCCAGTTTGAATTTGTTCATATTAAACAACGTAACAGCATTAAAAAAAAAAAAAAAAAAAAGAAGCAAAAAGAGCAATTGTAACGTCAAAAACAATTGAGAAAATTGAGGCGGCGAATATCAAATAAACTTTAGTGAAAATCATTCTCAAAAGCTAGTTTAAGGGAAGATGGTGCTCAATTCACATATAAATACTATAATCGTTTAGTAATTTGATGATGTGTGACCAATTGAACTACGAACAGTCTTTCTCAGGGCTAGAGTGTCATACAAATGAATGAATCCGATATCATGATAAATAGATTTGGATCGCAATCATACCCAGAAGCTGACTTTTAAGGAAGAGTGTATCAAATCTATACATAAGCATTATAATAGTTTCATTTCATTAACTTGACAATGTAGGACATAATCAATTTTTAACAGTGAACACATAGAAAAACACAACTATATTAAAGATAACACAAGTCGAGTAAACAACAAGAAAAAAAAAATTAACGTGAAAACAATAGGAAGAAGGCATAAGAATCGCATGATCATTACAAAATGGAAAGCGTTAACAAGACGAGAAACGACAATAAACTAGTAATTGATAAACGACAATCGTATGATCTCATCCAGACCTATCAGTATATAATTCCATAAAATATCAACATTATATCTGATGTAGGCGAGTTTGGAGTTGAATATTTCTTTCTGAGTTAAAGCGTTTCCTTTATATTCAAAAAATGAAAAAATATATATGAATATACAAGTGTTTTCTTTTAAAGCTTCCTATGATGCCAACAGATATATTTCCATATTTCGAGGGAAAATTCTATTACTCTCCCTTTTATCTCCAATTCTGAGCCCTAATGGTTCTTTTGTTAAAATTCGATTGAAGATTTAAAGTTAACAAACGTTTTAAAGACGACATTCAAACAATAAAAAATTGGAAAACGACAATGAAAACGGACAACAACTATAATATTTAAAAGGAAAATCAAACAAAGCAACAGAAATTGGAAAACGACAATAAATAACAGTTGTAACAATAACAGTGTAAAACAACACAACCCTAATTCTGCACCAAAAATAAACAAATGAATAAATAACCCTTAAGTGATACTAATAAAAATACAAGCCAAAACCTCAAAACGTCAATATTACTAGTTGTTATGACTCTGGTTATCATCATAAGTCTTCATTATTTATGAGAGTATTATAAATTATTCATATTAAATCTCTTTTTTATGAGAGTTTCAAAAATAATTTTATCATTCGTCTCTCTACGAAAGTTAAAAAAAAAAAAAAAAAAAGATGCACTGCTTTTCTATTTTGCTATCTCTCCCATTATCTCACTACTTCTAAGATGTCTATATTAATCAAGGAGAGACAGTCAAGAAGTTTTTATTTTAAAACAAGTCCTAAATCTGGACTTACTTTATTCTAACTGATTTTCATATATACTTATACCAATTAGTTTTTATTTTTCAAATATGACAGAGGATGCTATTACTTATTCATGATTAATATGGATTACTTTGTCTTATTTCTTACTCCAAAATATATGGTTAATCATGTATTTAGCTGTGTTTAAACAACTTATGATTTAGCTTAACTTGCTCTTTAAATAGAAATAGATAACTTATGATTGGAATTATTTTTCTATCGTTGTTTTTAAACGATGATGATGATGATGATGATGATGATGATGATGAAAACCACGATAAATAAACAAACGACAACAAAAGTCGAGACGGCAACTAATTTGAGAAATAAAAAAATAAAATAAAATAAAAAAGAAGCGGAAAGAATAATAAAACAAAACATCGAAATATGTGGCAAACGACACTGAAAAATCAAAACATTTAACGAAAACAGAAACAGAAAGAGCAAACAAGTTGGACTACGAATCACAACGGAAAAGGTAGAAGACGCAAGTCCCAACTCACTTAGATTGAAACCCAACTCAAATCAATCATCTTCTTCTTTTCTTGCAACCAAATACGGGACAAGTAGAAGGCTAGATTTGAACGCACGACAATTAAAGTTAGAAACGACGACAAATTCTTAGAAGCAATAATAACAAACAATGCAAAACGGCAACAAAAGAGAAGACGACAATAAAAGAGAAGACCAGAAAACAACAACGTAAGGAAGGTGGGGCGCGAAAATATAGAAAATAATAAAACGACGACTAGCAGAAAAACTACAACAAAAAGCAACCAGCACAAGGTGAAAAAGAGGGTAAAATTTAAACCCCAAACAATCACAACCTTCCATATTGAAAAAACAAAAACACAAGGGGAAGGGGATCCACGCTGGATCAAAGTTCAAACTTCGCCGTCTCCATATTTGCAATAACACATAAACGGCAACTTTCTGGACAAAAAGTCTGTACAAACAACAACAATAATAAAAACAGTAACAATAACGATGAAACCTGCGAAAAACAACAGCAAAACGACAGCAAATTGAAAACGACAAAAAGGAGAAACGACAAAAAATTTACAACGACGGTGAAGGGGTTGCCGGCAGCATAGCGGGAGTCGACAATACGAGAGAAAACAAGAAATTAACGTAAAAGGGGAAAAATGTCCGAGTTGAAAGGGAAGGTGTGGGGAGTGGAGCACGAGAAAAAATAAAAAAACCCCCAAAAGTAAATTTAACTATAGCATTTCAAACGACAAAAACTCGACATAACAAAGTAAACGACAACAAAACTGGGGAGCGACCGTGAAAGCGCAGACGACCAAAAAAAGAAAAGAAAAAGAGTAAACCTAAAAACTGGGAACGACAAGCATGATAATTACCAACAATAAACTTGTAAAACGACAATGAATATTAGAAAATTCTAATACAAGACAAGACCTGGAAAACGACAGAAAAGTGTACAACGTCAATATAAAACTTTTAAGAAAATTAGAAAACAAAAGGAAAAGTAACTGCAAAAATATATATGAGATGGACAATGAAAGAGGTCAAGCAACATCAAATGGAAAAGGACACTAATAAATGAAACGACAGTAAACTAGAATGCCACACTAAACTATTTAGTGACAAAATGGACTTGAAATGTAAGTATGAAACCAAAGAATGATTAAAATCCGGAGGTCAAACAAAATTTCATTAATAAAATAACATAAGATAATCCACTCAAAAAAATAACAAAAGAGAAGGAATTGATTTATTATAATGGAAACGACAAAAGGAAATTTATAATAATAGTTGGCAACAGGTAACCAAAAAAATGGTGATCGATGAAAAAGATGGTGAACGATGTAAAAACGATCATATATATTTATTAAAAAAAAAAAACAAAAAGGCCGGCGGATGTCGAAGATACAGTATCACAATAGAAGAAAAGGAAAACGACAATAAAACAGAAAGTTGTCGTCAGGCCCGTAAACCACAATCCTTGAAACGACAATAAAAATGACTTAGATGGAAAGACGACAATATGTGTGTAAAACGAGCATAAAGATTTAGATGGATAGCTTCGATATGATGAGCATTCAAAACTATAAAACGACAACGACAATTGAAAATGACAAACGGTTTTGAAAAACGATTACAAAACGAGTAGACAACAAGAAGGAAAGGAGACCCCAAAAAACAAAAAATGTTATCATTGAAAGAATAAAAGAAGAGAATACACTACGTTAACGAAAAGGTTAAGTGCGCACACACACCAACACCCCAACCACCCACCCACCCCCCCCCCCCCCCTCCCCCCCAACAAAAAAAGGGGTTTTGGGTTGGGGGGGGGGGGGGGGGGGGGGTGGTTTGTGTAGGGGGGGTTACTCTTCTCTTGCGGATTTTGTGGCCTCAAAACCTTGATAAAATGTCGTGGAATGAAGCCAAGGAAAAAAAAAAAAAAAAAAAGATCTGAAATTAAGTTTCAAGTATGTTGTTTTATGAGTGTCAATATAACTCAGAGAATTAGGGTCCGTTTGGTAAAACGGTTTGAGTTGAAAATTTTAAGTTTAAATAGTAATTTTTGTTAACTTTTCAGAAAAGACAAAAAACTTTTTCAGAAAAGACAAAAAACTTTTTCAGAAAAAGACAAAAACTGAGATGAAAATTTTGAGTTTGAGTTGGTGAAGCAAACGAGGCCTTAGTGTTTGGTTCCCTGATTAGAACTAAATTTTTTGAGTTATAGTTGTTTAACTTTTTAAAAACTAGTTAAATTTTTTTGTTGATTTTTTAGAAAAAGATAAAAATGAGCTGGAAAATTTTAGTTTCAACTAGTGAATCAAACAAACACTGGGGGGGGGGGGGGAGATAGCCGTACTAGGAGTGGAAAAAGAAAGAGACATCGCGTTTAGGAACATTAGGCAAAGCAACGCTACCAAAGCCAAATTTTTAGTTGTTTTCTTTTTCAATTTTATCATTTCTTGTGAATCCTCTATTTTCATTCTCAAACCTGTCCATTTTTTTTTTTTAATGTCCATCAATTTTATATCTGTACACTTCCTTACCCCTTCCTTTAAAACGAGTTTATAAAGACCAACTAATTTGGGCGTATAATATGCAAGGGTTGCAATGCAATACCCAAAAAAAAAAAAATCAACTTCTTCACATGGCTGCCATGGAAATATATGTATTGGCCATATATAATATACTAGTCCAAAAACTTGGTCACAGTATTCTCACCACCGTCAAAGGGGTTAATTAATGAATGAATCGCTTGATCCAACAAATTGGCTGCGAGGCTGACTAGTAGTAGCGGTGACATTTTGAAAAGTATTAATAAACATTTTATATTTATTATATATACGCATAAAATATATAAATTACAAGGAGAAGTCTGTGGTTTAAGATTATAACTTTGGTCTGCAAAGACGCTCCTAGTTGAAAGAACAATTTGCATGAAAATCAAAAAGTAAAAGCAAACTTTTTTTTTTTTTTTTTTTTACAAAAGTTTTGTCTTCAAGTAGGAATGCACGGACGAAATTTCCCACAAGTAGGCAGGTACAGACCAGAAGTAATTCAGACTAATTCCCAAAAAAATTTAAAAAAAAAAATGGTGTGAAAGCTATCAATTTAGATGCTTTTCTTTGTTCTTAGAGATTCGGTTAATTTAGTCCACCGTCAACATGGACCGAAATAAATATAATGCATTCATGTACATATATACATATTGTCTATGCAAAGTCTTGAGCTCTTCTTTTTTACTTTGGATGGTCCAAACACACGTCCGTACCCCCAAAACTTGGATCTTATTTCAACCTTTTTGGCTTCAAAACGTGTCTGATCAAGCAGACATAAAAACACCCACCCACAAAGGCAAAGAAACAACCTTTTTTTTTTTTGCCAACTCCAGCTACGTTAATTTGTAGTACTATAAATGGACTATGCAACACATCTTAAGTTAGTTTTGTAAAGAACATATAATTTTGATGGGATGAATCTTGCCAAAAGAGAAAATTAAAAAAAAAAAAAAAAAGAAGGAAATATTATGTACATTTATATATAGAGTATTACTAAATATATATCTCAGCTTTGCAACTATTTCTATGTGCAACTTGCACTAATACTTCCATGTCTGCTGGAATTGGTTGTAGGGGACCATGATGAACAAACCAAAATTTTAATTTGGTAAGGTCTATTCTTGTTCGGAAATTGAAAAATCTAAAAGTGAATCGGTCTTTTTGAACAATTTTGGTAAAAGATTTGGACTCGACCAAATTTTTCGATCAACCGTAGATGTCATCGATCCAGCACCAAACCCCTATAAACACTCAAGGGCAAGGCAAAGGAATAGCTTTGCCAATATTTGAATTAAATTAACATAAATAGGCAGATTAGTCCAAGTTCAACCTAAGCCAGTGATCTCTCTATCAAAGATATAGTAGTTAATGTCATTTAAGAAAATCGAAGAATTACTAGCTGGTTTATCAGTTGTTATAGTCCAAGTTGCGACCTGTCGCTTGCATCATTAAAATGGGCATTGAAATGAATACTCAAATCTGCAAGGAAAAAGAAGAAAAAAAAATTCTAGAATTTCAATATCTTGTTCAATCCGGTGGTATTTCTTATTAACATGTGACAGCTACAACACAGTTTATAAATCAACAGGGGACCAAAATTTCAGAAATAAGGTTGCTGTTTAGTTGACAATGAATTATGGGTATTCTCCAGTTTTTACTCAATAATGTAAAGAATTTAACCACACAAAAAAAAAAAGGAAATAATAACAAAAGACTCAAAACTTTGTTGTGGTTTCAACGTTTCAAAACATAAATAGCTGTGACTATCATGGATTTGTCGGCATTTAATGCGGGGTTTGAAAATAGAGAGAAATTTGTTTGAACGGCGTAAATAAACAAAGGAAAAAATTGGGAATCAAATCGAGGAAAGGTTGTTGAAAAATAAGGATGTACTACTGAAAGATGATGACTTGTCACAATTGGAAGAATAATCAAAAGGTTGGTTACATGAGCAACTCCGTTAAAAAAATAACGATAATTAATCAAGCATTAATTAATTAAATGAGTCTTTCTAGGATAGTATATTCCCTATTTGTAATATACATTTTTAAACATTATATCTAGTTAATATCATATCAAAATAGAAAATATAATGTAAGTTTTATAATTTAAAATAAAATCCTACTTTTCAACATTGGCGATGAAATCTAATCTTACGATTTACACAGAGTTCCACCGATACATAGGTTATTTTTTCAGTACCAATCTCCTAATGTTAATTATGTGTATATATATATATATATATATGTTGTAATGAATGATGTGTGAAAAGCATAATTGAAGTAGCTACTAGTCTACTTGTGTGTGTATACGTAATATGGAAGTGTCAAAGTGGTTCATGGCGTGTTCTAGTCGTGTATTGGCATGATAATTTTTCTTAAATCCTGGCTGTCCAACCTAACATTAACCCCCAATTTCAACGCCATGCAACTAGCCACGTGGGTTGCATCGATGGTCAACCTAAATCCTAGTCAACTCTGTCTTTTTCTTCAATGCTGATTTTATTTTGCTGTTGGGGTTTGAAAATCTGTGGTAGTTTAATGAGAGGGGTTTTGACAATTGGAATTGTATTTTGGACGCTTTCTATGTGTGCCGTATGATGCAAATCTTTTTTTTTTTTTTTTAAAGGACAAAAAAAAAATTATTACATATACATGTATATTCTAGTTAATTTATCCCAAATATATATGGTAATGTCTAATCTAAGGGATAAATTAAAAGAAATTACGGAATGTAATTATTAATTTATTTTTGAATAAAAATAACATTTTCATCTAATTGATGCAAATATTTCAATGTCATAAATTCTCTAAAAGGTGTAAAAAAATCGATATAACAAATAACGTATTATATTATTAAAGAAAACAATTAAATACTAACTTATACTGAAGAATAAGGACTAATCTATTGACATGACCATAATTTGCATAAGAGAGGAAAAAAATTGAGTTCCAATTAATACAAGAAATAAATCTTCAACTCATTCAAAATGCCCTCTGTCTTCGATGTAGGCTTTTCTTATAACTAATATGATGTACCGAAATTATCGTCAATGTCAATTTTCCCTCGCCTAAAAATGTTTAGATTTAGCCATTGAAAGCTAAGACGCTAAACCTAAACATGCTAGCTACCACAACCAAATTGAAATACGAGTGGACTAAACTCATCACTACAATAAAAATGAGATCTTAGACCTATTTCTTTATTTGTTATGAAAAATATGCTAAAACTAGCCAAGAGAACAAAGTAAAACATATTTGTGACATTATTTTGATAAGTGTTGCATTTGGTATAAGAAGAGAAGTTTCAGATGGTCGCTTGTTACTAAGATTTAGTTGAATACTTATACTAATGCCTTGAGTTGATGAAGCAGTAACTGGATTTAATATTAAAAAACATGCATTATTGATAGGCTTTTTTCTTTTTAAAAATCTCTTGTATGTGCTTTTAAAAGGGGTTAGATAAATGAAGCATCGTTTAGTAACTATAATCATCGTATAATTAGATTTGGTTTAGCATATCATGAGAAATAAAATATCATAATTAACCAATCTGTTATTTTAATTGATATGATATGATATTATAATACGACATTAAAAAAAGACAGAATGAGGGATGAGAGTGTTGGATCCGTAAAATACACTAAAGTTTTAGATAATTTTGACAAGATTACCATATGTAAAGCTAGTTAATGACGGTAATGTTACATGCCAAATTGGATTAAAGAATCTCGATTAATACCAAAATTATAGTAATCGTTTGGATTCATCTAGCTAATACTTTCACTAATAATTCAACAGGAAAGCAAAGGAATGGGACTCTTATATATATATATATATATATATATATATTTATATATAAATATATATATATGTGTGTATGGAAGAGTTTTCAATGGTTATTCTAATATTTACCCATCCATGGTTATCGTTATTTTGACCGTACGATGTTGATCAGATGGTTGTAACAAATTGAGTAGTTGATCAAAAAAATTAATCACAATTAATAAACATGGAACTTAAAGAGCTCATTAAATGAGATTTGGATGGACAACTTGTTATTAACTTGTTGACATGACATTTTAAAGTATTTTTTAAATTAATTACAAAAGTAAAAGACATGATTTAGTTTAAAATTTGTTTTTTTTCAAATATCACATTACTGTAGAATTTTTTCTTAAATAAGTGTACGCAAATGACAAACAACAAAATCACAGTTATGAAGTTTATCCTTTTTTTTTGGTATAAATCATGAATTTCTTTTCATTTTTACAAGAAAAAACACAAAATTTTTAGTTATAAAGAAAACATATTTAATAAAAGCATACTACAAAATCTTTGTTACACTACCATTATTTTAAATAAAACATGGGTATATGAAAGAAAATAAAATGTTAGATTTAGTATTCACTTTTTCTATCTCTTTCTTAAATTATCGAACAACTAAAATTTAAATGTCAGTTATTACTCGTTACACCCCTCTTATTATTCCAAAAAATCCCCACAACTAAGTTTTAATTTTTTTTTAATCCTTGAAATGACCACCAAATCAATAAATTTTTTTAAACAATCCCTTTTTTTTTTTTCTTTTGTTCTGTAAAAAAAAAAAAATACAATGATTCTTCTTTTCAAAGATATCCATATTTTATGTGGAAGTGAAATCAAAGTTTTATAGGTCTCCTTTTTAAAAAATAATGCTTTTTCTAAATTAAAATATTGATTTTGGTTCTGAAAGATTAAATAAAATAATTCATCTTAGAAAAAAAGTAAAAGGTGAAAACTTCATATGTTTTATATATCCTAAAAAGTTATCTAAGGAACTGTATTCTATCTTCAATTCAAAAAAAAAATATATATATATATATATATATATATATATTCTATCTCGTGGATTTATCCTTTTTCTCTTGCAAATATCTAAACAACTGTTTGTCAGTTGATGCGAGAACTTTGTGTCAAGCTTTTGAGTTTTGATCATGCAAGAGATGGAATATTGTTTGGCTTAAGCAAAACTGTGAGATTGGATTATGAAAGTTTTGTTGCTGCTTGGAATTCGATTCCCTTTTTTTTTTTTTTCTTTTAATTATGGGGTTTGGATTCAAGCATTCAATTGTCCACTTCTAGTAAAAATAATCTTTTATTTTATATTTAAGATAAACTGGTTTTAACTTGCTATAACAAATCAAAAAATTATGGCATCATCAATTTAATTAATACATGCACTACTTTTTTATAATTTTGTGTTGTAACCATCTATGGTTACAAAAATATAATAATTATTAAAATCATACCCATAAATATATATATATATATATGTAAGTCATGAATAAAGTAGTTAGCTAGCTAGCTGTCTAGGCAAACTGGAGGATTTGTTCACATTTGCATAAGCAATTAATTATACATAGAGCAGTCTTACTCTTCGAATTAATGGTCATTGACTCCGTATTCTAAGATTTCCACGTTTGTGTGCTGACGGATTAGCCACACTTCAAGAATTTGAAGGCCAAAATTCAGAGATGAAATTTTCATACAGCACAAGAAAGGAACATAAAGTACGACAGTCGGCCATAGTTTTGAAAAAAAAAAAAAAAAAAAAAAATCTGTGTTAGTCCTAAATCCTAATTTACTAGCCATGGAAGAAACTTCCCAAAACTCTTTTCATTTATTTATTTTTCTTAAAAGTAAACAATTAAATTTCCTTTAAGCTCACTTGATTACTTTGACCAATGTCCCCAAAAGCAACTATATGTGATCATAGCATTTTCATTTTTTTTTTCTCCTTTTGGTACTGATTTTTGTTTGTGTGAATATACTTTCCTTCAAATGTTATATATGATCAAACGGGGTAATATTACGTACAGATTGAACTTTTTACAAAATCTTTAGTTAATCAACTCGTGCGGTTGTCTATATGTGTGTGTGTACATGAATCATGATATCTGTATATGATGTTGCCAAACAATATTTGGATATATGTGTGAACGTAGAGAAAAATAGGATGAACAAACAATACTAGTCCAACCAACCACGTTTAAAACATGCACACATATACATATAATACTAAGAGAAATTATTCAGTAGTCCAAGTGTACCATGTCATTGTATTTATATATATGGTACATTAATTCAATTAAAATTTGACATTTTAACACTTTACCCACTTCATTTTTTTGTTATATGTTTCTCTTTCCTAATATATGTTACCTTAATTAGTAAATCTAAATCAACATAAATATCTCACCTAAATCCCTTATATAACTAAATATTTAAACAAAAATCAACTTCTATATAAAACTTTCATACATTTAAATTTCTCTAAAATAAAAAACGGTATTGCAGTACTTTTTTTTTAAAATTTTTTTCGGGAATTGTCTTCTATTAATTTTTTTGAAGACCGTTTTATATTAATTTTGATACAAATGAAAACTTCATTCTATGGAATGAGAAAATTTTCCCATATAAATAGTTAATAAATAAAAATCAAGAAATACACATATAACTATTTTCATATATATCGTCTGTAAAAGCAATTCTTGATCATGTAGGTAATATATGAAAGACAATAAATAAATATTTCTATATGTACAAATACATCAACAACCATCAACTTTGAAATTGAAAAAGGTAATTCTTGCTTTTAAAATATATATATTGAAGTTTTCGTTTTCTTTTTATTTATTTATTTTATATTTTTTAAGAATGAAGGGTTTTCTTAGTTGTTTTCATTACATTTCAAAAAAAAAATTTTTTTTTGAGCAATATTTTTAGGATCATGTTAAGAAAAAGAGAAAGAAACATCATACGAGGTCTCAAGTATATTAAAAAATATTCTTTACAAAAGATTTTTTTTAATTAATTGGTTAATATAAAAAGATTTAGGTGAGATATTTATGGCATTTACATTTATTAATTAGGGTAAATTACTTATTTAGTCTCTAAACTCTTAACATTATGCAATTTTGGTCCATGAACTTTTCTTTATAGCTGGAATACCCCTAAACTTTTAAAATATTGCTATAGTGGTTTTTTCCGTTAATTTTTGAACGAAATATGTTGTAATTTGGTAAAAACAGTGACGCTAATTTCGGATTCCGTTAAAAAATTAATAAAAAAATACTATTATAGCAACGGTTTTAAAAGTTTATGATCATTCCAATTACGAAAGGGAATGTCCCTAAACTATTAAAATGTTGCTACAATTATTATTTTTGTTAATTTTTAAACAGAATCTGTTAGTAATTTGGTTAAAAAGTAATGTTAACTAATGGATTCTGTCCAAAAATTAACGTAAATGACCATTATAGCATTAAAAGTTTAGGGGCATTCCAGTTACGAAAAAAAGTTCGGGGACCAAAGTTCTATAAAGTTAAAAGTTCAGGAACCAACGTACTTTTTGCTCCTTTTGAAAGGAATCTTTATTAGGGGAACAAATTGCAAATAGTACTTTTTGCTCCTTTTCCCTTTTTCTTTTTCTTTGAGACATCTACCTTGCGCCGTATGTTTGAAGGGAGAAAAACCTGTTTCTTACCACTTTCTCTTCCTCTCCAAAAATTTCTTCACAAGACAACGGCATGCATAGAGAAAATCATCTACTATTGGATGTGGATTCTAAGTCCGATCCCCACGAGTTTGGCCAACCAATTAGAAAACTGAAAAGGAAAATTTACGTACGCATATAATATATATATATAAAACATAATATTAAAGCTAAACGTCTAAGCCACGTGATCCATTTCAATAGCAAAAATTGTAGGTGCATGAAAGTATATGTTTATATTAGAACCCAATTTTGGTCAAATTTTGGCCGACAAATTTCTTCGATCCTTAAAGATGTTCAAAGTTTGATTTGAAGTTTCTTTCAAATAAAACTCCATCTAGTCAAGGTAAGGAAAATTAAGCTTAAAGTATTATATATTTATAGCTTCTTTTTACAAGTGGCCGGATACATACGATAGAAACTAGTAGCTAGTTACCTTTTTTGGTTTTTCCTCTCAAGCTTGAATAATTTTCAAATGATACTTTAAATAGGATTAAAGACGACAAAGTGAAAGAACGTCACGAGAAGTTGAAAATTTATGCACCATGAAAAATTTGTTGGCCGTAATTGTAGTAGATTCATTGTATGGTAATTTCTGATTAATCTCGTACATTAATTTCTATGCACCTGGAATCATGTAGCACACGGAAATATCTAAAATAATTGAAAAATAGAATAAAACAATCACATTTATCATTTGTAATTGTATGAGTAATCTTTCGATAATTTTATACCTGTATTTCATTATTAAAATTCTCCAATATCAAATTCAAAATATATATATATATATATATTTTCGTCATTCTTCGAGTAAAAAGAAAAGATATTAGTTATTCTCCTCAAAGAAGAAGAAAAATGTATTAGTTATGGTTAATCCAATGGCAGGCTTCTAATTTACTTATATGATCCTTTTTCTTATTTAGTGCCACGTAAGTACCATATTTATTAACGGAGAATATACATTATTTAAGCCATGTTTAAGACAAGCTTTCCTTTTATCATTATTTTAGCTATCAATTAAATTTAAGCTTGAGATGTATAGATTTTCTCCTCTTTTTTTCCTTACGTGTGTAAACAAGTTAATTATGATATACGGAAAAGAAAAACTATATGTATGTAGAATTTTGGAAGGGATGGATATTCAAAGATGAATGCGACAACATGACAGAACTTACGTGACAACTTTGACTAATTGTGGGTATCAAACAATTAATTTAATATCTAATATAAAAGGTTAATTTGATGGGGAACATGTAATTATAAAACGACCTCGTCATGATTAAGGAAGCAGTAAGCCAGTAACTAGTGAACTAATTGGTATTTAGTCTTTGGTTAAAAAAAAAGTTTAAAAAAAAATTGGCTAAGCTTTTCTTAAAGAAAAAGAAAATACCATCTTTCAGAAACTAAGGAAATGGCAAATTCAACAAATACTTATCCATGACCCACCATTCAAAAGAGTTTCTGTAGTTTTCAGATATTAGGATAATTATATTTAAAGTTCCTCGACCTTTAAAAAAATTTGAGATCAAAAGAGTGGACTTTGAAGTAATAGTGACATCTCAAGAAATTTTCAATAATAGTTAACTGGGGGAATATTCCAAGATTCCCTTTAAAAATTTCTTAACATGTAAATTAATATTTCCTCTAGAACAATTAACAAGGAATGTACAAAAACAAAGACTGTCTACCTATTCCGCGGGTTGCATTTCCATTTTCCACAGTCAGAACTCAGAACAGATTAAAGAAAGGGGAGAGAATAAAGAAAATGCACAACCTAAAATTATGTATATTAAATTTCAATATATATAATTTCAACTCACATTTAAAAAAAAAATCTGAAATAGATAATTCTATATGTATTAAAGAACATTATGTATCATTGATTCAAAAAAAAAAAAAAAGAAAAATTACGTTTTACTAACTAAAAAAAATGTAAACCATTCCTCTTATAAGCTGTTATAAAATGAGAAATTTAGCTAAGATAAGAAAGATTCCCCCTTTTTTTTTAACTGATTTTTATTGAATTTCATTGAATTTAAATAGTTATGTTCTAATAACTAAAACACCCAATCATTTAATGACTTGCTACCTATGAATCTTTCTTTTGTTTTATTGTAATAAGGGTGTTGATATTTCCGCTCCTTTGGTGTGTTTTTTTAATTTACTCTGGTGTTTTTGCTTCGGTAATAATGGAGGTGATGTCCTCCGCTTGTGTCTCCCATCTGTTTATTATCATATGCTGTGGTGTGAGTGCCCTCGTTACATGGGGATTGGTCTCGGTTGACTGTGTTAGTCCATCAACTGTTTTGGTGTTGTTTAATGAGTAATGGTCAAGCTCGAAGTTGCCGAGCAGGTCTTCCCTTGTTTGAATCTCGGTACATGTATTTATCCCTGAGCTATTTTGGTCTTTACTGGTAGATTCAGTTCCTTTGTATTTTGGGTCATTTGTGTCTAATGTATTTTGTTTATTGTGAAGTGAAAAATCCAATCGTTAAAAAAAATCTTAATTTTACTATTTAAATTATTGCGCATGTAATATTTTGGTCTTTTTTATAGATGAAATGATCTCAACTCTTAAAAAGATAAAAAAATTTTTTTTTTTCTGAAATGGAATTCGCCCTGATTTTAGGAACTAACCTAGCAATTAAGCTAAAAGAAAAAAGAAAAAAAAAAGAAAGCATTGCTAGAAGAAATCGAGAAGCAAATTAACATCAATTAAAGAAAGTTAGACTTAGTTTGATTAGTTGAAAATAAAATTTTTAAATTAAAGTTGATTGATTTTTTAAAAATTAATTATAAATTTTCTTGATTTAAAAAAAATTATAATTTAATTAAAATTAAACTTAACTATTAAACAAAGCCTTAGTCGCATGGTCCGTTGGGGTGTAAAGAGTCAACAAGGTTCGCGGTGCAGATCTGAAACGTGGCGAGAGGTTGTGGGGCCCAGAGAGAGACTTGGCCACAGCCCCACCCGGTCGACGGTCATCAGTCCCCAAATTCCAGCCTTCATTCCAACCAATCGCAATTAGAGAGAGAAAGAGCCGGGCCGTCAAATTTGTTGACTTGGCTTCCTACCTTCTCTCTCCTCTCTCTCTCAGGGCCTTACTTTCCTTTACTTTCTTTTCTTTTCTTTTCCTTTTCCTTTCCTTTACTTTTTTTTTTTTAATTTCCTCACGTGGAAGGCGCCGCACAATTCGGGGCGGTGGATTCATTTTTCTTTCCTTCCCTTATTTCTTTTCTTTTTCCCTTTTCCCTCTTGATTTGATTTATGAACCAGTCAAACTCTTCCTTGACGAAATGTAGACGAAACCCCACTCCTCGACCCCCACTGGGCCCCACCCCCAAAATAATCCATTTATACTTCCCGGGTCGGGTCATCCCAAAATATCCAATAAAATATAGATGAAAAGGCAATGGAAAAAAAAAACGGATAATTGGCTGAAACCCGATTCCCGTTGCCACCTGTCAACTGACGCACCGTCTGACGCAACTTGATCAAATCCCATCATTTTCAACGAAAATCAAAATCTAATAAATTGGTCTTCTCTCCCGAAAAAAAAAAAAAAAAAAAATGAAAAAAGAAAATCTAATAATTTTTGGTCTACGTTCCAAACCCTTTTTATAGGCGACCCAAATGCACCGGTAAAAGACTTCAGACTTCACCTCACAAAATATACCCCTTTCTGATCACTTCTTCATCAGCTCCTTCTCTCTCTTTCTCTTTCTATCTTCTCCTTTACTTTCTCTCTCTAGCCATCAGATTTTCCTGCACTTTCCCTCACTTTCTCTCTCGAGGTTTTATGGACAAAGGATGGGGTCTCACCCTGGAATCTGACTCTCTGGGTTTCTTCCTCAACAAGTCTCCACCTTCCAAGTTTGATCGCAGTTCGGCAAAGAGAAGCATCATGTTTCCCGGCATGGAGTTTCCGCCCTCTAAGCTTGGCCGTCGCGAAGACCAACCGTCTGATGAGAATCAGACGGCGGCTGTGGGCGTGGTCGACTTCTTTTCCGACAAGAAAAGGCTGGTCAACGATGATGATGATCGTGCCGATAATCCCAAGACGATCAGCATCATCAGCGTCAAGAAGGAGAACTCTTCCGGCGATGCCGCGCCAAGGACTTCTTTGGATGTAAATGTGAGTTTATTATTACTATCCCATTTTTATCTAATTTCTGTAAATATTCATTTTGTTAAATTTACTTATTTTCTTTTACTTAAATCGAATATAGACTGGTTTACACCTTCTTACTGCAAACACCGGGAGCGATCATTCAACGGTGGATGATGGGGTTTCATCTGATCATGTGGAAGAAAAAGGAGCCAAGACTGAGGTAATTAGGGAGAAAAAAAAAATCTTTTACACATGTGAAATAAAAAAAAATGGTGAATTTCAGCTAAGTAGTTTAATTAATTTCAGATGGCACAATTGCAAGTCGAGCTTCAACGTATGAACGCAGAAAACCTGAAGTTGAGAGACATGCTGAGCCAAGTGACCCATAATTACAGTGCTCTTCAGATGCATCTTATGGCTGTAATGCAACAACAACAGATCAGCAACATTAACCGACCCGAAACCACCCAAGACCAAGAGGTACGTAATTATTAATTAGTCAAACTCATGATTATATTAATCTACCGTCCAAATTAGCACCTCAATTATGTTATGACAATTTGATTAAATAATATCTAATTAAAAATGTGTAAATTAACGTTCAGAATGTTGAGGCCGGAAAATTAGCTGACCAAGAGAGGAAAAAAGAGAGGCAGTTTTTGGATTTGGGACCAAGTGCGGCCGCGGCCGATCATAATCAGACAAACACCGATCGGGTGTCGAACGACTCGTCATCGGAAGACAGGACACGGTCGGCGACGCCCCAGAACAACGTTGATGAGGCGTCAAAGTACAGAAACAAAGACGTGGTTGGTTTTGCTAGTGATCAAGACGACAGCTCCAACCTCCGAGATGGGAAAAGGGTCGGTAGGGAAGAGAGCCCTGAATCGGAGTCTCAAGGTTGGGGTCCCAACAAGGTCCCCAAGTTGAACAGCATCTCAAAGCCAATTGAACAATCCACTGATGCCACCATGAGAAAAGCCCGTGTCTCGGTCCGTGCCCGATCAGAAGCTCCCATGGTATGTTTCTCCTCCCAATCAAATTTAGTTGAATTATCATCAAAAAAAGAAAAATCTCTAAATCTGATAAATATATGTTGCGTCTGACCGTATAGATAACTGACGGATGCCAATGGAGAAAATACGGGCAAAAGATGGCCAAAGGAAACCCTTGTCCTCGTGCGTATTATCGGTGTACAATGGCCGTTGGTTGTCCAGTTCGCAAACAGGTATTACACTACACTTGGTTTAATATAGAGTTACAAACTATTCAGAAGTTAATTTAACCTAGCTAATGAGTTTGAATTGTTTAATGTGATCAGGTCCAACGTTGTGCTGAAGACCGAACCATCTTGATCACAACTTATGAAGGGAATCATAACCACCCGCTGCCTCCTGCGGCGATGGCGATGGCGTCAACTACCGCCGCCGCTGCGAACATGTTGTTATCGGGCTCTATGTCGAGCGCGGACGGGCTAATGAACCCGAATTTGCTAGCCAGGGCCATACTTCCATGCTCATCAAGCATGGCCACGATTTCGGCTTCGGCTCCATTCCCGACCGTGACACTCGACCTCACTAATAACCCGAACCCGCTTCAGTTCCAGAGGCCACCGACTCAATTCCAAGTCCCGTTCGCAGGAGGGCAGCCCCAGAACTTTGGGGCAGTAGTACCACCACCTCCCAGTGGTGGTCCACCGGCTCATTCATTGCCCCAAGTCTTTGGACAGGCTCTTTATAACCAGTCCAAGTTTTCAGGCCTTCAATTATCAACCGGACAAGACATGAGCGGCTCTAATTCCCAATTAGGCCACGTCCAAGTCCAAGCGCCGGCCGTACAATTGCACCAGACTCAGCAGGCCAACTTGGCTGACTCTCTCAGCGCCGCCACGGCTGCCATCACCGCCGATCCCAACTTCACGGCGGCCCTTGCGGCGGCAATCTCCTCCATCATCGGCGGAGCTCATCCGAATAACAACGCCGCCGCTGCCACCAACACCAATAGCAACTCAAACAACGGCAACAAAATTGGAGGATTTCCGGGGAATTAGATAGATAATTGGGTGTTAATTACTGTTTATCTGTTAATTATTTTTTTTTCTTAGCGTCAAATATATATATATATATATATATTTAGTTCTTTTTGGGGTGGAGAATGAGAATTACAGGATAACATGTCCATAGTTTTTTCTTTTGTTGTTGTGGGGAAAGGTAAAGGGCTTAGATGACAAGTCAACAGCATTCTTTCTTTTTTTTTTTTTTTTAAATTGTTTCATTCTGAATAATTTTGTTCAAAAATTTTCAGTAAATACACAGAAGAAAAAACAAAGAGCTATAATAATCTACTACGTATTTTACTCTTCCAGTATTGGCGTGTTGTATCTTTCTCTCATTATCCGTTTTCCTTTCCATTAATTAATTCATCTTAATCTCCTAATCAATCTGAACAGGAAAGAGTCGTTGTGTACAAGTAAACACCCCAAAAAATAAAATAAAATAAAATAAAATAAGAGGAAAAAAAAAAAAAAAGTCCGTGTCGTGGTCTATTATTGAACAGTCTAGCGGTCAAGAAATTCGGCCTCGCAATTTGACACGTAAACGGCAGGCAATGAATGGGAACCTAAAAATCGTAGACTTTGAGGAGACTTCCAGGCAACGACGTGATCTGAGTTAATGAACAATGAATGATTTTTGAGGGAGGGGTCAAATTCAAACTAGGCATAAAGAATAGGAGAATTCTTTGCTTCCCATTGAGGGAAAAAAACAAAACAAAACAAAACAAAAAAAAAGGAATTCTTTGCTAGGTACCCAAAACCAGGGTGGAGCCAGTAATTATTTTTAGTATAGGCATACATTAAAAAAAAAAATTTCAATATAAAATAATTTTTAAAGGGGATTGTGTGAGAATTATTAATTTTATTGAGATTTATGTAAGGATTTTTAACTTAAGTGAGGACAAAGTAGTAAAAGTATAAATTTTTTTCTTATCAAATTAATACTAATAGGGGTTGTGTGACAATTTTTTTTATTTTTAATGGGGACAAAATAGGGACTGTATGAGAATTTTTTATTTTCAATGGGGGAAAATTACAAAAATTAAAAAAATTTTGGGACAAAAATAAAAGAACAAAAAATCCTACCTCATCCCTGTACAAAACAATTATCATATTGTCTATTGGTACAAGATTTAATTTAAGGGGTGTAGTTACATATATATATATATATATATATAATTTGGAACTGAATTCGAACTCTTTACCTTAGAATAAATTCATGTGTGAAATTACCGTTAGGTTATATCTGTAATCATGTATTTGAGAATTTTTAAATCCTTCTAATTTATTAATTTTCCTACCTAAATATTAAGAAGATAAATAATTTAATTTAATTAAGATATTACTAGAAACGATTTAAGATTGATGTCTAAAATTATGGGATATTTTATTTTATTATCAGCAAGTCTCATAAGTCATAACCGATATATGAGTATATAATTGGTTAAAAATACATAATTATGAATAATGGAATCATCAACTTTAATACTTCTCTTGTTCTCTGATTTGGCAAAATTAAAACGAATATTACGGAAAAAAAAAAGTGCACATTAATTAAAAAGAATGCATATAGCAACCTCCCTATTCTTTAATGTAGCAATGATTTGACTTTTTTTTTTAAATTATTATTATTTTTTTTCAATTAAGATAGATTATTGATTATTCTAATATTGGAATTTTTACAACATACACGATTTTAATATTTGTTTTGGTTAAATGAAATTGTTGTTTCATTTTTTATAAAAATGTAACTCTAACTTTCATTAGCATGTACATTGCTCATATTTACGTTTCTCCCTTTTTTTTAATTTTTATATAATATCGATACATTTGATATTATTCATAATCACAAAGTATAAATTAATTTACTGTTGATTTTATCATTATACAACAAAATTCTCGAAACTGTCATTTAGGTGAGTTTGCCCGTTAAATTTTATAATGCATCATTCAATAACCCCGAACTTTGTTTCGTTAAGAACAATGCCCCTCTATTGAATTTCGTTTGCTTTTGGCCCTTTTTTTTTTTTTTTTTTTTTCCTCCTTTCCTGATGTGGTTGTAAATAAAGCTCAATAAAAAGGGAATTAAAAAACCTTTATTATTCATGGAATATTCAACACTATTTACAAATTACCACAAAAAATAATTGAAAAAAACAATAAACAAACAGAAATTAACAGAAGGGGTTCTATTGCTAATTAAATAAATTTCGAAGATAACGAATGATTGATTTGGAAGTTTAAGCACATGAGTGGTGCATTCAACTCAATTTGAGTGGCTAATTTTTTTTTTAAAATTTTTTTTCTGAAAAATTAACATTAATTTTACTATTTATAGTTATAATTATAGTTTTATAACTCAAACTTTAAAAGTTCATAATTTTTGTATATACAAGTGTAAATTAAATGATTTTTTCTAAATTATATAAAAATTTAAAACAAATAATAAGTTTTATATTAATATTTTTTAAAAAATATTTTAAATTTTTATATTTTTTAACTTAAGTAATTCAAACGTCTCACTAAACATAAATTCATATTTAACTCAAATTCAACCTAAAAAATTTAGCCTGTGCACCAAACTCATGCTAAGGAGCAAATTCATTGTAGAGGGAAAATAGTCCTAAGATAAATAAGGGGGTGTTTGGGTGATGAGTTTGAACTCATCATCATCAACTTAATTTTTATCTTTTTTCTCAAAAGTTTTTTATCTTTTCTGAAAAAGTCAACCAAAATCACTATTTAAACTTACAAATCTTAACTCAAACTTACACACCAAACACCCAATAATTTTCAATTGTACGACTGCCATCCGTTGTTGACTTTCCGTTCAACTTGATTGACATGACGTCGCGTCATTGGAATCCGATCCAATCATGTGTACCACTTCCTCACATTTATAATAAAAAATTGTGGAAGAACCCGAACGTGGAACATTGTGGGTTGCACCGTACCTCATCCACCGTACTAGGATCTTTTTACTCCCTTTTGTGACTTTTATCAAAAACAGCATCTTCTAGTCATGTTTCGGTACTTGGCTAACATCTCTTTAATGATCCCACGTGCTTGCATGTGGCCAAACTCCAAACAAAAGAGTCCCAATTCTCTTCTCTTCTCTCTCTCTCTCTCTTTTTTTTTTGTGTATATTTTTTAATTTTTTAGCAGAAGTTTTTGAACTATTCCAATCAAAGACTGAGCGGATTGTTACCCCCATTGATTTTTTCTTATCTTGAAATTTAATCTAAAATATTTTGTCATGATTTTCTCTTTTTGTCCACGTTTAAATTAATTATCTCTTATAAACTCTCACTAAAAACTTTACTCTTTTACCTATAAGCTTATTGATTGTATACATCGAGCACAAAATTTTTTTATCATATTTAAAAATAAAAATATCATATAAAGCTTAATTTTAATATACACCCCTATTAAAAGGATAACTCTGTCGTTTTTTAATATAATGTTATATGTAATTATTTGCATGCAAGTTGGGAAGGATGAAAGTCTTTTTCAATGCATGGGGTTGAAGTTAATAAATTTAAACTTTTGACAACTGAGTTTGCCGTGTATGGTTTAAATTTTCCTCATTGTCAAAAAAGAAAATATCTTTTTTTTTAAGTTTCTAGGAAAAGAAACAAAGAAAGATATTTGATTTTGCGCTGATATTGAGATATATATATAAGATGAAGCATGTAAGGTGGAGATTTATTTGGCTTGTCCAAGAAATTAAATACTAGTATAAGGGATCTAGAAGGAAGCGGGTTAGGTTTTATCATTAATTATGGGTTTTTATTAAATTGACATGATGCCACACCCTACACAAAACCCCACTTGTCAAAAAATTGTCCAATACTTGATCAAACTCCACAAGTACACTACAAACACGGGTTTTCTAAGTATTGGGGGTACATTACAAGTAGACCATGATGTTCTTGTCTTTTAGCAAACAGGTTCTTTTCTAGAGAAAAAGAAATGGGGTTAAGTTATGGACCAGAGAAAAAAAAAATGACGCAGGCATATATATTTATTGTACTTAAGGACAAGTGAGCGATGGCTTTGGCACATATATATTTCATCTACACCATGATGAAGACAAATGAGTCTTGTTCCATCGGCTGTTTGGCTACTATTACTGTGTCACGCTACCCTTTTTTTTTTTTTTTTCTTTTCCCTTTTCTTCTAACGCATCTCGTTCCCAATTTTCTTCGTTTAGTACAAAAATCCAAGTACTCAGTAATATTATGGAATGAAAAGAACCTTACTGAACTCTATTTAGAAGATAAATTCAGTGTCACCTTCACCATCAAAATTTAAAGATCACACAATTTTATTAACCGGATAACGAGCATAAAAAAGTATGAGCCATTTCATTGTCATCGGGTTGACTATGTAGACTCTGATTTTAAGATAGATGGAGATATTTTGGTGCGAAATTAATGCGGGGGTTAATCCAATGCAACGTTAGGAGAGATGAAAGAAATGAAAGTCACCCAAGTGGTCTTGTACAAGTCAATGGTTATACTCCCCAAAAATTGCAACGGATAAAAAGTTCCACTCTCTTGCTTCTCTTTTATAAATATATGTGATTCGGTCGAATTAATATATTACAATAAGAGGCTGAGGTGGCTTCAACTAGATCATTTTTATTGGTTAATTCCATTAAATTAACATAAGGTTATACATTATATAATAAACTTTTTATGTCTATCATCTACAAAACCAAAGGGCCCTCGTTGGGATTGGAGCAAATTTGATTTCGGGAGTTCTTTGCACTCGAGGTAGTTGAGCGTAATTATTGGTTGTTTGCTTCCAGACTATTTTACACTTAAAATATGTAAAAGCTCGGTTGTTTAGTTTATTAATTGACCATTTCTGGATTTGTTTACAAAATAAATTAATGGGATTTGATTGGATTGCGACGTACTAAATTGATTCCATGTGATCCTGCCGTATATTATAGTTACACACCAACACCTATATGGAGTAAAGCAAAATCCATTTACATGTCGTGCGACTTGATATATTGTTTGGTGCAACTATATATGTACAATTTGAAAGTTTTTTTATTTTTATTTTTTAAAGAGTAGCTTAGTTCAGGCCCAGTCCAAGTTGCAGTTCCTTGGGACGACTCTAGATGAGTTTGGGCCTTGCTTTGATGACTTTTGGACAATTGGACCTGCCCAAAGACAAATCATAATGCAACTTTCCGTTGAAAACTTGTAGTAGGTAGCATTTTTACCCAAATAATTGAAGTAAACAATAAATTTATCACAATATAGATTTACAAAGTATGATTTACGAGGTAAATTACAAACTCACAAGACGTAAATAAATTATTTACCCAAATAATTGAAGTAAACAACAAATTTATCACAATATAGATTTACAAAGTATGATTTACGAGGTAAATTACAAACTCACAAGATGTAAATAAATTATTTACTTATTAAATATGATATTAACTTTAAATATTTTAAAAGTTTGCTATTTACTTCAATTATTTTATGAAAATTTCTATTTATTTCTTTCATAATAAATAATATTTTTATACAAATAATTAAAATAAATAACAGATTTTTAAAAACTTATTAAGTAATTAATATATTTACAAAATGTAAATAAATCACTTATTTAGTAAATCTTATGAAAATAAGTTATTTACCTGGTAAATTTGAGGTAAGTAAATTATTTACTTAGCAAATCTGTTATTTATTCTTAATATTTTAAAAACCTATTCTATTTGTTCAATTATTTTATGAACACTGCTATTCATTTCTTTCTTCATTTCAATTTTTTCTTGCGTGAAGAAAAATGGTCATTTTCATACGAAAAGATGGAAGCTAATTGGCCGAAGAAAGGTCGCAATAATGTGGCGGAAGAGGAATACTAATGTCACATTCCACTTTGAAGTAAAAATTAAGAAAGAATATATATATATATATATATATATATAACAGAGTAAGAGAAAATTGTGGAAACATTTCCTAAAAAAACATAAACCCCGTTATTAATATTTGTTTGGATTATTTGCCCTCTATACTTAGCGTGCGTTTGGTAAAACGGTTTGAGTTGAAATTTTTAAGTTTGAGTTAGTTGACTTTTTAAAAATTAATTATAAATTTTGTTGACTTTTCAGAAAAAGATAAAAATTAAGATGAAAAAGTACAGTTTAGTTGAAGTCAAACTAGTGAGTCAAACAAGAGCTTATCTAATAGAAAATAAAAAGCAAAATATAAAACTAATAGAGCGGAACAATAATCTAGAAATGTCTTTAATGAATCATAATCTTACAAATCAGTCAGAAAAGGTAAACGGATAATTGATATTTGTGACAAACCGAAAAGAGATGCTTGTAAATGGATGTCAAATGTCAAATGTCACGCACTTGGGGCCTCTTGCTGTCAAAGCGGGTCAGAATGGGTCATCACAAAGCATTCTTTTGTGGTCATAGAGAAGCAGAAACTTGAAGCTTTGTTTTTGCTTGTAATGAGGTCCATTTTCTTTTTTTGCACATGACAACTTATATCTTTCAGTTGGGCTACCTTTTTTTTTTTTTTTTTTTTGTATTTCTTCCTTAATAATATACATATCATCTTATGATAGTGTTTCTTGCTTGTGGATAACACTTTCTTCTCATTTGTCCAATGCCTTCCCCAACTTTTCATTCATTCTCTTTTTGTTTCCGCTGCCATAGCAAGTCCCACATTTCCATATACAAGTTGTGAAAAATCAATCCAAATCTTAAAACTATTAGCTGATTATGATATTATTATTTAAAAAAACTTAAGAGTAGAGATATTCAAACTCTATCGTAAGTAAATGATTATAAAATTTTTCTAATACGACAAGTGTAAAACCACAATACTTCTACGTCACGTTGATCTAATTCCATGCCATTTCCATACACGCCAAACACATATCATATGATCATATATATATATATTTATATCGATTAGCAAAAAATATTTATTTATACATATATATATATATAGGTGAATGTGTATACGTATATAAACGCCAAAACTTGGCTGAGGGGGAAACGCATGAAGAGGGGTGTGTGTGGCATGGCAAAGCGGATACGCACGCAAACTTGACACGTAAGCATTCGGTTGTAACGCCAAGCACTTTTATACCGTGTCGTTTTCCCACCAAAACAATACTATAATCCAAAAATGACTACACTCTTCACGCCTCTCGTCACCGTCCATCACGAGATGAACGGTGCCAAATCACTGGATCCAAATTCTCGATTCTACCCCAGAACCGCACGGAAATTGCTTTGCATTGTGATGTCATTATCCTTGTTTTTGGAACTCCGGAAACGAGGCCAGACAGTTTAAAAGTTAATCCCATCATCGACGGTTAAAGCTAAGTCCATCATCGTTGATTGACGGCCCAGATTAAAAGTTCAACCAACATCAACCTTAAAGACTTTTAGCTGGGCCCCGCCGGACAGGTAGTTATCTCTCTCTTTGCATTCCAAGTTTAAATACCCACTATTCTTCTATTTCTCTTCGCCAACTTTCCTCTCGTTTTTCTTTTGCGAGAAATTGGTTAGTAAAATGCTTCAATTTCTTTTCCTTTTTTTTTTTTCTCGAGAATGTAATTTGTATAATGCTTTTGTTCATTTTGATTTTTTTCCTTCTCTCATTTTATTCTGGATTTAGAACTGACGCCTGATCAAGTAATGCATGTTTTTATTGGAGTGTGTAATTTCCTAAATCTCGTTTTTTTTTTTTTTTAAAACAAGAAGTGATTTTTCCGGTTGATTAGGCTTTATTTTCCATGCCGCTTAGATTTTTTTGGTGAAAAAATGGCTGAGATATAAAAAATTTTAGAAAATTTTCTAGCTTTGCGTTCTTTGATTTAGCTACATTCTTTTCATTGAATTTTTTTTTTTTGGTCTGCCTTTCTTGAAAGAGTGAAAAAAACAAAAAAAAAAAAACAAAAAAAAAAAAAAAGAAAGAAAGAAAATTAGTCTTTGTAGCTGGACAGAATCGAACGATTTAGTTTAGGAAAATGCCTAATGAAGCTCTGTTGAGTTGGGGCTCATTTTCTTATTTTATTTTATGTTGTCCAACAGAAATTTCCAAATTTTCTTGCACAAAATGCTCTGTGTGAACTCGAGTTTTGTATTCAGACTTTATAGGATCAACATGGGTACCAACATTATGAAGGCGATTGTGTTGTCTCTGTTCCTGTCCACGCTGTTATCGTGTCTTGTCTCCTCTGCAACCGGTGAAGGTTTGCTTAGGATTGGACTGAAAAAGGTGAAAATGGACCACAACAACCGGATTGCGGCTCAGCTTGATTCCAAGAAGGGAGAGTCTTTGAGAGATTTCGATTATATTAGGAAGTATCATCTCCGCGGTAGTCTAGGAGACGCGCCGGAGACCGATATCGTTGCACTTAAGAACTACTTAGATGCTCAGTATTATGGTGAGATTGGAATTGGCACACCCCCTCAGAAGTTCACTGTCATTTTCGACACTGGAAGCTCGAATCTGTGGGTGCCATCGGCGAAGTGCTATTTCTCGGTGAGATGCGAAATCGTTGTTCGTTTAACTGAGTGCAAATACTTTTTGGCTCTTCATAAGTCATCATTCGATAAGTGATCATTTGAGGCAATGCAATCATCGTTGTTCTTTTACATCTTGGCAGGTTGCTTGTTATTTCCATGCCAGGTACAAGTCAAGCCAATCGAACACGTATAAGAAGAATGGTTCGCCCTTTTCTTCTTATCTGCGACGTTTACTTACAGTTGATACAACCTTTTAGTTTTGCTCTTATGGATTCATAAATTATACGAGATGTGTTGTGCCAGCTAACTCGGTCACAACTTACCCTTTACTGTCCTATGTTTTGCAGGGACAGCTGCTGCTATTCAGTATGGAACTGGAGCTATTTCCGGTTTCTTTAGCAAAGACGATGTAAAAGTAGGTGACCTGGTTGTGAAGAATCAGGTAATCTTCCTCTTTTAGTGGTTAATTTATCGTCGGTTATTCGATATCGTGCTGTACTTGACATAATATCCATTGTCTCAGGAATTTATTGAAGCAACTAGTGAGCCTGGTGTCACGTTTTTGGTTGCCAAGTTTGATGGGATATTAGGACTTGGATTTCAAGAGATTTCGGTGGGAAATGCTGTCCCAGTATGGTAAGAATGTGCATTTTCATTTTCATATGATCAGTCGTTAACCTACTCTTGAGTAGCCAGTGGTAAAAATGAGTGAGAATTTCGTCTTTTAGGTACAACATGGTTGAGCAAGGTCTTGTCAAGGAACCGGTATTTTCTTTTTGGCTCAACCGCAAGGCAGGTGAAGAAGAAGGAGGTGAACTTGTGTTTGGTGGAGTCGATCCAAAACACTTCAAGGGAAAACACACATATGTCCCTGTAACACGTAAAGGATATTGGCAGGTAGGTAAAACTATATCTGGACGGAAGTTTTTAGTATCTTTTCCCATTGCTGACTTTTTACACTTTTTTTATAGTTTGGCATGGGCGATGTTCTCATTGGTGGTAAACCAACTGGTATGGCCTCTATTTGATACCCAGATTTGCCATTTAAAGTCATATAGTGTATGCCTCTTTTTTGACTCAAGTGTACTGTATTTCAGGATACTGTAGTGGCGGTTGCTCAGCCATTGCAGATTCTGGAACTTCTCTGTTGGCTGGTCCATCGGTATGTACTTCATATTCAAGTTGTCAGATTTGTTTTTTGTTTAACTATCTTCACTGTTGGAAACTTTGCATTACTCATGTTAGCTCTAGCTTTCCTTTCCAATTGAAGGGAAAGAATATCTTTGTCGAAATAAAATTGAAGTAAACGGAATTCAAATGAAATTAAAGTAAAGTGGATGTGGAGAATCTCGAAACAAAACATATACTGCAACAAGCAAACGAAAATAAAGAATTTGATCAAAATGAATGCTTATTTTGATTAAATAGTTATGGTTGACTTGACAGTGAATTCCAATTTGGGTTGACAAGTTGGGTATATCTTCTACCACCGAATATATATATATATATATATATATATATTTTTTATATAACATTGTAACCACAGTAAAGTGGTAAGATGAGTTGAAGAATTAGGAAGCTGGATGGGAAGCATGTCTAGCGGTATTTCCTGTTCATATGGAGATGTAATTACAAATTCGTATGAATTGTGCCACATTTTTAATTGCCCCTCCCCATACCTTCCCTCCTCTCATCTCTTTGGCTAGGCATATGAATGAATCGCTCTGTTTACGGTAATTGGTAGCTGTCGGTGTCTTCATTGCTTTCTCGTTTGTGTTGTTCACATGTTGATGACTTAAGTATTAAGTTGCTATTGTTGAGGTTCGCCTACGGCGTCTCTTAAATCATTTGAAAGTTTCACGGTTTCACCATATAACTTGGAAAAAAGGGACTATTATTTATGACACCTATGTATTCTACTAGTTTGCACGCCTCAATTTAACGTAGCCGCTTGACATTCTTGCTATTTATATGCTTAGGCTTCATATTTAAGGCTCTCTCTCTCTCTCAGACTGTGATTGCCATGATAAATCGTGCCATCGGCGCCTCTGGAGTTGTAAGCCAGGAGTGCAAAGCAGTGGTTCAACAGTATGGACAAAACATTCTGGATTTGCTTATGGCACAGGTAATGACGGCTTTTATTTTATGTGAGATATCCCCTAGTTGGATGTGTCTGAAATACTCATTGGCTACGGTTAATTTGTTCAAATGACTCCATGGTGTTGGTTTGGACAAATAATTTTTTTAGTGGTCCTCTAAACTTCTGTAACCGACATCTGTTTTCTCTACTGTCCTGACAGGTCCATCCTAAGAAGGTCTGCTCCCAAATTGGATTGTGCACCTTTGATGGGACTCGAGGTGTCAGGTTAGTATCGAATGATATTTTGTTGCTATTCATTGGTTAGTGTCCCTTTTAGAGATGCCTTAACATTTTTGCTTTGTCACTTTCATTTATTGAGGTTCAAAAGCTGTAACATCCAAGGCTGTTCTCTTATCCTGACTAAATGTGGGCTTACTGGTCCATTTGTTAATGTAGCATCGGCATTGAGAGCATGGTGGATGAGAACAATGGCAAATCTGGCATCCTTCGTGATGCCATGTGCTCTGCTTGTGAGATGGCAGTTGTATGGATGCAAAACCAGCTAACACAGAACCAGACGCAAGAGCGTATAATGGACTATGCCAATGAGGTACGCACATGTATAATTCTCACTATAGTATTCTTTACGGGCATTGATTCGGTTGCTGACCTTACATTTTGCTTTACCATCTCAGCTTTGTGACCGAATGCCAAGCCCAATGGGTGAATCATCAGTTGACTGTGGACGCCTTTCTTCAATGCCCAAAGTTGCTTTCACTATTGGTGGAAAAACCTTTGACCTGTCCCCAGAGGAGGTATGTTGGCATTTCCAGTTGTACTACCTATAGATGTTTCATCTTTGACAAATGTCCAATTCGTTGCATATGATAAACTTCTAGTCCGTCTTGGAAGCAATGAGATGAAAAGTGATTTTGCCCTTTTGTTATTTATCACCATTGGTGATGCAATCACCACATATGTGGCGCTACAACGAAACACCCATAAGTGGGCAACCCTCGGAATATGTATATTTTGTTTTATTGCATGTTACCTTCGCCCTCACGACAACTTTTCTTCTCTGGATGATGTGATCAGTACATACTCAAGGTGGGTGAGGGTGCTCAAGCTCAGTGCATCAGCGGTTTCACCGGTTTGGATGTTCCTCCTCCTCGTGGACCTCTCTGGTATTGCCATCTTATTCCTCATGGCCATAGGAATAATATCCTCTGAAATTTGTTTGTTTATTCGTTTGGATGTAAATTTTCACTTTTTTGAACTTATTCTATGCAGGATTTTGGGAGATGTCTTTCTGGGTAGGTACCACACCGTATTTGATTCCGGGAAATTGAGAGTTGGATTTGCAGAGGCAGCATAAAGAAGCTGGCCGGAACAATTCTCCTAAATATTTAATGTTTTATTGACTAGCTTTTTGTGTACCTCTGATTCTGAGAACATGAGGAAGATGACGGTGGAATAATTTTAGTTGCTTGTCGTCTGTTTGAAACTAAAGTGCTTGTAAATATGAAACTAAAGTTGTAATTGTTGTTTCTCCATTTCTATCTATCTATATAAAAATCAGAGGTGGAATTTGGATTCACCATGAGAAATGCAAATATAAATTACTCTTTCGTTTGTTTGCCCTTTTCTCTATCCACCCCTCCATCCTCCAAGTTCCAACCACCCTTCCATGGTTGACGGAGTGGTTGTAGACTTACTCCTTAAATTCTTATTAAAGAAAAGGTTCAAGTCTCGAGCTCCCCACTTGTTTTGGATATTTCAAAAATACGGAGATATAATAGCTGCCACCTTGGTTCTTTTTAATAAGTATACATAGCTTATTTATGTTTATATATACATATCATTTTAATATATACATAGACCTGTTAAATATATATCATTACGTATTTTTACATTTAGAAGAATGAATCATTCATGAACAGTGACAAAAATAGTGACTTCCGTTATTGTTATGTGGTTTTCACGTGATAGTCCCACCATGTCACGCGACGGGTCATAAACTGCCCTATTTTGTTTTTGTTTTACTTGTCTATTTTTAAGTTTCAACCAACGGGCAAAAGGTACAAAATGCCCATCACCGTCATTATGGCTTGTTACCATTGGTCCTCAGAAAGCTGAACGTAAAAGATTTGCTTATTTCAGTCATGACTTAGTGGCGTATAGGTAATGGGTCTATCCACATCTGCAGAAGAAGGAATCTCCAACTTATCACTTAATTGGCCTTGATTAATTGATGTATTATGTAGAAGTGTTTTGGACAGAGAAGCTAAGCAAAATATGCTGGAAATTAATAATAATATTCTAGCACCGGATTTGACATTATTATTATCTAGGGCCATGGATTCGGGGTTTGGTTTCAGTAGCAAACAACAAATGATCATGTATTTGCATCTTGAAAACCCACTAATAAACAAAATTATCATTTTTTATGTTTGTATCCTAGCAAATAGCAATTAGCAAACAAAACCATCATGTTTGTAAAAGAATCTTTGTTACAACTGCTCAATTAGTACTTGGTGGATGGACTCTCTTATTTTTCAGCTGAAACCAACACGGCATGTCCCTTGTTACAAGGCCTAATCATTTTTTTTTTTTTTTAAACCTAGGAGTGGGGGAATCAAGTTATACACCTTGTGGTAGAGTCGGGTGCAGGGGCAGAGCTGTTTTGGGCTCAGTAAAGGCAGCCACCCCCCTTGGCCAAAGGGCTCGTTTGAATTTTGGCCCCAAAATTCCAAAGTTCGCAAATTTTTTTCCTTATTCGCCCCTCTTGAGATTCTTTAATTACAAAGTTTGCATAATATTTAAAAATAAATAAAATAAAAATTATAAAACTAAGTTTATATTTTTAATTTTCATATTAAAAACACAAATGATTAAAAAAATATTATATTTCTACATAAAATAAAAATTTCTTGGACTGTAAACTTTAAAAGTTGAATCAAATGCTAATATAAACTTAGTATATTTTGAAGGGGGGAAAAAATTAAAGATACAAATAAATAAATGATCGGCAAAATTTTTATATTGTAGGAAAATAATTCATCATTGATTGGTGTGGAATTATTGTTAGAAGCAACCGTGATTAACTAATGAGAATCAAGAATAACTTTGACGGGAATATTCTTGTCCTCGAGGGAGTAAATTATGGCATGATGCTAGATATCACATGAAAATATATACCGTCATATACTATACAAGTGTTGGAGAAAAATTCGCTGGCCATCCGGGATCCAACTTTTTCCTCCAAAAAAAGGTAATATCGCGTGGTCTTAAAGCCAGTCCATATTCATGTACATATCATATTAGCTCTGGTCTCTGGAAAAGTTCTACCAACCAACAACCACGTATGTCAATACAGGATTCTCACTTCGACAAAAGAAAGAGAAAAAAGAAAAAAGGTTCTATATTGTCTTAACTTAGCTTACGTTTGGAACAAATGTTTGAAATGAAATTTTTAGATTATAGTTGATTGACTTTTTAAAAATTAGTTTAATTTTTGTTAATTTTTCATAAAAAAATACAAAAACTGTGATGAAAAACTAGGTTCAAAGTTCCAAACAAGCTCTTAGTAAAAAAAAAAAAAAAAAAGGCCATGTAATAGCAACAATGACGGAGCTTGGAACTTTTTTCATTGAGGACGTGAATTGAACCAAATTACTTTGTCAAAGAAGATCAAGGATAGCGGAGCTAGGAACTTGGGGTGTGAATTGAGTCAAAATTCTAAACTAAATTATGTTTTACCTTCATTTGTCTATTTGTATCTTTACTACCTTTTTTTTTTTTTTTTTTTTTCAAAAATTCTAAACGTACTAAGCTTGTAAAACATAGTTTAGTCTGATGTAAATTATGAACTTACATTGTAGAATAGTTATTTTAGTTTATCTAAGAATTTATCTCTGAAATATGAATATACTTAAATTTAGTTTCTTTTTTTAAAAAAATTATGTAGATGAAAAAAAAAAAAAAGTTCAAGAGACAAATAAAAGAAAAAAAAATTGTAAAAAATTTTTATAGTTGCATATAAAAATTTAAGAAGCATGCTCTTAGTGAACTTTGTTCATGATACTAACACATATGAGTCCCGGAATTAATATGATATTGTGAGAGTTTATAAGTTGTTACAATGATAATCTTTATCATAGTGTGTTGTGAGATTAAGCTTATATTAAAGGGGAAAAAATAAGTTGATCAAACCAAATCAATATCCTTATTCATTCGTGAAAGGAGATCCAAGTTCATTGAAACACATGAGAATCTAAGCTAGCAAAAATGCGAGAAGAAATAAAGGCGTCACAAGTTGAACAATTATAGCTTAGAAGATACCATAGAAGGCAAATTATGTTTGGGATAAAGCCAAAGGTGGTCTACCAAAAAAAAAAAAAAAAAAAAGAATGAGCATTGCCGAAAGCTGACAAGTGAGAAGCTCACACACCCAAAATGCTTTGGAGAAAAAGGCCAGGCAGTCCAAGGGAAGGTAAGGTAAGGTAAGGTATCCATACACAAATATATATATATATATATATATATATATATATTCTTGTTTTATTGTTGGCTATTGGTGTGGGACGGTTGGCATGCGAAGAAAGCGACTAAATGATTGGATGGCTTAAAAGGAACGCTGTGAATTTTGCCCATCACCCCCTATAATTCCCACAAAGCGCGCACGCAATGGTCCACATATCAGCCGTCCAAAAAAAAAAAAAAAAGACAAACAAACCAAAAAACATCATGTCAAAAGCTAACTGTCGCCAATGTAACTAAGCACTTAGGTGGGCATTGTTCATCATTTTGTAACGAACTATATAGACTAGACTGTTTGGTGACACCAATGAGAGAATGTGACTAGTTTTTCTTTTGGCGGCTTTCTACTTTGCCTTGTTATGCTTTGCTTTACCCCTTTTTGGTGGTTTGCTTTTTATATATTTATATAATATATATTATATATGTCTTGGCTTTGCTTCTGGTTATTGTGAAACTTCATCGCCAAGGCTCTCAAACCAATAGGACAGAAAAGGGAAAGTGAATTAATTTTTTATTTTGTCGTTTAACCTTTTTTTTTTTTTTTTTCCTTTCATATTTGGGAGCTTTGTCCCAACTGCAAATCCCAAAGCTTAAAAATCTTGCTTAATTAGAGGGGCCCATCAGAAGTTATCCAAACCGCGGCGCAAAAGGTTCATTATGGACAGTGGTTTGTTTATTAATTTTATCAAAACTTTCCTAAAAAAAATGTTAAAAAAGATTATTATTAAAAGTCAAATAATTGAACCTGTTTAATTACAGCTCAAAACAAAAGAATATACCATCAGGTTTACCCAATCCGTTGTACCTAACTAAAATTAACAAAAAATAAATGAAAAATAAAATAAAAATTAAGCAGCTTATTTGTCAACATATCTCAACAGGGTTTACTCTCTTTGAACTCATTACTCATGCCACTTCTCACGTGACCACGTGCCGCCCCACATGGGCAATAAAGTTTAATTAATGGGTAAGCCAAGTAATAACCGCCGGCCGAAAGGTTGTCACTCCCATCCTCTTCCGCCACGTGTATCCCTCATATGAAAGATAGATAAGAGGTAACTAATAAAGCTCATAATAAGACGGCTACCTTCCATTCAATTCTACCCAAACCTCTCTTCATAAAGCTCAAAAGCGAAAGAAAAATACTATTTTATTTGGAAAGAATCACAAATATACGTGCATCCACCACCGGATTGGAATGAAATTTTTAAGTTAGAATTTGTTGATTTTTTAAAAATTAATTAATATTTTTATTAATTTTTTAAAAAAAAACAAAGACTAAAATGAAATCTTTAAATCCAAACTTGAGAGCTAAATAAAGATATATTAAATGAAATAAATAATCCTAATAATACATAAGACAAAACCATTTTAATGAGAAATGATCCATCAATAAATACTAATAGCGTTTAAAAAGTTAGACATATATATGAGATCTTGTAACGAAAAAATACATCAGACATATATGCTAAAATTGAGTGATTCTTCTTGACAAATCTCCAGCCATCTATAAAATCTTTCAACTTATTTAAAATTCAGAAAATAAAATATATTGTAAAATTTTGATATTTTTTTAAAAGTATAATTCTTTGCTTGTACAACTATTCCTAGCATGATACATCACTGTTGACAATGATAATAGCAAAAGGACAATTCAATTCCTTTTGCGTTAAGATTTAACTATTTACCAAAACACTTTCACGTGTGTATATATATAATGACCAAAACTACGATACCATTCCAAACCTCAAAGCATCTAAACAACTTAGAGAACCCTCTTTCAGTTCAACCGTCCCAATGGACTGGACCAGAGGTCGAACAATCGGCCGAGGCTCCTCCGCCGCAGTCTCAGTCGCCACTGCTCATGACTCCGGCGAGATATTCGCCGTCAAGTCGGTGAAGCTCTCGAGATCGGAGACTCTCCAAAGAGAGCAGAAAATTCTCTCCTCCTTGAACTGTGCTCATATCATCGGGTACAGAGGTTCCGGCGTCTCGTCGGAGAACGGCGAGCTTCTCTACAACCTCCTCATGGAATTCGCCCCCGGTGGGTCCCTCTCCGACCAGATTCGCCGGAGAGGCGGGTCCCTAAACGACGCCGTGATAAGATCCTACACAAGGGAGATTCTCCTAGGGCTCGAGTACCTCCACTCCGTCGGAATCGCGCATTGCGACGTGAAAGCCCCGAACATTCTGATCGCCGCCGATGGCCTGAAGATAGCCGACCTCGGCTGCGCCAAGCTCGCCGGTGACGTGGCATCGGCTGTCGGTGGGACCCCCGTGTACATGGCTCCGGAGGTGGCGCGCGGGGAACAGCAGGGATTCGCCGCCGATGTATGGGCACTGGGCTGCACGGTTATCGAGATGGCAACGGGCCGGGCTCCATGGGCCGGAGATTTTATGGACCCGGTTTCGGCCCTTTTTAATATTGGGTTTTCTGGTCATGGGCCGGAGATACCAAGCTTCATGTCGGAGGAAGGGAGGGATTTTTTGGGCAAGTGCTTGCGGTGGGACCCGTTGGAGAGGTGGTCGGCTAATAAGCTTCTGAAGCACCCTTTTCTAGAAGGTTCGGGAAGCTTGAAGGAGTTTTGTGCGCCGGCTTTGGATAGTCCGAGGAGTGTGTTGGATTGCGGTTACTTGGACCCGAAGGAAGGCACGAACCCGGGTTGTGAAAGTTCGACCGACTCTCCGGCTGAGAGGATCCGACGCTTGAGTGGGGAAGATGCGACGTCGTTTTGGGGGTTTCAAGACTGGGCCTCGGATGAAGATTGGGTCACAGTGAGAGACAATTGGGCCGAGGTAGACCCAATTGTGATGTATTTTGGGCCTGAAAATGAGAATGAGCCCACAAACGGGAAGGGAATTATTGATTCAAATTGGATGAGTTGTTGGGATGATTTGGAATTTTCCACTCCCACCAAGTGGTACAACTCCAGGGAAAATTGCAAAGATAGTGGTAGTAATCGGAGAAAAGGCTTTTTGATTCTCTCTAAATTACGTAAAAAAGATGTATTTTGTGATTGCCTAGATTTTGGAAACAAGGATTTACTATTTTTAATGCATGATTTGTTCCTTATATATGGCCTTGGGATACTTGGGAATGATCAAACTTTCGTCCAACTATATGAATAGGCACAGATATATATATATATATATATATATATTTGTTTGGTAAAGCCCAAAAACACAAGTTGGGAATATTAGTGACGCAGGGGAAAGCTATCGATCAGGTCACATGAATGACAATGGAAACACATACGATATACTAAAATAATGACAAGCAAATAATAAAAACAAACCTAAATCGAAAAACAAGGACAAATGACAATGGAAACACAAAAATGAGTACTATAACTAAATCTTCCAACAGCAATTACAACAATTCAAAACCATTTGAGAACGTAATCCTTTCTAGAGCCAGAAATTACAAAGTTATGTTAGTTTAATTTAATATTGAGAGTAAACGTAAAAACAAAATTTCTTATCCCTCAAAATTCTTGAAATTTGAATATCTAAGTCCTTGAAAACAAAAGAACAAGTACGTAACTCAAGTCAATATTGTCTTCTAATAAAACTTTTGCTATATAAATTTTCGATATAAAATCCGACATTGAAGATCCTCAATTATCTTAACTTTTTGCTTAATTGTTTGTTTATTTTGTTTGGTTGAGCACTTGTACTAAAGTTGAACCAAAGTAATTTTGTCTGTTCGAAATATATATTAAGTTGAGCACTTATACCTAACATTGTTACGTACATGCTTCATTTTACTATTATTATTATTATTATTATTATTTTGGCTAAAATACATGCATCATATTAGTTGTGCTAAGTGCATCTAGACTAATTACTTTGCCAAAGTGGGAAAAATCCATATAACCTTGTCCTTCTTTGTTCTTCCATTCCCGCGATTACCGGCTTAACTTTTATCCATAGATAGAACTAATTATTACATCATTGCCCACCAATCCACACAAAACCTACGTAATTAATTCATTATTTTTGAAGAAAACCTCATCTTTTTTTACGCAAATTATTTTTAATGTACCATTCTTGGTGGACCCCTTTTTTTTTTTTTTGGCGGCTAGAAAGTACCTTCGGACTTGTTGCATGCGTCGTATCAAGTTGCTATATATTTATATTTTTTATATAAATACGAGCTCGATGAAACTAGATGAGTGGATAAGAGGGGAAGGAGGTTGAATAGAAATTCTTAACTTTGAAATTTGAGAATATCATAATGTATATTTTATAAATGAAAGTCATAAATTGTAATATCGTTTACCAAAAAAAAAAAAAAAAGAGCTACGTACAGTCTACATTTTTCCTCTTTTGCTGAATATAATTATGTGACTTAGATAGTACTAGTTTGGGGTACGTGCCATTTATACATACAGTTTATGGACAAGATCCTTCATTCCTCTGTTTGCTTCCTGAGAGAAATGGTAGTTATATAAATATATAGAGCAATATTCCAAATAATTTGCAGTGAAATTAAAGAAACACTCTTCTTAAAATAAAATTATAAAATAAAAAGAACGAATAATTAAGTGAATAAATTCAAGCGAAGTTCCTTACAATAACATGAAAATCCTTTGATGACAGTAAGAAGAGTATCTAACAGGACTAAAGCAGATAATAACACATTACGTACACTTGTTGCAAACTAATCCAAATTTCAAATTGTATTTCAAATTGGCAAACTTGAGCCAAGTATCCTACCACAAATAGATATTACTCACGGTCCATCATAAATAATTTTCATTTTTTCCAAAAATAAAAAACAAAAAAACAAAACATAATGATTCAATAAAAGAAGAAAAAACAAATAACAAGAATAACAACGATACATTCAGATTTCATCAGAGAATATATGCAAAAGAAACACAAAACAGTAACCAAAAAATAATTAAAATAAAAGAACACGATAACGGCAACAAAAACAAGATATCAAATTAGGAGAAAGGAAAAAAATTTTGAAACCTGGAAAACATCGAAATAAAAATTATAAATAAATAATAATAAATCAGAAATCATCTATCAAGCAACGGTCAGAGTACCAAAAGAACTGACTTGTGAGAGTCGTAGGGTTTTTTCTGGTGAAATTTGGAAGAGAGAGAGACTAATTCGTGGCAACAATATAATAGGAAGATTCTTTTAAGTGTCTTATGGACAATGGGTAAAAAATAAAAAGAAAAAGAAAAAAAGCAAGCAATGACAAGGTAAGTATTTAGAGAAGAATAGAATAGGGAATAGCGTAACACGTGGTAGATAATAAAATAAAACACGGTAAGTATTTAGAGAGTGGAATAAGGAATAGTATATTACGTGGTAAATAGATTTACCAAAAAAGAAAAAAGAGCATCAGAGGAAAAGTCAAAAAGAAAAGACAAGTCGGTAAGTATAGACTGGGATAGTACAAACTGGATAGCGGAAGTCAGAGAAAGGCGGTAAAAAAAAAAAAAAAAAAAAAAGCAAGCAAAGATGTTGAAGTGACAAAGAATTCGCTCGTAGAATGTCGTAATTGATATATCCAGCTTTTGTTGGCTCTCTCCTCCTTCGACAGCAACATTAGAGCGTCTGTCTGATGCATTGTTAAAAGATTATATCAATTAGTAAATTCTGTGTTTGGATGAAAAAGTACTTTTTAATAAAAAATTATATTTGATATCAAGTTTATTATATTTTAAATTTTATGGTAAATTTATCATAAAAGATATATATTATCAAATTTAATATTTGATTTTTTTTGTTATTAACTTGACTTTTATCATGTATTATTATTATATTTTCATTTTTTTTGACAGAATTATATTATCATTTTTAATTTATTTAAATACTGAATGTTTACGTTTATAAGTTCCAAAAAAAAAAAAAATTTAATGATGACTGAAAAAAATGAAATTACATCATATATTGAAGTATAAAAGAAGATAACGTTATCTTACACACTTTTTTTTAAGAGTAAATATAGTATTGATATAAACCAATATATTGAAGATGTTCTTAAACTTGCATTTTAAGTGGCTGCACCGTCGAGACTACAAACAAATAGGCTTCGAAAGTAATTCTCAGCAAGCTCAACGTAAGAAAAATATTTTATACTTTATATTTACAAATCATCTGTGACCTTCGAACCGATTTATGTAGTCCAACAGAATACTATAACCCCTCTAATTTTAATTCACGTCAAATATATATATATATATGTATATATAGTATACTTGTATCTATGAATATATTCCTTTCCTAGAAACGCGCACACTAGGTTTTATTCTGTTTTATTGTTATTATTATTTTTTCTTTCTAGATAGTTGCAGCTATTGACCATGAAAGGTCTGTCTTCACTTTTAACTGGGTTCACAGGAATTGTTTGCATTTTCTGTACCGTCAGAATATATTGATGGCGAGAATATATGTCTTTCTTCTGTCACTTCTCTTGAGTTTTCTTTTTGCTGCTGATTTCAACTTCAGCCCGTTCATTTGGATTTTTTTTTTTTTAAATGAGATACTTGCAGCTGCAGATATATTATCGTTCTTACAATTGGAATAAGCTGTGCGGCTAATAATTTGCTTAAATTTCTAATTACTTATTATCATCAAAGTCGTCAGTCATCTCATACAATGTACCATATACAAGGTAATCTTTTCTTCCATTTTTTTTTTTTGTGTTACATCTATCTCATGTTATTGTTGAATTCAAATAAACTTGAATAGAATTCATTCTCAAAAGCTAGTTCAAACAAAAAAAGGAGCTCAATCACATATGAAAATCATAGCAACCCGGTAATTTAGTAGTATGAGATAAATACACAATCTAACACCCTCTAATCTCACACCTAAGGTATCAGGTAAATCAGTGTAAATCAGTCATTATCCAAGCCAATCATTGCCTATATAATCTGACTCTAATATCATATTAAATGATATTGGATAAAACTCATTCTAAAAACTAGTTCAAGTGGAAAGAGAATCCAATTCACATATGATAAACACTAAAATAACTCAATAAGAAAATAACTTAACGATAAAAGACATAAAAGACAAATACGTAATCTAACAGCTATAATTGTCATTGATTGTTAAAGAAACGCCCTCATTTTACCCTTGAGAATAAAGTAACACAAAATCTTAGGGAAAATACCACTAAAATTTGGATACAAATATATTCCGATGTGTAGTATATGTAACCCCGTGGACCGTCCCAACAGATACTTTTTTCTTTGATTTTTTTTTTCGGCTGATCTGACGCATAGTAAGCACTTGAATTAGGTTATATATATATATTTATATATTTGTACGTAGATTATATATTATTGCAATCTTATCAAGATCAAAAATGTGATTTTGAGGCATAAGTGTGTGGTTGAAATCTTATATATCAAGATCTCAACTATGGAACTATAGAAAGTATTATATGTAATGTGTGTATCCATGTAATACACCCACATATTTATAGACGTGAGCACAAAGATTCAAAGGGACTTAAGCGCCCTCTCAACTTTTTCTTATTATCTTTTTATGTATGTATTAATTGATTCAAATTCACATATACCCCTCTTAAAAACTTAAAACCACATTTTAATTCTTCTGAAAATTAAAAACATAAAAATTTATAGCTTCTTCGTTGTATATATACGTATATATGTATACGCATAACAAAAGCGTTATATATAGGAATTTGTGGATAAGTGACATTTTTGAAAGAAGATTTTAATTAATAAAAGTCCAAAGTTTTATAAAATTAAAAAAGGACCTTTTTTATTAAAAAAAAATTAAATCAGTAATTGACTGATTGACCGTGGAAATATTAATATATATTTTTCACTAATTAATTATGGTAAATCATTTATTGACTATGATCAATCACTGATTAACAATTAGTTTCGAAATAAAAAATTTTGGCCATTTTAAAAACGGCTTATTTACCTGTGTATATATGTGTACAAACATACACATGCATATACATTAAAGTGTGTGTGTGTGTGTGTATTGCTCTTGAAGACGGCCTCTCATGGCAGGAAGGATCGTTTATGAACTGGAAGGTTATCGTTGAGGGCCTCACAATTAGCATCAATATGTTTAAGGAGAAGAAAAAAGAAGGCATATATGCATGAAGTGGAGTTCACAAATACACAATCTATCAGAAATATATTAGGACAAGCAGAATGGATTGACTACTTTTCTTTGTCATCCCAATTCTTGGATTAAAAGTCCTTCTAAGATATCTATATCTATATACATATATATATATATATATATATAGAATAACTTATATTTCTTTATTACAAGTTGCCTTATCTCTTTTCACTTTGCCGTACCAGCTTTTGAATAATCCCAAAACAAGTACAGACCAGTCACTTTGGATGCCATTATTGTTAATTAATTCTGAGTTTCGATATCAGGTAGTTTCAAGTTTTGCTGCAGCTGATTGTCCAATTATAAACAAAATATATAATAGTATATATCAGGTATGTTCAAGTTTTGCTGCTGCTGATTGTCCAATAACAAACAACATATATAATAGTTTCATCACTACTTCAAATTAACATTTATTGTTTCTCGGAAAGTTCGAAGAAAGATATCAAAGTTAGTGGAATTAACACCAGTTATGTGTCTAATAACAATTATTTTATTAGGAAGATGAGCGCTCTTTAATCAAGGTTTTTAAGGTTGACTTAGATAGAGTCTCCTACATATACGTGCATAATGAACTATATAACCATATTGATATATCACGAGTTCATTTTTTTTTTCCTTTTTTTCCCTATTAATTGTCATTCCAATACTATTTTGACAAATCATTATTTAATTACTTAAAATTATTTTAATATTTACTGTTTACTATACAATTAAATTCTTTAATTTTAAATATTATGATAAAATAATATTGAAATGATAAATAATAAAACAGAAATTTCAGGATAACAGATTTAGCGCTCATCTAGTTTTCAATTACAATTGATGTAATCTTAAACTTTGAGGCCGTTAGAGACTCGGTAAGTAATTCAAGTTATTAATCATATTCCGATCTCTCTAATTTAAAAAAACGACATTATATATATATATATATACACACGCGCGCGCGCAATGCTATTCAGTAGTGTCCGGTTATAGATTTCCCATCTGTTCTATGCTAACTGGTACGTAACTGACAAATTGATTATGCAAATAGGATGTTATGCCACTTTTAATATATATATATATATTAGTGCAAACATATTGTATGGCTTTTCCCTGTAAACCATTTTCCAACTTTTCAATATACAATTCACTTATGGCCTGAAGATGAGGTGACCACAATGTAATGCTGACTAGATCAGTCTCTAAAAACATTATAATTTTCTCTATCTTACTTCCCATTTCTTCTCTCTCTCTCTCTCTCTCTCTCTTTCTCTCTCTCTATATATATATATACATGTAATGAACAGAAACGCAGATCATCTTCCTCTCCGAAATCACCCAACTGATAAATAATCAAACAACATATATACATAGTACTCCTCCCCAAAATCCACCCCTGATAAATTCTCGACAACATATACAGTACTCCTCCTTATAATCCTAGTGATAATATACATATATATATATATATATATATATGGGAGACACAGAAAATAAACCAACTCTTGAGGAGGTCACAATCGACTCTTCCATCACAAATTCCAGCCAAGTGAACCGTGCCTTGTCTGTTCATGATCAGGAAGCCAAAACATTGCAATCACGTGAATATTCTTCCATCTTAACCACAATCCATGCAGGCTATTTCAGAATAACGATGTCTCTCGGTGCGCAAGCTCTTCTATGGAAGGTCTTGAGACTCTCTACCGATGACTCTCATCAAGCTATCCATCACATGTTCCAAACGCTTCCGTCGATTACGTTTCTTCTGCTCTGGTTCCTCGCGCTTTTCGCTATTGTTTCGCTGTCGTTTCTCTACTTCCTCAGATGTTTCTTTCACTTCAACATGGTGCGTGCCGAGTTCTTGCACCACATAGGAGCCAACTACTTGTACGCTCCTTGGATTTCCTGGCTTCTACTTCTGCAATCGGCGCCGGTGGTCGTTCCAAGGACCGTTTTCTACCAAGTTCTGTGGTGGGTTTTCACTGTCCCGATTTTGGTTCTCGACTTGAAAATCTACGGACAGTGGTTCACCACTGAGAAAAGGTTCCTGTCCATGGTGGCAAACCCTACAAGCCAGATTTCTGTGATAGGGAACTTGGTGGGCGCCTTGGCAGCGGCACTGATGGGATGGAAAGAGAGCGCGGTTTTCATGTTCTCGCTTGGAATGGCACACTACTTTGTGCTATTTGTCACTCTCTATCAGCGGTTAGCCGGTGGAAGCAGGTTTCCCGCTATGATGAGGCCGTCTTTCTTCTTGTTCTCTGCTGCACCGAGCTTGGCAAGTTTGGCTTGGACCTCTATTTCTGGAACTTTTGATACTGTCTCCAAGATGTTCTTCTTTCTCTCCTTGTTTCTGTTCATGTCCCTGGTAAAGTTGCACTCAAACTCACGTCCTTACTTGTATAGATTGTGACTCTGTATAAATATATAATATATATATATATATGTATATATCTCAGCAGCAAAAGCAAATGTTTCTGAATCGTCAAATTTATATCAGATTCTGTCAATATAAACATTTTTAGACTCGTAAGAAAGTAAAAAATGGAATTTAATGAAAATTTGAGGATGAAAAATTAAAAAGGCTCGTCCTTAGAATCACAAGCTCTCTCTAAGCGTAAACTAACAAATCATTGTGTGCTCTGAAAACAGGCTTGCAGACCTGTTCTTTTCAAGAAATCGATGAGGAGGTTCAATGTTGTGTGGTGGGCATACTCATTTCCGTTGACCCTCGTTGCTCTGGCGTCTTCCGAATATGCAAAGAAGGAAAAGAGTGGCTTAGCTTATGGGTTAATGCTTGTGCTGTCGATGCTTTCGATATTGGTCTTTCTTGGGTTGATGATGCTAACGGCCATCAACACCAACAATCTTTTAAGCAAAAACTATTCCGCTTCTGGTTTTTACTAATCATGTCGAAATAAGGGCATCGGTTTGTAGTCCAGAGCGAAGTTTGTAAAATCATCAGCTGATGATAGTCATGCCTGTTTAATCCATAACTGAATATCTAAAATGTTTTTAACATTTCAGGCATACATACATGTATGTTGTACTTCAACGATAAACCAGCAGAACTTTTATATTGAACTTTCTAACTTCCCTTTTCTGTTAAACATGTTCTGGTGTCCAAAAAAAATGTACAGATGTGCATAGATGACAGATGTAAAGGATAAGCAAACCCCGCAGTTCGAGACACCATGCGAGCTGAGCGGAAACGTCTATACGAAGTAAATGCTAGATTGTCCAACACTGAATATTGTAACTAACAAAGTTGAAAAAAAAATAAATAAATAAAAAAAAATCCCAGCAGAATAGGAAACTCATGAAACCAAAGATGGCTGTCGTGTCGTGGGGACAACGTTGGAATTAGTGGATACTATCTCTTGGCATCCCTGTCCATAGTTCGTCAAAGTTTACATAGTATACGAGAACAAAGAGATAAAACATACAAAATAAGCAATCAAACTTTTCTATATGCTACAACTGATTCATTCTACTTCAGTTCCTGCTCTTCGTTAAATTAAAACACAAAACTTCAAATCCCTACTCTCTCTCTCTCTCTCTCTCTCTCTCTCTCGTTTCTTTGAACTTTCTCCACACTTATAATGATGCATAGATGAAAACTGAATTCTGATTGACAAATCCATCATTGAACTTGCAATAAATACTATAAAAAACTTTAGAAAAAATTGAAAGAACAGGAGTTTTTTTAAGAGGTCAGTGATTTCTTAAGAATTTTTCTTGCTACCCATACGCGACAATCCTCGATCCAATGTTTGCAACCGGTTCCGTAGATTTTGGTTTTCCTCCAGTAGGCGATCATACTCGAGAAGAAATCCTTCTGATTGTTTCCGCAAAGCAACTGCATTAGCTTCTGCAGCATGTACATCCTTTGTCTTCGTCTCAAGCTCTGATTCTAGCTGCTTGAGCTTTGCCTGCAGTGTGGTAATCTCTTCTTCTTTGGCTTTGATTTCATCAGTACCAGCCGTCTTGCCATCCTCAAATGCTTGGTTCTGTTTCTTAACAGCCTCCATAGTCTTTCTCCGTATACGAAGTTCTCTAATATAGTGATGTACCCTATCTATCATGAGGACAAGGAATAGTGCTGATCCTGCAAGTATATAACCCGAGATTAGATCTTATTACAACGTTCGAAGGTCATTGAGCAATATATAGTTCAAAGTAAAACAGCAGAAGAACATCAAGAAATATGGGAAGACGGTGATGCGAAACTAGAATTCCAGTCATCTTACACTTGGTTGGTGAGACCTAAAAGATTGCCTTATCCATTATCAGATAATTATACCAAAAATAGTTGAACATAGAAAAAGTGGAAACTTCAAAGTAAACAGACCAATATGAAGGGCTCGAAACAAATCAAATAGGAGAAACTCCAATTGAGAAGAATGAGAATCCTCTGATTGTTCATGTTCACCCTAGAGTTTTCTAAACCTAGAGTTGTATGAAAAATGAGTACAGAGAGATCGAGTGTCAAGACATCGAGATCTTAATGACTAAATAATGCTCCACACTAAACTGTCCTCAAGAGCTCAAAATCTCAACACTTCCTTTTCAATTTCTGAAAAAGCAAAGAAAATGCATCATAACTACAATATAAAACAAACCTAGACCTGATTTTATAACTTATATCCTACTTCTCAAGTTTATTGGCAACAAACAATGTCAAAGATTAACAAGCCATATGGCCACCTCTACACGTTGGCAACAAAGGACAGATACAGTTTCCCACACCGAGTCAATTCTATGATTAAAAGGAGAAACACGTCAAACAGGGAGGCATGCATCGCTACTCTAAGAAATTAATTGATCACAGGATCTCACAGTCGAAGAGACAACGATTCATAAAAACTATCAAACATTCAGTTTTCCTTGTGCAGAAAAAATTACTAAATCCAGAAATTTGAAAAGACATTTCAATTTCCTTCGCTGAAATCCAGCCCTGTACTACGTAGTACGTACCCTGATAATTGGATCCTCATTCAGTAAGGCACACAAGAAAAAGCTTTAACAATCCATTTCTATAATTTCGTTATCCATCGTAATATATGGTGCCAGGGATAAATGCTCAGATTAGGCCGAAAAAGAGCGTTCATCAAGCAACAAACTTTCTATATGAACTGTGCCGAAACAATAAGGAACTTGAAAATCTTGACTACAGTCAGAAGCAATTCCATAATCCTTCGAAGCCACCATAGAAACAATGAATGAAAATCACAATCAGATCACGAATTGTAACAATGCTCAAAACACACACAGAGGTTTTGGGCCAAAAAATCAACCAGATCCCGAAAACTAAAGATAACTTCTTTTACAAGTTAGTATAATCAACGAACAGTGATCAGGAAAATCAAAATGCACAAAATTAGCGTCCTTCACAATTTAGGAAAATCAATAAAACAGTCATCTTTACGAAATAAGAGCACAAAGTTATCATCTTTGTTATCCTCAATCTCAGCCATCCTTCACAAGATATCAAATCAAGCACATTTCAATCGAAATCGTCGGAACGTGGAAATATAAAATTCAAAAACCAGAACACAGAAATGCATAGAAATAACATTCAATAATCAGGAAAAACAAAAACAAAAACAAAACAAACGACGAATACCTAAAATGGAAAATGAAGAAATCAATCAAAACAGATGTTGAAATTGGGAGGAAAATTTTTTTACCCATGAGAGTGGCTTCGAGAAGGTGCTTGGCCATGAGGACCTGATCGGTTGGATTGGAGGCGCCGTCGTCGATCCAACGCTTCTGGATCTTGACCATGCTGTAGCCGCTCGACGCGACCAACACTGCGACGGTCGCCGACACGGTCTTGACCATGACTGGTCCACGACCGCGCTTGACCCGATCCAGAGCCATGATCACCAGCTTCCGCAAGGGCGTCTTGAACGACATCAGGATTATCACGGCCATCTCCGACAAAACCACCAGCATCAGTAGCTGAATCATCTTCTCCCAAACCCAGAATTCGAGAGCTTTTCTTTCTTTGGATTTGAGGTCTGAGGAGCGCAAATGAAAGGTTGCAGGGTCGGTATCGTAGGATGGGGTGTAGAGAATCAAAGAAGGATCGGAGGGTCTGTCGGAGCTGAAGCAAAAGAAATTTGATGGAAAAGAGAAAATGGAAGTTATTGAAGAGAGAGAGAGAGAGAGACTGTTTGATTTTGATTTTTTTTTTATTTTTTTATTTATGTATCCTTCTCCTTCAAAAGTTTTTGTCGTTTGAAGTCCTCCAATTTTTATTTATTTATTTATATTTATTTTTTGTGCAGCAAGTCCATTGCTTTTAATTTTCATATTTTTAAGGGAATATCTATGGTACAACCCCTATGAGAACTACTACTATAGGTTCAATAGAGTTCAATTTTAGAGCCATTTAGATTAAAACGTATGGACAGGATTACGTAGTTGCACAAAATGCCACATACACATAGCTATAGGTAGCAAAATTGATTCATTTATTTTTATGTCCAGTAAAAAAAAATGAAATTAAAGAAAAGGCAAGCACAGAAGACTTCCCCCTCCCCTCGACAGATCCTGCCAGCCTACGATTCCCCTCCCCCCTCGGTCGCCCTCTCCGGTGAGAAAAGGTCCCCCCCTCCCCGACAGCCTCCCCACGGCCAGATTTTGCCAACCCTCGACACCCTTCCAGACCTCCAATAAAGTGCCCCCCCCCCCCCCCCCCCCGGTTTTGCACAACCTTCAGCAAAATCACCCCCCAACTCCAACAAAGTCGTGACCCCTCGAGGTATCGACAGCCTCTTAGCGGCCAGATCCCACCAGCCGGTGACCCACACCCCCTCCCCCCCAGAGACGGACCACCCATCCCCACCCGCAATCCACTGATGTTGAGCCCGAGCCTTACCCTCCAACCTTCCACCGATGAAGTTTTTTTTATTTTCTTTATTTTTTTTAAAATTATTTTTTTAATTTTTTGGTCTAGACGATTATGTGATAAGGTGTATTATAATTACCATAGATAAATAATATCTCAGCCGTTTGATTACATTTAAATGGTTTATAAATGAGCTCTATCAATAGGGTATATAAAAGGCTTTATCACAGACTTATCCTATTTTTAAATGAGAGAATCTGTGGTAAAAACTCATTTAGTGTAATTACCGTAGAGCTGAATCTAATGGTGTCAAAAGATGGTATGGAGAAATAGATGGTCATGAAGTAAGGCATACCAATGTTTATATACTTTATCAAACACACAATCTTTCTCTCTTTTTCAATTTTAAATTTACTTTTTTTTTAATCTTTTTTTTTTTTTTTTTTTTCCACAGATGCTCTTCAATACAAAAACCCACTGGCCACCATTACAACTCCCTCTGACCAGAAATCCTCCTCTTACCGGCCATCATTCAACAAACACTATTGCTGGAAATCCTATTTAGAGTTTTTGTATGAAAATTGAATCTGGGGTTGCAAAGCTTTTCTCAAAATCAAGAGTTCGCCATCGAGCAATAGCCGGCGAGGCTTCTTCTCTGACTTCGTTGAGCAATAGCTGGCAATGGCACGAGTTGAGCGATGGTCGGTGACTCTGAGATCAGGGGGCCGGTAGCCATGGCGCGAGTTAAGGAAGGTTGGCAAGCGATGGGAGGTGAGCCGGTAACCGACGAGAGACATAACTCTTTGGAGATCTCGTGACAGATTTAGAATTCCACGGATCTAGAGTTCCATCAGTTTCTAGCATTCGTAGGAGTCCCTCTAAGACAGCGAGGATGATTGGAATTTCTTCATAGAGGTTGTCATTTTTTCTTTTTGCTCCACAGATGTCACCATTTTTTCCGGCAAAAGAAGGTTGGATGGCTCGAAGAGAGATGACAGTTAGGGGTATTTTAGGCATTTCAGTTTTATAAACTTTTATTTGGAGCAGTAGTATGCACTGGAGGTTGTGTGTTCTTCTACATCTTTAAACGTTTGATTTTATCTTGACGGTCTAAAAAATGATAACTATGGATATTGCTCCACAAAGGAGCTCTACCACATATTCTCCTTTTTTAAATACAATTATTCTTTTTTAAGAAAAAGTATAATATGATTTTTTTTTTTTGAAAAAGTAGAATAGTATATTTGAAATAAAGATTTCGATATTAACGTGCGTGGGTAATTATCACAATATCATATAAACTTATCTTTAGAGTTTTACTAAATACTTTAAGTAATACCAATTGTGGTACTTAAAAATCTGATTTTTTTTTTTTTAGGATTAAAAATCTGAATTTTAGTACAGATTTTTAGTTCTAATAATTTTTATTTTTTTTCACTGAAAAAAAGTTACTTTTCTCATATGGTTATTTATAAGGAATGCGGCTGGAAGAATGGAAATGAGCTAATGCGGTTGGAAGAATGGAATTGAGCTAATGCATGTCTTTTTGGGGATAAAAGTCCAACTTTGATTTGCTTTTTCATTTTAGGTGAAAGTCCTTCCTTTTTTGCTTAGTTTACAATTTGATTAATCTAATTTTAAAATATCAATCGCATCATTTAGGTGAGTTCGTGTCGGATTATTGTACCAAACTTGAATTGCAATCCTTAATTTATGTAAAATTCTGTGAATAAATTTTTTTTTTTTACTCGAGTTAATTTAGTAACATAAGAAGGTCTTATCACTATTACATTTCAAGAATTGCAATGTCTTCAAACTAGATGTGCTAACGAGTTTGTCAAATTCAACATGCTTAAAAGTTTTTAAATGGAAATCTTATCATTGAAACTTATTTTTAGCTAGCACACTTTGAAAGAGCATGAAAATGGAAACCAATTATATAAATATACTTCTTTTTATTCCTTTTTTTTTTTTTTTTTGGTTTGTTTGTTTACTAAACAAAATTGGAAGCAATATTTGGACTATAAAAGAAAATGGGAGCAACTAAATTATCCCATTGTACCATTTTGAACTAAAATAATGTTTTTTGAACTTGGGATAAAAGCAAAAATCAAAGTTTAATTAATGATGTTTAATTGAAAGATTAGACTGACAGATCCAACCCCTTAAAACCAACCAAAATGATTACAGTAGTATAGTACTGGTGCATAAAGTTATCATGGTTGTAATTGTAAAGAAAATTTTGCCATAAAAGTAAAGTTTGTTGAACGTCTTTGTTATCCTTATTAAGCCCATAATTTCTCAACTTCCAAAGGAAAGTCCGGATCCAGAATAGAGAACTGAAAGATAGTTTATTAAATGCCAATACTTTGTTGGATTATAAACAAGATTAGTCAGTCTTTAATTAGCTAGGCCCATAAAATAATGTTTGCTTTGAAAAGTAATAAAGAAAGCAACAGCACTTGAATTGGTATTTGTATTTAATCCAACTGCCCATCACGTTCTCTACTTGGCTGAGTCTGTCATTCATATATATATATATATATATATATATATAGTGAAATGATTTCGAGGTCATTGCTCACTGTATTCATTATTAGGCTGCAACTGGACAGTGTAAGCATCAGGTCATCTAATTTTAGGAGCTTTCTTAGATAAGAATATCAATATTGATAATATACGTTTTTTAAATAATAAATATAATCAAACTCAAAATAAAAAAGTATAATTAATTAATAAAATTTAATTTAATCTGTTCAAAATAATACTTTGCAAATAAAATATATATATATTTTTATATCCTATAGTAGAATTTCCTCTTATATTATTCTTTATTTGGCTCATCTTTTTGCACTTTATGGGTGCACATTACTTGCAGTTCGACCCTTTGTAGGAACAGTAACTTTTCTCCTTGGAGTTCATGACATGGTTGCATAACATTAAAGAAAAAAGATGGAGATAAAGTTGGTTAAATCCTGCATTAATTATTTTTCTTTAATGATATCAATAGTGTCTTCATCGCATGCTGACCCAATGTATAAAGGTCACTGGGACAACTATCGTGATATTTAAGGATAATAGATATTGATCCTCGGTCTTCGTCAGCAAATAAGCCACTGGTTCAATGAATCCGTGATCATAATAATTTATTTTAAACCTGACAAAAGTTATAGAACATATGACTCGAACACATGATCTAATAAAAATTAAAGTTTCATACAGTGTCATTACCATATGTGATATACATTAACTAATAATTGGCCTCCGAATTCGGGTAGCAATTAACTAAATCCTTATGAATTACCCACGAGAAATTGTAATAATGATGAATACATTAAAGCAATCCTTGAGTTTTTGCTTAGAGAGTTAGCAATGAAAATGTTCAACTTTTAGAAGCTTTTTTTCACCAACTTTTCATGGATTGATGGATTTCGGTAACCTCTTTCTCAGAAAAGCTTTCTTTTTAAAAGGATGTACAGAATCTTTTTGAAAAGCTTTTGGTAACAAACTTAAACCTAAATATTTGTACTACTGAAAATGAGAACCCCTTTTTTCATTAATGTAAAATTGCCAAGGAGATAAAGTACTATTTTTAAAATTCCCCTAACAAGGTTCATCTACCTTATAATTATATGCTTCTCATTTGGAAGAACTACTAAGGATCAAGGAGCTTTGGTTTTTTAATTTAATTTACAAATTAACATTTGTCAAAGAAAATCATCAATTATATGAATGGTATAGCGCTTTGACATCAAATTGGAATTCAAAGTCCCAACTCTGATAAAAGAATGTTCTTTTCAGTTATAACTTAAAAAAAAAAAAAAAAATAGAAGAAGTTTTCTTTACGGTTGTACATTTGGCAGAGACTGAATGGAAAAGGCTAATAACAGAATTGGAATGTCTAGAAATAGAAAACATAAGTATTACATTAGTTACATTTACATTATACAATAAGGAATTGAGAATTATAATTAGAGAAGTAAGAAAATAGGAAAACTAACGAAATGGATAAAATAAATTATAAGTAGAAACACTTTTTACTGGGGCAGATAAAAGATTAAACATATAGAATAAAAATTGGAATACTTTTTTTCTAATAAAATCGCATTGAAATGAAAAATAATATGCAAAATATACTTAATTTTGATGTAAACCTGATGGTTAAAAACAAAATCTTATTTATAAGATTTTTTTTATGAGAATTCATAATATATGAACCGTCCTTTTTCATTATTGGTAATGAACTGTTTTTTAATCGTTTAATTAATTTTTGACACCTTCATATATGAGTATATACGTTAAAAATTTATAGTGGACATTAAAAAAAATGTTTTTAATCATGAATCATATACCATTAAAAACTAAATCTAACTATATATATCAAAAGAATAGTTAGATATATGATTATCATTAAAAATGTTTTGTCATAAAAAAATATATATATTATCGTTAAAAATGTTTTTAGTCATAAAAAATGTTTTTAGTCATAAATCATATACAATTAAAAGCTATTCTTTTGTAATTAAAGTTGGTCCTTGATTCCAGAAATCAAAATCATCAGATGATGATGAGTAGATGTTAGCCATCCAATTTTTTGTATATATAATATATATCGGTCTTCTTTTTTATTAATATCAAGTTTTTTTTTTTTTTTTTAAAGAATTAATGTACTCTATCTTTGCTGTATGTATTGATTAAATTTAAGTTGGTAGTTAGCCAGATCCGTAGTCAAGAGGCGGTGTGAGAGACACACACACACATATTTATATTATATATATTTTTACGTCTAACTGTGGAAAATAAATTCAGGTTTGGTAGTGGTAGCATGGAATTGCCTGCCAACAGAATTCTTATCGAATTGCAAAAATAAAATTAGATCAAATTATCAGTACCACTATTTATTACAGTTAGTACTGGAGCTTTTTTTTTTTTTTTAAATAACATAAGAAATGACACATATTTCGAACTTCATGATTCTTATTTAAATCTCTCCCTTTTCACCCGTTGGATCAACAAAAAAATCTCTCTCCTTCCACCTGCTAAGATATTTGAGTGTTTCATTGTTCTTCTGTTTTATACTGATTAAATCAACCATAGCCATTGCAAATGAGCAACTGGTGATTGGTATAATTGTATGGTCATGTATATAATCACTAATTCGCTAAACATTAAAATATTGAACATTTTTTTTTTCCTTCTCTCTTATATTTTCTTTATGCATATTTTATCCTTATATATGACAAATGGAATTTTCATTGCAAAAATATCACACCAAAATATATTAATTAATTAATAAAGCAAGTGAGAAAAGTAGAGAACGGGACAGGTAAAAGCATGGCAAAGAAATTAAAGAAAAAAGGAAAACGTGCCGACAAAGGTTTAAATTTCACAAATATTAAATTATGTTAAATAAGATGAGAAATATTCAGAGGAACTGCTGTATATCATCGGGGTTGAAAGTTTGGACCATGACAATTGACAACAACTCTTCACGTAAAGAATGAAAAATATTTCAATGGGGACAACTGAAAAGATTATAGAGCTTTCATTTTATTTAATTTTTTTTTTCAATTTTCAATATTTTGTTGGTTATTTTCTAGACTAATTTATTACAAGACTAGCACTATACTATGAGATAGTACAAATTAATTAATACTTTCTTATTTCATTTTCACATTTCGTTATGTAATAGTCACCTGTACGTGACATATTACTCCCTTCCAAAAAAAAAATTTTTTTGGTATATAAACATTTCATGTATACCCGTCTATTACTAAATTAATCTATTACTCATTTTTTACATCAGTCCAGAATCAAACTTGAAACTTGTAATTCCCTCATCCCTCACCAACTAAATTAGCCCCAGTGGCTTAGTGGCTTAGCTGCTACCACATATTACACAACGTGAGAGTTGCTGTAGCCTGTGGAACCTTTTTTTTCTTTTTTTCTTTTTTTTTTAAAGTATCGGTGGCAAAAATTGACAATAACAACTTTAAAAAATAAAAATAAAAATAAAAATAAAAGAAGAAGAACAGGCCGAGTACTTGCATAATGGACTCAATCATACAAGATTGGTCCAACAGTGATACAGTTGATGAGAACTAGGGCTTATGCTTTTACTTTGTGGTGCTCGGGGTGAGTTCGAGGAGTACTAGTTTAAAAGGTTGCTATTTGGTTTTTTTTTTTTTGATGAATTGTTGCTATTTGATAGATTGATGGAGCGGTGAGAATGCATTTATTTCTTCTTTTTTTTTTAAAAATACACCTATGATTTGATAATCGATAAACTCGTTTTAATTGTGTGACCAATGTTTAATGCAACGATGGATGCGTGAACTGGTGACATGAGTAAAAAATGAGCTCATTTTTTAAATATAATTGAGTTAGTTTTTTTTTGTTTTATTGACCACCCTCGCAGGATTTTCAAAATAACGAAAGGGATGAGGAAGATAAAGTCAATAATGATTTTTTTTTTCTTTTTCTAGAAAACTCCACTTTCATAAAAAAGATTCGAGAATTATTACCTTAAAGGAAAAAAGAAAGACAAAAGCACTGTTTTCAATTCACTTCCTAGTTTTCTTGTAGTTATATCAAACAAGAAATCGTCTTTTTATCATATGAAAGTAATGTTAATAATAATTATAAAAAAAATGTGATATGTGTGAAAATCTCAACTTTGGAAGTGATATTGGACCTCATTTACCCGTGATGCTGGTACGGATTCTTTGAAAGAAATGAAGATATCAATTATCAAGCAAGGAAAATAAATAAATAAATAAAAATATCAATGAATGATGAATTGATAAAGTTACCGTTTGAAATTTAGAGATAAAGAGTTCGTTTGGTTCGTGAGTTTGAGTTGAGTTTTTTAAGTTTAAATAGTAAATTTTGTTGATTTTTCAAAAAAGATAAAAAAATTTTTGAGAAAAAGATAAAAACTCTTGAGAAAGATGACAAAACTTAAGTGTTAAAAACCAAGTTTGAGCTTGGTTTCCAAACATACCCAAAATATTGTAAATTTTCTTGTGATCGACACAAGTTTACAACTTCTCCCACTACATATATGTTTTCTTGTTCCAATTGACATCTAATCGCTGTAATATATAACTATTTATCTACTTCACACGTGATGTATAAAAGAACAACTATATGAGAAACATGTATAGTGCACATTTCAATTCATCAATTTACGATGTACTTCATAAGTATTTGTAAGCCTCGATTTTTGTCTCTCTTAATAATTTTTGTCTCGTTTTACTATTATATTGATCACCTTTCTTTCAAAAAATGATTTGCTCTCTTTCACTTATTTTACCTAAAGAATGAAAACAAATTTCTTCATAAATAAACTCGATCACCTATGATCTTTGTATATAGATATCCCAATTAAGTTGACACCTAGTACCTGATCTCTTTAGTTACTTGATTATTAACTAGAAAAAACATGTTATAGAATTAAAGAAAATTAAAAGAAAAAATTAAACGAGACCAAGGAGGGTGAAAAAAATGAACAAATGATGTTTGTTAGCTTAAACATACTTACATGTACAAATTACATATCAATTAATTACAGAAAATTGACATCTCATGATCCAAAATCAATTTTCATGATCACAAATCAGAAAAGCTTGCTTGCGAACTCTTCCTCCTTATGATCGAGACGATCAGCACCGTTGATTCTTGATCTCGATCTAGATTTAGCAGCAAGATTTCTCAGCTCAGACAAGCTCCTACCCAACTGCAAAGCCACTTTTGTCTCAAACACTTGACCATTTTCTCTCCTCTCGAAATCTCTCTCCTTGAGATTGGACTCAATTGTCTCTTCCATGAGCCTAAAGAAACCGGCATTGCCTCTGTACATCTCAAACACCATCCCCACCTGACCACCGTGTTCGAAGCTGTTAACGACGCTGGCCAAAGCCCCGCCGACAACTCCGACGACCGCCGGCACTGTCCCATGATGAGCAAGAGCAGTTCCCAATGCGGCTAACCCGGTTAACACAGGTCCTGAAATGGCCAAAAACTTGTTGAAATCCAAGGCCTTTTTGCTCAACCTCAAGTACTCTTCAACGTCTCTCCTTTCTATCACCCCACATATCTCTCTCATCTCTTCTTCCAACTTCTCACTCCATCCGTTGTTACCGGTTTTTACTTGCTTTGTTTTATGATGGATTTTTCTAGGCCACCAAACAGCAGGCTCAACTTTCTTGGGGAACTTTTCAAGCATTGTGCCTAATAAGGGAAGAGGGTAGGCCTTGTCCAAGGCTAGAACTCTCTCCATCGCTTCGTTTACGTCCGAGGAAGTGACGTTTCCGAGGGAGAGCTTGGTTTGGATCTCTCGGAGAATCTGCTTGAATAATCTGGAGGCGTTTCTCTGCTCTTCCGTAAGTTGTGAGGGCTGAATCTTGTTCATCACAGCCAGTAGTCCTGTGGCTGCCACGTAGAGGATAGTAGCGCCGAGCTTGAGCGCTTCCCCGGGCGATCCAGAAGACACCGCTGTGGCTGCTGAAATCCCGGACATGGTTGCAGCCGTGAGAGTGATGGAGTTGATGGATGTCAATAGGAGAGCGTTCCAGTTCTCGCGCTGTGCTCCGATGTTTTTGTGCATCTCGATTCTATCCGAAACGGCCTCCATGATCGCGTACATCTTCACCAAATTCGCCTTTTCATTCGCTCCATTTGGACTAATCATATGCCTTGTGAATGAGTCGGAATTGGTGAGACTGCTAGAGAAATTGGAATTATCTAGTATTTGAGTCATGTTGTCCAAGTTCTCGGCGAAACTCCTCGACGGGAGCTTCGGGAGAGAGATCGGACTCCTCGGGACCTGTATTTTCGGCATGTTAATGGTGGCTCTGGTATTGGATCGTCTCGAAGAAGTAGTATGGATTTGAGACGTGCCCGTCATAGAAAACATGGTTGAAGACTGAAGAGTTGCCATTTTATGGCCTCCTATATGGCTAATAAAACTAGAACTTTTTTTCTTTTTTCTTTTCTTGGTGAGATTTGATTGATTTAAGATGGTTTTTGGTGTTTTCTTGAGATTTTGAGATTGAGAGTTTGAAGTGAATTGGAATGGAGAACAAAAGAGCATGGTGGTTGGGTATTTATAGAAGAAATAATAACAAGGGGGTATGTGGTGCTCTAAAAAAAAAAAAAAAAAAAAAAAGTCAACGAAAATGTTCCAAGGGGTTTGAAAGTTTGAATCGGCTCAATGCAGCGGCTTAGACCGCTTCTCATTTCGGAGTCCGTCGTTTTATAATTTCTGGTCCAAGACCTCTATTTGGCTGCTAGCTCTGGCAGTTGGGACTTGAAATTTAAATCTGGTAAATTCGTTTGACTTTCAAACTGCCTTATTAACGAGTGGAATAATTCAATAGAAGAATGAGGCAATGACGAATGACCTGATCAAGACGAAAACTGACTTGGCTTTGATTTGGCTTGGCTTGGCTTGGCCCTTCTCTCTCTAGCATGTTCTTGTGTATTACTTTTTTAAGTTTTATTCAAGTTTTGTACGTATGTAGATATAGTTATATATATATATATATATATATATATGCTCCAAATGAAACAATTATATAAATTCGTGAAGAGCGAAAATAAAGATTATATGTTGTGTGTTGTGACGACATTGGTTACGCATGCTCAACGCATGTTTTTTTCTTTATATTATTATTATGTATTTTCACTTATGTAGCTAAATTTTAGCCAGGTGTTAGGTTACGCACGTGATTTTTTAGTGTGTATATGTATACATTTCCTTCTTCTTCTTCTCTTGAATTACTAAATGCCGCAGAAAATGGGAATATTTGGATATGGAAAATCTGTTAATTTGTTTTCCAATGTTTAGTTTTGTTTATTGATTCTCTGCATGCATGGCATGTTTACTTATCAAGAGTAGAGAATGAGAGTGTGAAATGAGAGTCAATCATTTGTTTATTTGTTCATTTTTTTCTTGAATTGGGAGTAAGAATAATAGGTCCTACATCAATTTGGGATTGAGAATGAGATTGGCAATCCCATACCCCTCTCTGGATTGTGACTCCCACTCCTATTATTAAGATTAAATTACCATTTTATCCTTAATTTATTTACAAAAAATTGTATTAAAAATAATAATAACCTATATTAATTATTTTTATTAACTAAATATAATATATTTTTATTAACTTATTATTATATAACTATCCTAATTACTATTAACATTATTAGAGTAAATAAAGAACTTTATTTTTATCATAATATATTATTATGTTTCTATATTTATATTTTTACTTATTTTAATTCAATTTTTTTACGCTTTTTAATTTTTTTAAATTAATAAAAAATTACACAATTTAATTTTATTGCCTTACTATCAAAATGATTATTTTACTTCTGATTAATAATATGATAATAAATAATTAAAAAAATTAATCATTTTTTTTAATTTTTGAAAACACAATAAATAAAAGAGTATACAAGTAAATTTATATCAATTCATTTTAATTCTGGATTCAAGTAAACGCATGAATTGGATTCGTCGTGATTTCGATTCCGAATCCTAGAACCAAGTAAACAACTTATTCGGATTCCGAATCCTCACTCCGAATCATGTCCACTCTAAATCCTACTTACTCCGATTAATTCCCACTCCGATTACGCGTAAGTAAACACACCCGCGGTATGTTGATTCCTGTCAGTTCACTCTTCTGCAAACGTATTGAGAAATTCTATGATAAGTATTCTTCATTACTATCATTAGTATTCTGCATTTTTTGAATGTTATTTCATTTTTTAGTTCTTGAATTAGAGGTCTAATCTCATTTTATTACTCAAATTTTAAAACGTCACATGAACCAATCTTCAAAAATTAATAATTTATGACATGATAATCCTTCTTTCCAAAATACTACTACTGGACTTTAATTACCTTAATCAATGTTAAATTTGTTATTTTTTTTGTTCTGAATTTAAATTTTAAAAGTTGTAAATTCTCAAAATACATGTACTCTAATATTACAACGACAAATTCATCTTGACTAAAATAAACTTGATCATCACATGGTAATAACAATTCATTTTTTAACAGTTTTTTGGTGGAAAAGATTATTATGGGACAATTTAATAGTTCAAATACTGATGACAAAAAAGAAGAAGAAGAAAAAAAAAAAAGAATTTGAACCCTTTTCTCATTGATACTTTTAAGAGTTCACTACTTGGTTAAGGTTTAACGGCCCAATTAGCGTCGGCCGTGGTCAGTTTGAAGATAATCTGGTCAAAATGTAATGGCTACAACATCGTAGTAAATCAACACTAAAATCCAGGGCTGGGATTCATCACTTACTTCAAGGTGAGATTGAAAAAAATTATTAGATTTTAATCAAGAATTTATATCTTGTTTATTCCAAGCCTACCAATTGCTTGGCTTTTTAAAGTCAAAAGGCCCCACGATCCTCCTTTTGAGTTGTCCCCCTCTCATGCACGTGTGATCTCAACCAGCCGTGTATGCAAACAACAGCTTGGAATACGGAAGCATAGAGCAACGCAATTTTTGTCTTGTATTTTTCATTATTGCAAAAGACACACATTTGCTACATTTTGCAATAAACTATTATGCAATTTCTATTTATTAATAATAAGCAATAGAGCAAGGGAAAACAGAGTTCTGACATTCAATGTCTAATAATTTGCAAATCAACGAGTCACGATGAACACCTAATACGATCCGACAGACGCGATTAAAATGATTTAAGATCCATATCAAGTCTTGTTTCCACGATAGCTCAACAGAGAGCAGCTGAGAGCAACCTATAAGTAGCTCATAACTAGGAGCTAAATTTATCACTAGAAACTTATTTTCTTCACTTGGCCTTTGGTAAGGCCACGGATCGAGCTTGGAGATTTAGAAATAATCCCCTGAAAGACACAGGAAATATAAAACAAAGGGTCATGATACTATTTTTTTAAATGGAGATAACAAGAACAAGAATTGAAACACACAGAGTAGAGATTGGAACAAAGAAGAATATTCCATACCAGAAAAATGCAACAAAGCTCTGAAGGATGACCCGGAATTGCAATGGTACGTACTGGTGATTGATCCACCCCACAACCGGCCAAAACTGCATTTTTTATTTTTTATTTTTTAAATTTTGGGTTTAATTTAGGTGGTTAGACTATCAAATGGCCAATGTGTTTATTTTTATATTACATATAAATGAGAATAGAGTAATACCGTCCAAGAAGTATATTGTACTGCCGGGTAGTCCTTCTTTACTTTAGCTTTCACATGAACCCATGGCCTCCCTGCATTTCACATTTCCATAAAATAATCAGTAAAATTCCTACTACACAATGTGAAATGTTCATACCTTCTCTGCTAATTGACATTCCTTCCAGGCTGACTTTTAAGAATTAGAGTCCTTTAACTTTTGACTTTTTCATAATATCAAAAGTCAAACCTGGATGAACTGAAAACAAGTGCCAGCTACTCTAGATAACTTTACAATGAATCCTATTTTGCTGCGCGTCAAAAAAAGAAATTAAAAAATAGCTCGTTTCCATGTAACTTACCCTCCACAACCAATCCATAGTAAACCATGAAAAGCAAGTTGTTCCAAGGTGACAAGGTCAGCTGTTCCAGTAGCACCTGAAATATTTGATAAGGCACTTTTAAAAATGAGTTGTAATGGATTTTTTTTTTCTTTTTTCTTTTTCGTTTCTCTTTGACGTAAGTAAACCAAACTGTACGATAAGCAATAGTTATTCAAGAATCTTCATTCAACTATGCCTGATAAAATAGGGAAATTAACCCCTTTTTCATTTGAAAAGGAAAATGGAATTGGATAATTCTTACAGTCAAGCACAAAATAACAATACTGCTTAGTTAACATCCTTTTAGAGTTTAAGCAATTCGGTAAAAGTCCTGATATTCTTCACCAGAGCTCAAGAAAGAGTAGAGGAAGCATACCTTCTTGGCTACTGTCTTTGAATCCTTCTTTCCTTTGAAAATTTTGTCTAGTAATTTATGCATGAAATGCCCAAGCGGACCAAGATAAGCAGCTCCAAAAATCTGCATTCACATATACCAGAACATGAATCAGAACACAGAAGAACAACAGGTACACATACTAAAATCAACATATTAGCGCTTGAAGCGACACGAATGTAGAATCGATTGCAAAAGATGTAAGCCTCCAATTCCAGCACATTAATAACATCGCAGCTGAAGAACATCTTAAGATTCAAAACACACAATCATTAAGCCAAAATTTTCTCTAACAATGGTTTCTAAAGTTTCCTGTAACACCAGCAGACTCTAACAAAACAATAGTGTGAGCTCTTCTTTGCAGTGAGATTCAACCAACATAAACCTGACATCTACATTGAGATTGGAACTTCCCCATTTCCATGTAACCAAGGAAATTTCAGTACAAAATTATCTCAACCGATGCTTATTGCTTTATACCAAGACAACCTTAACATTTATCGTTCGTACAAAAGGAGTCTGAGAGGCGAGAAATGTATGATTCTCTTGTAATGTTCTTCTTCATCGCACCGCAGTTAAAAGTGGACGGAGCTATAATCTTGACAGTGAAACACTTCAAATTTGTGTGTGCTTGTTTGCGTTTTCATTTTATATTAGATTATCGATCTCATTAGTAAAGGACCAGGACGCATGATCGCAACAAATTTAACATATAAATGTCATGAAAATTAAACATTAAAGCAGTGTCCAGTGTGCTTACCACTTTGAGAAGAAGTCGTCTCAGCTGAAGTTTCTGTATTCCAGTGAGCTTCTGAGCAACTATGTCACTGATCGCTGATAAAACCCCCGCTGTAATTGCCTACGCTCGCAATTAAAAACCCAAAAAAAAAAATATTTAGGAAAAAAGAAAAGAAAATAAAAGAAATTGACAAAGCTGACTTTCTCATGGCGAAAAAAAGATCAACATTGAAAACCCAGAAAGGGAAATTTTATGTTCTTTACAAAAAAAAAAAAAAAAAAAAAAAAGAAGAAGGAAAAAAAAAAAGAAGGCAAAAACAGGGAAACCCATTTCAGAAACGGAATCCAAATAGCAAATAGCAAGAACAGGAAAGAATTGGGACCTTGGTTCGGAGGGGGTGATGCTGGAGCTGAATCAGGTATTGCTGCAACCCTTTCTTTGCAATTGAACCCATGATTTTGGATTCGATGAAGAGATTCCTATCCCAAATTCTAGTTTGAGTTACAGTACTGGAATTTGATAACACACTGTTCGTACGATGAGATAGTCAAAATAAAAATATCTCTCGTATAATAATGATATTAATTAGCTTTAATTATCGAACGGACCGGAAGTGATTGTGGAGCAGCCAATGGGACGGATTGTCAAGAGAATGGAAAAGCATATGCTCTTTCGATGTACTCGACAATTCGGAATGTCCATACGGGCATCGCCTCCCCCAAATCACCGGACTTTTGTCGGGTTTGGATCATTACCCGACAAGTAGAAAAGTTTTACATTTGTTTGGTGTTTCTCCAACTTAAAAATTTCATCTTCAACTGACGAACCAAACAGAGGCTTAAATAAGACCCGTTTAGGAAAGTATTGGACACCGAGTTTTGGAGATATTTAGATTATAATTGAGATAAGTTTTAGAAATATGTGTGTAGTTAAAAATTTTATATGGAGAAAAAAAGTGTATTTGGAAAAAATATATATATATATATCAATATAGATCTTATTTTATTTCTCTTGAAATTCTATGCAATTCAAAAAAAAATCTCATATAACTTGAAATAATAAAGTTATGGATTTTTAAAGTTTGAACTTACTATAGACATTTGGAGATATAAATAATAAAGTGTAATTTTAAATTAAAGAAAAATACACCAAAAAAAAAACAGTTCTGAAAATGTGATTTCCAAAACCTCCCCCAAACATGACCTTATATCCCCTTTGATAAACTATTATAATAATTATTATTATACTCAAATGCAATTTTTAGTTAACCAACTATTTTATTTGAATGTTTTATTATTTCACAATAATTTAACTCAAAATCAAATCTAAATTTTCATACTTTAAAAATATGTGCCGTACTCTTTTTTTTTTTTTAACACTTTCAAATATTATCTTTAATTAAAAAAAACGATCCAAATATATATTTAATTTGATTACATAATTCAAATTCTAATTTAAATATAAATATTCAAAGTATTTTAATGTAATATATATAATTCAAACCGGTCAAACGGGGTTATTATAAAACAACCCGATATTATGATTAATGGAACCCATCCCAAGGTTAATATGTAAATTAATGATATGTTGCAGGTTTGCTTATGATCATTTATAGGCCATAGATTTGTAGCTTTATTTTTAAGAAAATGCTATCAAATTCGACATGTATTCACATGTATTCGTCTTAAATTTAGACATGTTCACGAGTTTCGTTATTTTCAACAAAATTCTAAATGAAAGCTTGAAAAAGGGGGTATTTGGCACTTTTGCTTCCATTTTTTCCCCCCGGTTTGGCAAGTTTGCTTTCTCAACAATTTTAATAATTTACTCCTCAAATTTGATGTAGTTCTACAAAGTGCCTCATAAAATGTACTTGTGCGAGAGTTATGTAAGCTTGTTCATATTCAGATGATGAGAGAGCAAATTATATCACATACATAAAAGGTGCTTTCTTTGTAGATTTTAATATTCTTTTATCGATTAATTAATGATATGTTATTAAATTTATACAGTTAAAATTAAAAAGTTTAAGGTGATATGTAACCAGGGCACTTAACTCATCAAAAGGAAAATGTACTTTTCAACCTATACGGTGACAAGTAATTTGAATTGGTATTACGGATACACCTTCCCAACTGTTATCATTTTGGCTACATTATATTTATTTAAATTAAATATTTTTACAGAACTATGTACTACTTTTCAACCTAGTACAAGAAATTATAATTATACCAACAAAAACAACCTCCCAACAAATGGGAATATATATTAATTACCAAAATACAAATATTTAGAAGCCTTTTATGACCGAATTACTAGTGAATTTTACATGTTATATTTGTGTATTAAAAAAAAAAAAACAAATATTTGGAGGAAGGCAACATTTGGAAGACGCAGTCCTAGCAGGTGTAATGGAGTAGAGTGAAAGGTTTTATTGATTTTACAACCTGCAATACGAGACCAAGACTCACTCACGGTTAGAATTTTAGACATTTTGAATAAATATTTATTTAGAATTCAAAATTATAGAACTATAGCTTAAAAAACTGTGAATGGGTCAGCTAGCGAGCCGAGTCTAACCAGTTGGGCAGTCAACATTTTCAACAGCTGACTCGCTCCTTTTCCATTTTTTTGCTCTATAAATATGTGTAGCATAGCAGATCCATTTCTCAAATTAACTCAACAAAAAAGAGCACAACCAGAACAAGAGATCTCAAAAAGATCATAACCAAAAAGAGAAAAGAGAAAAAAAAAAAACCCCCACAAAAAAACCAAAAAAAAAAATGTCTTCTTTACAAACTTCATCTCTTATATTCTCATCATCTTCTTCTTCATCATCATCATCAAAGAGATTTATCACCAACGCAGCTATTCAAGTCCCAAAGCTTCCAACACTCCGTCGTCTCACATTCCCCAAACCACCAGCAACTACGACGACAACAATTACAAAACCGAACAAGCTTTTCGTCGACGAACTGATCACCTCTAACGACGTCGTATTCAACAACGTTAAACACAACGAAACTTCTTCTTCCTCTTCTACTGTATTGACTGCCAAGCTCTATGCCATTCTTGAAGCCGTATCCAACAGAGTCGAAATGCACGACAACATGGGCGAGCAACGCAACAACTGGAACACCCTTCTCCTAAACTCCATTAACATGATCACCCTCACCTCTTCCACCATCGCCGGAGTGGCTGCGGCATCGGCTCCTGGGAGTACGTCTTCTGGCATTTTGGCTCTGAAGCTGTCGTCGACTCTTCTGTTCTCCGCCGCCACCGGAATGTTGCTCATAATGAACAAGCTCCAGCCTTCTCAGCTCGTTGAGGAACAGCGAAACGCTTCGAGATTGTTCAGACAAATCCAAACCGAGATTCAGACCATTCTTTCACTCCGCTCTCCGACTGAAAGCGACGTGAATGACGCCATGGAAAGGGTTCTGGCGCTCGACAGAGCTTACCCTCTTCCCCTTCTCGGCGCCATGCTCGAGAAGTTTCCCAAAACCTTCGAGCCTGCTGTTTGGTGGCCGAGAAAGCAGTCGGAGAAAAGGAAGATATATAATGAGGAAGACAAATTGATGAGAGAGATTGTGGAGGTGATGAAGAGCAAAGATGCGGAGGACTACGAGAGACTGGGAAACTTGGCGTTGAAGATAAACAAAGCGTTGGCCATGGCGGGACCGTTGCTTACAGGCGTCGCCGCAGTCAGCGCCCCGTTTGTCGGCAACGGTGGGTCGTGGGGAGCGGTTGCGGCGGTGACGGCGGGGGCTCTGGCGAGCGCCGTTAACTCGTTTCAGCACGGAGGGCAAGTGGGGATGGTGTTCGAGATGTACAGAAACTGCGCTGGGTTCTTCAAGCACTTGGAGGAGACGATCGAGGAAGACAGAGAAAGCGGATCAGAGGTGTTTAAGATGAAGGTGGCTTTGCAGTTGGGACGAAGCTTGTCTGAGCTTGACGAGCTCGCCGTGAAATCTGCTTCTTCTCGCGCTACTGGAACCGCCATGGACGAGTTCGCCAGCAAGCTTTTCTGAATTAGTGATCATTATTTTAGATTCAGATAATAATTTATTCTTTTATTCTTTTATTCATATGTCATACAACTTGTAAAAATACTTACTCATGACATATATATATATAGCTAGAAATAACGTTGACTTCAATTTTGTATTGATAATACTGTTTGTGCAAAATAATTCGATAAATTTATTTATTTATTTTATTTATTTTTGTTACTATTATTAATATTATGGTTCATGTAGACATATAGCTTCGTCTTTATATTCATTATTGATTCTTTCATCTTTTTTATTCATATTTCGTACAACTTGTGTGAAAAAAATAAAAGTTGTAAGAGTTATGTACACGATGACTCGTCCAATTGGATCTATAATATACGGTCTCTATGCAAACTAATGCTTCCAAATGCTTGCCTATTTGTTTCCTAATGGCTCATCATGTACAGATATAAATATATACATATGCATATGCAATGGCGGAGGGGGGTGGCATGGCCTCCCTTACTTTTTTTAAAAAATTTTATATAGTAGTATTTTAAAAGACTGGCCCATTATACTTAGTAATATTTTGTCTATACATAAACTAAAAGCTTTCAAAGGAAATCAACTCTTCACTTTCCCATTCCACCATTCCCAAACAAATTTGGAAATTTGCTATGTTGTTCAAGGTGTGATTTTTATTTTTTTTAGTTTACTGTACTGAATTTATTCTCAATTTGAGATAACTTTGTCTTAGTCAGTCAATTCACTCTTCTTCAACTTCTCGTTTTCGTTTTAAGTTTGTATTTCTTTTTCTCGCTTCTTATTCTGATTCTTTTTTTTTTAAATTTAATTGTAATTTTTCTATTTGGGTTAATGTGGAATTGATATGCCATGGTGCTACTGTTTTTTCTGATTTTATTTTTTTTTGTTTGTTCTTTTGTATTGGTGATAATAGGCTAAATCCGATTAGAAAATTAGAAATATCTCTCTCACTAGAAATTAATAATTTTTATATTTTTATTGTGAATTTTAGCTAAGAAAATTAGAAATAACATTGCTTAATTATGGATTTAAATACAATTTTTATTTTTTTTTAATTTAGTTTGTGATAAACTTAAACATGCCTTTTTTTTTTGTGAAGAATTTTGGAATCATGGGCTGTAATGGTGTTGGTGCTTTGCATGAAAGATAATTTTTTGAATGACTGCTTGATTGTCTACATTGAGAAGGAAATTGCTGCAAAATTTAGTAGTGAATCAATTATAGATGCGTTTGTCTTTATGAAAGATCGTCGAGTACAACTTATATTTAAGAAAATAAAATGATATTTTGAGGTATTTGAATTTAACATGACTACTCATTTATTGAGAGAATAATGTTATTTACAAGTGTATAAAATATTTTATTTTTACAAGTGATATATTAGACTTGGAGCTTCATAATATGAAACTTGAATGGTTAAGGTATTTTGAAGATATTAAGATCAACACTTCAATTTTATGTTCTTTCTTGTATTATTATATTTTTTAATTGTATATAACTGAAAGTGACATGTTGTACTATTTAGATAGTATGGAAGTTTGTAAAAATAGTCTAATGATAACTATATCTTTCTAATTACTTTTTTTTTTGAAAGGGCTATCTAGTTTTATTATAATATAAAATATATAATTTAAATTTCTTCGCATTTTAATTAGTTTAATTTACCAAATGCGTATTCCTTCCTTGGATCAAGATTATACGAAATTATTTATATTTATTTTAAGTTTTGACAAAATCATTATTTACGAACATTAATATTTTCATAAAGTTAATTAAACTCTTTACATATTTATTGTTACAAAATTATTATGATCCAATTTGTGGTCTAAGATTCGAGTATTGAGAATCTGCTGGAGGAACGCTTTTTTTCTTGACAGCTTAATACTTGATTTAACATGAGAACACGCTCTCGTGTATCTTAACCACTTAGGTGGAGAGCTAAAGTAGGGTCAATCATTAAGGTATTCAATGTCAACACAGGGCATGACCTCTTTAGTATAAGTAATAATATGTTTTCACAGTTTTCATTATTTTCACAAAATAAACTAATTACGAGTCCTGTTTGCTATAAAATCCCCTATTTCTTTAATTTGTGTTTTGAAAATGAAAATCAAAGCGTGGATTTGTTTGTTGGGTTCCAAAATTTTGGTCAGCAGCCCCTTACGCAACTTAATTAAAGGGTGATATATAGGATTATTGTGTTTTAAAAAACGACTCTGCATAATTATCCTAATTATAATAGTTTTAATTTTTTAACCTTCAATTAAATAATATAGGGGGTCAAAACCTAATAAAAAAAACACTTTCGTACATATGACACAACTTGCTATATCATCGTCTGAAATTTTACTCTACTTCCAAACGAGCTCATTAGAAGTTAACACAAGTACATTTCCGTTTTTATCTTGACATTTGCTTTTAATTTGGGGGCATTATGTAATATTTCATTTCATTGAAAATATAATTTCCAGAACTAAAACTTGTAGTAAATTAAATACACGTTTAACCATTTGTCAAAGTAAAAAACTTATATAATAAAACCATTATTAATTAGCATGCTGAATCAATCGACTTACTCATTTGTTTGAGGTGGAAAACATCATAAAATTTTTTTTTTTTTTTAAACTTGGCGTACAAGTCCAACAACATAAAATATTAGAGTGTAGGGCAAAAGTCAAAGACCAATATTGATTCATGTAGTCTCTGCGAGAGAATTATAAAGACCATGTCAAGATTGCTCCATTTGGTCCAACAGTCAGCGTCAAGAATTTCTATTTCAATCGTCATAAAATTAATACCAGTAGTTGAGAAATTTGAATGTTAATTAATAGGAATATTAAATCCAATTTTTGATAAGAAAGAAACTAAGTATGTGTTTGGCTCTCAGGTGTGAAAATAAATTTTTTATCTCAGTTTTTATCTTTTTTTAAAAAAATCAATAAAAATTATAACTAAATTTTGAATAAATATTTATTTACAATTCAAAATTATAGAACTATAGCTTAAAAAACTGTGAATGGGTCAGCTAGCGAGCCGAGTCTAACCAGTTGGGCAGTCAATATTTTCAACAGCTGACTCGCTCCATTTCCATTATTTTGCTCTATAAATATGTGTAGCATAGCAGATCCATTTCTCAAATTAACTCAACAAAAAAGAGCACAACCAGAACAAGATCTCAAAAAGATCATAACCAAAAAGAGAAAAGAGGGAAAAAAAAAAAAAAAAACCCACAAAAAAACCAAAAAAAAAAAAATGTCTTCTTTACAAACTTCATCTCTTATATTCTCGTCATCTTCTTCTTCTTCTTCTTCTTCTTCTTCATCAAAGAGATCTATCATCAACGCAGCTATTCAAGTCCCAAAGCTTCCAACACTCCATCGTCTCACATTCCCCAAACCACCAGCAACTACGACGACAACAATTACAAAACCGAACAAGCTTTTCGTCGACGAACTGATCACCTCTAATGACGTCGTATTCAACAACGTTAAACACAATGAAACTTCTTCTTCCTCTTCTACTGTATTGACTGCCAAGCTCTATGCCATTCTTGAAGCCGTATCCGACAGAGTCGAAATGCACGACAACATCGGCGAGCAACGCAACAACTGGAACACCCTTCTCCTAAACTCCATTAACATGATCACCCTCACCGCTTCCACCATCGCCGGAGTGGCTGGTGCATCGGCTCCTGGGAGTACGTCTTCTGGCATTTTGGCTCTGAAGCTGTCATCGACTCTTCTGTTCTCCGCCGCCACCGGAATGTTGCTCATAATGAACAAGCTCCAGCCTTCTCAGCTCGTTGAGGAACAGCGAAATGCATCGAGATTGTTTAGACAAATTCAAACCGAGATTCAGACCATTCTTTCACTCCGCTCTCCGACTGAAAATGATGTTAAGGACGCCATGAAAAGGGTTCTGGCGCTCGACAGAGCTTACCCTCTTCCCTTGCTCGGCGCCATGCTCGAGAAGTTTCCCAAAACCTTCGAGCCAGCTGTTTGGTGGCCGAGAAAGCAGTCGGAAAAAAGGAAGATTCATAATGAGGAAGACAAACTGATGAGAGAGATTGTGGAGGTGGTGAAAACCAAAGACGCAGAGGACTACGAGAGGCTGGGAAACTTGGCGTTGAAGTTAAACAAAGCGTTGGCCGTGGCAGGACCGTTGCTTACCGGCGTCGCCGCTGTCAGCGCCCCGTTTGTCGGCAACGGTGGGTCGTGGGGAGCCGTTGCGGCGGTGACGGCGGGGGCTCTGGCGAGCGCCGTTAACTCGTTTCAGCACGGAGGGCAAGTGGGGATGGTGTTCGAGATGTACAGAAACTGCGCTGGGTTCTTCAAGCACTTGGAGGAGACGATCGAGGAAGACAGAGAAAGCGGATCGGAGGTGTTTAAGATGAAGGTGGCTCTGCAGTTGGGACGAAGCTTGTCTGAGCTTGACGAGCTCGCCGTGAAATCTGCTTCTTCTCGCGCTACTGGAACCGCCATGGACGAGTTCGCCAGCAAGCTTTTCTGAATTAGTGATCATTATTTTAGATTCAGATAATAATTTATTCTTTTATTCTTTTATTCATATGTCATACAACTTGTAAAAAAACTTACTCATGACATTTATATATAGCTAGAAATAACGTTGACTTCAATTTTGTATTGATAATACTGTTTGTGCAAAATAATACGATAAATTTATTTATTTATTTTATTTATTTTTGTTACTATTATTAATATTATGGTTCATGTAGACATATAGCTTCGTCTTTATGTTCATTATTGATTCTTTCATCTTTTTTATTCATATTTCGTACAACTTGTGTGAAAAAAATAAAAGTTGTAAGAGTTATGTACACGATGACTCGTCCAATTGGATCTATAATATATTGACTGTATGCAAACTAATGCTTCCAAATGCTTGTCTATTTATATAATATATAAATATGCATTGCAATTGTGTGGTGTGGGGGGGGGGGGGAGGCCTTCCTTACTTTTTTTAAATTTTTATACAGTGGGTTTTTTTTTATTTAAAAAAAATTAATATGTGTATAAACTAATCTAGACCCCTAATAAATTAAGAGTTCTTTATATTTTATCTAGCAAATAATTTAAATTTTAAAAAATAAAAAATAATTTTATTAAATCCATATACATTAATGGGCCTAATTGCTTGAACTAAAATCTAAATCTGAACTACAATTTTAATAATCTAGTATTTTAAAAAATTGGCCAATTATACTTAGTAATATTTTGTCTACACATAAACTAAAAGCTTTCAAAGGAAGCCAACTCTTCACTTTCCTATTCTACCATTCCCAAACAAATTTGGAATTTGCTCTGTTGTTCAAGATGTGATTTTTATTTTATTTTTTCGGTTTACTGTACTAGATTTTTTCTCAACTTGAGACAACTTTATCTTGGCCTGTCAATTCTTTCTTCTTGTACTTCTCGTTTCCGCTTTAGGTTTGTAGTTCTTTTTCTCGCTTCTTATTCTATTTCTTTTCTTTTTTTTTTAATTTAATTGTGATTTTTCTATTTGTCTTAATGTGGAATTGGCAAGCCATGGTGCCACAGTTTTTTATTTTTATTTTTATTTTGTATTGGTGATAATTAGAAATATCTCGCTAGAAATTAGTGATTTTTATATTTTTATTGTGGATTTTAGTTGAAAAAATTAGAAATTGTATTGCTTAATTCTGAATTTAAATACAATTTTTATTTTTTTTTAATTTAGTTTGTGATAAACTTAGACATGCCCTTTGTGAAGTATTTTGGACTCATGGGCTGTAATGGTATTGGTGCCGTACATGAAAGAAAATTTTTTGAACGACTACTTGATTGTCTACATTGAGAAGGAAATTACTGTAAAATTTAGTAGTGAATCAATTATTGATTAATTTGTCTTTATGAAAGATCGTCAAGTACAACTTATATTTAAGAAAAGAAAATGATATTTTGAGTTATATGAATTTAACATGGTTGCTCTTTTATTGAAAGAATAATGTTATTTACTAGTGTATAAAATATTTTATTTTTACAAGTGATATATTAGACTTGGAGCTTTAAGATGTGAAATTTGAATGGCTATGGTATTATGAAGATATTAAGATCAACACTTCAATTTCATATTCTTTCTTGCATTATTTTTATTTTTAATTGTATACAATCGACAGTGATATATTATCCTATTTAGATATAATACTTATATTTTCATGTGTCAATATATTATGAATTTAATAAAAAAAAATTATTACATAAATAGATATATATATATATAACCATGATTAAAAAATTTTTTTGACTTCCGACCAATAAATCCTGACCCTGTCACTGTGAATATGCATATACATATGTCTTCATCTGTGCCTAAAAAAAACCATATATATATATATATATATATATATAGGTTCTCAACAAGTTAAATGGTATGGAAGTTTGTAAAAATAAACTAAGATAACTATATCTATCTTTTTTTTTTAAAGGGCTATCTAATTTTAATATATATAAAATATATAATTTAAATTTCTTTGCGTTTTAAATTTAAATTTATGAAATGCGTATTCCTTCCTTGGATCAAGATTATACGAAATGATTTATATTTATTTTAATTTTTGACAACATCATTATTTATGAACATTAATATTTTCATAAAGTTAATTAAACTCTTTACATATTTATTGTTACAACATTATTTTGATCGAATTTGTGGTCTAAGATTCAAGTATTGGGAATCTGCTTAAGAATCTTTTATATGTGAATTTAAATAGGAACGCTTTTTTTTTTGATAGCTTAATACTTGATTTTACATGAAATCACGCTCTCCTGTATCTTAACCACTTAGGTGGAGAGCTAAAGTAGGGTCAATCATTAAGGTATTCAATGTCAACACAGGGCATGAACTCTTTCGTATAAGTAATAATATGTTTTCACAGTTTTCATTATTTTCACAAAATAAACTAATTACGAGTCCTGTTTACTATAAAATCCCCTATTTCTTTTGTGTTTTAAAATTGAATATCAAAGCGTGGATTTGTTTGTTGGGTTCAAAAATTTTTGCCAGCAGCTCCTTACACAACTTAATTAAAGGGTAATTTATAGGATTATTGTGTTTTAAAAAATGACTATGTATAATTATCCTAATTATAATTTTTTAACCTTCATGGTATGTTTACTTATCAGGAGTAAGGAATGTGAGTGAAGAATGGGAGTCAATCCCTTGTTTACTTGCTCATTTTTTTTTTTTCTGAAATGGGAGTAAGAATGATTGGTCTCATACTAATTTGGGATTGAGGAATGGGATTGGCAATCCCATACCCCCTTCAGATTGTGACTCTCATTCCTACTATTAACATTAAATTACCATTTTATCCTTAGTTTATTTGCTAAAAATTATATTAAAAAATAATAATAACAGATATTAATTATTTTTATTAACCAAATATAATATATTTTTATTAACTTAAAATTATATAACTATCTTAATTACTATTAACGTTATTAGAATAAATAAATAACTTTTTTTTATCACAATATATTATTATATTTCTATTTTTATATTTTTTATATTTTACTTATTTTAATTAATTTTTTTTTTCTCTTTTAAATTTTTTTAAACAAAAAATTATACAATTTAATTTTATTGCCTTAATATCATAATGGTTATTTTACTTTTGATTAATAGTATGATAATAAATAAAAAAATATTAATCAATTTTTTAATTTTTGAAAACACAATAAATAAATGGGTTTACAAGTAAATTTACAGCAACTGACTCCGATTCCTGTTCTAAGTAAATATATAAATGGGATTGACAGTGATTTCAACTCCGATTCCTGGAACTCAGGTAAACAGTATATTCTAATTCCGAATCCTGATTCCGAATCCAACACACTCTGAATCCTACCAACTCCGATTCATGATCACTCCAATTATAGATAAGTAAACATATGCCATCAATTAAATAATATAGGGGGTCAAAATACCTAATAAAAAAACACCTTCGTACATATGACACAACTTGCTATGTCATCGTTTGAAATTTTACTCTACTTCCAAACGAGCTCATGTGAAGTTAACAAGTACATTTCTGTTTTTATCTTAACATTTGCTTTTAATTTGGGGGCATTATGTAATATTTCAGTTAATTGAAGATATAATTTTCAGAACTAAAACTTGTAGTAAAATACACGTTTAACCACATGTCAAAGTAAAAAACTTATATTATAAACCAATATTTATTATCATGCAGAATCAATCGACTTAATCATTTGTTTGAGGTGGAAAACATCATTAAAAAAAAAAAAAAAAAACTTGGCGTACAAGTCCGACAACATAAAATATTAGAGTGTAGGGCAAAAGTCAAAGACCATTATTGATTCATGTAGTCTCTGCGAGAGAATTATAAAGACCATGTCAAGATTACTACATTTGGTCCAACAGTCAGCGTCAAGAATTTCTATTTCAATCGTCATTAAATTAATACCAGTAATTGAGAAATTTGGATGTTAATTAATAGGAATATTAAATCCAATTTTTGATAAGAAAGAAACTAAGTATGTGTTTGGCTCTCAGGTGTGAACCTAAGCCTCCGTTTAGCAAATCATCTTAAACTCACAATTTTCATCTCAGTTTTTATTTTTTTCTGAAAAGTCAACAAAAATTATAACTAGTTTTTAAAAAATCAACTAACTCAAATTTAAAATTTTCAATACAAACCGTTTTACCAAATGCACCATAAGTTTTTCATCTCAGTTTTTATCTTTTTATGAAAAATCAACAAAAATTATAACTAAATTTTGAAAAATCAATCAATTTTAACTTAAAAATTTCATCTTAAACTTTTGTTCCAAATATAGCATAAGAAACACCATTATCCGTAGTAACTCCACGACTTCATGAGCCATGATATAGCAAACAACGAAACAAAATTTGGACGTGGGTTATTATTATTATTATTTTTTAAATAAACTGAAGTTGGGCATGTTATTTGGAAAAAAAAAAAAGTACTGTACTACACACTTGAAGGATGACTTTATTTTATGCCATTTTTTTGCCACATTTTATAAATTATATATGAATTTCGAAATGTAAATCTGTATAGTTTGAATATGTCTAAAATTCCAAAGTAATGATCATTATTACTTTATGTTTATAATAAGGCTCGGTATTAATGTAGCTGTTTAAGTTGCGTTAGGGGGTTTGTCGACACAAAGTTACATCAAACAAAATTCCTCTATTATATATATCCATACTTGGATATCTCATTTCAAAACATAAAAAAAAATTTGGGATTTTATTAATGCCAAAGGGGACTCGTCATAAAGAAATTCAGTTTGTGACAATAATGAAACAGAGAAAACATATAATTATTACTAATACCAAAATGTCCCTATGTATAGAAATACAGAGATATTTTCCCTTTTTTTTTTTGGTAAAGGTAAAAGTCTTAAAAAGGGACATCGAAATATGTTAGTATATCTTTTTTAGGCGATACCAAAAAGGTTATCATAGACACTAACATAAATATTTGCCGAATATTCAGACGGCAAAGTTCTATCCCTTGATGAGGAGGGTATCACCTTAACCCATTAGGTGTTGCATAATCGTAAACATGCTAAAATGAGTACGGGATAGAAAATAAGTTTTCATATTTAAAATCTTAAAAAGGTTACCTGTTTTTTTTTTTTTTTAAAGTTTACATCTCAAAATCTTAAAATCTTAAAATCTTAACCCATTATGTGTCTTATTATTGTTTTTTTTTTTTTTTAAAGTTTACATCTCAAAATAAAGTCAAATGTGTAATTCGACTATTGTTTCTAAGCATACTTCTTTCTTATTTTGTTAGAAAAACTATATTTTTCATATTTTTTAATATATACGTGGATGAAGTTTTATATTTATATATATATATATATATATATATATATAAGTATACGGTAGACCTCTGTATATGTGAGCCATCATGGGAAACAAATAGACAAACGTTTGGACGTTTCAGAGCAAAACAAAAAAACAAAACAAAACATGTGGACGTTTCAGAGCAAAACAAACGTTTGGTGAATGAGTTTGAGTTGAAATTTTTAAGTTTTAATAGTAAATTTTTTTGAATTTTCAGAAAAGACAAAAAACTTTTTGGAAAAAAGACAAAAATTTTTTGTGAAAAAAACAAAAAAAAGTTTGAAAGTCTTAGTTTGAGTTATTACACCAAACTCCCCTGTAGTTTGCATTTAGGCAGTTTATTATTACTGTATAGATATTTTAAGTAAATGTGTACGAAACTCTTCTACGCTCAGGCATTTGAGATATATATATATTCACAAATGGTAAGATATATGAGAGATTCTCATAGAATATAATATAAAGACGAAGCTATATGTCTACATGAACCATAATAATAAAAAATAAAGAAAATTATTTGACGTATTATTATGTACATACAGCATCTCAATACAAGACAACTTTATTTCTAGCTATTCATAAATACGTCATGTGTAAGTATTTTTACAAGTTGTATGACATATGAACAAAATAATAAAAGGATAAACTATTATCTGAATCTAAAATAATGATCCATGCTAGAATCTAAAATAATGATCCTTAATTATTCAGAAAAGCTTGCTGGCGAACTCGTCAATGGCGGTTCCAGTAGCGCGAGAAGAAGCAGATTTCACGGCGAGCTCGTCAAGCTCAGACAAGCTTCGTCCCAACTGCAAAGCCACCTTCATCTTAAACACCTCCGATCCGCTTTCTCTGTCTTCCTCGATCGTCTCCTCCAAGTGCTTGAAGAACCCAGCGCAGTTTCTGTACATCTCGAACACCATCCCCACTTGCCCTCCGTGCTGAAACGAGTTAACGGCGCTCGCCAGAGCCCCCGCCGTCACTGCCGCAACTGCACCCCACGACCCGCCGTTGCCGACAAACGGGGCGCTGACGGCGGCGACTCCTGTAATCAACGGTCCCGCCACGGCCAACGCTTTGTTTATCTTCAACGCCAAGTTTCCCAGTCTCTCGTAGTCCTCTGCATCTTTGCTCTTCACCACCTCCACAATCTCTCTCATCAATATGTCTTCCTCATTATATATCTTCCTTTTCTCCGACTGCTTTCTCGGCCACCAAACAGCAGGCTCGAAGGTTTTGGGAAACTTCTCGAGCATGGCGCCGAGAAGGGGAAGAGGGTAAGCTCTGTCGAGAGCAAGAACCCTTTCCATGGCGTCATTCACGTCGCTTTCAGTCGGAGAGCGGAGTGAGAGAGTGGTCTGAATCTCAGTTTGGATTTGTCTGAACAATCTCGAAGCGATTCGCTGTTCCTCAACGAGCTGAGAAGGCTGGAGCTTGTTCATTATGAGCAACATTCCGGTGGCGACGGAGAACAGAAGAGTCGACGACAACTTCAGAGCCAAAACACCAGAAGAAGTACTCCCCGGCGCCGCCACCGCAGCCACTCCGGCTATGGTGGAAGCGGTGAGGGTGATCATGTTGATGGAGTTTAGGAAAAGGGTGTGCCAGTTGTTGCGTTGTTCGCCCATGTTGTCGTGCATTTCGACTCTGTCGGATACGGCCTCAAGAATGGTGTAGAGCTTGGCGGTCAGAACGGTAGAAGAAGAAGAAGTTTCGATGTGTTTAACATTGTCGAATACGACGTCGTTAGGGGTGATCAGTTCGTCCACTGGTTTTGCACTTGTTGTCGTCGTCGTTGCTGGTGGTTTGGGGAATGCGAGACGACGGAGTGTTGGAAGCTTTGGGACTTTAATAGCTGCGTTGGTGATAAATATATTTGATGATGATGATGATGATGATGATGAAGAAGAAGAAGATGATGAGAATATAAGACATGAAGTTTGTAAAGAAGACATTTTTTTTTTTTGGGTTCTGGTTGTGCTCTTTTTTGTTGAGTTAAATTGAGAAATGGATCCGGCTATGCTACCCATATTTATAGAGGAACTAAACGCAAATAATGGAAAAGGAACGAGTCAGCTGTTGAAAATGTCGACTGCCCAACTGGATAGACTTGCTCGCTAGCTGACCCATTCACATTTTTTTTAACCTATATATATATATATATATATGTATATGTATATATATATATATATATAGTTCTATAATTTAGAATTCTATTTATTATTCAAAATTATTTAATATATCCGTGAGAGTGAGTCTTGGTCTCTTATTGCTGGTGGTGATAAAATTAATAAAACCTTGTACTTCACTCTAATATTTTACTAGCTTGCTCGGACAACGTCTTCCAAACGTTGCCTTCAATTCTTTGGCCCCAATATTTACGTTGTATGTGTCGATAATTTTATTCGCATTAGTTGGGAGGGTTGATTTTGTCGGTTTAATTATATGATTCTATATGGTTATTTTTTTACTTGGATGAAAAATAATGCAATTTTCTCTTAATTAAACACTTGCATTAAAAATTAGCCTTAATCTAAAAAAAATTACATGAGCAATCATAAAAGATAGTATCAAATAAACTCCAACATAGGAGTATTAATTGTGATCGTCCCATTGGAAAACTGTGTCTTCTTCCTTTGTGTGTATACTAAAAAAATTGGTAGAGACTTGGTGAGTCCCACATTAGTGGGGAGTGAGAAACTTAAATGACGTATGAAAGCCATGAGTTTTCTTTCAATTAATAATTATCTAAAAGTTAAAATTTAATGGAGTCCACTCATGAATCTATTATGATCATACTTCTGAAGTCACTGTGGTCGATCTTAAAAAAATAGTATTAATTTACCTACCAACATGAACTAACAGTAAACTCTCGTTTCTTTTATACTTTTTTCTTGTATAAGGTCAGCAAAAAAATTGTATCGTCTTCTTAATTATCATTTATATGTCTTTTTATTCGAATCAAATCAGATAGATAAATAAGACAAAATAAAAACAAAATTAATTTTCATTTTTTAAAAAACAATTTTTATTGAAAAAATACTATGTGACAAAGAACCCATCATGTGGTAGTTTAGAGGAAAGGACGAAAGACATTTCCTTTAATAGTTAGTTAATTGATAAGTCTTTGCTTTTTTTTTTTTTTTTTTTTTGAATTTGAGGAAGGGTGGATTCGAATTCTATACATTTTAGTGGAATTAGGTGTGGTATTACCGTTAGGTTATGTCTGTAACTACATAAGTCTTTGCTTTCAAATCCACATTTGCTCTTTAAATAAAAACATGAAAAACCACACATAGACACATAATTATAAGCTTTTTTTTTTTTTTTTTTGGTTGCAGATTTTAGATATAGTGAATTTCAACAAAAGAAAAAAAAAAGATTTTAGATATAGTATAGAGAGATATATAATATTTATGGAAAATATGCATATGACATAGAATTAACGTCAATATTCAGGTTTGTAGTACACTGTTTTTTCAAATAACACGTCCAACTTATTGCACTTAAAAAAAAAAAAAAAATAGTGTACGTCCAAAATTTGTATGTTTTTTACTATCGTGGCTCATGACATACGTAGTATGGAAAATGGTGTTTCTTAAGGTTTTTTTCTTGTCAAAAATTGGATTTGTCTGTTAACATTCAAATATCTCAACCTCCTCTACTAGTTATGGCGATTGAAAAAGAATTTCTTGACGCGACTTGGACCAAATGTACTAATCTTGACATGGTCTTAATAATTATCTAGCGCAGACTACATGAAAATGGTCTTTTGACATTTTTTGAATAATTCTATCCAAATGCATTATGTTGTTGGACTTGGACGCCATTTTTTTTTTTTTCAGATGTTTAATTTGGTTTTGGGTCACAAACAAATGAGTAAGTCGATTCAAAATAATATAATGATGGTTTCCTATTTATATAAATATATATATATATATATATTTTTTGTGTGTGTGTGTGTATATGCATATATTTGTCGATATAGATGTACAAATTGGATTTTGTTAAATAGAAGTTTTAACTTTGACAGGGGGTTAACTTGCAAGTTACTTCATCCAATGAATATATTTGTATATAACTATATCACGACCGACACTAATTGGATTGAAGAATCCCCAATCGGGATTAATCAATATATTTTGGTCTTTAGGCTGAATTTTTCTCAATTTAAACCTCATCAATTCTGGTAACAATGTGTAAAATTTCAACCCAAAAAAAAAAAAAAAAAAAAGCTGAAAGCTATCGGGTGATAGGTTGAAAGTCTGATTTTCATTGGTTCATAGTTTTGGGGTTGAAAATTATGAGAGTTAATACAAGTCTGTACGCTAGAGATATTTTTGAATTAGACAACCATTTTGGAGCATTTCAAAAATTGACTTCAACCTTAGCCTTCTAACTTCACCAAGCTCCCCCTGAAAATGAAAAGTTGGCCACAAAATAGGTCTATTTCCAATAAGGAAGTGACAAAATGAAACTATTGCTTTATATCTACGTAAATGCATATGCTATTTGGGATAATATAGAACATCTACTTCAGAATTGGCAACTGCCACGTGATTATATATTTTCTTCTGTATTTCTAACATGCTTATATTTGGTGCCAAAGATCATGCAGTTCTAGAGAAGCTTCTTCTTTCTCTAAATAGATAAATCTTTTTTTTTTTTTTTTTGTAACCTGTAATTAATGTTTCTGACTTTTATATGTGATCAAAATCATATTAAAATTAAATTATAAAGAGCTGACAAAACCTAACATAAACGCGATGGTTTAAAACATGGGTATGTTCGTATGTTCATACCCTACAGGAGAATTCTCATTTTTTTTCAAAGACTCAATCTGTTGTCTCTGAACTTAACAAGCGAAACACAACGGCATGGCCAATTAGAATGGCTGAAAGCTCATAACAGTGCACCTGTCTGATTCCTTCCACATATTCATTTCTAGGTCCTTGTTCACCTTTGTATAGGAAGTCTAATTCTGTATGCTCTAACCATTCAATTTTGTTTGGCAATGACGAAACATGAACAAGACAATTCGAGAAAAGAAACATATTTCATTCCAATCTGAACATGTAGGAAACAGACAATTGAAATTAACATTGACTGCAGTAGTTGAGGTTTTCTTTTTAATCAAAAAGATGTCAAAGATAAACCAATTAGATTATTCTTGCTCCAGAAAGCCGCACCTGAATTAGGATGGCTTGTAGTATTTTGTAGGTACAAATGGCATTTTTGTGACAACCCCATCATAGGCCTTTCCTCGAACCACAATCTTGACTTTGGTCCCTGACTTGTGTGAACCGGATTTCACATAACCCATTGCTATGTTCTTCTTGAGGCAGGGGCTAAATCCTCCACTGGTGATTTCTCCAAGGTTTTGACCTTTCTCATCCTGAATCTCGCTGTGGCTTCTTGCAGGTGGGCCTGAAGAGAAGAACCCAACACGCCTGATCGACGGACCATCTGCAAGTTGTTTGAGAATCACATCGGCACCTAGGAAGCCGCCTTCTGCCCTTCTTCTCTTTCCGATGGCCCAAGTAAGTCCAGCCTCCACTGGTGTTGTGTGTTGCTCCATGTCATTTCCATATAAGCACAATGCAGCTTCAAGTCGCAGACTGTCTCGAGCACCCAATCCAGTCAGTCTCACCTTTCCCTCAGATTTTTCCAAGATTGCTTTGGCAAGATCAACTGCATTCTCGGAAGGAACAGAAATTTCAAATCCATCTTCACCAGTGTACCTAAAATAGCTCAGCAAAAAGAAAAGGAGTTATAAATGAAAATCAAACAGAGAGTAGTTTTATAATAATCGTCTCCAAATGATTTGTTCTAATATCATCATAGAAAATCATGAGAACATAGTTTAGTCTGCCAATGACAATGTACAAATCAATACACAAAGCACGTGGGTAAAGAGAGTGAAACAAGTAGAAAACTTGGATTTATCTGCCAGGGAACTAGTGATACAAATCATGCTTGGCAGAAAATCGAGAAGCAACATTAGAAGTTAACACTCACTAACTTTTCAAGGCAAATTGCTAATTCTACACCAGAAGCATGCTAAAAGGGAAACATACCCAGTTCTTGTGAGAAAGCAGGTCGTCCCATTGATATCCAACACCCGGAAATCTCCAAAATATATCTTTGCCAGATCTTCTTTTGTCAAGTGTTGAAGAGTTGGGGCGGCAAGAGGACCCTGCACAGGAGAGAGAGTCAAGAAAGAAAGTCTTACCAACTAACCACAAGTGATAACAGTTCTTATCAGATAAGTTAATGCAACCAGGAGTTCCCGATGAACAATCAGACAGACTAGTTAAGTTACGCAGATAAAATCATTGAAAACCAAATATAAACAAATGCATACACACTAAAAGTAACAGGAAAGTAGAAGGTTATAGGAAAGAATCACACAAAAGCTATGCATTCTTCCATAGGAGATTAGCAGAAGAAAGACAGGTCGAGTTCCAAACCGGACCAGTTGAATAAAAACAATTTGATGATACTTATCAGTTACCACAGATAACCTGAAGTACAAACTGCAACCAACAGGTGATTAAAAATCCTCAACATTTTACCAGAACAGGCTTAACAGACGAGAATACAAAGAAATTTAAAATCGACAAAAGTTGGTTAAGAAAATAAAATGAAATCAAAGGATAGACCTGAAGTGCTAGAAGAGATCTCTCATCATGGATGTGCCATGAGACATCCCCACCTTTAGCCTTGAATGCCTTCATGTGCTCCTCAATGTGAGCCAAATCCTTATCCCTACATCCAGCATTCACCACCAGGTATATATGATCATCCGTAACCTTGGTGATCACAGAGTCATCAATTGCCCCACCCTTCTCGTTTGTGAAAACAGTTAGCGTCCCGGTTCCATTGGCAAGCCCGGCAACATCAGCAATAACAAGCTTTTCAAGGAAAGGAACACTGTCTTTCCCCTTGAGGCTCAGACCACACATGTGGGACACATCAAACAGACTACCATTCTCCCTACAGTTAACGGTAGAGTCGATGATTGAATCTTTGTACTGAATAGGCATGCTCCACCCAGCAAATGGCACCATCTTCCCGCCATTGGCGACATGGAAGTCATAGAGAACCGTTTTTTTCAGCTCAGCTTCAGAAGAAAAATATTTACGAGCCACAGCCTTCTTGTCAGTCTGCACAAGACGGCGCGTGATTGATTGCCCAAGTTGCCATAATCCCCCTCTCATTTTCTAATCAGAAAGTTTACCTGCCCAACAGAATTAGAGAAGCTTTCAAATACAAATGACTAATTCATGTTACTTAACACATACACAAGAAAGACAGAAATTTTGATTTCCAATAACACATGAATCACATGCGAGATTGGGAAAAAGTATGATAATTTGAAACATTTTCCAGAAAATAATAAATGTCTCTAGCAATGAGCTACAAAGGAATCTAAGTACTCCAAGAGGGTAATTTTATATCAAGTGGAAATTAAGTCGGTGCGACAGGCCAACAACTCCATACAGATTGCTCTGTGCCGTTGCATTGTATCAATCACCAAAACACCATTAAGAGGTTGATCTGCTCTTCTCAAAGAGTGTCATCTTTCAAGAGTATGTTATAAGTTTCAAGCAAACACCATTAAAAAGGCAATAGCCCGCCTCACAAACTCTAGAAAAGATCCAAGATTTGGCATTGGAAAATCAAATCTTTAATCAAACTTCATATATAATCATGATTATATCAACATTAGCATCCACTCAGGGGATACATATGCTCCAATAAGAATTAGATCCCATTCATGAAACCGAATCACCCAGATCTCCAAAACCAAATCCCACAACTTTTTTCCTACATTGGAGAAAAGATGATTAAAAAAGAAAAACAAACTGGTTAAGCAAAAGCTTACCGAGTTTAATGGGGCTGTGTAAGTGCCCTATCCGGTGTTGTTCAGAAGAAAGCAAATCTGAGAACCCAAATGAGCATTTCTCGCACTAGGACAAAGATAAAGAGATTGGCCTTTCCTTTTTATATATGTGTGACTGTTGTTGTATGTCAATATTTGAGGAAGGCGTTGTGAGCATAAAAATATTATTTTTAACCCAAAAAAATTAAAAAAACAAGAGAGAGAAAGAGAGAGAGGGGGTTGGTGACTTGGTAAGGTGTAGTGGGTGGACGAGGGTTCCTCTTCCCACGGAAAAGCCCATCGTAAGTGAGTGGTGGTGGCACTACCTGACAAATTCCCCAATCTACTAGTACTATACTCTCGCTCCTTATTCAGATGTTTCTCCCTTACACCTCCTTCCCCTATGTACTCTGTCCGATCTCTTGTCAACCGCCAGAAAAAGATGCAAGATTTTGATACGACGTAGTTTAACTATTGAAGTTTGCACCATGAAGTCAGAACTGGGGTCCACGGTTCAAGGCGGTGGACCATCAGTCAGGTGATCAAAATCACTGATATGCCACCAAATCCAAATTTGTTGAGACATCTCTGTAAAGAGTATAGTTTTAGAAATAATGGTTTTGGATTTTGGTTGGTGGGTATGTATGCCTATCGTATGAAGCTTGTACTCGTAAGTAGAATTGTAGCAATTTCCACCCTAAAATAAAAATAAAAAAAATGTAGAATTGTAGCAATAGAGGAAAAAAAAAAAAACCAATGAATATATCCATAAATAACCATAATCACAGTTCAAGGAGGAAAAATGAATTTTTTTTTTTGGCCAGTGAAACTTATCAAGGCTTGAATCTTTTCTTTAAAAAAAGGGGGGGGGGGGGGGGGGGGGGGGGGGTGGGGTGGGAACTTATTTCTTGTTCAATTGTGTTGATGAATGTGGAGAACTCACAACTTTAAGATGTCCATTAACATACTACTTTCATGAGCAAAATTGTTTTGCTTTTTTCTTCTATTTGATATTTGGGTGTTAGCACCATAATTGATATTAAAATGTTATTAAAAAATAACTAATCGTATCATTTTATGTATCTTCTATTTGATATTTGGACTTGTACCTTACTTGTTTTTAGAACATGCTCTTCAAAGACAACTAATCATACCATTTAGCATTTGAATATCAAGTATTTTTATCTTTTTGTACTTAAGAATATTAATCAAATTAAAGAAGACACACAAATCACACATATTTCTTTTTAAGAAAAATAGTAAGATCGTCCAACTTTTGTCAAAAAAAAAAATACACCCAAATTTTCTCAAAAAAAAAAAAAAAAAAGATGTACGTATCCTAAGATGAGTATCAAACTATCAATTGTACTAAAATTTCTCTTCATTTTATGCTTTCAAATTCAATATGGTAACAATTCCATAAGAGGGTATGCTTGTCAACGACTCTACATAGAAAGTGAGATGATATTGTACCAAACCAAAGTGTGTATTGTCATAAACGTCCTTCAATTTGTCAAAAACAGAAAGATATTGCTTTGGGAATTCATTTTTTGTCAGAAAATAAGCACTTGAAGAAGAACTCGATAACAAAAAATGGTCAACACACACAACACAAGGAAATCAGGAGAGTGAAGCGACGTCGTTATCAGAGTTGCCTTGTAAATGCCAAACTGGGAAGTCCCCCACGTTGTGAATTCTCATAACAGCCATAAATATTTTTCTCTTTTCCCAAAATTTTTTGCTCTCTTATTAATAATTTAGAAGCAAGATGAATCTTCTGAAGGCGAATCTCTGGAGCCATTCATAAAATTGGTGGCTTTCAGTGAGGCCCCATCAGATATTCTCACTTCATTTATAAGCCTTTCTCTATAAATATCAAAGCTCTTGTATTTTTTTGGTGAATATTCTCTCTCACAGACACAAAAATCCCAAAGCTTTTTTCTAGCTTATTCTCCAAGGCCTTTGTTTTTGCAGCCCCTTTTTTGTTTGCAGATGAAGTTATCCAAATCCTGACAAAGGTTGATTCTCGGTGAATTTCTCTCTGTTGTTTGAGCTTTTTTGTTACTGTTTTATTTGTTGTATCAAGTTTACCTGATTTAAAGTTGTTTCCAAAGGTTACCCATTTGAGAGTTTCTGATTATCTGCTTGATGGCTATGAAATTTATCATCTTTTTCGGTTTGATTAAGAAGTTATGTTAACAGAACATAAGGGTTTTGATTATTTCTTTTTCTTTGCATGCTTGATCAAAATTCCATGGAACCTGGAAATTGGGTAGAAGTTGACTATCGTCTAGTAGCTTACAAAACACAGGACAAGAACTAAATAAAGACGAACCGAATATTTTTGCAATTTTTCTATGTTTGATTTATTACATATATGTGGATTATCATTGGTATTATAAGAAGTATAGTATCTATAAGTTTTGGCATTAATGTTGGATTAGTTGCTTAGAAATATGTTCAGTATCTAATTTTTGGAAGTGATATTTGGATTATTTGAAGGCAGTACTAGAATGGTCTAAACATGTTGATGGTATGCGCACCGGGAGCCAATACAAAGTGCTTGACAAACACAGATCCCAATACACTCCATGAGGCATTTTCATCGAAAAATTCTCATGTCAATTCCTTGAGTTCTGTTTCATTAGCCCCCAGGCTATTTAGGACTTGTAATTGTACACTACAATGTTCCTTGTTTTCTTGGAAAGAGCGTTTTCAACTGAACACCCATCATGTTCCTCACCATGTGGCTTCAAAGAAATGGCTAGTAAGTATGTTGTGAGTTTTGGGGTTCGTTTCCGCAGATTTTCTGGTTTTGTTCAAGTTCTTGGTTCTACAATTTTGACACTTGCAGTGCCGGTTGGACGATTCGGTTCCATCTGATGATGAGTATCGCTCATCACGCAACATTGCAATCAGTTTGTTGAGGCGGTACAGGAATGTGGTTGACCGCGGAGGAGGTGACAACCTAAAAGTATATTCAGTCGTTTTCTTGATCTGTTTGCTTTATTGGGTTTGCTAGTTGTCTTTCTCTAATAATGTTTTCTCGGTTAGTCAGGAGTTCATCAGTGCCGGGGTGAATGCTTATGCACTGGGCTGCACTGATGAAGGCTTAAGGAAAGAACTTGCTGATATGAAAGAATGCGGTGTCGAAATTGAGGCAATGCAAAGTTATGGCGGAAACACCAGTTTGAAGTCCAAGATTTCATCAGAGGAGGTAAGGCACTCCTTTCTTAAAAGTTCATCCATCTTGTCAAAAGCATTACTCTTTATCATGGTTACATTAGAAACACATCCTTGTATTCTCATACTAAATTCCTGACGTGAAAACATAGAGACGAAGGGCTGATCTTTGATTTGGCCTATTCCGAAAAGCCTTTTACTTAGGGTTAGAAATATGAATTTTGTTCAGTTTGCAGAAATGGGTTCATCTTTGTTAGTTTGCTGTGTTATGCTCGAATGCAGATGTTATGAGCAGAGTGTAGATATATTTGTAACTTGGGAATTTATGAAAATTTCTTAATGGCTAAACAAGTGGAATCCCTTTCTTTCTTTTTCTTTCCCTCTCATGTTGCAGGTTGATGAGTGCATTCTGTGGTTAAGCATTATATTCATCACAATATTGTGTACCCCACAACCGACTGTAGTTAGGTGGTCATCAACTCCTCCGGTGTCGGATGAAGTAAGGCTTCAGTGGAAGGGCTTTTGTGCACTCATAGCAAATGCATATTACGTACGAGGAATGGCATGGTAAGGTGCTTCTAGCACATTCCGATTTCCATTTCTTTCTTCTAGCACCAGGTTGCAGTTTTATGTAGGATCCTTGGCTTTTCATGAGAACTGATATTAGCTGATTTGCGTGTGTTCCTTTAGAGAAACAAAAAATCTATCAACTTCCTACTTGCCTTAATCTAAGATTTAATCTGTTTTAAAAGGAGTAGGATCTTCTATCGAGGCTTGTAATTTTTCTGTTTTTGCGGTGTTTTTATCGCAGGCTTCCTGTGAAGACTCTTCAACTAGAGCAAATGGCGGTAGTGGGACGAGCTGAGGAGCCATCAGTTGTTGCTAGTCGAATGCAGTTAGTGTTTAGCACACTTGAGGTTAGTTGATCCTCTTGAGACTTGAAAAGGGCTTTTGAGGCTACTCCATTAGATGGTTAAACAAAGTTATAGGCTCTGGAAATGGTTGGTTTTTAGTTGCATTTGTATTTACTCGGACACTTGTTTCCATTTGCAGGTAGTGAGTCCACAGTGGCCAAGAGTTTAGAGAGAGAGAGAGAGAGAGAGAAAGCAGCATGATATTCTTCAACATTTGAAAATTTTCATGTAGAGACCTTTAATATTTCATTCTTAAAAGCTATGTGAAGTTTAGCAGTTGTCCATATAATTCGAAGACATCGGTCGTTAACTGCTTGAGAAGGTAAAGTCTCGTTGATAAGCAGGAAAATGGGGAAAAGAATCGATATAATTAGCGATACAACCGGTCATTCACCTCTCTTCTGTTTGCTGTTCAACTATAGTGATAAATATTGAAGACAAAAGAGAAGGGGGGGGGGGGGGGGGGGGGATCAAAATTTGGATTGAATTTACAAACGAACTTTCACATATCAGGAGTAATGAGAGCAGCAGCGTCCTTCAAAATCTTTCTAGCCCGCCAATACACAGCGCTAGCTGTTTCGGATGTTCCCATCTGCAAAATCATGCAAAAAACTTGTAAAAGGGACATAATTATTCGCAGCATGGATTGGATTAACCTGTCAAATTATAAAAAGACTTGCTTAGATGAAATATTATCATCGTACATTTGGTGCTTATGTTAATACAGTGGCCGAAAACTGATTAATCAGGATATCCTAGTTATGAACCAGATTGCAGGTTAAATCAAATCACATGCCCAACCTAATGTACTCGCTGCTTTAATTAAAGCAGATAAAACCTCACCTTTGTTTCCAGTCGATAGTAATTTTGCCATAAGCTCACATTTTGACCGTAAGTTGTAAGTGTGGATTCGTACAACTTCCGTGCATTTACAAGCCCGTCTTTATTACCGACTGATGCCAGGTTTGTTTCCAACTCGATGCAATTTCTGTATATAGCAAGCCCTGGATGTGGTAAAGCAAGAAATCTGCAACAAAAGCAAGACAAAAGCTTAGAATTATAAAGTGCAAAGTGCTTATGAAGACGAGCAATTCCTCACCCCAAAAGGAGGAAAGTAATTATAGCAAGGTTTTTTTCGTAGGAGAACTTATACGTGAAGTTAACCTATAAGAACATACCGCTTATACATGTCTCTTGCCTTTTGAATCCCATCTTTTTGGAAGACAAAATTCACAAAAGCAGCAGAGAGGGAGAAACCGTCGTCACTGCCTCCATCTTTTGCTAATGATACAATAGCAATCTCAACCAGTTTGTCAAAATACTCCTTTTGATTTGTAAAGAACTTCAGTGCCTGTAATAAGAGGTTTCAGTGGTCCTTTTAGCAGTTCTTCAAAATTGGAAGGAAGCAAGTGTTTTACATATTCCAGATACTATAGGGAGTAAAAAAAAAAAAAAAAGCCATCGGTGAAAACACCTGGAAATGTACACCACTGGCTCAGTTGAGTTAATTCAAGCATCTATAGGATAATAATTAGTTAAAAGCATGTTCATGAAACTATCAGGGGCTATTCAACGAGTCTGGCATCTTTGAAGGACATGCAGTGCAAAGTTTAGAACTTTATCCCATCGGGTATATAGAATATAGCTGAGTTTGTAAGTAATCACTAACAAAGAATAGTAGTTTAACAAAAATAGTTGGATCTCAACCAAAATAAGTAGGAGACAAAAGTAAGTAAACAACAGGAGAAAGTATGGGTGACGTACCATGAGCCACAAGCCCTCGGCTTCAGAAATAGAAGCTTTTGCCAACACATTCTTTATAAGTCCATAAACGGATAGAAGGTCAGCTTTAGTCGGAGAGATAGAATCCCTTGTCATATGTCTAATTTCTAGTGAGGCCTTTAATAGCCATAACCTTATTGAATCTGAAAACTTCTCACGGCAAAGCTTTTCCGTCAGTTTCCTAGCTTCATCCAGTCTTCCCAGTTGCAAATAAAACGAAATATGCTGGCAGGCAAGATCCTCAGTAAGACACCCTATTGTTTCAGCCTTCTCAAATACCTTAAGAAGATTTGGTATAAAAGTTGTAAATTGACCGGATAACCCAGAAATTTCTTTTTCTCCTTTTCTGGGAACAATAACACCTATTAAAAACTTTGTATAAAGATCGAACACACTAGCCGATGGAGCAACTTTAAGAGCTTCCTCATATACCTACTCAAGAAAAAATCCAGGATAATTCATCAGAGCATTACAAAGACATAATTCAAAGAGATTTAGATTATCCATATGAATCAGCTTCAGTTTGATATACTGATATACAGCAAGTAAAAGATCTCAACCAGATGGTTGCCAAGCTCTATGCAATGCAGGAAAAAAATACTAAACCTTTGAAAGAGGAATTCTTCAAATCAATATTTAGAGAGAGAGAGAGAGAGAGAGAGAGAGAGAGAGGTTATCCATGCAGATTTGTACCTGAACTGCTTTTTGTGCTCGAGAAAGCACAAGTTCTTCACTCATTTCCTCTGCACTTTCGGGATCAAATTCAAGTCTTGCAAGCCAGTCCCAAAACTCTGGCCCAGTTGAAAAATCTCTCTTCATCTCGCTTAGAATCTGTTCGCGCATTTCTTTTGAATGAGCCAAATCTACTGCTTCCAATATCTCAAAAAATCGTTTTCTTAGAACGAAACTAGAAGGAAGAGCTTCAATTGCTCCAGCGTATATGGCTCTCAAAATATTGAACCCTTGCTCTCGAAACACATCTTCTTTCTCCGTTGTTGCCTTGCTTTCCACATTTGCTTCATTGTTTTCTTTTTCATCATTAAGGGACATGAATAAATCTTCATTTTCTTCTCTCCATTGTTTCTCCTCGGCACCTCTTTGATCACGGATCAAAGTTCCCTCATCCTCTCCAAGAGCAACCTTTCGGGCCTTTAACTTGTTAAGGTAAGTAAGTTCCATGCGAAGATACTCTATCCAGAGGTCTTCCGAAGTAGGGCAAACTCTCAACCCGCTTTGCATTAGAGCTCGGGCAGCTTCAACATTTAAGTTATGATCAAATTCCCAAGCAGCAGCATAAATCCAAAGTCCTGGGACCTTTGGATGAAACCTGATAGCCTGAGCCAGGACCTACAAAATTTTATAGAAAATCAGTACAAAAGAAAAATCCCTAGAATCTTTCTAATTTGAAAAGTAAATCCAAAAGTTGCTTAAAAATTCATTTTTGCTAATTCTATATAACTTAGGACCCAATAAAACGTATAACCAAATTACATCTTTGACGTATATAATTCATTTAAGAAGTATTTCTCATCCTTTTTTCCCAAAACAAAAGAAGCTCGAAATTCTTAAGCTTTGCTAATCAGTGATCACTACATAGACTTGAATTCTGGCCAATTGTTGCGATTTTCGAACATAGAGAATGTAATGTAGTATTACGAGAAAACCATACCATTTCAACCATTAAATTTTTAAACTTTCCTTACCTTTCCTCCCTTTTCTCACCAACCAAACAGAACCGAAGAACATTCTTCATCTAAAAAAGTTTTTTAAGTTTTTCTAAAATTTCAGCACTGAGCAACAGAATAAAACAACAATTCAATCTCTACTTGGCCAATTTAATTACGCTTCACCTCTAAAGGCAATATATATATATATATATATATATATATCTGGATATATATATTTATATATATATATATAGAAATTAGAAAAGTTACCTTCTTCATCCTGCCATGCCGTCGTTGTCTACAAAACTCAAGGTACCGAAACCACAGATCAACGTCGCCCTTGTAGCGCATAACCGCAAGCCTATAAATATCAACAATCCTGACAACTCCGGCGTAGTCCGAAACTGACTTCTTCCACTTCTTCTTCTTCTTGTCGACAACGAAAACCCCCTGGTTCTTGAGATCCCGCGCGACCGACTTCTTCCTGAGTCGGCGGAGCGAGTCGAGCTGAGTCTCGTACTCGATGTAGGCGAGGTAGTCCTGCTTGAGCGGACTGGGGCGCTTGAGGCGGTACTCAAACTTCCGGCGCTGCTTGACAATCTCGGCGATCTCGCGGCGCGTGAAGAGGCCGCGACGCTCGAGGTCGTCGAGCTCGTCCACCATGCGCTCGAGGCGGTACTGCACTACGTCCGCCATTTTTTCTAGGGTTCCGGCGGTTTCCGCGGTGGAGTCTGGCCTTGCGAAGCCTGGAAGTTGGGGAAAGAAGGAAGAAGAAACTGTGAGAACTGTGAACAGTGGGGAAGGGAAGCTCTAGGGCGGGTGACGACGATGGTATACGATTTTCATTTTGTTTGTGGAAGCGATTGGGAAGCTTCTGGGCCAAAATTGGGCTAGAAAGCCCATTTGATGTTTAGCCCAGTGATTTGTGGACTCAGCCCAGTTTTTTGCCCAAGCCCATTTAGGTTGATTCAAGAAATAATGTATAAAGAGCTGCTTTTTTTTTTTTTTTTTTACTAGTGGAAACAGTAACTCCCTCCCTCTTATTTAAATTAATAAATCTCTATATTTATCTAATTGGAGCAAAAAAACTAAAGCTATTATAACTGGAGCAATAATTCAGAAAAGTTTTTTTTAGGGGTAGTTGTTGGGGTTAGACTTCGTCTTCCCATTACGACGTTAAGTACTAACAGTTTGTCTAACGAACGTCGAACGTATTATTTTTTGGCCGGACCCAACATTATAACATTGCCTTATCATGGGCAATAATCGATCACATAATTGGGCCAGACCCAATCCATTCCGTTCAAGCTCGAACGATGATCGCTCGTTTAACATGGGCCGGACCCAGTTAACGACCAAGTCATTACAATAAAACGCTCGTTCACATTCGAACGTCGAACCAACAGATCAAACGCGATCTCTATATAAGCTACGAACAATGGATCACAATATCAGACTTGTGTCCGAATTAACGTTCGTCGCTCGTATTCGACAGATTGAGACATCTCTCCTATAATCGTCGAACTCAAATATCAACAACGATATTACATCAATAACCGCCAAGCCCATTGTCCGAGATTAAGGCTTACTCTGGTAACCGTCTGTTCAAAATCTCCAATGGCATGCTTACACGTGTCCCAAGGACATTATCTGAAACTGTCTGAAGCAGTTACGGGCTCAGGCCCATCTTCCTCTATAAATAGAGGAAGACCCCCCACGGGAAAAAACAGAATTCTGAATATAATTCTGAATCTCTGCCTTTCTTTTATTTCCCAGAAAACATACTCTCCCTCTGCAGAAATCTTCTCAAACTTTCATTGTATTCACAAACATTCATATTTAGTGACATTACTCTCACTGACAGAGGACGTAGCACCAATTTGGGCGAACCTCTATACTTCTTGGTGTCAATTTATATTCTGCTTTTCTTTAATTTCATTTTCTGATATGAAATATGTTCTTACATTGCTTTGTTGATTTCATCACGATGTCCAAGGGCCCAATTAATCAATTTTCACATACTCTGTTTTAACTCTTCTGTTAATTTTTGACTGTAGAAAATCAGCATCTACAGTAGTCCTACGATTAACTCATTTTGTTTAGTAATTGGTTGAATTTATTAACAATAAAAAAAAATTCTGATAAAGTATAATAAATATGAGAATTGTATAGGAGTTATCAAAAAATAAACTTTCTTTCTCATTTCATTGCATTTTGATGTTATCAAAAATTGTACTATGTATTATAAATTGTATCATATATAGATATACCTTTAGAGTTTGAAATTTTGTTCAATTCTTACCTTTTTTCGGTCAATTATTAATTATGACCATGCAAAAAAAAAAAAAATCTAAATGCCCTTAAGAAAATAAGAGAGAATAAGAAAAAAGAAATAAAGTTTACACTGTGAAGGACATTTAGATTTCTTTCATTGTTAAAATCAACCTGGAATTGACATTGGTTTAAAATATAAAAGTATCATTATTATACAATTGAAAACATAAGTTATGTTTTTTTTTTAATAATCTCAAAGCACAGAATATAAAAATGAAAAAAAAAATTCCAACTTTACATCGTAAAAACTGTCATTTTTAGTCTAAATATCCTATCATTTTTTTTTCCCTCATTGTTTGTAGTATTCAATGAATGATTTCATGTGGTTTTTATGCTAAATTTATTTGATTAATCAGATAAGGTTGGTTGTTTAGAATTTGGATATCATCAAATGGTTGCATTAATTAGTTTCTTTTTAACATGCAAGTGGTATGGTATTGAAATGTGATTACACAAAATGCCTTGTTGTTTGGCTCTATATTGTGACGCATGGAAAGTATCGTTTTCAATGGAAAACATCATGTTCATTTCATACATTTTTTTTAACATGTTTAATAATTTTTCTGTTACATATAAAAGTACTATTTTTTTTCCTCAATGACCAATAATGGAAAAAAAAAAATCACAAATCTCATTAATCGAAAAGCTTGAGAGTCTCTCTTTAGTATAAGGTTTGTAAAACATGGAACTACGAGGCATGCACCAAAATTTTTTTGATTACTTTATGTTATTTCATAGGATCACTAATTTCAATCATACACGAAATTTATTTATTAGTTCATTTTTTTTTCTTTTTTTTTTTAATTTAAAAAAGGCCTACTTGTGCACATGTTTTGAGTTGCATCATTTTCCCGTAACAATGAATTTATTAAATCTAATGAAATAATATAACCAATGAAAGAAGGGTGTGGTGTGAAGAAGGTTAAAGTCATCCTGTTCAATATTCTCTCTAATTCATAACTAGTAAGAGAATTTCCTGGAGTATATGAAATATAAAGCCTATAGTTTGTCGACGAATATATATGCAGGTATTGTAGGAATGACGATAAACAAATTGACAAGAAAAATTGCAAACAAATCAAAACATGATTTAGTTGTCAACCAAAGAGATTATTCTGTAACAAAACAAATTAATCTTATTAATTACGTGCTCTCATTGTCACGAAACACATATAAAAGGACATGGAATATATATATATATATATATATATATATTCCACATATATTTTTTCTTTTTGTTTTCTCACATAAAATTTCGCAGCAACCAAACAAAACAGAAGCAATGGAAGCTAAGGGTGGTCACCATTAGTATCAGCTCCAACACCACCTCCCATTCCAAAACCAATTCCAATTCCAATTCCAAATCCCATGCCCATCCCATTACTCCCACCACCATATCCTTTGCCGCCGCCACTTCCCACGCCCTCTCCTTTCCCGCCACCGCTGCCCATTCCAAATCCACCTCCCTCCCCATGCCCATATCCTTCACCTTCTCCCCCACCACTTCCTCCTCCATCACCACCACCACCGCCACCGCCACCGCCACCGCCACCGCCACCGCCTCCTCCACCTCCTACTCCAAAACCAAAACCAGCTCCGAAGCCACTACCATGACCATAACCTCCATTAGACCCCCTGCCGCCGCCGCCGCCGCCGCCGCCACCACCTCCACCTCCAGCACCAATGCTTGTGCCTCCAGCACCACCACCAGCACCAAAACCACTCCCATGGCCATGTCCTCCGTTTGAACCACCTCCTTCTCCACCTCCACCTCCGCCACCACCTCCAGCTCCACCTGCGCCACCACCTACACCACCACCAAAACCTCTGCCATGACCAGAACCTCCATTTGAACCCTCACCACCTCCTTCTGCACCGCCGCCGCCACCTCCACCTCCTTCACCACCAGCCCCCGCACCATAACCGCTGCCGTGACCGGACCCTCCACCTGAACCACCAACACCAACACCGCCACTACCACCACCACCACCCTCTCCCCCACCACCACCACTCCCATTGACTCCACTCCCAACACCAGCCCCGGCACCAAACCCACTCCCATGACCAGACCCTCCACCAGCCCCACCGCTTCCCCCACCTTCTCCGACGCCGCCCCCGCCGCCGCCACCACCAGCTCCTCCCATTCCTCCTCCAGCTCCATAACCTTCACCATGCCCTGATCCCCCACCGACACCACCACCACCACCACCACCACCACCACCACCACCACCACCACCACCACCACCACCACCACCACCACCACCTCCTCCACCGCCGCCAGCGGCACCATACCGTTTAGCACGACTCAATCCCTTACCCCCGCTGCCGAAAAAACTCCCACAACTCCGCCAACTTCTAAACGAACAGTAATCATCATGATCATCTTCATTATCAAACGTCCATCTTTTTGGAGTTCCATAGCTGCTTTCATCTACGTCCTCACTCATAGCACATACAATAATATTGCTACTAGCGAGAAGAGCCATGCACACGAATTCTTGAAGCCGACCCATGGCTCTAATAAGTAATTGGCAGCTAAAGCTAGCTAGTACTTTTGCTTGGCCTCCATTTGGTAATATGTCTCCTCAATATATAGCAAAGACGAGCTAGATCAGTTACTCAATAATGGCAATTCAATTATTTAAATGGTCCCTTTTTCTTTTTTTTTTTCTTTTTTTTCAAAAGAGAGTTGGAATTGGCGGGAGCACTAAGAGACCCATCACGTCCGAGTCGAGAAAAGTCCAGCTAATTATGTCTTGCGGGGTCAACAATTTTATTAGCCGACACGACATTGAATTTTTAATTTTTTTCTTCAGAGTGAGGGGAGTTTGGTGAATGAGTTTGAGTTGAAATTTTTAAATTTTAATAGTAAATTTTTTTGAATTTTCAGAAAAGACAAAAAAAATTTTGGGAAAAAAACAAAAATTTTTTGAGAAAAAGACAAAAAAAAATTTGAAAATCTTGATTTAAACTCACGAACCAAACTCCCTCTAATATAACTATTAATTGATATATATATATATATATATATATAAGTAACAAGTAGTCCCACATTCACCTGCGGTGAGGATTTTGAGTGACTTAGACTTTGAGTGATTTATTATTTTACGAGTTTTTTTTCAGTCACAATTGTTTAGAAATTATGATTCAGTAGGTTTCATTTAGAGGTTCACTAAATTACTCTTCCTAAAGGCTTTGTAGTCGATATATCTCGTATAATGAAAGACTTTATTTCTCTTCTTAAAAACCTTTCGTGCGATATATGTGTATTTTTATTTGTGTCTGAACCATGTCTATATATAAATATATGAACTCAAAGCTAGATAACTAAATACCTTGCCTCCTCCTAATCAAACCCAAATAATTTTTGTCGGATTGCACATAATCTAACGAAGGAAGTGGGCCTTTCGAAAAAACAAAAAAAACGAAGGAAAACATTATTATATTAAGTCAAGCAGAGATATAGTGGAGTAGGTGATTCTATACATCCTCCTGAAAAATCTTTTGGCCTGGCTGGCTCGCTAGCTAGAGAGAATTAGGATTACTACAAAGGTCATTCTTAAGTTTGCTAAAATGCCCACGTGTCATTGTCTAGAATCAAAGAAATTATATGTGGAATTTCAAATGAAGGAAAATAACATTAGTGGGATGCTTTTATCAGCTGGCCGAGTGTCCACATAAGCAGACGACAATAAGTTGTGGAAATTAGCAAAATTTTAGCCATGTGAACGATGCCCATGTGACCAATGAAGTGCGAAGGAGGGGGGAAAAAAAAAGTAATCTTGGGTTTGGTTATGGATTTTTGGTCTGGTCTTAGTGGCTTACTCTTGCAGTGTATGTCTGGCAATAGCAAAGCCTTCTATTTTCTAGTTTCTATACTTTCTAGATATATATATATATATATATATATATATTAACTTTAACGTTAATAATTAGGATTAATGAGCAGATAGAGCTCCATCCAGCAATAGAGATAGCTTATTGTATCAATGAGCACGTACATTAAAAAATAAAAAAAATATTTAATTTATAATGGGGGCAAAAAAAATATATAATTTTTTTAAAGATAAAATTGATAAAAGAAAATTTCACTATTAACGAAAACCTCATTTAATTATAGATGACTTCGTCTCTGATTACAGATTATTAAGAAAACTAAATATAATTGAGTATGTAAAGCTTAAATATTATTGTCTTGATGCAATTTTAGCACGTGAATTGACCTTTTATTATTTGAAAATGAACATGAACGTAACTCTCATATATAATAAAAGTGAATCATAAATTTTTTTATGTGGTTGTTCTATTCTTTGATTTAGGATACCTAATTCTTAACACTAATGCTTTATTTGGGATTTAAGTTTAACTCTAACTAAACTATACTTTTTCATCTCAGCTTTTGTTTTTTATTTTTTGTTTTTAAATTCAACAAGAATTATAACTAGTTTTTGAAAAGTCAACCAACTCTAACTTAAAATTTTCATCTCCAACTAACTTACCAAACGGAGATTTGTTTTTGTTTTTTATTTGAAAAGTCAATAAAAATTATAGCTAATTTTTGAAAAACCAACTAACTCCAATTTAAAAATTTCAACTTCAACCGTTGAATCAAATGGACACCTAGAACCTCAACCAAATAATTCTTCGCACTCATGCCACACAGTAAGGTCAATGCATATCTTCTCTAAAGATTGTAGTTTCTGTTGTAATATCTTATGACGATTTCTCTTTTTCCTATTCTTGTCTCTTTGTACCCTAGAAAATTGAGCAGCTTATATATAATCTACTTTCTATATCTTCCTATAGCTAGCTAGCGTCTGATATTGGAATACAAACTACTCCCACTTCAGCAACTCCTATTTATTAAATGTCTTCAGCTTCCAGTGGAGTCCAGTTCCACATAATTTAAGGAATTTTTCCAGATCAATTCAAAGCACAACAACGAAATAGCTTCTAATATATGAAAAAATAATTCGAATAATGTGTACAATAAATTTTTTAAAAAACTTTGAATCAAGCAATTATAAATTTAAACTTTATATCTTACAAGAAATTATTAAATTACGGAATTTGTTTATTACAACCAAAATGTAATTAATTTCTTGAGAATTATAACTTTAGTTAGCACAAATCAAAGCCGGCCGCTATTATTATTATTTTTTTCTCTCCCTCTTGAATTGCGTCTTGGGTTTTCAGCTATGATTACTGAAATATCATCTTTGCATTTTCTATATGATTATTAGAATACTACTATATCGATATAATATATAATATATATCTAGAGATATTTCCGATTAATTTGATCACACGGTTGACACACATATATACATTGCAAAGCTTCAATCTGCAGCTAGCTCCAAGATTATTATAAATAATGTCCACGTTACATGGTACATATTTATCTTCAAATATATTAAAGTTACGTACTTAACCTTCTCTTCTAATTATTAATTAATAATTACGTACTCGTGTAATCCAACTTTTTATATCTCAAATTAATGAAGTAGATATGTCATTAAAGTAGCTAGCTAGAGTCACGACCACTCTAGGATTAATTCTTCATGTAATGGATAAGACCACCCAAAAAAAAAAAATTTATGGGAAAATGAAAGAAATTAGAAAAGAAGTTTCTCTAGAAATTGCTAAATAGCTTGAAATTTTAGGTGGTACAGAGCCCTGATTAGTGCGATAATAACAATTATACAAAAAGCAAAGCAAAAGGCGAGAATTATATATATATATATATATATATATGAACATTATAAATTTGAATAGGACTGGGTTTTGTGCTGATCAGTTATGATTACTGGTTGATTAGCAAAAAAATTATCATTACTGTACACATGTCGGCCAATAAGCTTGGAGAAAATTTCAGCGAATCCTGGTGTGGGATTCAGCCAGCGAAGTAGCCAATCAAGATCAAAAGAAACTCTTTGTTAATTATTTGTGCATCTCTAAAGATTTGTGCTAATCATCACCATTAACATTAATATATGTTTTTTTTGTTAGTTTATAAGCAGTGTTAATTATTCTAGGCTGATAGAATTAAAGAGATCCAAGAGAATCAATTAATGCATAAATATCAAATTAACCCACCAAAAATGGACATTAATTTGACACGTGCTTGCTCTATTATTGATTGTGGCAGGTCTTCAGGTATCTAATTCAGGCCCCAAATAATGGAACAAATATTTAATCGTATGCATTAAGGAATAATAATGGCAATACTTTGTTTTCATAAAGCGAATATTATTTATTTGTCTTGGACTGCACTTAAATCTAATCATAGATAGCATTCTGAAAACTTGGAATCAATTAATGTAACTTGATCAATGAGACACTAATTATACTGCAAAAATCTCTTATACTGCCTATATATGTATGAGATTCTTCCTATATGAGTATTTTTAGGTGATGCAATGCCACAAGTGGACATAGAGGTAAGGAGGTTTTATCTGAAGTCTTATTTTTTTTATTAAGTTAAAAGTTCGAGCCATGTATAACATTATGTTATAGTTTACATTTAGCATAAATTATATGTTGGTTTATTGGTTGAAGAAGGTCCAAAGTCAAGATCTTAAAACCATCTCACATGTGGTCTCAATAAGCTCCTGTTACGGTACTAGATCATGGACATGAAAACACTCCCAATCCTCGTTTTTAACAATGAAAAAAATTGCAATGCCATGAACTTAACTTTCACTAAATTTCTATGATGTCATGAATTATTAACATCATGTCACATTAGTCCTTGAATTTTTAACTTTGACATACTACTTCTTAAACTTGTATTTTTTGGCAGTTTTGGTCTCTAACACTGAAATTAACAAAGGATTTTCTGAAATTTAACAGAGGTAAATTATATATGTCTATTGCTGATAACATGAAATTTTATAGAAATATAGTTAATAAGTGCAAAATGTCCTCTTTATTACCATATATTCGAAATACTTGAAGACCATAACATTTTGCATTTAACGTAATAAGTTCATTAAAATTTCAGTTACTATATACAATAGGATTTTAAATTTCTATATTAAATTTCAAAAGTCTTTGTCGATTTTAATGTCAAAGATCAATAAAACTCTAAAAAGTTCAAGAGTAATTTATTAAAATTAATTCAGGTACCATAGGGAGAATTACCCTTATTGTTGATTAATTCGTTGTGTTTGCTTTCTTTTAAACTATTAGTAGCTCAGAGCCATATGAACTTATGCAACTTGTTCCAACCCCTAAACCCCTTATCATAGACACAGGGTACCGATTGATTCTTGTCTCAGGAAGCCAGAAGGTCACTTGTGAGTCCCCAACATTCATTATTTTTTTAAGGGACCATGAAATGGACTGATAAATAAAAAAATACAAGGAAATATCACACTTGTAACATTGTATATGTTATAATATTCAAATTCATAACTAGGCTAACCATAGAGAATCTGGCAGGCTTGGTAATTCCCGACTTGTCCACCTATATAAAAAGTCAATAACTTGGAGTTCAGACACTGAGAAAGTTATAAAATATATACAATCTACTTAAAGAGAAATCTATCATCTGATTCTATCGTCATAAAATTTTGTTAGAAGGGACTAATAACTACATAAGTAAATTTTGAGAGATATGGAGTAGACTTTTCATTTGATATATTTACACATGTAAATAAGGAAACAAAAGTTGAGGGGATCAAATCCCCAGTCCTTAATTGCCTACGTCCTTGCTCTACCTCGAGTTCCCGATAACCCTTTTTGACCAAAACATTAGAAAACGAGTACGAAATTAATAATTATCTCATCAGCCTAATTAAGCAGGCAACAGCAATTAATTATACAAATTTCTGGAATGTATATAGGTGATGTTAAAAAAAAAAAAAAAAAAAAGTTGATAAATAAAAAGAATACTCTAGATTGAGAATAGATAGGTCATATACATGATTATGTGCAGGACTTTAAGGAAAGAGTAAGCTCCAGAGAGACATCATTAGCATCTGAAATCCCAGCAGAGGCTTGACTAGTACGAGTAGTATTAGTACTAGTACTACTAAGCCACAACAACTGCGATGTTGCAGTTTTGGAGCTCATCATCAGCGAAAGAGACATAGTCTCATCCACCTCCTCCACGTCTATTTGTTGTTGTTGTAGTTGTACTACTTCTGATGATGATCTCAATTTCTTTGCTGCTTTATCATCTTCCTCTTCTTTATCATTATTACTATCCGTGTGTACTGACCACGACCTCTTCTCTTTTCCTTTTAATCCATTGCTCTCCTGCAAAATTTATATTACATCTGTATCAAACGGAATATATGCAGTGTACTACTCCTGTCATATGTATATATATACATATATATATATATATAGATCTTCCTAATATGCACTCTCATGTGCGTCCATGCGTTAATCATGCCAGTACAAGGCGTGTGATATATATATATATTATAGAGAGAGAGAAAGTCATGAGAGAGAGAGAGAGTAGTACTTCATAATTAGCAGTGCATCTTTTGAGTAGATCCTTGAAGATGATGTAGGAGCTGGGTTTCTGCTCCCAATATTCCCATCTTTTACTTTCTACTTCAGACGTTAATATTGGCTCTCTCACTTTCTTTCCAATATTCCATATGGCCTCCTCCGTCTCTTTCCTGTACAATATATATTTACCACGACAGTTGTACAAACCAAACAGATAAAGTTAAAGGACATCATGAGTTATTTATTCTTAGTTATACTTCTTATCCTATCATATGCAAATTTCTTTTCTTTGTTTTATAATCTCCTGTTTTCATATATTATCCGTATTAATAAATAGATTTTTTTTTTCAAAAAAAAATAAATAAAAGAAGAAGAAGAATTAGATCCCTGTCTTTCTTAGCAATGGAGATAATTCTCTAATAAAGTGATCTATATTAACACTACGCATTCCTAAAGGTATGTTTGGTAGGAAAGAGAGAAAATAAGAAAGATAGAGTAATAGATTACTTAACTGAGGAAAATAAATAAAGATGAAGAGATCCTTTCTCTTATTATTTAATATAAAATCATTTCAATAATCTCTACAGTTTATGACAGATCAAAATTATGATGTTTTGAAAGATTTGAAATACTTTCCTAATTAATTTCTTTCTGTTTTCTCATTTACCAAACGATCAAAAATGTAAAAATCATTTCACTAATCTCTACACACCTCTCCTTCCTTCTACTTTTCTCTCCTACTAAATACACTCTAAATGTTACATTCTTATCACAATTCATACAATAAGCAAATTTGATAGATTCTAATTAAAAAAAATTGCATGTATAGATATGTGTTTTTATATGCTATATAGCATAACTCTACTACATATAAGAAGAAAACTAGTAATAAATTAACATACCAATAAAGTCCTGGAACATTGGCGGTATTAATCTGGAGATCAAGGTCGGGGATGTGACAAGTCCCAAAGCTCTGATAAGGGACTGAAAAGTTTGCTAATGATCCATTGCAGCTGGTGTTATCTTGAAAGTAATGACTGATTTGTTGACAATGGAAAGCAGGCTGTTCCAAATTATTATGTGACGAATAGTAGTTTGAATGCTGGATGGCCCTGCCCTTGTCATTCTGTTTCGCTGCCAGAGCTGCTTCTACATCAGCAAAAAGTAACAAATCCATATTTATTTCAAGTTAAAGTTGCGGTTAATGGGCTCTTGCTCAGGAGGCGGGGATAGCTCAGTTGGGAGAGCGTCAGACTGAAGATCTGAAGGTCGCGTGTTCGATCCACGCTCACCGCAAATCAACTATTACTACTTTGTTTAGTATTATTTTTAGCCTAATAATATTCCCGGAGAATTGTTAACAAAAACTCCTTTTTTTTTTTTTTTTTTTTCTTTTTCTTTTTCCTTTCTGAGTTAGACTAGGAGGTTGTTTGGTGAATGAGTTGAATTTGAGTTGAGTTGAAATTTTTAAGTTTGAGTTGAGTTGACTTTTTTAAAAATAGTTATAAACTTTGTTGACTTTTCAGAAAAATACAAAAATTGATATGAAAAAGTACAGTTTAGTTGGAGTTAAACCCGGATGCCAAACGACCTGATCTTTCAAAAGAACTAGTAAATCTTTTCCCTACTTCTATATTATCTGTTGTAGATTTTTAAAGACGTAAAGGAATCCCTTAAAAAAAAAAACTAAAGGAGAAAAAACTTTAAAAAAAAAAAATAATAATAGTAAAGGATGTGATGATGATGATCTGATATCGATTAGCCTGAAACCAATTATAAGGGACAGTTGAGGAAGTCATTTATTTAATTCGAACCACTATTCCTTAATTTAAGCCCAAAAAAAAAAAAAAAAAAGAAACCTTAAAATTCCCTTAAATGGGTTGATTCTTAAATTTAATTCTTTTTGTTTTTTAGCCCTTTGAGAGGTTCCCATGATCATGATGATAGTTTTGTTAATCTTTTGACAATCGCACTATTTATATAAAGACACAACCTTCATATTTAGGATCTACCTAACATTGCTACACTGGTATTAATTAAGGTGATTAGCCAATTCCCTTACTACAAATTAGTATGTCCAGAACACCTTAATTGTCGTATATATCTATATATGTATAATTGGGTAATTAACTACTCCAGTTATACTAGATTTTTCCCCACCAAAACCCTAGTTATTAATTTTGGTGCTCTTCATGCATTATTCTGAGATTTTTTTTTTTTTTGGGACCAAATATTCTCTTTAACTATTTCCTTCCCTTAAAATATGTAAACATGGTTGGTGGTAATTTCACATATATATGATTCCACCATAAGATATGGAGTTCCAAATCTTCAATCCCAAGCTCAAAATAAAATAAAATAAAAAGCTTAAATAAGTATGTATCATACGGCAAGAACAAATAAAATTTAAATGGTGTTTAATTAATTAAATATAATGTGTGTGTGTGTGTGTGTCTATATATCTATATACCTTGAATGAGTTGCTCATGCTTCATGCTCCTGTACATCTGTCCATGGAAACAACATAACATAACGTACGTACGTCAGAGAAAAAAAATACAAAATATTCAAACCGATACCCCAATACCCTCCTCTAAACGGAAAATTAAAGGAATTTCTCTTTGCTCTTAAGTCAAATATTTAAACTATTTAATTAAAAATTCCCTTTTTCCCATTATTAATTAGATTTAATTGCCAACTCTAAAACTCTAAATAATTAATCAATTAAAAAAAAAAAAAAACCTGAAGGTGGCTCTTCACGTGAGATATGGTAAGGTCCTTCACATCCATTATTTGTAGCACCATTTTTGGAGTTGCTCCTGCACACCAAAATCCCACTCATAATTAAGTTATCATAAATATATACACACACACCAGTTAAATTCCCTCTTTATATTCTCAATTTCTTCTATAATTCAACTATGTGTGTGTGTGTGTGTGTGTGTACGAGAGAGAGAGAGAGAGAGAGAGAGAGAGGTTACTGTCTTCTCCTCCAAGGCGTTCAACTGCATGCACGAAGCAGCGGTGAAGATCAGGAGTCCATCTCAGGCGAGGCATTTTTGACCTAACATAAGGCCTTACCACCGGCGATTTCAAGCTTATCTCTGTAATCATCTCATTATTATTATCTTCCATACTTATTTCTCTCTCCACTCTACAATTCCTCATTATATAATACAATCTTCATATATTCTTCACAGTCTCTTCAGAGAGAGAGAGAGATGAGAGATGAGAGAGAGAGAGAGAAAGAGAGAGAGAGAGAGAGAGAGAGGAGGGGGGTCCAAATGGGGGTTGAAACAGAAAGAGAATAAATACTAAGTAAGACTCTGTTGCGTAGCTTTGTCTCTTTGTTCAGCTTTTTTTTTTTTTTTTTTTATTCTCTCTCCCTCTGAACAATTTTTCTTTAGTCCTTTGGAGTTTCGATTGAGAAAACGAAAAAAGGAAAAACGGAGACACGGAATTTCAGGCCTGGTTTTGCGTTCAAAAATGTTTTCATGATTGGGTGAAAATGAAAGGTGAAAAAGTTAATAAAAATTATATAAATTTATAATAGGTTTCAAAATCTCTCTAAAAGTTTCTTGGTGATATCATTTCATGTAGACATTCTTTGTGTTGGGGGGGGGGGGGTCTTTTCCTAGACATTCTTTCTCTCCAACACTACAAAGGAAATTTTAATCATATGCAATACATATAATACATAGTTCATTATGATAATTACCTAATTGCACGTGTCTATATAATATAAATTTCTATATGTGTATATATACTTAAATTGTAACCCCATTATTATTTGACCATGGTCATGAGATTCTCCATCCATTAACTTACCAAATAAAACTGCACATTAATATATGCATATATAACCCATTAATATTTAACCATGGTCGTGGGATTCTCCATTTATTAACTAACCAAATAAAACTGTACATTATATATGCACACACACACACACACACATATATGAATATTTATTAACCCCATTAATATTTAACCATATTGGTATTTGGTCATGAGATTCTCCATTTATTAACTCACCAAAACTGAACATCACATTAAACTATGTAAATAAAATTAATTTTCACAACAAAACAGAAAAGGAATGAGCTAAGCTTAGCAAGCAAAAGAAGACGTTATTAAGCTAGGCAGCACAGAAAACAATAATGACATAAGCAAAATGCATGTCCTAAAGGAAACATACCAAAAGAAGTTTAATTATTATAATGATATAATATTTCAAACCTAGCTAATTCTCTAAAGACCTTCCTTAAATCCAGCGGAAAATAGTAGCCACACTTAAACACGCCTTCAAACTCATTACATCACACATTCTCTATCCGCGTTCACATTATAATCACCCCCCCACACACACACACACACACACACACACACACACTAAAAGAAGGAAATAAAATAAAATAAAAAAAAACCCTAGTAACGCGCGTAAGCCACCTAGACATGCTTAGCATGTCGGGCTTCACCGCGATGGCGACACGTCGGTGGGGGCCATGTCACGGTGGCCCGGCATTGGGCGAATTCACTGCGGAGTGACTCATGAAAGTGGTGGTGGTGGTGGTGGTGGTGGATTATATGAAGGGCTATATTATCATAAATGTATAAATATTACATATAGGTTACATAAATATGATGTTGCAGTTGCATGGTATTATAAAAAATATATGTGTAGAGGATGGAGTTGAAAGAGACGGTTTCAAAAGGAGGAATATTCTCTGGTTGGAATCGGAAGAAGCAAAGGACAAGTGGGGTGTGGGGGATGTCGTAAGCAAAGGAGAATTAGGATTGGCTTAGCCTGGCCTGGGGCATGTGGAATGATCATATATATATATATATATATATATATAGGAATTGCAGCAACAAAAACCTTGTCTTGGACCAAGGAGACCTTATATAAGCTTACAAGTATTAGTACTACTGACTCTCCCTCTCTCTCCGCTCCCCTCTTTCTCTCTCTATAAAGTGCAAGCTTCAGTGGTTTCGATTACCGGCTATCCAGGTCCTCAGTTATTAATCACAGAATTTCAGTTTCTCTCTCCCTTCGGTTTTTTTTTTTTTTTTTTTTTTTTTTTTTTGGGAACTTCCTTTTTATTTTTTTTTCAGCTTGTCGTTTTGTAGAAGGTTTTTTTTTTTTTCGCCCCCCTGTAAATTAATGCAGAAATGGCTTTTTTATGGTCAGTTGATCAGTTTACGAACGACATGTTTGTTATACGAAGTTAACTCGCGATTAAGTGAAAATGGCATGTAGTTTGCAATTAGAAAAGGATAAAAAAAAAAAATACAGAAAATAGAAAAAAGAGCGATGCCCTTCTCTTTGATGTTCGTTTCTTTCTCTGAAAAAAATAAATAAATAAATAAAGAAGAAGAAGAAGAGGATACGTTCTTTCGACGTGTCGTTTGAAAAAAGTAATATGTAAACATTATATCGTTTTATGAACATTTGCTGACGTCTAGGAATAGTGTGTCGTTTTCAAATAAAAGCGAAACTTCCTGGTTGTTTCTAAGTTTGCTGTCACAGAAACGACACGTCTTTCATTGCATAACGTTTCTGCCTTTCTAGTCGTTTGGTGTGTAGAATAACAAATTAATAGTCGTTTAAAATTTTAGGCGCTTCATTTGAAAAACCAAAATATCATTTAACTTTGTCCTCCAACGAGAAGCCATTTCATATCTTCAGACTGCTGCCAGTTTTCGATAACACGACATGTTGTTCATGGCTTTACACTTGGTAGCCATTTAAATCAGACATACGACATCTCATGTTTCTTGTCAGAGACCAGAGTCGTTTGCACCATAATCGACATCTCGTCTGTCCTCGAAGTTTTCTTATGTCGTTTGTTTTCAAAAGCATGTTTGAGATTTATTTATTTTTTAATGTTAGGAAGTTTAATTTTAACATAGCTCACCACAGAAAGTAGTTTTGTTCGTTACTAAGTAATTTCCTAATAATAGATATATAATAATTAAGTGATATACTATCGATGATTCAACACGTGACTTCATTGTATTCGAATCTTCCATCCGGAGTTAAAAAAAAAAAAAGGTTCGTGCTTTCAAATTGACCAACTTTTAGTAGGACTCCAGAAAAACGTGTAAAAGGTCCTTATGAAACAGAAGTGGAATCTTCTTGTTCCCTTTCAAGAATGAAATAAAGATACAATATTAGAGACCATGAATAGAGGTTCAATGGAGAGCGTTAATAGAACCCATAAAGAAGATATATAAATACAACATAGCTTCGGAAAGCTCAAGTAGAGCTTCATACCAATAAAATTTCTCACAAGCTAACAGCTTTAGTCCCTTGCCAAAAATTTGTCACCCTATCGTGACAAAAAGTGTTAATATTTTGGTCCAAAATGAAACATTTTTAGAGAGGCCTAGTGTGACGACCACTGGCCCGGCCACAAAGAAGAGCATTTCTAGGAATTGGGCTTTCATCTCTCAACGAGTTCGTGTTGGTAAAGACCCTGAAATAGAACTGCTGTCCCAAGTACTGCCTCGCCCAATTCTCGGACCTAATGTTCCACATTCCCACATTGTCCAGAGCCATGTAGATTGCAGTCCATGACCTCGGATATACCTGCACCATGTTAAGAATTAGACGTCCTAATCTTACATCATCGAGAACAATAAAAATCGTAAAAGAAAATAAACAAGCACGCAAGGTTGATCCGTGTACCTCCATTCATGCCCTTTGTCATATTTTCATAACAAATGAAAATTTCCGAGAATAGTCTATGTTCATTGCCTTTAAATAGTGTGCAAATATGGAAAATATGTAAAATTTCTCCAGTTTGACTTTTTTTTTTTTTTTTTGGGACATTTTGCAAAACACAACGCATAAAATGTTTGGATTTCTCGTTTCAAAAAAAAAAAAAAAAAAGTTTGGATTTCTACTGTCTCATACCTGTGTAGTGCAACGTGCAACTGCATCTCTCAAGTTGTAGCGTTGTCGGCTGGCGGGCGTCCATTGGCCACCATCCATCCTGATAATTCCACGAAATATATTTTTAAAAATCCAAATGAATATATATATTTTTTATAAGAGGATATGTGCGTATGCATTGTGTTAATTACCCCACAACAAAGAAGGAATAACCATCGATGTGCCAAGACTGAACTTCGTCCTCCCAATTCTGGAAAACAATTTCCACGAATTCGCGGAAGTTAGCGTTCATGACAGAGGTCTGGAGATAGGCACCTCCCCAAGTGGGATTGGTAGGAATACTTCCGAGATTGAAGACTCCGGGAATCTTGAAGTAATCAGCCAGCTTCAAGGGAGTGTCTGGCGGAACATAGGACACGCTGTTGACCGCGTACCTCTGCTTGCCGTTAATCAAAGCATTCGAGTTTGCAAGCATAATTGTACGGCTTGGCTTGATCATTCCATAGTGGTATGACCCTTGAGGATTAGGCCTTGGTCCACTAGCTGTTAGATTCCAACTAATTCAACCAGGAAAAAAATAAAAAAAGATTTAGTATTGGCAATCCTTTCATGAACCAATGATGAGAAAATATATATGTATGTGACATCGAGTTTAAGTAGAATTGAGTCAAGTTCTGTGTATTTTATTTTATATTTTTTTTTTATTGGTAGGTCCTAGAATTTCACAGAATGTCTCTTTTCCAATAATGGAAATAAAATGTGAATGTTATATTGAAAGAGGATTCTTTTTTAGTACCGGATTGATCTTGCCTGCTCAAGGGACCAAGCGATCTGAGTTGTAGGACCACCAGGGACGGGTCCCGAAACTCCCTGAAAAGAATTGCTGTAGTGAAGAACTGCTGTTGTGGTGAGTACTCGAGAGGTGAAGCGCGACGAAACGACGACGTAGTAGTCCTTAGGAGGCTGATCGGCCGTGACCAAAACCGAGTAGGACTGGCCCAGATGGACGTCGATAGAGGAAAAGGAGTTCTGAAGTGTGTGAGATCCTTCTACCTCCACCAGTTTCAAGCTGTGCCCCTGAATTCTGAAGTTAATGGATGTGGCAATCCCCACATTAGATATCCTGAATCTGTATGTTTTCCCTGAAAACAAGTTATTTAGAACACAATGTGGTCACACAGCACAGATTTGATTTTCTAATTGTTATTTCACTATTAAAAAAAAGGGGTAAATCCCTCATCTTGCCTTTAAACTTTTAAATTTGTATAACTTTGATTTTTAATCTTTTTTTCCATAGTTAGAATGCCCTTAAACTATTAAAATGTTGCTATAATAATTTTTTCATTAATTTTTGGATGAAATCCGTTAGTAATTTAATCAAAGAGTTATACAAACTAACGGATTCCTTCCAAAAATTAACGGAAAGAACTATTACAGTAATGTTTTTAATAGTCTAAGATCACTCCAGCTACGAAAAAAAGATTGGGAAACAAAATTATACAAACTTAAAAATTAAGGAACCAACCTAAGAATTTATCCAAGAAAAAGAAGTACCTTGATCAATAGTGAATGTGTAGCCATTCCAACCTCGACCATTGATGTGAAGCCCATCAGGGAAGGGGAGATTGTGACCGCTCTCCAAAATCCGTCGCAGTAGCTGAAGTGTTGAAAATATTGTTAGCTGGACCAGTGAATTTGACTCTGATACATCGTTAAATTTACAGATAACCTTGATTTTTTTTTCCCCCCTCTCTCTAATGAAATTAATTATGTTAAAAATAAGGACATAGATGGAATGCTCACAGCGTAATTTGTCTTGTACCAGTCACCAGCCAGGACGGTGAAGTCACCGGCGGGAGGAGGGAAAGGAACGGGAATCTTGGGACGGCTCCAGATTCGGATGCCACCAAACCCGCCAGCGGCTTTGTGGAACAAAAAAGAAGGGAAGTAAAAGTAGCTGCCAATTTGGTCTTTAACTTGAAGAATGTAAGTGAAGTTCCTACGTGGTAGGATTGGACAGTTTGTGCCATAAACTCCATCTTGCCATGAGTTCCTTCTGTGCTGCAATCCATCCCTGCCGTGCACCCAAGTCATTACCAAAAAAGTTAATTAACTTTATTTATTTTTTTTTTTTATTTACCACTTCAAAATTGGCTTCAGAATCCAAAAAGGAGTATATATATATATATATATATATATATATATAGCCAGTGTGAATGGAAACAACGGTTGCAAGTCTGGAAGTCAAAAATTGAAAGTTAATTAGAAAGAAAAAAACTCAGATCACATTTTAGTTCTAACAGAATTAAAAAGACATCATTTTAATAAAATTAAATGAAATTTGACGATTCAAAATTGCATAATACGAATAGAGTAGGTGTTTTATTTTATTTTATTTTTTTTAATCATACCACAAACAAAATGGTCTTAAAATAAGTGAGATATTCAACGAAAACTAGACAAATTTCTCTACCACAATTTCAATTTTATCCAAACACATTTAAATTTAAATTGTGGAGGACCCCACAATGCCATAGGACCATGTGCCCCTAGCTTTAAATCAAAATTTAAAAAAAAAATCAAAATAAAAATAAAAATTTGAAGGAAAAGCACAAATTCTAGTGGACATTGCACATGACCATTTTTATTCAAAAACCTATCTCGTTTGGTTGGTTTGTGGCTTCCACAGAACAAGCATTTCTATGATGAAAATATTCCTTCTGAGGGGTAGATCCGACTGCGCCAGTAACTTTGGTAAATGTTTTTCACTCTCATCCATCCTCTATTAATTTAACATGGGAATTGTTATATTTTTCACATTTATTTAATATTTGTTCGATAATGTAGGGATGGAGGGGAAGAGATCTAGCATGTGGAAGGTAAACATTCACCATACAAGACCAGTTAAGAAAATTGAATTTTTTTAATGCAAACCCATAAATCATAGACTACATAGCCATGTTAAGAAAACAGAATATTTAATGTGGTCATAAATTATAGCCATGTTAAGGAATATTTTAATTTACCAATAAATCATATTATGTCCCTCTTTTTATTTTTTATTTTTTTTGGCTTGAAAAAGACAAGCTCATATAAATAACAAAATCAATGATATAAGCAGGTCAAATTACCAAACTAACCCCACATTTTTATGTGCACCTTTTTTTCTAATTTTTAATGAGAGATTTGTCATTAAAGAAGAAATCAAATTATAGATTTTTGAAAAAAGCCAAAGATATGGTGAATTTGGAAAAAGAGCATGAACTTTCTTGGGTAGCCCAATGATTCCACAAGAGCATTACAACTTTGCTAGCCACTTTCTGTTTGACTGTTTGTTTGGTGGGTGAGAAAGAAAACTAATTAAAAAAAAAAAGGTCACAAATCTCTTTTAGAACACAAAACCCAGAAAAAATAAAAATTAAAAAAAACCCCACAGAATGAACTCATTTGCTAGTAATGGATAGAGAAAAAGCATGCAAATAGGAAAGGGAAAAAAATTGAAACACGCTCATATTCATGAGGGAAAAAAAAAAAAAAAAAAAGCAGAACAGGAAATAATGAGATTAAGGTAAAAGGAACAAAAGCCAAATTACATTACCATGAAATGAGGAGTGGTTCTGCAAGGTAATTGTAAACGTTGATGATTAAGTTGTCGTTTGTTACAGCATCGATCTGAGGACCTGGAAATTGTCCATTGATCAAGATCCCCTGAAAAAAAATAATAATAAATAAAATCTCATAATTTACTCCACTAAACTCAAATGCCTCCAAAATCCTTGCTTTACTCGTTACTTTGGATTAAAGGAAAAAAAAAAGTGAATTTTTATCTCACTTCCAAGAGCAGAAAATGCAAACCAAATATATATATTTATGTGTGTATATATATACACATAAGTACCTGTTGTTTGACACCAAGAGGGTAAATGTCACCGTAAGTGACTTTCCAAGTGAGAAACCTATATGGGTTCTCACCATTAACGCCATTAACAAGGAAGAGCAACAAAACACTGAGATAACAAAGAAGAAAGCTCCAATCTTTCATGTTTGAGAACATTGTACTTCACTAGTTACAGATAGATCTAGAAAAGAGATAGAGAGGTGGTTTCAAGAACACAACCCAGATGGTGTTCTCTGTTCTCTCTCTCTCTCTCTCTCTCTCTCTCTCTCTCTAAATCTATATATCTTTTGATCCTTTCTCTTTCTATCTCTAACCCTGCTTATATGGCTGAGGAATAGTGATATGTCTGAGCAAAGGGTCAGTGTTTGTATGCAAGCGAGCAGCACAACACAAAGAGGGGAAATGGCTTGTGACTTGTGAGCTGTCAGTGAGTGGACTTTTGGTTCGAGTCATGACTCATAAGTGCGTTAAAAAACTAAAAAATCTGACCAAGTTAGTAGTAAGTAAGAGTAACTAGTAAGATGGTCCAGTCCAATCATGGACCAGGGTTCGGAACCTAGATTTGTTTGTGTCACCTCAACTTGGGCGGTTCTTCATTAAACAAATTATTTATTAACCAATGCATGAGAAATGAGGACACTCACATGAAACGAGTGCTTAAAGTAAATACAGGACTCACTTTGTCGTCTGGTTAAATTCCTACTTCCCAGGGATCACAGTTTTACCCCCCCCAATTCACATGCAGTTAAAACTGTAAATGGATTATGGTGTTAAGATCTCTTTTTTGTACTTGATTTATGCATACCTTACATTCGTATGGATAGTGGTAAAATGTATTATGTATGGAGATATTTGCTCTAAGATATGTAGTTTTAGTTATTAGATTAAATTTTCAACAATCTGATTTATAAACTAAATAGTTTTATGTCACTCGTTATAAATGTTAAACATGAATATTTATATATCAAATTGTTAAAAATTATTTGATGACTGAAACTATAGTTACTATGGACGGTGAGAGAAGTACTAGAAACTCATAAAATATTAACCATAGAAGAGAAGGGTCCATTCCTAGATATGGTATTAAATACATAGAGGTGGTGGTGATTGCCTTCAATGGGAGTTTTATTGGGACGGTCCCCATTTTACCCATGAGACATGACAAGATGTAATCATTTTTCCCGTACACTCCTTTGGCTGTACGTGGTTACGGAGATCAAGCCTAAGCTTTTGCTTTGACTCTAATTTTGTAGTCTTAAAACCGAGTGGTTTTTAAAGATCTCTTCTCTCTCTGTTTGTTTTCAACATTTATGATCATATTGTTGCTGGTTACAGTTTTGTTTGTCCAATTCTTTCTTTCCAGCTTGCATGTCTATTATTGGGATGCTAAAAAAGTCATACGCGGTGCCAGAAAAAAGTACCCAACACCAAACCAAAATCATATCTCGAATTCTTGTATTTTGTGCAGAGAATACAAGATTCTTATAAATAATGAGACAGATATGACCGCCAAGCGGGGATAGCTCAGTTGGGAGAGCGTCAGACTGAAGATCTGAAGGTCGCGTGTTCGATCCACGCTCACCGCATCTCAATCTTTTTTTTTTTTTTTTTTAAATCAGTAGTTTGTCGTTTTTTAAATGTGTTGTCGTTTCAGAATCACCGTCACCCTTTCATGTTATGTCGTTTATGGCTTTTTTTAAATTTTTAAATGAACTTTATCGTTTACGGTTTATCGGCTACTCGCTCCTCTTTTTCCTTTTCCCATTTCCCATTCTGCATCCTTTTTTCTTTTTTTTTTACTCGTTGTATTATATATAGTTCCAAAAAATAAAAAATAAAAAGGATCTGTTGTCGTTTACTATTTTCTTATTGTCGCTAAATTATGTCATTTATAGTTTGTTGTCGGTTTGTCGGTCTCCAGTGTGTTCGATTCATGCTCACCGAATTTCATTCCTTTTTTTTTTTTTTTTCATATTCAATATTTGTCGTCTTTTTACATGTCTTACTCACTGTAACCTTTTCATATTTTGTCGTTTATGACTTTTCTTTTAATGAATTATGTCATTTACCGTTTGTTCGCAACTCGCTCCTTTTCCAAAAATTTTATTCCATTTTTTTTTTAGAAAATTAAGGGTGAGTTTGGTTCACCAATTCAAACTATTCAACTCAAAATTTTTTTTGTCTTTTTTCCAAAATGTTTTTATCTTTTTTCTAAAAAGTTTTTTATTTTTTTTGAAAATTCAAAAAAATTTACTATTTAAACTTGAAAATTCCAACTCAAACTACTCCACCAAACAAACCCTAAGTTTGATGACTTTTTTAATTACTTAATTTAATAGATAATTTAATTTTTTTTATTTAAAAAAATAAATATTTGTAATTTTTCAGATTTAATCCATCAGTGATTGACTAATAATCAATCAGTAATTACTTATTAAAATTGATAATTGATTACGAAATTTAATTATTAACGTTATGGTTAATCAGTAATTGACCGTTAGTCAATCACTGATTAACTATTATGTGGTCATTTACTAATTAATCATTAAAAAAAGTATATTTTAACTAATTTTTAAAAACTTGAATCATTTATTAAAATACTTCTTAAAAAAAGACTATTTAGCTATAAATCTCTCTTGTTATTTTTATTTTTTTTCTCATTCTATTGCATATAGTTGCCAAAAAAAAAAAAAAAAGAGGGGGGGGGGGTTCTGTTGTCGTTTACTGTTTTCTAATTGTCGTTTATCATCTTATGTCGTCTATGGTTTGTTGTCGTTTTATCCGTCCTTTTTTCTGACGTTATATTATAGTTTATTTAACTAACCTGAAAATCAATTTTTGATCAGCAACATATATTCTGACCATCAGCATATGCTCTGACCTAAATAAATAAACAAATAAAATACTTTGACAGACTTAGAATTTATCAACCTTGCATGTAGTGTAGAATCCATTTTTAGACAAAATGACAAGGGAAAGAATATATAGAATTCGATTAATAACGTACACCAATTTCCTTAGTGATCAACGACTGGTTTGCTCTTAAACAAGAAACAATCATCAATCAATATGTATAGCTCCATATATATATATATATGTGTGTGTGTGTGTGCACAAAACGTTTTCTCTGGCTCATTTTAACACCGAAAGCGAGGAAACAGAAAAAGAAAAATTTAATCCCATCATGTCAAAGAATAAAGTGAGACTGATCAGCAAAGGACCCTATGTGAGTAATTTAATTCAAATTTTTTTAATGTAGGAACTTTTTTACCATTCATGACTCTCTTTATCCCTCGATCTCATATAATCATCTGAATCATTTCCGGTCTGATATGTTTTGATGCAGGTTGTACTGGACAATGGGATAGTGAAGCTGACCATATTGAAGCCACAAGGATACCTGACAAGCATCACATATGGAGGTTTGGACAACCTTTTGGACTCCAAGTCAAGTGACGAGTCCAGCAGAGGGTAAACCTTCATCTATCATGTCATAATAAGCACAAGTATACTATTGAAAGTTCTATCTAGTCTCCTAGAAACATTTTTACCAATCCGTTATTTCATCACATAAGTCTTAGGAAATAAAATATAGATTTTATTTACGGTCAATCACTGGTAGACTTGGTAGTCTATCACTGATTGATTGATATCATTCAGTGATTAACCAATGTCAATGAATGATTTACCGGTCCATTTCTATCTGTTATTGGCTTAAGTATCCTTTTATGAAATGTGCAGATACTGGGATGTCAACTGGAGTTGGCCTGGAGGACAGGACAGATATCAGTTGTACGTTTTAAAACTAAATCCTATTAAAAGACAGTGGCACAAACATGTTATATCATAGTTAAAAAAAAAGTAAATAAATAAATAAATAAAACTAGGTTCCTTGTTGTATGACAGATTGAAAGGAGCCGAATATAGTGTGGTCGATAAGACCAATGATCGCATAGAGGTGTCATTCAGGAGTGCATATGATCCATCGACTGGGGGAAGCAAAGTGCCACTTAGTGTGGACATAAGGTCTTGTTTAAACTTACTCATATATATATATATATATATATATATATTTTAACTCTTTCAATCCTAAGTTTTGCTAAGTTGATCTAGCTAATTGAGACCATGTGTAGGTACATATTGAGGAGCGGTGTCTCGGGCTTCTACTGCTACGCAATATATGAGCGGCCTTCTTCATGTCGTGCCTTTGACCTTGCTCAAACAAGGATGGCATTTAAGTTGCGACCGGACAAGTAGGTTTTCTGCCCGTTATGTTTCCTATTTGGAGTTTGAACTTGTGCTTGTTTTATGTCAACTTTAATTGGGTCCCTTGTCACTTGGATTAGGTTCCACTATATGGCGATTTCGGATGAGAAGCAAAGGATCATGCCAGTGCCACAGGATCTGCTTCCAGATAGAGGCAGACAGCTAATTGTACCTGAATCAGTTTTGCTAGTAAACCCCATTAATCCGGATCTCAAAGGCGAGGTCCGCTCATGCACAGGAACTGCTTGTAATATCTGTTGAAAAACACGTAATCTATTTCGTGACTAACAAGAAACAAGGAACTATGAGATGATTATTCTTATTTTTTCATGTAGGTTGATGATAAGTATCAGTATTCAATGGACAACAAAGACGGCGGGATTCATGGATGGATATGTTCTAAACCTGTTATAGGACTTTGGATTATCTTCCCCAGCCATGAATTTCGAAATGGTGGTCCTACAAAGCAAAATCTCACAGCTCACACCGGTCCAACATGCCTCGCGGTGAATTTCCAACTCGAAATAGATTAGACAAGTGCTTTGCCTATTTCCATTTGATAAAGTTTTTAGAGAAGGGAAAAAAAAAAAAAAAAACACTACTACTACTAAAAATTTGCTAAATACAAGAGATTATCCAACTTCATGAGATGATTGTTGACATGTGTTTCTTTGAGTTGTGTATATCTAAGCCCGTTCAAGTTCGGAAGTTAGAACAATTAGACATTTGTGAGTGTCTTCTGCAACAGATGATGCATGGAACCCATTATATTGGGGAAGACATGTTAGCTCATTTTGGGGAAGGAGAGACATGGAGGAAGGTTTTTGGACCCTTCTTTGTATACCTCAACTCGACCGCAGATTTATCCAATGCACACAATCTATGGATAGACGCCAAAAACCAGGTACTCAAATTTGTTCCAACATTTTGCTTGCAAATTCGTTCTATTACCATGAATTAATGGAACCTTTTTACTTTTTGGTTTGTATCACATATTGTTCATCTTAGAGGATGTTAGAAGAGAAGACATGGCCTTATGATTTTGTCTCGTCGCCTTACTACCTAAGTGCTAAAGAGCGTGGTTCGATTTCAGGAAGACTTCTTGTCCAAGACAGGTGATACTCTTTAAGTTTACGCCCTAGTCAAAACGAATTATAAGGTTTCTACATTACTTCTCATTCAAACAGCTCACTTTACTTCAGGTATGTTTCTGATTCTCTAATCCCTGCAAAATATGCGTATGTTGGCTTGTCAGCTGCAACAAAAGAAGGATCGTGGCAAACAGAAAGCAAGGTAAACAATAAATTCGAATGGTTTCTACTTTTATCCTCATGTCCTTGCTCCTTCAAACCTTCAAGAAAGACAAACCAGATTTGAAATTTTGAAACACCTGAGATTTCATGTGCAACAGGGTTACCAGTTTTGGGTGCAAACTGATTCAAGTGGAAACTTCACTATCAAGAATGTCGTCCCTGGCGTGTTTCATCTTCATGGTTGGGTTCCTGGTTTCATCGGTGATTACCTTGACAAAGAACTTGTTACTGTTTCATCAGGTACTTATACGTGCCACTTGTATTTATCTCTTGTAAGTTATTCATTGTCATCGATATCATGTGAATTGATTGTAAGAAAATTCTCAGATTCGCACGTACAACTTGGCAATCTCACCTATGCTCCCCTAAGAGATGGTCCAACTATATGGGAAATCGGGTTCCCTGACCGTACAGCCATCGGTTACTATGTTCCAGATGTGAACCCCATGTATGTCAACAAGCTATTCATTAATAGCCCTGAAAAGTAAGCAAGCTCAGCCCTCGGCGGTACGTTAAGATAGCTCTTCATTAATTTTTTTGGTTAATTCATATGACAAGCTATTTTTCAGGTTCAGGCAATATGGCTTGTGGGACCGATACTCCGATGTTCACCCTGAAGTTGACCAAGTTTTCACTATAGGCATCAGTGATCCAAAGAAAGACTGGTTCTTTGCTCATGTAGACAGGTATTTCCTTCTATACGATATCCAAGTATAATATCTAAATCACACTGAAAAATTATGATGAACTAATGAGAAGAGACATAACGGATTTTACAGGAGAGAGGCTGATAACAAGTATGTCCCAACAACATGGACAATCAAGTTTAATCTCAAATCAGTAACCAGAGGAACATACAAGCTAAGGTTAGCCATTGCATCAGCGACGCGTTCTGATCTCAAGGTAATAAAGCAGCGGATAAGTGATATCCTTCACAAACTTTCTCAACTCGAACATCACGAATTAAAAGAATCAGTGGAAAATTATATGATTCCAATCTGTCACACGATTGTCATAGCAGCTCTCCACTTTCTCACACGATTGTCTTTCTTTGTGAAATTCGTGTTAAAAGTTTTCGTGATATGTAGCATTTTCCCAAAGAAGTGTAGTATTCCAGGCAAAAAAAGACGTTTGGTTAATGCACAAGTTTTTTTTTTTTTTTTAAATAACGATAAAGATAACGTTGCGGTGCAGGTTCACGTCAATGGTCTCGATGACACACATATGGTGTTCCAAGTATTGAACTTGGGTGCAGATAACACAGTGTGCCGGCATGGGATACACGGACTGTATCAGCTTTTCAGTATTGATATATCATCATCTTTGTCGGTTAACGGAGATAACTCCATATTTCTCACACAGGCCAGGGGCGGAGATGCACTTTGCGGAATTCTCTATGATTATCTGAGGCTTGAGGGTCCTGCAACTTCAGAGGTATGTGACTGATGAGGACAATCATCCATGGCATAAACTGCAGTATGAGAATATTGTGTGTGTGTGTGTGTGTGTGTATTTTTTTTTCTCTTTGCATAAAAGGAAAACTCGGAGAATAAGAGAAGATTTGGTCGAACAAAGAGATCTTCATGGTAGAGATGAAATGACAAAATACTTCAAACGTGTATCCGTTTCACTAGAAATTACCAGACAAAATGTACCAAGTTTTACATCATTTCACCGTTCAAAAGCGTATCCCTTTCATTAGAAATTTCACCATACAAAATGTACCAGCTTTACAGGATTTCACCGGTAATCTGTACAAAACTACATGCACATCGTACACGGAAAAACTGCAAAAACACCAAGCATAAACTTGACTGTTTACTTCTTGCTCATAGACTCGATCATTTACTTGGCCAAACAGACCTTTACTGGCTCCAAATCGTCAAAAGCAAGCCGTAATGATCACTAGGCAAAACAGGAAGTTCCAACCTCTTAATTTCTTTCTTGACTTTCTTTTCCTTGATATATGATATACCCGGTATTTCCTCCATCCCAATCATTTCAATTCCACTGATCTTGAAGTCATGCAACTTGCAAACAAACCGATCTAGACGCTTCTGCAAGGTGCGGTTTCCAGACAACATCTGGTTGGACTTGGTATCATATGTCCAACCATTTTCCGCTGGCCTTAACTCTGCCCAAGCATCATTCCATCCATCCGGTAAAGGAAACTGACCATCCAGCTTGTCATCCCAATTCATGTCGCCACCAAAAATCACATTTTCATTCTTCTTGAGAAAGTTGAGAGCCTCAGCCGCCTGCTCAACACGTTCCTTACTAAACATCTGGTCCCATGTTGGAGGGCCCGGGCAGGGGCTTTCAAGATGGCTAGTGGCAACAATCAACAGTTGGCCCTTCTGGACTTCAATTTCAGCAACACAAAGTTCTCTTCCCATTATGGAATTGACAAAGGGCCTACAGCTGAATGATTTCACTGGCAGTTTGCTCAACTACAAAAAGAAATTCTATGTCAGGTTATTCAAATCTCTCATCAAACCACAAAAAGGCTGCCCCGAAAAGAAAGTTAACCTAGTTTTTATGGTCTTATAGGATTTTCAACGAGATAATTACTGATCAGCAACAAAAACATAGATAGGAAAAAAAATTTGTTAATTTTCTAGTAGGCATCATAAAACTGATCCTAACCTACTGATAAAGGAGCGATGTGTTATACATCTAGCAGGATATTTTACAATAGTGCACCGTGTTATCGCATTGGTGTTTGGCAACTAGAGACCCTAAAATTGAAAATCTTGTAATTGCTAATGGACATCAGTTAATAGACACAAATGCACCCATGATTTTTCCAGAAATGCAGCTGAAACTTTTCGGGGGTTGGAAAATTGAACCCTGATTATTTGAATTTTGGAATTTAGGACCCTATTTGTCATCCATTAATCGACCTAAAAGCAAAAACAAAGGGTTTATAATCCAACTTGCAAATGATGAAAAGCTCCATGTGCATTGGTGCTATTTATCCTTATCCAGCAAGCCTAAACATTCTTTTTTCTTTTTTATTTTCTTTTTTTTTCCCCTCTCTCTAAGGGACCGAGCATTTTTAATCATACTAATCCAAAAACAAAATTGGATCCTAATTCCATCAAAGAATGTTGCTTTTAGTTTTACCAGGATGCAAAAATACGGCCTTGAAAAAGCCGTTTGATTTGAGACAGAGCAGTCATACACTCTCCACCAACTGGATTGCTGAAAGATGGCGTATATATTAGGGGTGACCTCCTGCAGATCAAAGTGACTGTGAGATGAAAATTTCGGTAATAGTAACATTTCTTCTTTTTTGGGGCAAGTTAACGAATGAGGAACACCTGAAAGCAAATGACTTCAGGGGAATGAAGTTCGATAAGGTCACCGAGAGCTTTCATTCTCTTTTGCAGTTCCAGGTCTTCTCTGAACCAAACATTGTAGCTCAAAATCTTCAATTTGTTCGGACCCTTACTAGAACCAGAATCCTCTACACACGGATAGTAGTCACTAGTCAGAAACCACAAAGGTCTATATAATTCACCAAAACAAATCAAATCAAAGATTATACGTTTACAAAGCGAATAGCGAGATTCCAACCGTTTCATCAAATTAGGTATAGTGATCAAATCAGAATCATATTTAACGGAATTTGATAAAAAGCTAACCAACGTTCAAAAGGCAACAGATACAAGACTAAAAAGACCCCCCACCCCCCACCACCCCCCCCCACCCCAACCAAAAAAAATAGTTCAAATTTTTAGCATCAGTAGAACGAAGCAAAGAAATCCAAGAAAACCCAAGAAGCCAAAAAGGAAGAACAATCCGATTATCCAAGTTCCAACCCACCGGAGACAGTCGCCGCCGGTTTAACGGAGGCGTTAAGCTTAACAGGTTGAAACCCACCACCAGAATCCGGAGAAACCCGAGGATCGGCAGGAACCGAGTCGAAAACCTCGGTCCTCTTGCAAGGCTGCAAGGGGAAGAAAACAGAGCCGATGGAAGAGTCGAGGTGGGTGTCGAGGGCCGTGTCGTTCAAGTCATCGAAGCCGGAGAGGGAGGAGACAGGGGCTCTGGCGTGGCAGATATCGCAGTTGGTGTTGTTGTAGGGGTTGAGGAAAGTGCAGGCTTTGCAGGCCCATTTTGGGACCGAAGAAGAAGAAGATGATGATGAAGATGGAGAAGATGAAGAGGGCATTGGAGATGGGGATAAACAGATTTGGCAGGAGGATTTCTGAGAAGAGGGGTTGAGGAAAGTGCATCTTTTGCAGGCCCAAGACATTGCTACGGACGCTGGGCAACAAAGGTGACTTCTTCTCCTCCTAGGGTTTACGGTGTTGAGGTTTTGAAGGAAGGCTTTGGAAAAGCTGATGGG